>CM035437.1:129051257-129651257 GCA_020310875.1 Ceratopteris richardii
TAGGAAACCTCTTCGTCGGCATACCCTTGAGCACTTAGCTCAAGAACCCCAATTTTTGCACCATACTTCTTCCGATGCATTTTCCAAGTAAGCATGCATAGGGCTACATTACAAGGCCATGCACAAGGCACATATTTTCCTCAACACATGCACGAACACACTTACCCATCATCCAGTAGGGGCTACTATGAACATCAACTTTGGAAGATCTAGAGGACATCAACGGAGACTCACAATGACACAGTCATGCTGGAATCCAATGAAGAAGTACATACCAAGGCACTACAACTTGCAAAGGCTCGCAGTGAAAGATGAAGAACCGGACAACCAACCCTGCCACATCTGGAAGGTAGATGGCTCTTGTTCCTACCGAACAGACACTACCTCTCAAAGCACTACTTGGAACAACCACTACAACAAGGGTCTGTCAGGGACGACATACTCGAGAGGGGGGGGAATGTTGGAACTCAAGGTCAAGCACAAGCATGGAAGCACATCAGAAAGGTGGACACACACAAGAAGAAGGAGCAAGTAGGGAGCTCCAAGAAGTGTATGTCAAATTTTCAGAAGAAATCCCTATAAAAATAGTGATTTTCATCACTAAAAACCATTGTAAATACCATTTTCTATTTTTGTAACTCCATTTTTTTCAAGCCGAGGAGTCCTCGAGCTTGAGGAGTATTAGAAGTACCATCGTACCAATTTTCATAATTTTTAGACTTTGTTTGAGCCCTCAAATAAGCCTTGGAACCTAATTTTTAACTAGGCCGGACACTAGGTCTGGACAGGGCCAAAACTACTAAAAAAACTATAAATAGAGCTAGAGAGCTCATTTTTGAGGTTGGCTTGTTAGAGAATAGAGCTTTTGTAAGAGATTTGTTTTGTAATCAAAGTCCTTCCATTGTTCCTCTCTTTGATCTTACCTTGTGCACGTGTGTGTGTGTATGTGTGTGCATGTTTGTGTGCTTTCACTCACGCACTTATGCCTTCACTTGCTCGTGGTCTTCATACCGGTCCTCACGTCTCCGCGGATTGACAAGTAAAGGAGGTGGTGCTTACGCTTGAGCTACACCAGCATGGAAGCACATCAGAAAGGTGGACACACACAAGGAGCAAGTAGGGAGCTCCAAGAAGTGTATGTCAAATTTTTAGAAGAAATCCCTATAAAAATAGTGATTTTCATCACTAAAAACCATTGTAAATACCATTTTATATTTTTGTAACTCCATTTTGTTCAAGCCGAGGAGTCCTCGAGCTTGAGGAGTATTAGAAGTACCATCGTACCAATTTTCATAATTTTTAGACTTCGTTTGAGCCCTCAAATAAGCCCTGGAACCTAATTTTTAACTAGGCCGGACACTAGGTTTGGACAGGGCCAAAACTACTCAAAAAACTATGAAAAGAGCTAGAGAGCTCATTTTTGAGGTTGGCTTGTTAGAGAATAGAGCTTTTGTAAGAGATTTGTTTTGTAATCAAAGTCCTTCCATTGTTCCTCTCTTTGATCTTACCTTGTGTGCATGTGTGTGTATGTGTGTGCATGTTTGTGTGCTTTCACTCACGCACTTGTGCCTTCACTTGCTCGTGGTCTTCATACCGGTCCTCACGTCTCTGCGGATTGACAAGTGAAGGAGGTGGTGCTTACGCTTGAGCTACAATGATGAATTATGAAAAAGTTATGGATAGGCCTATTCCCTACTTGATCAATGTTGACCGCTCTGACTAGTTTGTCCTCCTTGCTCTTCTCTTTGGCTCTCCTATCTCTGGCTTCCTTGTCACATACTCCCTTGCTGACTTAACCTACCTTGGCCACTAACACTCCACAGTCTCTCATGTCTGTCATCCCTGACAGACCCTTGTTGTGGAGGGCAATCAGTGCAATATTGTACTACATGAGCTTCCAATTCATGTTCTCATAGCATGAGTCCTCCAACTAGATCCATCATAAGTCAATCCCAATTTGTAGGGCCATGGACATGTGGATGTGGCACTCATAGCTGTTCTACATGGGTGGCTTGCTCGACTATGAATATGTGCAAAAGGTGAGTGGGCCGTGGTATGAATATCTCCGAATGGTATTCCCAAAACTTGGTTGAAAACATTTCTTCGAAGGTTTTTTTGTAACACCCAAATCAGCCATAAGGCGTCTGAGCCACACACACTCAACAGTCGCTGTGAAAGCTTCCCTATACTCAGCCTCACAACTGGAAGTGGCCACAGTAGGCTGCTTCTTGCTCAACCAAGATATACATGAGCTACCAAGCATGAAGCAAAAGACACTAGTGGACACACGAGCGTCATAGCAACCAACCCAATCAGAGTCAGAAAAAGCATGCAAATCTGGCGATAGTGATCCCCCCTTGGGATAAAACAAACCAAGTAGTTGGGTACCACTCAAGTAGAGAAAGATGCACTTAACCACCTGCCAATTTTCACTCCTAGGCAATGCATAAACCTGCTCATCTCTGAGACAACAAACTGAATATTTGGTCGAGTAATGCATAAGTAAATCAAGCATCCAACAGCCTGCTGATAGACAAACAACATCAAATGCATCTCCAGCATCATAAAGACTCAGTCGTAAATCGGTTTCCATAGGAGTGGTAATAGGTTTACAATCTTCAAGGGCAAAACATTGCAATAATGTGTCAATATATTTCATTTGACATAAAGCCATTCCACCATCAACGTGCATAAATTGAATGCCCAAATAATGATGCAAATGCCCCAAATCAGACATCTCAAATGAGGCATGCAAATCAGCCTTAAAATCAGAAATATGCTTCTCAATAGGACCAGTGAGCAGCATGCCATCAACATAGACAACAATGATCAGAAGCACATCATTAGCACGCTTAACATATAAGGTGCTTTCAGTTGGACTGTTCTCAAAACCATGTGCAATCAAATAGGCATGTATCTTCTCATACCAAGCACATGGTGCTTGCTTTAAACCATGTGATGCCTTCTTTAACTTGCACACCTGGTTTTCATGCCCTTTCTGCATAAAGCCACGGGGCTGAAAAACATACACTTCTTCATGCAAATCACCATTCAGAAATGGTGTTTTAATGTCCAGATGATATACATTCCAACCATGATGGGCTTCAAGTGCACAGATGCTCCAAACAGTAGTGATACAACATGTAGGTACAAAGGTCTCATCAAAATCAATGCCTCTTTCCTATGCATAACCCTTTCCAACAAGCCTAGCCTTATACCTGTCAGCTGTACCATCAAGTTTACGCTTTAGCTTGTAAACCCACTTAGTGCCAATGGCCTTCTTTCCAGGAGGCAAGTCACATAAAGACCAAGTACCATTCTTCATTATAGCATCATATTCAGATTGCATAGTAGCCATCCAATTTTTTGAATTTTGTGCTTCATCAAATGAAACAGGCTCATTCTCATTACAGAGACTAGGTGCAACCATAGCATAGCAATCTGATGCAAACAAGGCACTATGAGAGCCTGAACGAGTATGATATGATAGAGGTGCATCTAATTTGCTATCATGCAAAGTTTGCAGTAGCCATTTTGGCATAGTTTTTGCCTGCTCAATATCAGCTCTCTCATCAACAAGTGCATCATGTAAATCTGCATCAGAAATGGAATGATCTACATCATCACCTAAAACCTGCAAAGGTTGAGAAGTTGCCTCATTAGGACTAGCACTAGACTATCCACCTGTAAAAAGAGGAAGCAAAGTATCATACATGACTTTGGAGCTAAAAGATGTCTCCCTAGGACATGAAAGTAATGGTTGAATAACATCTTCCACAAAAACAACATCACGGCTAACTAGAATGCATTTAGTCTGTGGATAATACAGACGATAGCCTTTACTTTCAGAACTGTACACAACAAAAATACATTTTACTACTTTATCATCCAATTTTTTGCGATGTTGTTCAGGCAGTAATGCATATGCCAAACAACCAAAAACATGCAGATGAGCAATAGATGGCTTGCGATCATGCCAAACCTCATATGGAGTGGTAGATTGCAGCGCTTTAGTGGGACACCTGCTAAGTACATATGATGCACACATGACAGCCTCAAGCCAGAAACTATGTGGTAAAGCCTGACTCTTGACCATACACCTCGCCATCTCCATGAGTGACCTGTTCTTTCATTCAGCAACTCAAAATAGCCTACACAAGCAGTGCGATAGTGCATTCGGAGGCCAAAATGAGCTCAGATCACGATTGTTGCACACAGAGCGAAGTAGTTTGATCTCAGAAACATGCTGAGTATGCTCACCAAAATTCATGTGATTCTTAGACTGCAACCGGAGAGGTGCTGACGATGCCCTAGATGAAGCGGTGACCTCCTCTGATACCAATTGTTGGAGTTAGATGTCTGTGGAAGCATGCGAACAACACAAGGAAGAAGAAGCTTGGAGCACAACACACAATACTGAATGTATTACTAGAGAATGTACAAAGATAAGTAGCCCATTAGGGTAATAGGCGTATATACAAGCCGGGTGAAAAAACCTCCTAAAGAGGGAAAAAAGTGCCCCAGCGGTCCTAGAGTGTTCACACACATCACTACCTAAATATATCAACAAAATGCATGCATCTCTTGCACCCTAAATATCATTTCAAAACCATAAAGAATGTGCACACATCCATGGATTTGATTGAATAATCAAGAAAACCCATGAAAAACTAGAGTAACATTGAAAACTAAATAATGTGTCAAGCAACTAAGACAAATGTGTGCCATCCATTGAATACAAGGAATCTTGAGATGATTCATAGAAGAATTTGGCATCACTATCACTAACATATTCAATCACCATAGAATCTCCTAAAACTACTACCACACCTTCGTTATAAGCATCTCTTTGACATTATTGTGTGCACTTGAAGCAACATCATCGAACATGGCCATCATGGCCGCAATGCCAACATTGAATCAATTGACATGTTCTCCATATCACATGAGTCAATGAACTCCCAAAACATCACATGTAGCCTCCATCATAATGGACTAAATGTCTCCTTACAGATCACATATCTATATATGGAATATGAAGCTATAACCAAAGGGTGAGCCTAACATAGGCATCCATGTCCATCTAGATATGTTTGGGCATGTCTTGAGGCCTCAATGCATCATACATGTCTAAGCCTACATTGAGAAATGTATTCCACATGTGAGGTTTTTGTATTTGAGAGTCGATGCCATCAAGCCAAGAAGACACCATGCTGTAATCCAAGATACTGGCAATGCAATCAAGAAACTAGCAACAATCAACTACAATCCAATGCTTTATCACCAATATGATCATGCCTATAAATACTTGAACATAAACCACATCACAGATATCTAACTAGAGAGTAACCCTTCAACCAACATATCACATAACCATGCACCAAAACTATGCATTAGATTGAATATATGTACATTATTTAAATCATCAATCACTCCTTGAATATGCTTGACTTTTGTATGTTTTGATAAATGACCATATCCAAGATGTATGCTTCATTTATTCACTACTTACGTGAGATCAAATCTCATTAGGAAACCATCTAACCAATTGTTTAATTTTGCAAGGTATATCGACCATGTACAAGAGTTTTTATGGATCAACAACCTAAATGTCTTAACTACCTACACCATCACTAAATCCTCACACTTAATGCTACTGTAATTTCATTTAGCACCACTAATTTTCTAGGTATCATAGGGGATGTAAACCATCCCTAAAGCTCACACTTAATGTTTGTGTAATTTAATTTAACCCTATTTATGGGAAATCCTTTATTACCTTCATTTGTGTCTTGTATACATTCAACTATGTAGTTTCAAGATTATGAATGCACATGGAAATTTTCTTCCAAACTCAGTGTTTTAGCATGGGTTTAGAAGTTAGAACCTTACTTAAATTATGAAATTCCTTTACTCACTGTGGTGAATTCAATGTTAACCAAAAAACTATATATTGATTCTCCATAATCATATAGATATGGATGAATATTTGATAATGTCTAAAGTGTCTTCACACATTCTTGGACTTATTCTATGATCCTTGGCATATGCATATTTAAAATAGCACAAAATTTATCTTTATTGGGTAGTATTACATTATTAGAAACTATATGAACCAAGATCTTCTTTTCTTGGACCATAAATAAACACTTTTTAGGAAAAACTTACTTCCTCTATAGTTTTTCAAAGATCTCCTATAAGCTCAAGGAATTTTTTGGCTTCCATGTATAATATGCACATAGGTCATCCATTTAGGCTTCTAGTCTCTTTCTTAAAAGTTTTTGAAAATATGAAATATCACCTGTTGGAACTCAAGGACAAGCACAAGCATCAAAGAAGTGGACACATAAGAAGAAGGAGCATGTAGGGAGCTCCAAGAAGCACATGTCAAATTTTCAGAAGAAATCCCTATAAAAATCGTGACTTTCATCACTAAAAACCATTGTAAATACCCTTTCACATTTTTGCAACTCCATTTTTTTCAAGTCGAGGAGTCATCAAGCTTGATTGAGTATTAGAAGTAGCATCCTACCAATTTTCATAATTTTTAGACTCCGTTTGAGCCCTAAAATAAGCCTTACAACTTAATTTTTAACTAGGCCGGACAGTAGGTCTGGACACTGCCAAAACCACTCAAAAAACTATAAAAGGAGCTAGGAAGCTCATTTTTGGGGTTAGCTTGTTGTAGAGTTGAGCTTTGTAAGAGAGTTTTTTTGTAGTTAAAGACCTTCCATTGTTCCACTCTTTGCTCTTAACTTGTGTGCACGTGTGTGTGTATGCGTGTGCATGCTTGTGTGCTTTCACTCACGCACTTGTGCCTTCACTTGCTCATGGTCTTCATACCAGTCCTCACGTCTCCATGAATTGACATTTATGAGGTTGATCTCCTCACGTTGGTACTTACCATTGTGCTAGAGTGACACCAAATTTGGCACCATTGCCATGGAGAGAGCCTCGAGGATGAGCGTGTGATGGTAAGACATAGAGTAGCAATGTTGGAAGGTAAAAAATAGCCATTTTTGTTCAGTTTTTGATTTTTTCTCCATCTTCATCATCATCATCACCATCCTCTCCCATCTTCCTCTTCTCATATGTTTTTCCATTTTCGATTATACATTCACCTCGTTTTTCACTTATGACTACGAGGGAAGAAGCATAGAGGGAGTTCAGAGCTGAAACACTGAAGAAATACTCTTGAAATACTCTCAAAACACCAATAACTGAGTGACCATTCTCGTGGCATGACATGACCTGCATCAAGTATCACGAGTGCAATATCGTGGGTTAGGTGCTGCATCATCAAAATAATAGTTAGGCATTCCCATCTCCTTCAGCATAGCCCTAGCACATTCTACAATTCCTCTTATCTTGTAATGGGAGATGGTAAGATCATTCTCACTACTAGTGATGGTAGTTCATTCACATTGTCAAATGCTTTGTTTATGCCGAGGATCAACAAATGTGTTCTCAGTATCAGCATTAGCCAAGATTGGCTTGGTTGTCAAATTTGTTGATGATAGGTGTATTGTTCGTAATCTCTCAAATGGTGATGTCCATATTGCTTCTAGAGTTTTATTTTGTGGGTTGTATAAGCTCATAGATGCAAAATCTATCAATGATTCAACATGTGCAGTTCAAGATTCTCAAGATATCTTATATGCAAGCTTTTTGACATACAAAGGCATTCAAAGAGGACTAGGAGAAGCCATTGAAGGACGTTGAAGGAAGGAGAGCTACTCGATCATCTTCAAGAGCACATCAAGAGGTTCAAAAACCTAGTGGAGAAGGAAACAGGGAAGTATATAAAGACTATTAGATCGGATGGAGGGGGACATTATTTTTCAAATGAATTTTTGAATTTTCTAAATGACCATGGCATCAAAAGGAAATTCACTTGTAGGTATACACCTCAACAAAATGGGGTGGCAGAGAGAGGAAGAATAGATACATAGCAGAAGTGGCTAGAGCTTTGTTAAATGAAATGAATGTTCCTAGCTCTTATTGGGCTGATGCAACAAATACAACCAAATACATTATGAATAGGTGTCCAACCTCATGAGTACATGGAGTAACACCTTATGAAGCTTGGTGTGGTAAGAAACCCAAACTTTCACATCTCAAAGTATTTGGTTGTGTGTGTTATGTTCACATACCTCAAGAATTGAGACACAAGTTAGACCCGAAGGCAGATAGGTGTATATTTCTTGGATATTCTTTAGAGCAAAAGGGTTTTGACACTATAATCCTTGCACCGAAGATCTTAATGTGTCTAGGGATGTAATATTTGATGAGTTTCTACCTTGGTATGGTAGCAAAGATGTGTTACAGGTTGATGATGCATATGAAGCTAGGAAGAAGTTCAAAGAGCAACAACAAAGCTTGGAGATGAGTGGTCCAACCACTTCAAGCACACCATCAAAGGAGAGTACGGCATCAAGTTAGCATGGACGGACAAGGAATGAAGCTCATTCAAGTGAAGGAAGTAGCAAAGGAAAGGAAAAGGCAAATGACGAAGACTATCGATGGGTAGACATGGAATCTACAAGTGATGAAGATATGGAAAAATTAAAAACTCCAAGATTTAAAGCATCTAAACCAAGGAGGAGGAGGTTCCTAACACCTAATGGTGAGGTAAGGTCATCCAATAGGGTTAAATACCCTGTTCAAAGGCTAACTTATGATTCATTCATTGCAAGACACTATGCCTACATGAGTCAAGTTATATCTTGTGAAAAACCTAACTTTTTTGAAGAAGCACATAAACATAGGGAATGGATTGAAGCCATGGAGGAGGAAGTCAAGGCACTTGAAGAAAATGATACTTGGTCGTTGGTGCCAAGAACAAAGGACATGAAAGTCATTGGCAATAAATGGGTGTACAAGGTAAAGAGGCATGCAAATGGGAGCATTTCTAGGTATAAAGCAAGGTTGGTTGCTAGAGGTTTTTCTCAAACCTATGGCATCGAATTTGAGGAAACATTCCGTCTAGTAGCTAAGATTTCTCACCATCAAAAGTTTGATTGCAATTTCAGCCTCAAAAGGTTGGAAGATGTACCTGTTGGATGTGAAGAATGCTTTCCTAATGCTTGAAGAGGTAGTCTTCATGGAGCAGCCCCAAGGCTTTGAAGATCAGAGGTTTCCACATCATGCATGAAGGCTAAAGAAGGCTCTTTATGGACTCAAACAAGCCCCAAGATCTTGGAACCAAAGACTTGTGGACTACTTGGTAAAATGTGGATACAATGAGAGTCATGCAGACCCAATACTCTTTCTGAAGAAGGAAGGTAGCCAAATTGTTTTCATTTGTACATATGTTGATGATTTGATCATTAGAGGGGATGATGAAGCCAACATCAAGGACATAAAGAGGAAGCTTGGATATGAGTTTAAAATCTCATATCTAGGGATTTTAAGGTACTTCCTTGGGATTGAACTACAATATAAAGAGGAAGGTATATTCTTGATGCAAAGGAAATACATTCTAGATCTTTTGAAGAAGTTTGGCTTGTGTGAGTGCAATCCCATTTCAATTCCATTAGAAGTAAATGTTAAATTAAGTGCTCATGAAGGTGAAGAAGTGAAGGATGTCACCATGTATAGGTCAATAATTGGCTCTCTCTTGTATGCTACTATGACAAGACCAGATATTGCACATGTAGTTGGGGTGTTATCTCAAAGTTTTCAAGCACCAAGAGTACCTCATCGTGTTGCAGCCAAATGGGTACTTAGGTTCCTCAAAGGATCAATGAATGGAGGTCTACATTATCCATTTGATGATTGATTAAATGTACAAGCTTATTGTGATTTTGATTGGGCAGGTTCCAAAGATGACAGGAGGAGCACTAATGGATATGTTATCATGCTAAGGAAGAAGACCGTCTCATGGATGTCAAAGAAACAACCAATAGTGGCTCTGTCATCGACCAAAGTTGAGCATAGAGGCTTAGCACAAGTCTCACATGAGCTTATGTGGCTCAAGAAGTTGTTTGTTGATCTATATTTGTAGGTTAAGCAAGTACTTGTTTTTTATGACAACATAAGTAGCATATGGTTGGCTCAAAATCCGGTGTTCCATGCAAGGTCGAAGCATATAGAAGTGCATTACCACTTTATTAGAGAGAAGATCATGTCAAAGGATTTCAAGGTGGAGCATTTCAATACAAAGGACCAATATCCATATATGTTTACCAAAGCATTGGATGGAGTAAAGCTACAACACTTCAAGGCACGCATTGGAATGAAGGACCTAGGCATTGAGACTTGAGGGGGAGTGTTGAAAATCAAATCTCAATCATGCAAAGGGGCTCAACCACGAGTTTTTCAAGTGGAACAATAAAAAAGGAGGACACAAAGTCATGGAATAAAGTTAGAAGCTCCATCAAACTCGATCAAATTCAAATCTCATCAAATCAACCACCAAAAAGTGCACCTACACTGATTGGTGGGTGTTTCGTTAGATTATAGGAAAAGTAAAACTCTATCTAAGCATTATCCCACCTTTGTTTCTTGAGTTGTATGCATTCCAAGACTTTATCACCTAGTTTAGTGAAGTCATAAACTCCAGCAAGCAATCCCCCTTGCTTGCTTACCTCATTTTCTCATGATTTTGCTCCTCTCTATCTAGAGGTGTAGTTAGGTTTTTCCAAATCTGATTATACCAGATTGCAGAGCATTGTTTGCTCTCTCATTGTACTATTTTTCATTGATTTCACAATTCATTTGGTCTCTCATATAGTTCCCTTAAGTTTTCCAAAGTTTCAAGTTATTTGACTGAGTAAGTTGTGAGAAATTGCCAACTTTGTGAAGGTATATCTTTGCACATAGGCAGAGAGTGTTGCAAATAGGTAGCATGTTTTGCAAAGGGTGATTCTCCCAGATGGAATATCCATTTGGGATGATTTAAAGCTTGTTGCATAGCTCTTACAGTACACTATAAGTTTGCAAAATTTAATTTTTTTTAAGTTTTTGTACTGGTGTTGAGAAAAGTTCAAAACAGTGAGCACATATCATTGCTTGTGGACCTAGTGGAGGACAGCCATCTTCCATTGTTGCATTGTGGTGTTAGAATCATCCCCCATTAAGTTTTGGTCCATGTACACAACCTCCTCTAGCTCATTGAGAAATGCATTCTTCACATCAAGTTGATACATCTTCCAATGCTTGATTGCTACAATGGCAATGATGGTTTGATGGTAGTCATCTTAGCCATAGAGCTAAATGTCTCTTCATATTCTACTCCATATGTCTAAGCAAACCCTTCAGCTACAAGCCTAGCTCTATAACTAGCTATACTACCATATGTGAATGTTTGCTTTTACTTTTAAACCCACTTTTTTCCAATTACCTTCATATCCTTCTTCCTTGGCACTAGATTCCAAGTGTAATTTTCTTCCAAGGCCTTGATTTTGTCCTACATAGCTTCTTTCCATTCCCTACATGTGCTTGCTTCCCGAATGCATGTGGGTTATTCAACAACCTTGCTCATGTAAGCATAATGTCTAGCCACAAATAAATCATAGGTAAGTCTTTCAATTAGATACCTTACCCTATCACACCTTCTTATATCACCATTCCATTGATTTGGGTATTTCTTGTTAACCTTTGAGCTTTCTCCCTTCTTTCGATGATGGTCTACATTGAGCTCAATCCATAAGTCTTCATCTTCTTCTTTCCCTGTGATTTTGGCCTTGCCCTTACTCCTTGGATCACTTAGTTGATGTAGCACTTCCTTTATCCCATGATGGTTGAATACTCAAATCCTTTGGTCCACTAACAACCATGCTTTCTGGTTCATCCCTTGAAATCCTCCTTTCTTCATCTTCATTACTCTACATAGATACATTTTTAGCATACCAAGGTAAAATCTCATAAAATATGACATCCCTTGATACTTTAGCTCCTTTATTGTGGGGTTATAGAATCTATAACCCTTTTCTTCACTTGCATACCCTATAAAGACACGTCTTTCTGATCTATGATCAAGATTGATCATTAATTCACATGGAATTAATACATGACATGTGCAACCAATGACTCTCAAGTTTGATACATTTGGATTCCTATTATACCAAGCTTCATAGGGTGTGATAGCATCTATGCCTAATTTGGGAGCTCTATTCATCATGGACTCACAAGGTGCAAACCATCATGAAATCCTATGGAGGTAAATGAAAATTGACATCAATGGAGGGTAATGAAGTTCAAGATCCACTTTTGTATAGGTCTATAGTGGGATCATTGAATTATACCACCATTACAAGGTCTAGCCTAGCATATATAGTTGGTGTGTTATCTCAAATCTTGCACAATCTATGGTTTCACATTTACTTGCAACTAAAAATGTAGTCACATACCTCAAAGGTACACCAAATGAAGGTATATTCTATCCTTTTGAAGATGAATTGCAAGTGAAATCATATACCGATGTTGTTTGGGTTGGATTAAAAGAAGATAAGAGGAGTACAAGTGTATATACAATGATGTTTGGCAAGAAGATCATCTCTTGGATGGCAAAGAAGCAACCCATAGTTGGCCTATCTTCCATAGAAGGTGAATACAGAGCCTTAGCTCAAGTTACATGTGAGCTTATGTGGCTCAAGAAGCTAATGATCAAACTAATATTGCAAGTTAATCGATTCCCTATCATGTGTGATAATATGAGTAGTGTGTACCTATCTACCAATATTATGTTCCATGTTAGGAGCAAACACATAGAGGTACACTATCACTACATCAGAGAGAAAGTGATGGCTAACAAAGTTCAAGTGCAACACATGAGTACCAACAACTAGTGTGCTGACATATTCACCAAAGCATTGGACTCAATCACGCTTACAAAGTTCAAGAAAGGCATTGGATTGTTGGAGTTAGGATGAAGATTTTGAGATTGAATCTTGAGAGTTAAAGTTAAAATTCAAGCTTCAACCTTAGTGAGTTATTGGACCATTGGATGGATGCCACTTGGAGCAACAAGGAGCAAGATATTAAACACAAAGACTCCACTTCAAATTTCAATCTGAAAGCCCCCTCACAATAGCCATAAATCACCTATCACACTTAGGTGTGATAAAGCCTACAATCTAGGAAAAGTAATTCCTAAAATATAGGGGACCTTTTCAAAACTATATCTACATACACCTTTGAGTTTGAAATCCCATGTGTGCGTAAGTTTTTTGAGAGTTTGAATAAGCTAGTATACCTCTTGCTCAGCAAGCCCTAGTGGTTGCTGCATCATCAAAATAATAGTTAGGCATTCCCATCTCCTTCATCATAGCCCTAGCACATTCTACAATGTACCAATTCATTGTTTCTAATACACCATTTTGTTGTGGTGTGTATGTGCATGTGATTTGACTCTAAATGCCATTGGAATCCAAGAAATTAGAGAATTCATGGGAAAATTATTCTCCCCCTCCATTTGACCTTAGACATTTGATGTACCTAACACATTCCTTTTGTACAATAGTTTTGAACTTCTTGAAGTAATTAAAGACATCTCATTTATGTTTCATGCATTAAAGACAAGTTATCCTTGTACAATCATCAATGAAGGTTACAAGATATCTATTACACTCCTATTGAGTTCTCCTTTGTTTTCCCTCAAACATTTGTATGAACTAGCTCAAGTGGATGATAACTCACATAGTTTCTCTTCTTAAAAGGTAACCTATTTTGCTTAAACAACTCGCAAGCTTCGCACAAGGTCTTCTGATTTTGATTTTTAAAACTTGGTAATCCAAGAACTAGCCTCTTCTTCACCATATCCTTCAATCTTTGAGTATTGATATGGCCATACCTTTTGTGCAAAAGATCCAACTTGTCTACCTTTCTGCTTCCATATGTGCAGTAGGTAGTGTGGTTGAAATTTGTCTTCATATCCAATGTGAATAACCTTCCCTCCTTCCTGACTTTGGCCACCAACTCTACCTCTACCTTGATTTCTTCCTCTACCTCTTCCTTTGTTTGCATAGATTGTTTGGTCTTCATTGCCCCTTGCCTTTGATACTCCAATGTTCATCTACTTCGTGACCATTAAGGCCACTAACAGCTCAAATTCAAGAAGATTATCTCTCACATATATAGAAGTGGTGGAAGCCTTTGATTTCTCATCATACCTTAGCCCATTCAATGTCTATGTAACTAGGTCATCATCATCTATGTGACAACCTATGGATCCCAATGCATCACTTACTTCCTTGATTGTCAAAATGTAATCATTGATGTTTCTACTTGGTTTCTTCCTTAATTTATTGAGTTCATTCTTCAATTGAATCATAGCTTTGGTTGAAGTATAGTATAGTCTCTCTAGGGGTTTCGACACTCTCATTGGAGTCTCTAGATCTTGAATATGCCCTATCATTGCATTGCTAATATGTTGAGATAGGGTGAAGATAACCTTTTTATCTCTCTCATTCCATTCTTTGAAGATCCTCAACTGATCAGGAGTTGGATTATCCCCCAATCTAGGCCTAGCATCTGTTCCACTAACAAGCCCCCATAAACCCTTGCCCATGAGATAACTAGAAATTCTAGCTTGCTATACTCTTTGTTGCTTATGACATAGGAAATATAATGGAAGTTGCCTTGTTCACTATCAAATCTCTTTCATATTCTCTATATATTGTAGCAACTCCATGAGATCTCCATCTTCTTCCTCTTCTACTAAGAGAACAATTAGTCAAGCACTCTCCTTCAGGGGACCATCAAAGAGTTGAGATTCATCAAAATCTTGAACATCTTTTAGTAGTGGTTCTTCTCCATCCTTCCTCTCTTTCTTCCATATCACTTCTTATCCATGATCCCATGAGTACTTTAGCCACTTTTCTCCTCCACTTTAGGGACCACTGAGCTAAATTCTACCTCTCCATCATTTCAATTCCCTAAAACATCAAGAATAGGCTCTTGAGCCAAACATTTGACAAAATATGGAAAAATTTTGTCTCAATGGGATTTTCTTTTGGCTCTTTTCTTGTGTTAGCCTTTTCTTCAGACAAGTGTAGTTCTTGACCCATCACTAAGGTGAAGATACGCTTTTGAACTACAAATCTATGAGATTATTCCCTAAGAAAGCTAGTTTCCTCAAGAATTTTATGTGAAAATGCAATGGGTTTTTTTCACATGCTCAAGCTTTCTTTCTCTAATTTGGCATCATTGTAACAATGGTGGTGTGTCTCTACATTAAAGAAACTTTTTTACCCGGTCCTCGTAGAATTTGAACATCATTTCTATGTCCTTAGGGAGCAGATATATTAGCATAGAACCTACTTTCATATTCTTCAAAGTGTTCTTTTCCTTTAGTGTTACTGATTTTTCTTTAGAAACCCTAGTGCATGCCTCTTGAATTTCTTTCTCTAAGCTTCCTACTTTCTCCCCCCATTTTTGACTAATTTTCTCCTTATATTGTTTCAAAGTAAGGTTCCTTTTCTTATTCTTCTTCTCTTCCACAGATAGCTCTAGATCAAGGGATTGAGGAGGTGAAGGCTCTTCCTCATTTGATTGTTTGACCTCATGCTCTTTAGATTTTGTTTTTTGCTTCAGCCCATATTATTGCTTGAGGAGGTGCTTTCCCTTCAAAATCCCTACCATTTTCCATTATCTTAACCATTTTTAGTGGGGTGTAAGTTGTGCTTTGAGGGTTCTAATCTTTAATTAAGTGATCTTTCTCATAATCCTCATAGAATCCTTGAATTTTCCACGTAAATATCCTAGGTGGTTTAGGACAATCCTTCAAGGAGTGGCCAATGCCACATCTATAGCATGGACCTTTATGAGCACGTGCACCTTTTCTGTGTTGTTGTCTTTGAACCACTCCTTTCTCTACATAATAAATTACTGCACTAGATTGATCATTCCAATTAGGGTTTCACTAGTGTTCGTAGAATAGTAAGCTTCTTCTGATACCATTTACCTTCAACATATGTATCCTCAAGATACTTGTTTCTATCTTTTGAGTACATATCAACATATCTAGGGCTTTTTCTATCACACTTGGTTCTACTAGGACAATATCCCTCTTTGTGTTTTGTTTTGCAACCTTGAGTGGAACAACATTAGGAGGTGGTTCTTGATCCAAAATTGGCTTTACAACCTCTTGATTACCTTGATTATACCTAGGTTATCTATAGTAAGGTTCTCTAAAGTTTTTTTGCTGATCACTAAGCTTATTTCCATATGCATCCCTAGGAGGATACATAATCCTAGGTAGTATTATGGGTTCTATTGATTATCTTGTTGTTTATATTGATGTTGAGCTGCTCTATTATACTCTACGGGTGTGTACCTTTGAACTCTATTGCCCATGTAAGTGGTATGATTCCCATTAAAATGCTAACATCTCCTAAATAGCTGTGGTCACTAGTCATATGGTATGTTACATTGCTCTTTTGCTGATTCCATCTGAAGCTTCTTCACTACCAAGTCTGCAGATCTTTAATCCAAGAATTTGCTTAATAGAGGAATTAGATGCTTCACTGTTTATATCGGATGGTGCAATCTTAAATTCTATGGCCAAAGTGTCTTCTAAGACCACACACTCTCTTATACATTCATTTAAGGTATTGAGCCTTCAAATGTACACTAACAAGCATAATTTTCCATTAGTCAATCCCTCTAGGAATAGAGAGATCAACTTTATCTCTAGTGGAATTTCTCTAGTGGAATTTCTCTAGGTTGACATCTATCTACATATTCCTTGAAACACCTTGTTGCTGCTCCCACAGATTGCACCTTGCTTGCTTGAAGCTTAGTCATGCTTAACTCATCATGTGGAAAATTCTCTCATGATATCTTCCACTAGAGCTTCCAAGTTTCTAAACATGCCTATTGTCAATGACCAAAACCATGACAACACAATTCCAATAGAGTTAATAAAAATGCCTCATATTGAGTGAAAAATTCAGTTACTTGTTCAACTCTTAGGACTTTCTTGAGCTACACTACATGATCCTAAGAATTTTTAAACCCATTATACACTTCTTCATGCACTTCTCCACTTGGGATGGTCGAAGGTGACATCTTAGAACTTTCCTTCTAATCACAAGGTTTTCTAATTGAAGATTACCTTTCTTGTAATTTAGTGTTGCATGAGCATATTGCCCTTGCAGTGGCTCTCTCACTTCAAATCTATATAGTGGTTCCTTTGGAAATCTAGAGTTGACTTCCTCATCAATATTGTCTAATAGAATGTCAAAAGGGTTGTTACTTATTGTGGGATTGGATCCTTCAAGTCTTAAGTTTCTATCCAAAGACTAAAGATTAGGTCCTACGAAAGATGGTCCAGGTTCTATGGCTTCCCCATATGAGTTACCTACCGTATCTTTGATTTCAGGCAATAGAGGTAGAGTGTAATGACTATGGTACAGATAGGCTACAACTCTCTTGGAAAACGGAGTAGCCACATTATCATTCAAATATTTCTTTTGAGTATCCCTTTCCACGTAGATGCCTTCCATGCAAGTTCTATGTTTACCAAATGGAGTATGGGAATGCCTGCTTACTACCATTCTTCTTGTTGGTGTGGGTGTAATTTTAGGTATGTCATCATCACCCATGCTTTCCAAGATTACTATTTCTCCTTTCTCATTTGTATACTAAAGATTGGAAGTAAAAAAATAGAAAGTTCCTTATCCTCATAGTGGTCAGTGAAAAATTTAACTATTGGTTGTGGATCAAATGTTCAGCAATCAAGGTTTCTAAGCCTAATTATTTATTGTAGCACCTTTTTAACTGTATTATCTAGATGGTACTTTGCCACTCTAATGCCACAATAGTTGTGTGGGTTGGATGACATTTCTCCATAGTGTTCATCAAAGTTCTTCAAGGCACTTCAATGCCCATTGAACCTTAGCCTCTCACTCAATTTCACTTGAATATGAGTGCTTATCTAGATGAGATCATTTGAATGTTGATATATTTTAGTAGTGATGTGTGTGAACAGATTTAGGACCACCGGGGCACTTTTTTCCCTCTTTAGGAGGATTTTTCCCTCAACTTGTATATATGCATATGACCCTAATGAGTTACTTATCTTTGTACATTCACTTGGTAATACATTCAGTATTGTGTGTTGTGTTTCAAGCTTCTTCACATTCCTTGTGTCTCTTGCTTGCTTTTGCAGACCTCAAACTCCAACAATTGGTATCAGAGCAGGTTGCACATCGAGGACATTGCTAGCATCGCTCTAGTCATAGTCTTAGAATCGCATGAAAATTAGTCATCATACTCAAGGCAATTAGGAGTTCAAAACAGCTTCACTGTGTGGCATCAAGATTTTGATGTGAGCTCATTTTGGCCTCCAAACACACTATCATAGCACTATGCAAGCAATTGTTTCCTTTTGTGCCAAAGATATATACATGTTTTGTTTCGTCAGTAATCTCTCTCTCTCCAATCATAGAGATTTCTCTCTCCCCCTTCTACCAAATGGGCATAATGCCCTTAGTGATGCCATGTGGCATCTATGCCACCTCACTCAAGAGTGTGCATCCATAATATGACAGTCCATTATGCATGTTGCATATCAAGCTTTCTTAGCTAGTCAAGAGGGCATTGGTCCTATCTAGATAGCTTCTTTTAGGAACTAACTTTACTTAATACCTTTTATTGATATTTTTTCTAGGCATACATGGGTGTATCCATTGAAAGCAAAGTCCAAAGTGTTGATGTGCTTCAAACAATTTTTGCTTTTTGTTGAAGATCTGTCAGCATGTAAATTTGGAACTTCCATTTTGATCAAGGGGGGAATGCATGTCTTTTGATTTTAATGAATTTCTAGATGAGTGTGGGGTAAAATATCAGTCTTTAGTGCCATATATCCATTGTAGAAAGAAATAATAGGTCTCTCATGGAGATGGTGAGGTGTACGGTCAAAAGTCAAGCTTTACCACATAGCTTCTAGCTTGAGGTTGTTATGTGTGCAACATATGTACTTAATAGTTGTCCCACCAAGGCACTATAATCAATCACTTCATATGAGGCTTGGCATGGTCACAAGCCATCTGTTGCTCATCTACATGTCTTTGGTTGTCTAGCATATGCATTAGTGTAGAACACATGAAATTGGATGATAAAGCAGTGAAATGTACTTTTGTTGGGTACAGTCCTAAACGCAAAGGCTATGGTCTTTATTATCCATAGAATAAATGCATTTTGGTTAGCCATGATGTTATTTTTGTGGGAGATGCAATTTAAACATTACTTTCATGTACTAAGGAGACATTAGTTAGCTCCAAAGATTTGTATGACACTTTAGTGCCTCTTTTTACAGGTGGACAGTCAAGTGCTAGTCCGAATGAGGCAATTTCTTAGCCTTTGCAGGTTTCACATGATGATGCAGATCATTCCATTTTTTATGCACATTTACATGATGCACTGTTGATGAGAGGACTATTGTAGAGGAGGCAAAAACTATGCCAAAATGGTTGGTGCAGACTTTGAGATATAGCAAATTAGATGCACTACCATCATATCATACCCATTTGGGCTATTATAGTGCTTCTCTTGCATCAAATTCCTATGCAATGGTTGTCTCTAGTCTTTTTGATGCAAATGAGCATGTTTCTTTTGATGAAGCACAAAGTTCAAAAAATTGGATGGCTGCTATGCAATCAGAATATGATGCTATTATGAAGAATGGTACTTGGTCTTTATGTTATTTGCTTCTAGGAAAAAATCCCATCAGCACTAAATGGGTATACAAGCTAAAGCATAAACCTGGTGGAATACTTGACACGTATAAAGCTAGGCTTGTTTCAAATAGGTTATGCTCAAGAGATGGGCATTGATTTTGATGAGACCTTTGCACCCACATGCCAAATGAACACTCTTTGTAGCATATGTGCACTTGCAACTCATCATGGTTGGAATGTAAATTAGTTGGATATTAAAACTACATTTTTGAATGGTGATTTACATGAAGAATATCTATTTCAGCCCATGGTTTTATGCAAAAAGGGAATGACAACAAAAGTGTGTAGGTTGAAAAAGGCATTATATGCTTTGAAGAAAGAACCTCATGCTTGGTATGAAAAGATATATGCCTACTTGATTGCACATGGTTTTAAGAATAGTTCAAATGAGAGCACCTTATACATGAAGCGTGTAGATGATGTACTTTCGATCATTGTTGTGTGTGTTGATGACATGTTGCTCACTGGTCCTAACGAGAAGCACATTGTTGAATGATCTCAGATTTGGCAATTTGCATCATTATTTGGGCATTCAGTTTATGCAAGTTGATGGGATAATAGCTTTGTTTCAATGAAAATATATTGACACGTTATTGTAGCATTTTGGCCTTGAATATTGTAAAATTATTGCCACTCCTATGGAAACAGGTTTAGCATTGAGTCTTCATGATGTTGGAGATGCATTGGATGTTGTTCTTTATCAACACCTCAGTGGATGCTTGATTTACTTATGCATAACTTGGCCTGATATTCAATTTTCTGTCTCTCAGATGAGCAAGTTTATGCATTGCCCAAGTGTCACGCATTGCTAGGTGGTTAAGTGCATCTTTTTCTACCTTAGTGGTGTCCAAATACTTGGATTGTTTTATCCCAAGGGGGATCACCACTTCCATATTTACATGCTTTTTCTTACTCTCATTGGGCTATTTGCTATGACACTCATGTGTCCACTAGTGGTTTTTGCTTCATGCTTGGTAGCTCATACATATCTTGGTTGAGCATGAAGCAGTCTACTATGGCCACTCTAGTTGTGAGGTTGAGCATAGGCCAGCTTTCATAGTGATTGTTGAATGTGTGTGGCTCAGATGCCTTTTGGATGATGTTGGTCAGTCTTCTACCACCACCATCTTCATTGACAATTAGAGTGCATTGGCAGTTGCAAGGAACCCCATGTTCCATGCTTGCACAAAGCACATTGAGTTGCATTATCATTATGTTAGGGAGAGGTTCTCTACTGGAGAGATCAAGTTGGCATCTCTACCCACACAAGCTAACATTGCACATCTCTTCACAAAGACTCCCTCGAGAGAAGTTTGAAGATTTCCGCAAAGCTTTGGGGATTACTTCCTTTTCTGTTTTGATATCTTTCCACATAGCTTGGTACTTCCTTATACATGAGTGCCTGCTCCTTGTTCACTGCATCACTCCTAGGGGGGATTTGTTTATATATTTCAGTATTCATGTGTGTGGACACACTTAGGACTGTCGGTACACTTTTTTCCCTTTTTAGGAGGTTTTTTTTCCCTCGGCTTGTATATATTCCTATAACCCTAACATGTTACTTATCTTTGTACATTCACTTGGTAATACATTTAGTATTGTGTATTGTTCTCCAAGCTTCCCCTTCTTCCTTGTGCTATTTGCATGCTTCCACAGATCCTCAAACTCAACCATTGAGGGCTCCATGATATAGGTAGAAGAAGATAAAACCATTTCTTAATGGTTTCCCTCGGTGTTTCTTTGAAACAAAGCAAAGTAGCAAGGTTCTTCTCTTAATGTACAAGATATATGATGCCCTTTTTAATTCGATCCTTTCAACTCGCGAGTAAAATTAAATGTAGATATGAACCGATACTAATTGATTGAAGCTTGCTAGGTGACCTTTGGCTCTCTAGTCACATGGACCAAATCTCCTTCACTCCTAGGTTTGCTCTTTGATTTAACTCAAAGAGCTTTCCTTCATTGCAAAACCTCAAGGATGAAAAAGAGAACATAGACCTTCATACATATCAAAGGATAATGGGCTGAGTGTTGGCAGCACCGATTCTTGAAGACCTTTGATGTTGTTACATGCAAACCAAGCTAGGATAACAACACAACCATCATTCGAACATCATGCCAAGTGCTATCCCATTTTAGATTTAGAAAAAGACAAAGTAGACATCTGCAAAAGAATGCATGAGGTTTCTCAACAACTTCTAGAAAAGGCACCAAGGCCTATCTTGAATCTAGGCATGCATGAACATTTGTTCCAACAAATGACTCATCAAATCAATTCTTCTTCTATTCCAAACCCTAGAAACATGAGAAGTAACATAATATAGTCTATTCAAGAGTTGAGAAAAACCAATAGTTGGCAAAGACTAATCTTAATTGTATCTATGCTAATCATGTCATCAAGGACCAAGTACCTCTTCCTAGAGAGTTTTCCTACCAAGAACCTTTAGGGAGTCAAGAAGTGGAATCCGGTGCTTTTCATCTTGAGATACCTCATGATCATGAGGTTATGCTTCAATAAAAGACTCCAAAATAGCATAAAAGAGAAACATTGGACATGTCGAGAAAGGCTGCTTCTGAATTGCCATCGAGTAACATTACACACTCAATTTCTCACATTATGGATGTTGAGACCTTGTGGCAAGAGATATTGTGGGAAAACGTACAAAAGATAAGTGGAAGAAAATGAACTCAACTAATCTTGCTTTTGAGGATGTTGAGATTCACGCTTTTCACTTTCAAATTAGATTAGATGTCCAAAGTATTGGAAACATTAGTGATTACATTTTCGCTTGTGACAATTCTAGTATAAATACCCTACAGGGGTATTTAGGTTCTTGGGAAGATACTTTTAAATTTAAGACAACCAATGGATGAGCTTCAAAAATCCAAAGTAAAGTGTATGCTCATAGTAGAAGAATTAATCAAGCTTAAAACTTACTACTAGAATGAGATTGCCAAACAAGTAGATCTAGGTCCTAAACCTATAAAGATAGAATCATAGGTATCACAAATACATGTAGAAAAAGTGGGTGAATATAGTGAAGGTGATGAAGGTAATACTTGTATTTCAATCACATTCAATGGTCACACATATAAAGCCATAATAGACTTCGGGGTTGGCATAATCATTGCCACCAAGAACTTATGGATAAGATGGTAACAAATGGCATTAAGGCCAACTAGAATGAGATGTCAACTAGCAAACAATCATATGAATAATCCTTTTGGTTTTTTAGAAGATGTAGTATGCACTACATGTGGTGTAGACTCTAAACATACACTTGCTATTTACAACTTTGGAAAGGCTAGCAATTACAAGTCACTATTGGGAAGTCCCTTCCTACAACAGCTACAAGTTTTCCAAGATTGGGGTGGCAATGTAGTATATCTACAACATCAAGGCACAACCACTAGAGTTGATCCCATCAATAGTTTTTACATTGATGTGAAACCATTTCAATGGAATTCCATCCACAATAACAAAGATGAGGACATGAATGATATATCCTCTAGCAATTGACAAGAAGTAAGAAACGACATGATGAATGAAGACACTCATTTGTGGATGTGTCAAGTAGCACAAAGGGAAGAAACAAGGATTCCATGCACTGAGAACCTTGAATGGAAGGGATGCAAATTTGATAGACTCATGGAAGATCTAGAATATATACCTATGTGTTTCTTTGATGAGGAATTTGAACCATACGATTTGACACATATCTTAGCCACACTAGATGTAGCCTTAAATGAGAAAGCATCAATAAAATCTCAAGACGAGGAAGTCTATGATCTATTCATGGTCTCAATTCACAAATACAAAGATGTGATTGGTGAACTTTGGCCTATAATTCCATTAATGGAGGATGTAAAAGATAAATATGAACAAGCGAATAGATGACATGAGAAGTGGTTTAAAGGTAACAAGGAATTTTCTCATATTGTTGATATACACTATCACTCAGATAATGACTACTTGATCAAAATAGGACTTCTTGATTCTCAAGGGCATCCAAAATCATGCACTTATAATAGGGAATTTTATCAAGTAGGAACAATCTTATCCACTACAGTTAAGGAAGAAGGCAAGAAAAATGAATCTATTTTTGAATTTTCAAAAACTTCAAAAGATATAAAATTGAGGATAGATATATTGAGATAGAATTGACCAAAAGAGGAGGAGTTCTCGAAAAATCCTACAATAATAAAGAAACACTAAAAAAGTGGTTGTCACATATGAAGATGAAGATCGTTGTACTCGAATTGTTATGTCTCAATTCTCTAGAGAGCAATCTTTATTTGAAACATAGGTAATTTTGGCCAATTCTTGGATATTCAAGGTGCCCAAAAAGTAAGAAGATCATTCCAAGTGTCATTGCATCAAAAAAGATTCAAAATTGGGGTATAGATGCAAAAAAGGTCCGTTGTAAGAAAGATGCTTTGTAGAGCAATTTCTCTTTGCAAGAGCGTAGATTCTAAGTGAATTTAGACTCCAAAATGCAAGGACAAGACTTAAGGAATCTTAGTATAGACATCAAGTGATATTAAGGAAAATAAACACTAGTTGCAATCCATGACTACCTAGCCTAGGGAACTGGTAAATTGCACTTTGGTGGAATTGCAAGATCCATTTGGATTTTTTGACATCCTAAGAGCATTAAGAAGAGCATCCTAAGAGTATTTGGATTTTTCGACATCCTAAGAGCATTAAGAAGCATTTTTGTTCTTGTGACTTGAGTTTTCCCTTCTGCTTGTAGATCCAAATTGCAAGAGCATTTGGATCTACAAGCACAAGGGAAAACTCAAGTCATAAGAGCAAAAATGCAAACTCCAAACATCCTAGCCTAGGGTTTTCACAGAGACATCAAAATGATCGACCTTGCACTTTTCTTGAGGTCTTGGACCCTAATGATCAATCCAAGCGACATGAAGTTATTTCAAGATCATTTAAGCACAAAAGAATAAAGTTTGTGGTGACTTCCATATCCCAAGGAAATGGGGCATTGCATTTGCCATCTTTTTTCTAACCAAACATGCTAGACTTCAAGAAAAGTACATAGAGACATCTTGTGCATCATATGACGAGGGAAAAGGCAAGAAAATTATAACCTCTACATTCTTCAACTCCCCAAATCTCGAGAAGTTGTGAATTGCAACTTGGGAGATTTTTTGGGGAAATCATGATTTTGAGTGTCAAAGTCTTTATCTAGTTGGGATGTGGGATATTGACAAGTTTAAGTGGCAACAAACCCTAATTTACATTTTTTGACTTCCTTAAGTTAGGGTTTAGTCCAATGAAGTTATACTTGTAAATTTGGTTAAAACATTGCTAAACCACCTTCAAATCTTTCTGCACCCCTCAAGGATCATCAAGCTAACCTAATAGGGATCAAAACCCATCCAAAGAAGGCAAAGCACACAAAACGGCCTCCCTAACCAAGGTAGTTGCTTTTTGCAAAATTAGAATACCATGTGAAATTGGTATTCTAATTTTGCAGTTGGTGACCGAGAATTGATCTAGGGAAAATACACAAGTTGATCATAGACAATAGACACTGAGAAGAGTGAATATTGATGAAGCGCAAAACCCAACTTCTCTAAGTTAGGGTTTTTGGTAGAAAATCTCATCTTCTGCAACTAGCTCATTTTGGACAATTACTCGAGTGAAGAAGTTGAAGTATATTGATTTAAGTTAAGCAAGAGGGAAAGTCGCCACTTGAGATTAATAAAGATCTCATATTCATTCGACCTCTGTGAGATTTAGAGCATTAGCAATTATGCATTAACTTTGAGACCTAATAAGAGGATTCTCTCTAGCAACCAAAATTTCAGGTGATAAGTAGTAGATTGTTTACTTTCCATTGTAGTAAAGGAGAAGAAAACATGGCAAGAGCTCAACTTTGAGACTCAATATAGGTCACATTTTCTAGGAACATATCAAGAAGTACAAGAGCGCATTGGATGATCATAATGAAATAAAGGTTTGAGGAGTGCATCTCTGAACAGACACACATATAAGAAAAGTGAATAAGCGAATGACATAGTGTACTTCTACATGCTTGTGCACAAAAAGATTTTTCTACTATGGATTAAGACAACAACAAACTAATGCAAGGTTTATACCAAGATTTTATTGGTTTCGGTTGTCTTCTCTAAAGAACGCTATTAGGAGAGAAGTTTGGTATGTATATGAAACATTCTATGTAAAAAACAAAAAAATTGTATGTGCATGAACTTGTGTGCAACTCATTGAGTGTAAAGCATTAATGCATGTCAAGAATCCACTCATGTGATCACCATATCTGATGCATACATGATTTCAAGATCAGGAGCTACTTTAGGGTGAAGATGAATGGTAAGTGCACAAACGCACAATAGTGAACCACAAGCTAACAGTGCGCAACACCAAGGAAAGTGTAGGTCATTGTTATTATGAGGACAAGCCGTTCTCAATCAATATGGATGAAATCTAGAAGGACTTAATCCTCTTACTGAAGATGAAGAGAGAATACAATATATCGACCATAAATGAGGAAATGAGAATGTGGACCATGTCTAAGGATCCATGGGGTTATACCCTTGTGAATATGAAAGACTCTAATGCCAAAAGTGAGCTTGCGTCACAATCATACCATAAAACAAGAGGGAAATCTCTATGTGGATAAGAAAGTCTATTGTGTATCTTTCATGCAAATTCTCAAAAGTTGGGTATCTGTAGGGATGAAACCATGTATGATCAAAATACTAATTTTGGTGCTAGTCCCAATGGCTTCACAAGTATCCACCCAGAATCATCCCAGGCTGATGATCAAGAACAAATCTATGTGACAAGCACTTTGTTCTCGGCCAAGATCCTATGGGATTACTCCAAAACTAAAGCCTAATATTTCATTGAGACTAAGAAAATATTTTGGACTCTACCTATAGCAAGTGGATCGGGTGCATCATTTCTTAAGGTTCATGAACTATGATCATCAAAAGTTTCGAACATGGAAATTTATGAGGATCCAATGAAAAGAGAGTTTTGGGTCTTATATCAAGATCAAGGTAAGTAAAATGTACTAGCCAACCTATCTTTTTGAATGGTGCACCTAGAAAGGTGACTCACCCCTAGGTTCTCCAATCGGGGAAGAGCAACACTGGACTAAATCATAGGAAGAGGAAAGACAGGAAGGTGAGGAAGAAGAAGAAGGAGAGCCTACATACACTGTGACTCTCAAGAGATTACAGAAGATGATGGAGGCTATTTAGACTCGCCGATGCCTTTCCGAGTAGAGAATTCGGGTAATCATGGAGCAATTGTTAGAGACAAATGATGTAGATCAACAATTTATAGATTCTTTGTGTGCATTGTCCGAGATAGTAGGAGTGATTGAAGCAATTGATCACATGATCAAGAGATCGAATGTACACTATGATGAAAGATGTATTAGGACAATGCAGCAACTCGGAAAGAACATTGAAATACCAGCAACCAATACTATGACATCAACAACCACCCCTATACCCATTGTAGAAACTATTAGTTGAACCATTGTGGAAACCATTGTACAAACTCCTCCTCATTCAACCCTCCTTATTCCATCACCTATTAGAACACTCCAATAACCTCCACTCGACCCTAGTTTTGTATTTCATAGCCATGTTTCCAATGCCCAACTGAAGGGCTTTGGTGTGCAGAACAAGAGGAGCAAGGAGGAGATGGAGGGGGAGAGAAGAGAGGAGAGATGTGCACATATGCATGGGAGCCTCGAAACCCACATAATGATCTCTCATGAGGCAATGCTCTATATATGATGTATATCTATGAATATAGGGGTAAGGTCACATGATCGTTACATCCTCAACAATCTCCCACTTAAGGGTCAATGTGACCGTGAGTGGTAACATACACAAAGAATGATGTAGGACTATACATAAAAGGAAGAGTCTGTATCTCAACCCATACAGATCAGCCTACACCAACTGCCTCGAACAACGTGTATCCATGCACCTTAAACTGATCTAGACTCATATTGATAAGAGTCGAGCTCACATCTAACTAATGCAAGAACTGATGAAGTTCTTGCAAAGCTCCCACTCGGTCTATGCCTATGTCAATCATCGAATGACTGACAACTCCAAGTGCAAATGCTCCAATAGCAACTGCAATATTTCGTCTCGAGCATAACAACTTGTACATCAGACTCCCTAATGCTGACAAAACTTGTGCTATCTTGGCTAACCTAAGCATGTCAACCATGCCTGTATCCAAGGCATCCAAAGCACCATCCTCAAGACAAACATGTGTTGACATATCTATGTCAACATCTGGCATGAGCGAATCCAAGAATGATTGCATAACTACTGACTCCTCAGCATCCAAATCAGCCATGCTTGCAATGAAGGATGTATCTAGCTGTGCATCCTAAGAGCTAATATGCTCTACCATACACTATGTATCATAAGAGTTATCGTGCTCTACCACACAAGTGTATCATCATGCTCCACATGAGCTAACTACACAACATCAATACCAAGGTCAAACTGATGATCACACTCTAACTGAGTATCATCATAATGCTCCACATGAGCATCCACATCATTCTCTAAAGCATCCAACTGATCATCGAAAGTGTTCTCCAAATGAGCATCCACATGATCAACAAAACCATGCTCTACATATGCATCATGAGCATCCAAAATATGCTCTACATGTGCATCCATCAGAGCATCTAAATCATGCCATAGATGTGCATCATGAATGTCAAAAGACCTATCTGTAGGGAGACAAAATGAGACATGGCGAGTCTCACACTGTGCATAAGGCTGAACTCCCACTGAGACGAGACTATCTCTCATATGAAGTACATGCAATGGATACCTATGCCCAATCCTAGCACCTCTGACAAGCATAAGCTATCCCAACTACAACTGAAAATAATGCTCACCAAGGAATGCATAACATCTGCTCTCCTGTAACTGGCTAATTGAAATCAAGCTCATAGGGAATGAAGGCACATAATGTACATGTCTGAGCATAAGTGATGCTCCACTAGGTAGCATAACACTACAAGGAATATAGGCGTATAGCGACAGTTAAGGCGATAGAATTGCGTTGCTATAAAATTGCAACATGCATCATAATTAGCGTCGCACGCAGACCGTCGATTAAACGACGAAAAAAATGACGTTTTTTGCGACTTGTGGCGTGACAGGGCTACGACGCTTCCATAGAGCATCGCTAACATGAAGCTTTTAAATAGCATTGCATAAGCAATGCTTTTTTATGTCGCATAGGCGACGATGTTTGGCGTCGCATAAGCGATGCTGAAAACATGTCGCTTATGCGACGACGGGTAGCATCGCTTACACGACGGTCTGTTGACAAACAAAAATTAAAACGTTGGAGGCTCTTTGATCGGCATTTTCACGCATCCGGTCGAAGAGCTCTCCAACGTTCGCAATTGCGCTGCGCTTACGAGCTGAAGCAAGTATATGCAGAATTGTTGTTTCGCCTAAGCTCTCTTTTATTGTCTCCCTCTGTCTCTGTTTCTCTCTTTCTACATCTCTCTCTCTCTCTCTCTCTCTCTCTCTCTCTTCTTTCTCTCTTTATTTTAGGTTATTCAAGAAGCTAACCAAGCAAAAAGTATGGCTAACTATTGTAAGTACAATTTCTATTCTTTGTATATCATTTGAATTGTGTTATTTTCATTAGATAGTATACTCATACTTATTGATATGCACTTATACACTTAAACATGATGAAGATGCACTTTCACACATATACACATATACACATGCACATACACACACATATATACACACAGATACATGTGCAAATACACTTAGACATACACACATATACACATGCATATGCACAAACATTTCTACAACCACATAAAAAGACTTACATGCATGCATTATTGCATATATATATATATATATATATATATATATATATATATATATATATATATATATATATATATATATATATATATATATATATATACATACATACAAACATTAACATATACGCAAATACATGTATATGCACATCCACATGCATGCACATTCACATGCATGCACATGGATGCAAATGGAAATGCATCCACATACACATGCATGTGGAATACATATACACATGCATATACATACATTATACACATATATATGCACATATGTACACACACATATACACATGCACACACACATGCACATACCTACATATACACATATACATGCACATACACACATATACACATAGAGTTACACATATACATGCACATACATATACACATGCACATGCACATACTCATACACACATACACTTACACATGCACATGCACATACTCATACACACATATACACTTACACATGCACATGCACATACATACATATACACACACATACACATGCACATACATACATATACACACACATACATATACACTTACGCACACACATATGAATGAATTATATAATTAAAGTATTAAAACACAATCTATACACATGCACACACACATGCACATACCTACATATACACATATACATGCACATACACACATATACACATAGAGTTATACATATACATGCATATACATATACACACACATACACATGCACATGCACATACTCATACACACATATACACTTATACACGCACATGCACATACATACATATACACACACATACACATGCACATACATACATATACACACACATACATATACACTTAGGTACACACATATGAATGAATATATAATTAAAGTATTAAAACACATATACACATGCACACACACATGCACATACCTACATATACACATATACATGCACATACACACATATACACATAGAGTTATACATATACATGCATATACGTATACACACACATACACATGCACATGCACATACTCATACACACATATACATGCACATGCACATACATACATATACACACACATACACATGCACATACATACATATACACACACATACATATACACTTAGGTACACACATATGAATGAATTATATAATTAAAGTATTAAAACACATATGCACATGCACACACATATGCACATACCTACATATACACATATACATGCACATACACACATATACACATAGAGTTACACATATACATGCACATACATATACACAAACATACACATGCACATGCACATGCACATGCACATACTCATACACACATATACACTTACACATGCACATGCACATACATACATATACACACACATACACATGCACATACATACATATACACTACATACATATACACTTAGGTACACACATATGAATGAATTATGTAATTAAAGTATTAAAACACATGCTTAATATAAACAATAATAACAATCAATAGAACAAAACTCTTCATTACTTAATAGCATACACACAATTCAAAACATAATTGAAATGAAAAATATATAGATAATATATATATATATATATATATATATATATATATATATATATATATATATATATATATATATATATATATATCAATGTAAATACATATTATCCAATGTCATAATCAACTAAAATCCTAATCTTTCTCATCTTCATCGTCATGATCACCCTGTGACGATCGAGATCATCCCTCCTATGTTTGTCTCTCCACCTCATCCATATTTGTCTCTCCATAATACTTCTGTATTACATATAACAAACATAAATAAATAAAACAATTAAACCATTCATAAAAATAAAATAATTATAATAAAATTTAAAAATACTCATAAAGGCATCAGGATGATCTTGCATATACTCGCTCAAATGCCGATATCCAAAATGTGTAGCATACTCGATCTCATGTTTCGTAGGATATCCGCCATAATCCTTCCGCTGCATTGAAACAAATAAAAAAGATTAGTTGCTTGCATTTTAACTAAAATAAAAAATATACTCACAATAACACATATACTTACAAATGTAGCTACAAAACCATTATGGCCCATTTGGCTTAGGTGCGATGTGTGGCCTGACTCCACTCTCTTCTTTGCAGCAGCCTGTTTATTCAAGAAAAAAAATACATAAATTAAATGTAAAAAATTACTAAAATATATAAAAATTATAAATATAAACTATTAATTTGTGTACCTTCTGCTGAGGAAATGACTCATGAAGATGTAGCTGTCTATGAAAAAACTGCCACGTCTCAGGATGTATGTTAGCTCGCCTCTTATTTTTTTCCACCATACAATATCTCCTGTTAATTTAATCTCAAACATAAAAAAAAATCAGAATACATCACATATATACACACACATACACATACACATACATACCCACATACACATATACATGCAAACATATACGCATACATATATGTATACATATACACATATACATACATATAACATAAACGCACATATACATATCCACATATATACGTACACACATGCATGCATATACACTCATTCATACAAAATACATGCATTTATCACACAATAATGTGTAGTTGTGTATATGTGAATATGTGTGTATGTGTAAATGTGTATATGTGAATATGTGTGTATGTGTAAATATGTATATGTGAATTTCTTATGTATGTAGTTAATCAGATTATTAATATCAAATACCATTATAGATTATCAATGTATACATGCATGTCCTAACAATTGTATTTTATATAGAGGTGAATATGCAGACTGCTTGACATGTCCCAAATGTCAATCTCCTCGATATAAGGGCGAAGAAGGTAAAATCCCAAAAAAGGTATTGAGACATTTTCCATTGGCTCCACGGATTAGACATATGTTTCAAAGCCCCAAATTATCAAAGCTTTTGACTTGGGGACATGATCACAAAAGTACTGATGGAATAATGAGAATTCCTCATGATAGTGTTGCTTTTCAGCATATTGATTCTACATGGCCTGAATTTGCACAAAATCCACATAATCTAAAGTTAGGAGTTGCATTAGATGGGGTTAATCCATTCTCCATGAAATCCAGTAAATGGTCAACATGGCCAGTGGTAGTCATAAACTAAAATCTTCTGCCATATCTTAGCATTAAAAAGGAACATTTAATGCGTTCACTTTTAATCCCAGGCAAAAGACAAGTTAAAGATATGAATATATATCTTGCTCCTCTCATTGACGATCTTCAAGAGTTATGGAGAGGTATTAATGTCATTGATCTATCGAAAACATCAACAAAAAACATATTACGGTTCGTGGTATTGTGGCTTGGACTATTCACAATTTTCCAGGATATGGTGTTTGTTCAGGTATTGATGTAATTTTTTATTCAATATGCATGTAAATAAATATGATTTAAACTAATTATATTTTTATCATTTTCCATGATGCAAGAATATCTACTAAGGGTTATAAAGCTTGTCCATATTGTGGTGATTGGTTGAGATCAATCTATAGTAAGAATCTCAACAAAAATATTTAGCTTCGACATCGACGATTCTTGCCTGGTGATCATCCATTAAGATCTAAAAGAGAAGCGATACATTTTAATGGAAAGCTTGAAATAGATCAGTGTCCAAAACCTATGACGCCTATGGATTGGTATAAAAAATGGACAGATGGACCTCTGATAGATCCAGAAATTAGAAATCTTCAGTGATGATCCAGATAATGAGTATGTGAACAGAGGTAAAGGAAAATTGGCACTCGCAGAGAACATATCAATATGGTATTCTTTGGAGTATTGGAAAGAGTTAAAAGTATGTCATCTTCTTGATTCTATGCATATATTCAAAAATATTGGTTATTCACTATGGCAGCATCTTCTTGGACTAAAAGATACCACAGCATCAAGGAATGATTTGAAAGATCAAAAATCCAAACCAAAGTTATGGCCAGTTTTTGATAGACATCGACAAGAAACGACTTATGCACCTGCTCCTTGGGTACTTACAACAAAAGAGATACAGACTATCAACAATAGAATTCAATTGATTAAGACTCCTACAGGATATGGAGCATCTTTTCAAAACATGTTTACTATGGATGATAAGAGCTTATCTGGGTTAAAGACCCATGACTGGCATAACTTTTTGAAACATATTTTACCTTTGGTTATCGATGGATGTACAATGAAAAGAGTACGAGATGTGATCTATCATCTTGGATCACTTATAAGGTAATTATGATACTTTTATATTTAATATGTATGAATATTGGATATCTTTTATTTTTTAATTAACTTCTTTATAATTGTTTTTATGATATGTATAGATGGATTACATCCAAAGAGATTGACAAAAATTCGATCCCACAAAAAAAAACGTGAATGCAAAGAGCTACTATGTTTGATGGAGAAAGAACATCCTACTTCATTTTTTGATATTCAGGTTCATTTATTAGTCCACCTTGTAGATGAATTAGAGATTGCAGGTGTTATCAACACTCGATGGATGTTTTGGGTCGAGTGATTTATGGGAATATTAAAAGGTTATGTGCGACAAAGAGCGAAACCAGAAGGATCCATGGCAAAGGGTTGGATGCTTGAAGAGTGCATGTATTACATTAGTGAGTACCTTCAAAGATTTCATGAAGAAGCTCCACGTGCATGGACCAACGAGTCTTCTTCAAAAATAACGGATGAGGTATTATCAGGTAAGGGGGTTCCATTCTTATTTACATTTCAAGAAAAAAATGATGTGTCTACTTTTGTAGCATATAATAGCGAATGCATGCAAGCATTCCTTAGTGAGTACGAGGAACTTCAAAATCTCCAAAGTAAAAGGCGAAAAAACAAAACATTTATACGTAATCTCGATAATAATGAGATTACAGATATATCTTCTTTCATGGATTGGATATATAGTCGTTTGCAACGCGCCAACACAAATAATGAAGAAATCTCAGATGAGCAAAGAGAGTTAATGATAGGTTGTGAACGAAAGATAGTTTTATTACAATAATATTTTATTTTTTTCATATATGTATGTTAGTTTCTATTTACTAATTGAATTTATTTTGCAGGCTCGAATGTTCACTAATATGTGGGCTTTTGGACAGCATATTAGAATCAAAGCCATTGATTCTTTATGTAAAACAGAGGATTCTAGTGTTGTTGCTTCTTTCAAGCAACTATCACGTGCTAGCTCAAAAGACACGAACCTTATAGATAGTGAACTTGGTTACGTATGAACTATTGTGGTATCTACAAAATTTCATTTCGTACATTCAAACAGGTGTTGATGTATAAAACACCACAAGAACTAAACTAATGTGGTATTAGAAGACCTCCATAACCATCATTAGCTTAGCAAAACTCTAAATATGAGTCTTCTATTATGAACTTAGTGAAAATCAAAATTTCACTTCACAGAAATCTGCCCCTTTTCTTCAAGCCTTCAATCTGACCTGTATTATCTTGATCTTTGCAAAATCTTTTGATCATTTACTAAGAGAAGTTCTTGCTAATGTTAAGCAACACATAACAAGCAAAACTTTCAAGTAATAACTTCAAAATCTTCTGATTTTGCTCCAAACTTTTCACTATGTCTGAAAACTGAAAATCACCTTCATCGATTTGACATACCTTCACTGTTAAGCTGATTTCTCTGAGTATGCGTCCCGTTTCTTAAAGATCTTTTGACCAAATGTAGTTGAGGATAGTAGCTTTAAAATGAGCTATCATTTACTGAAAACTTTACAATATACTTCGAGATCTGACCTTAAGAAGATCAGGTAAATGTGCGCCAGAAAAGTCGTAACTGTCAACTAACTTCCACAGTCATGTGAAATGACTTAGAACTCAATGTACAAGAGGAATTAGACTTAATCCTTCTACACAAACATATGTTGTATATCAGAGAAGATGTATACAAATTGGCTTGGCCTAATTTTGCTCATAGCCATGGAAAACTCTCTCAGACTCAGAAGTTTTTCCTGAACATCTCTCTCAGAAAAACACGACTTTTCTCTACTCACTCAGATTACAAAATTGAGTTCTCTCTACATGTTTTTTATCTCAAATTAACTTATATACCTATGGTTTACATTCTCCTAGACTTGAACTCGTAAGTTCTGAAGATCAAAATGAAAACTAGACTCTAATTTGCACTAATTTACAATAGTGAAATTGTCCCTTCACTTAGGCTTAATTTTCTGTATGCTTTCTCTTCACTTCTTCTTTCCTTCTTCCTTTCTTCATATGTCTTCATATGTCCATGCCTAATTAGTGAGTGAAGCCCCAACAGCTCCCCCTCAATCACTAATTAGCATGCTTTAACTTCTTCATATAGTCTTCTTCTCTTTTATTCCTGCCATCTCCTTGAACCTACTAGTCTTCACTCCATCCAAGCTTTTTGTCATAATATCTGCAATCTGATCTTTTGTAGAAGTGTACACCACTTCAATCTCTTTCTCCATTACCTTTTCTCTGAGAAAATGATACTGTATTTCTATGTGCTTTGTCCTTGCATGAAATACAGGATTTGCTGCAAGATATAATGAGCTCATATTATCTCCATGAATGATAGGTATACCTTGATCAATTCCCAAGCTTTTGAATAATGTCTGCATCCATATTACTTCTTTTGCTGCTTCCACAAGTCCTTTGTATTCAGCTTCTGTTGATGATAAAGCCACTGTATGTTGTTTCTTTGAACACCAACTCACAAGCTTATCTCCAATATATATCATGTAGCCATGAGTAGATCTTCTATCATCCTGACTTCCTGCCCAATCTGAATCACTATAGGCTCTCAATCTTATATCTGATGTAAAAGGATAATACAATCCTTCTTTCAAAGTCCCTTTGATATATCTAAGAACTCTTTGACCTGCAATCCAATGTGGATCCTTTGGACAATGCATGAATTGAGAAAGAACACCCACTGCATAACTAAGATCAGGCCTTGTTAGTGTAGCATAAATTAAACTTCCCACTAAAGATTGATACTTTCTCATGTCTTTGAACTCTGCACCATCATATCTACTGAGTTTATGATTGACCTCTAGTGGTGTTGATTCCTCTCTGCAATTCTCCATGTTAAACTTCTTTAGAAGATTCAAGAGATACCTTTCTATTGATACATATATGCCATGTTCTGCATAAGTGATTTCCATTCCAAGAAAATATGACAATTTTCCTAGATCACTTATCTTGAATTATCTCTCAAGTAACTTCTTCACCTCCTTGATTCCTTCATTTGAGGTACCTGTAATTATAATATCATCTACATAAATACAAATGTAGATCATACCTTCATCTGTTCTTTTGATAAGTAAACTTGCATCTGCCTTTGAACTTTGATATCCAAGATCATTAAGATACTTTACAAGTCTATAATTCCAAGCTCTTGGAGCTTGCTTCAAACCATAAAGTGCTCTTCTTAACCTGCAAACATAATTTGGAAACTTGTGATCTGCAAATCCTTGAGGTTGCTCCATGTAAACCTCATCTGATATATATCCATTCAAAAATGCATTCTTAATGTCCAATTGACTCAATGTCCATCCTTTTGATGCTGCAATGGCAATGATTGTCCTTATGGTTGACATCTTTGCCACAGGACTGAATGTCTCATCATAATCTATGGCAAAAGTTTGAGCATAGCCTTTAACCACCAATCTGGCTTTGTATCTAGCTATAGTTCCATCTGCATGCCTTTTAATTTTGTAAACCCATTTATTTCCAATCACTTTCTTACCATTAGGCTTTGGAACAAGTTCCCAAGTTTTGTTTTCTTCAAGTGCATCAAACTCTTCCTTCATTGCTTCTTCCCATTGTCTCTTACCCTTTGCTTCATCATAGCTTTGAGGTTCTTCAACTTCCTTAACCATGTAAGCATAACTTTTCTGAGTCAAGTAAGAAGTATCATAGGAATACCTTGTAGGTTGCTTCCTCATTCTGGTTGATCTTCTTGGTTCACACTCTTCATGTATATCTGGATGTACTTCTTCATCAAATATTGGTCCATCTTCATTTCTTCTATATGATCCAACTCTTGATGTGCTTGCTTGCATATGTTCTTCATCTCCATCTATCTGCATATGTGACTTACCTCTTGCATTCCTTCTTATCTCTTCTTCAAATGTTTCAAGATCACAATCTTTATCTGCATACCAACTCTTCTGTTCATCAAAGGTCACATCTCTGGAAACAATAAAATGTTTAGTTAAAGGACTCCATAGCCTATAACCCATTTGCTTTTCATCATACCCAATAAACACATATTTTTTTGCCTTTGGTTCAAGCTTATGTCTGAGTTGTGATGGCACATAAGCATAGGCAATTGATCCAAACACTTTACAATGATCAAGTGTTGGTTTCTTACCCCACCAAGCTTCATAAGGGGTCATACCATTCAAAACTCCACATGGTAGCCTATTCACAAGGTATGTAGCTGTATTTACAGCCTCAGACCAAAGATAATTAGGGCAATTCTTTTCTTTTAACATTGCTCTTGCAAATTCAACCAATGTTCTATTTCTCCTTTTTGCCACCCCATTATGTTGAGGTGTATACCTGCAAGTTATCTCTCTCTTGATACCTGCATTCCAAAGATAATCATTAAACTCTTGGGAGAAGTATTCTCCCCCTCCATCAGACCTTAACCTCTTGAGTTTTTGACCTGTAACTCTTTCTGCATAAGCATGAAAATGTTTGAAGGCTCCAAATACTTCTGATCTTTCTTTTAGAACATAAAGGGTTATCCACCTTGAAGCATCATCAATAAACAAAACATAATACCTAGATCCATTTATTGATCCTTCTTTTGTTGGTCCCCATACATCTGTATGTATGAGTTCAAGCAAACCATCATGCTTGAAACCTTTCTTCTGAAATGGTAGTCTATGTGCTTTTCCCATCTGACAAGCTTCACACTTGTATATCATATGTTGATTTTTCACATTTGGTAGCCCTAATACAGATTGGTTCTCCATCATTGTTTTGATTCCTCTTTCATTGAAGTGTCCCAATCTCTTATGCCAAAGATCTAACTCTGTAATTACTTCATCACCATGTGTGATTAGGGCTTGACCAACATTTCCTTGCACTTTGAGAGTAAAAAGTCTACCTTCCTTCTTACCACAAACAATGGGTTTGTATGCATCCTCTGGATCTTCAACAAATACCCCTTCATTTGTAAATCTGACTTGAAAACCTTTTTCCACTATTTGTCCAACACTAATCAGATTCTTTGGTATTGTTGGAACATACAAAACATTTGTTAACAAATCAGCTCCACTCCTGCACTTCACTTTTCCAATTGAATGCACATTATGTTTTGTATTATCACCTGTTTGTACTGTATGACTTGAATTGCCTTCTTCCAATTCTGACAATAATTCTATATTACCTGACAAATGATTTGAACAACCAGAGTCAATATAAAATACCTTGAGATCCTCCTTCGCTGATGAACTTATTGAATTCATCATCAATGTTGTATGAATGTCATTCTGTGTATCATTTGCATAATTGTAATATGTGGTATTGTAAGACTGATTCTGATTCCAATTTCTTCCACCACCTCTACCATAGCTTCCTCTTGAATTCTGTCTTCCTCTTTGAAATTGATTCTGAAATCTTCCACCTCTTCCTCTGCCATTGTTGTTTTGATTTTGGCTTGATCCTTGTTGATTATGCCAACAATCATATGCTAGATGATTGCTCAATCCACAAATCCAACATGTCTTCTTGTTATTGTTCTGATTACCTCTACCTCTTCCATTTCCTCGACCTTTACCTCTGCCAATACCTCTTCCTCTTGCATAATTTGTTTGAGTTGTTGACTCTTCTTCATCCTTTGCCTTGCCTTTATCTCCTTTCTTCTTGTTCTTCATGTACATTGCAGAACTTTGACCTTTGTCTCCATCTGACTTCAAGTCTTGCTCAAATGTGAGCATCAATCCAAGTAATTGATTCAATTCTGGCACATAATGATTTAATGAGAGTTCTGTTGAAAGTACAAAAGGCTTCCATCTTTCATCACCTCTTAACCCTGCAAGTAATTGTGCTATCAACCTATGATCTTCAATATCCTCATCAATGGATCCAAGGCTATCTGCCAAGTCCTTCATCTTAGTGACATAATCACTAATGCTCTGATTTTGCTTTTTCTTGAATGTGGTGAACTCTGACCATAAGCTAGCTTTCCTAGCTTTAGTAGTGTTTTGGAAGTGATCCTCCAAAGCATTCCAAATGTCTTCAGCTGTTTCTAAACCTCTGATATGTGGCAACAAATGATCTGTAATAGTGTTATATATATAAGCTCTTGCACTTGCATCTCTCTTCTGCCATAGCTTCAAAGCTTCTAGCTCTTCCTTTCTTGGATGACTCTCATCTTCAAATTTAGGCTTTTCTTCTTCACCTGTCACATATACCATTAGGTCCTTACTCATAAGTAAGGCTTCCATCCTCATTACCCAAGCAGGATAGTTATCTCTGTCCAATTTGTCAATGGACACATGATCTGCCATAGTATCCTTGCTTCTGCTTCAACCTGTAAGTATAAAGTTAAAGAATGATACCTTTTGTAGACCTTTACCCTTGGGAGTAACTTTGAAATAGTCTTCTGATGATGTTTGTTTGTTGAACACCTCAGCTTCCACCTTCTTTAATAAAGAACTCTTCAATTCTTCTTGTATCTGCTCTCCTTTTACTCTCGAGGACCTTATCTGCTCTGATACCACTTGTTGATGTATAAAACACCACAAGAACTAAACTAATGTGGTATTAGAAGACCTCCATAACCATCATTAGCTTAGCAAAACTCTAAATATGAGTCTTCAATTCTGAACTTAGTGAAAATCAAAATTTCACTTCACAGAAATCTGCGCCTTTTCTTCAAGCCTTCAATCTAACCTGTATTAGCTTGATCTTTGCAAAATCTTTTGATCATTTACTAAGAGAAGTTCTTGCTAATGTTAAGCAACACATAACAAGCAAAACTTTCAAGTAATAACTTCAAAATCTTCTGATTTTGCTCCAAACTTTTCACTATGGCTGAAAATTGAAAATCACCTTCATCGATTTGACATACCTTCACTGTTAAGCTGATTTCTCTGAGTATGCGTCCCGTTTCTTAAAGATCTTTTGACCAAATGTAGTTGAGGATAGTAGCTTTAAAATGAGCTATCATTTACTGAAAACTTTACAGTATACTTCGAGATCTGACCTTAAGAAGATCAGGTAAATGTGCGCCAGAAAAGTCGTAACTGTCAACTAACTTACACAGTCATGTGAAATGACTTAGAACTCAATGTACAAGAGGAATTAGACTTAATCCTTCTACACAAACATATGTTGTATATCAGAGAAGATGTATACAAATTGGCTTGGCCTAATTTTGCTCATAGCCATGGAAAACTCTCTCAGACTCAGAAGTTTTTCCTGAACATCTCTCTCAGAAAAACACGACTTTTCTCTACTCACTCAGATTACAAAATTGAGTTCTCTCTACATGTTTTTTATCTCAAATTAACTTGTATACCTATGGTTTACATTCTCCTAGACTTGAACTCGTAAGTTCTGAAGATCAAAATGAAAACTAGACTCTAATTTGCACTAATTTACAATAGTGAAATTGTCCCTTCACTTAGGCTTAATTTTCTGTATGCTTTCTCTTCACTTCTTCTTTCCTTCTTCCTTTCTTCATATGTCTTCATATGTCCATGCCTAATTAGCGAGTGAAGCCCCAACAACAGGTAGAAAAAAGTTTATAATTTTTTAATAGAGTTAGTTATTTTTTAAAGCACCTAATAATGGGTTTTTGTTGTTATATATTTTGATAGGTCATTTTGAAGGTTGACTGGTTTCGAGCCGAGTATAAAGGTAGTAATTCCACATTAAGAAAGGAATTATCTGGGTTTTGGGCAATTGATTCTTCCAAGGTAATGCGATCTACTAAAGAACCATATAGGCATATTGAACAAGCATTTTTTTATAAAAACCCAGATGCTCATCCTTGGTGGCAAGTCATTCATGTGCAACCCAGAGGTAGGTCATTGTTTGAACAGTTTATTGTTAGAGAGATCGAAGAAAGTCCTCTTGATGATTCAGCATCAAATACTGATACATCAACATCTGAAATAGAAATTAGAATCATTATACGTGATAATGATACTAATCTTTTTGATGAAGAGAATAATTCTCTACATGGTGATTCTATTGATGAGGAAGAGGAATTTCCAGAAATAGATATTAATCCATCAATAGATGATGTGATTCATGAGAACATAGATTTAACAATAGAAGAAATAAATGAAATCAATAAGGATAATGAAGATGAGACTATATTGATGTCTTACCGAAATGATGGCAATAATGAAAACACATGAGCAGATTAGATAGTAAATTCTACTCTAGTTATCGATCAATAACTTGAAGCTTCTGAATGGATATCAGATAATAGATTTTTTTATTAACTTGAATAACGATGAATCCTACTAGAGAGATGAAATCATGTTCTTCTAAGTTAGAACATGAAGCTCGGGGGTATGCCTAATTATTTTATATATAGCTTTATCTTCGAGGAGCATATTTTTATCATGTATGTATGCATATGTGTGTGTATTCATGTGTATCATATGTATACATATGTTAGTATGCATATATATGTATTTCATGTATATGTATGTGTTTGCATGTGTGTGATATATGTATACATGTGTTAAATATGCATATGTGTATATATGCATATGCATTTATGTAAAATATTCATGTATTCACGTAATATATGCAAGTGTTTATAATTTTGTACATGTATATATGTATATGTGTCTATGTGTAAATATGTACATGTAAATATGTATGCATGTATATATATGTTTATGTGTGCATGTAGTCATGTATATGTGATGTGTACATGTAAATATGTATGCATACATATATATATATATATATATATATATATATATATATATATATATATATATATATATATATATATATATATATATATATATATATATATGTGTGTGTGTGTGTGTGTGTGTGTGTGTGTGTGTGTGTGTGTGTGTGCGTGCATTTAGGCATGTATGTGTGATGCATAATATATCTACTCCATTTTATATTTATGTATCCTATCTACATGATGTGTATATATCTTTATATATATTATGATCCTCGTTGATTTGAGTAGCTATATATAGAGGTAAAGGTTGGGAGGAGAGACATCTCTCTAGTAGGACGTCGGAGGAATAGATGCAATGTGTACATATACTTCAAACATATGGCTAAAAGATTGAATTAGAGTTTTTAAATTAGAGGTTTTATAACCCTAATATCAAAATTAGTGTTTTCAATTTAGGATTTTTCCATGTGTTGTGTATGTATGTGTATCTATATGTGCATATGCATGTGTTGTGTGTGTGTATATATGCATGTGTATATGTATATATGCATGTAAATATGATTATATGAGTCTATGTGTGTGTACATATGAGTATGCATGTGTATGTGTATGTGAGTATGTGTACGTGTATGTGAGTATGTGTATGTGTCTATGTGTATTCATTATATGTGTGTAACTGCATGCATGTGTATGTGTGTGTAAAAATGTGCATGTATATGTGTGCATGTATGTGTGTGTATGTATAAATGTGCATGTATGTGTATATGTGTGTAAATGTGCATGTATGATGTATATGTGTGTGTATGTGTGTATTTATACCTCTAGTCTCACTCTTCTCTCTCTGTCTCATATACATACATATATGCATAAACACACATACTCATATCCACATATATATACATAAAAGCAGTGCATACCGTGCATTATCGCGACGATGAGCCATAAGTGTCCGCATCTCTTTTAGACACCACTTAAGCGACCATCCTATCCCAAACTCTGTCTCAAGTGAACTCTGTCTCAAGTGAACTAAGTATGTATTTTTTATCCCTCTCATCATGCTCACTACAAAAATAAAAAACATAATGTAAATAAAACATAAGATATTTATTTCAATTTATATGTAAAATATTTTACTTACTTCCATGGTAAGTGGACAAAGTGCAAGTAAGAGTCGCATAGTGCCCGCATTCTTCTCTTGAACTCCAATCCATTCCCTATGTACACAATGTTCCCCTCTGGCTCTATATCACACTCTAGTCCTAAGGTGCCTATGCATGTCCTCATAGACAACTCTGCTCTGCTATCACGATTTGGAGGTGGTATAGGTGTCCTGAAAATAGATAGATAAAAATAAATAAAAATATGTGTTATAATATCATTAAAAAAGTTTATGAAAAAAAACATACCTATGAGCAGATAGCTCTCTTCCTGCGTGTGGAGCTGCAGAAGAGCCCTCGTCTGATCGTTGGGTAAGCATCTGGATCGTATATTCAAGCTCCTCATCAGACATCTCTGAGTAATCACGCATGATGGCCCCTAGAGTATCAGATGGAACTCTTGCTCTCATAAGACTTTTTATGAGAGTGAGTTTGACCTTTCTCTCTCTACTGGGATCCATAATACCTAACATATAAAACAAAATGGTTAGAAATCAATATATATACGTGTACATATGTATGTGTGTATGCATTAAGTATGTGTATGTATGCATGTGTGTGTATGTATGTGCATGTATGTGCATGTATGTGTGTATGTGTCTATGCATGTGTATGTGTGTGTATGCATCATTATGTGTGTATGTGTCTATGTGTGTATGTGTGTGTATGTGTGTGTATATGTGTGTGTATGTGTGTGTGTCTATGTGTATGTGTGTGCATCTATGAGTGTGTATGTGTTTATGTGTGTGTATGTGTCTATGTGTGTGTATGTGTCTATGTGTGTGTATGTGTCTATGTGTGTATGTGTATGCATGTATGTATGCATATGTGTGTGTATGTGTGTGTATGCATTATGTATGCATTATGTATGTGTATGTATGCATGTATGTATGTATGTATGTATGCATATGCATTATGTATGTATATATATGCATGTATGTGTATGTGTGAGTATGTCTCTCTATGTGTGTGCGTATGCATATATGTGTGTATGCATATATGTGTGTATGCATATATGTGTGTATGTGTGTGTATATGTGTTTGTATGTGTGTATGCATGTGTATGTGTGTGTATGCATCATTATGTGTGTATGTGTCTATGTGTGTTTGTGTGTGTGTATATGTGTGTGTGTGTCTATGTGTATGTGTGTGTGTCTATGAGTGTGTATGTGTTTATGTGTATGTATGTATCTATGTGTGTGTATGTGTCTATATGTGTATGTGTATGCATGTATGTATGCATATGTGTGTGTATGCATGTGTATGTGTGTGTATGCATCATTATGTGTGTATGTTTCTATGTGTGTATGTGTGTGTGTATATGTGTGTGTGTGTGTGTGTCTATGTGTATGTATCTATGAGTGTGTATGTGTTTATGTGTATGTATGTATTTATGTGTGTATGTATATGCATGTATGTATGCATATGTGTGTATGCATGTGTATGTGTGTGTATGCATCATTATGTGTGTATGTGTCTATGTGTGTATGTTTGTGTGTGTGTATATGTGTGTGTGTGCATGTATATGTGTCTATGTGTATGTGTTGCTATGCGTCTATGAGTGTGTATGTGTTTATGTGTGTGTATGTGTCTATGTGTGTATATGTGTCTATGTGTGTATGTGTATGCATGTATGTATGCATATGTGTGTATGTATGTGTATGCATTATGTATGCATATGTGTGTGTATGTAAGCATGTGCATTATGTATGCATGTAAGTATGTATGTATGCATATGCATATGCATATGCATTATGTATGCATATGCATTATGTATGCATATGCATATGCATTATGTATGCATATGTATGCATGTATGTGTATGTGTGTGTATGTCTCTCTATGTGTGTCTATGCATATATGTGTGTGTATGTGTGTGTATATGTGTCTGTATGTGTCTATGCATGTGTATGTGTGTGTATGCATCATTATGTATGTGTCTATGTGTGTATGTGTGTGTATGCATCATTATGTATGTGTCTATGTGTGTATGTGTGTATGTGTGTGTATGTGTGTGTGTCTATGTGTATGTGTGTGTATCTATGAGTATGTATGTGTTTATGTGTGTGTATGTGTCTATGTGTGTATGTGTTTATGTGTGTGTATGTATCTATGCATGTGCATTATGTATGCATGTAAGTATGTATGTACATTGTATGCATATGCATATGCATTATGTATGCATATGTATGCATGTATGTGTATATGTGTGTATGTCTCTCTATGTGTGTGTATGCATATATATGTGTGTATGTGTGTATGTGTGTATGTGTGTATGTGTGTATGTGTGTATGTGTGTATGTGTGTATGTGTGTATGTGTGTATGTGTGTATGTGTGTGTATATGTGTCTGTATGTGTGTATGCATGTGTATGTGTGTGTATGCATGTGTATGTGTGTATGTGTCTATGTGTGTATGTGTCTATTGTTGGAACATCAAGCTTACACTATGCTTGAGGTGGATTTGATCTACATCAAAGGCTATCGCGTCGAAAGAATATCCGTTGGAGAGTTCTTTTTCATATGCTCATTTATTGTATTTTTTGAGAATATTTTGATGGCTCATTTACCGTTGTAAAAGCCTTGAGTTGTACACATGTAAAGGTACAAATATAGGGCCAAAATCCCACGAAATTTTGGTGGTTGAAGTTGCATTCAATCAAGCAATCAATCACCTAAAAGTAGATCAATCAAGATCTTCACTTTTCCTAGATTGTAGGGAAGTGAATTGATTCCCTCCAACAACCATTCCCACCTTCATTTGAATTCAAATTCAAGTTGTAAAAGTCGTGGAACACTCTTAGAGGCTATATAAGGAGTTGAAATCACTTGTACATTACATGGAAGCAATATACATACACTTGTGACCATCATTGTCTTGCTCCTTCAATTTCTGCATCATCTTCTTCGCCAACAGTAATCTTGCAGAGGCTGCTGCTCTCTCCTCAGAGCTTCAAATTGAGTGCAAGAGGACTCATTGGAAAGGTATCAGTGTTTAGTTTATGCCTATAAATTTTCAAAGCATTTGGTTCAGCAGATTTGGAGAAATCTCAGTTTTTTTGCCTCTGCGTATTCCTGAAAAATAGGAAGTACCACCAGTGAATGTCGCATTCATTCCTATAGCATATTTTGCTTATTCCTTATACTTTTGTGCATTCCATACACTCAACCCTATGTGTATCACTCCCATAAAAGGATTTTTTCTAATTGTAATCACGCTGGTCGCTATGGGCATTTGAAGTTCATTGTCTCTTCCATAGATAGTAAGTTTTTGAGCTAGTCGACCTTCGAACCTATCTGTTTTGTATCGACTCATTCTCCTTGATGCTCCAAGGTACATAGTGTGTTTCTTTGCACTTATAGCATGCCTATAAGGTCTATTTGAGTCTCCAAAAGCTCAAGGGCTGGTCTTGTGCCGGTTGGCTTGACCAAACTTCATCGCTTCGAAACGCACTTTTCTACCTTCGACAAGCTTCTCCAAGTTCTTTCATCTATGTGTGTATGTGTGTGTGTATATGTGTGTGTATGTGTGTGTGTGTGTGTCTATGTGTATGTGTGTGTATCTATGAGTGTGTATGTGTTTATGTGTGTGTATGTGTCTATGTGTGTGTATGTGTCTATGTGTGTATGTGTATGCATGTATGTATGCATATGTATGTGTATGCATGTGTATGTGTGTGTATGCATCATTATGTGTGTATGTGTCTATGTGTGTATGTGTTTGTGTATATGTGTGTGTGTATGTGTGTGTATCTATGTGTATGTGTCGCTACGCGTCTATGAGTGTGTATGTGTTTATGTGTGTGTATGTGTCTATGTGTGTGTATGTGTCTATGTGTGTATGTGTATGCATGTATGTATGCATAGGTGTGTGTATGTGTGTGTATGCATTATGTATGCATGTGTGTGTATGCATTATGTATGTGTATGTATGCATGTAAGTATGTATGTATGCATATGCATATGCATTATGTATGCATATGTATGCATGTATGTGTATGTGTGTGTATGTCTCTCTATGTGTGTGTGTGTATGCATATGTGTGTGTATGTGTGTGTGTATATGTGTGTGTATGTGTGTATGCATGTGTATGTGTGTGAATGCATCATTATGTGTGTATGTGTCTATGTGTGTATGTGTGTGTATATGTGTGTATGTGTGTGTATATGTGTGTGTATGTGTGTGCGCGTCTATGTGTATGTGTGTGTGTCTATGAGTGTGTATGTGTTTATATGTGTGTATGTGTGTGTATGTGTCTATGTGTGTATGTGTATGCATTTATGTATGCATATGTGTGTGTATGTGTGTGTATGCATTATGTATGCATGTGTGTGTATGCATTATGTATGTGTATGTATGCATGTGCATTATGTATGCATATTCATTATGTATGCATATGCATTATGTATGCATATGCATTATGTATGCATATGCATTATGTATGCATATGCATTATGTATGTGTATGTATGCATGTGCATTATGTATGCATATGTGTGTGTACGCATGTAAGTATGTATGTATGTACGCATATGCATTATGTATGCATATGTGTGTGTATGCATGTAAGTATGTATGTATGTACACATATGCATATGCATTATGTATGCATGTATGTGTATGTGTGTGCATGTCTCTCTATGTGTGTGTGTATGCATATATGTGTTTGTATGTGTGTATGTGTGTGTATGTGTGTGTATGTGCGTATGTGTGTGTGTATGTGTGTATGCATGTGTATGTGTGTGAATGCATCATTATGCGTGTATGTGTCTATGTGTGTATGTGTGTGTGTATATGTGTGTGTATGTGTGTGCGTCTATGTGTATGTGTGTGTGTCTATGAGTGTGTATGTGTTTATATGTGTGTATGTGTCTATGCGTGTGTATCTGTCTATGTGTGTATGTGTATGCATGTATGTATGCATATATGTGTGTATGTGTGTGTATGGACTATGTATGCATATGTGTGTGTATGCATTATGTATGTGTATGTATGCATGTGCATTATGTATGCATATGCATTATGTATGTGTATGTATGCATGTGCATTATGTATGCATGTGCATTATGTATGCATGTGCATTATGTATGCATGTGCATTATGTATGCATATGTGTGTGTATGCATGTAAGTATGTATGTATGTACGCATATGCATATGCATTATATAATCATATGTGTTTGTATGCATGTAAGTATGTATGTATGTACGCATATGCATATGCATTATGTATGCATGTATGTGTATGTGTGTGCATGTCTCTCTATGTGTGTGTATGCATATATGTGTTTGTATGTGTGTATGTGTGTGTGTATGTGTGTGTATGTGTGTGTGTATGTTTGTATGTGTGTATGTGTGTGTATATGTATGTGTATATGTATGTGTATATGTGTGTGCATGTGTATGCATTATGTGTGCATGTGTGTATGCAACATTATTTGTGTATGTGTGTATATGTGTGTGTGTATGTGTGTGTGTGTGTGTCTGTGTGTATGTGTGTGTGTGTGTGTCTATGTGTGTATATGTGTGTGTATATGCATATGTATGTGTGTGTAAGTGTGTGTGTGTGTGTGCGCATACCTTGCTTCAATGAGATGCCTCTCTCTCTCTCTCTTACGTGCGCTCTCTCTCTCTGTGCCGGGAGAAATCGAATTTTTTTTTTTACATTCCAGAGCATCGCATATGCGACGCTGTCCAGTTTGCCAATGTCGCAAATACCATCGCTACTTAGCGACGGTATTTGTGATGCTCTAAATTAGCGTTGCATACGCGATGCAAGCATCGCTTATGCGACGAATGGCCGGGGAAAAAAAAATCCAAAAATAGCACCGTCGCTTATGTGATGCTAGCGTCGCATAAGCGACGGTATTCGTTTTTTTTTAATTTGGGTGCGTCGCTATGCCCCCCTATTTGTTGTAGTGTAAGGCATACATCCCCTGGACCCTCAATGTCATATGTCATACCAGCACGTAGGTGCACACATCCACGACTCTCACCTGAGAATCGATAAAACCACTCGTTATGTGGAGTAATATGAAAATTGGCTAATGCATTGAGCAACCAAGCCATATGTGTGCTATCCAATGAACAAGAAGAATCCTGAGATGAACCATAGGAGAAAGTGATATCACCATCACTATCATAATCAATTGCCATAGACTCTCTTGAAACCACTACCTGTCCTGCATCACGTGCATATCTCTAATGTCATCGTTGCATCCGCCTAAAGCAATGTCGTCAAGTATGGCCCTTACGACCATAGTGACAATATCAAAGTTGTCAATGTGATCTATGTCTCACATGAGTCAATGGACTCACATACATATGTTGAAGCTCAAGATCAGGGACGAAGAATGGAAGTGCATCAAGGAAGTGGACACATAAGAAGAAGGAGCAAGTAGGGAGCTCCAAGAAGCACCTGTCAAATTTTCAGAAGAAATCCCTACAAAAATAGTGATTTTTATCACTAAAAACCATTGTAAATACCATTTTTCATTTTTGTAACTCCATTTTGTTCAAGCTGAGGAGTCCTTGAGCTTGAGGAGTATTAGAACTACCATCCTACCAATTTTCATAATTTTTAGACTCCGTTTGAGCCCCCAAATAAGCCCTGGAACCTATTTTTTAACTAGGCCGGACACTAGGTCTGGACAGGGCCAAAACCACTCAAAAACTATAAAAAGGGCTGGAGAGCTCATTTTTGGGGTTAGCTTGTTGTAGATTTCAGCTTTGTAAGAGAGCTCTTGTATAATCGAATATCTTCCATTGTTCCACTCCTTGCTCTTACTTTGTGCGCGTGTGTGTGTATGTGCGTGCACGCTTGTGTGCTTTCACTCACGCACTTGTGCCATCACTTGCTCACGGTCTTCATACCGGTCCTCACGTCTCCACGGATTGACATTTATGAGGTGTATCTCCTCATGTTGGTACTCACCATTGTGCTAGAGTGACATCAAATTTGGCACCGTTGCCGGGGAGAGAGCTTGGAGGACGAGCGTGTGACGATAAGACGTAGAGTAGCGACATTGGAAGGTAAAAAAATCATCATTTTCAGTTCAGTTTCTGAATTTTCCTTCTTCTTCATCTTCATCATCATCACCATCTCCACCCGCCTTCATCTTCTCAGTTTTTTCCCATTTTTTAGAGTACATTCACCTTGTTTTTACTTGTGGTTGTGAGCAAGAAGCTTAGAGAGGGTGCAGAACAGAGGCGCTGAAGAAGTAGCACCAAAATAGCTGAAAATCTGAGTGAACAGCCCCAAACGTGACAAAACATGCGCCAAGTATCGTGAGTGCAATATCGTGGGTTTGAAGGAAGATTTTGCATCTACAGACACATAGGAGTGACAAGGAGGACACAAGGTACTCATATTTGTAAAAATTTTTGAATTTGGACTCCAAAAAATCCAAGTATCGTGTTTCTCCCGCGGTTGAGGTTTCGCGATACTTGACAAGTATCGTGAATCTCCTGTGGTTGAGTATCGCGATATTTCCCAGGTATCGTGTATCGTTTCGGCTAGAGATCGTTTCGGCCAGAGATCGCGATACTTGAGAGGTATCGTGTATCGTTTCGGCCAGAGATCGTTTCGGTCAGAGATCGTTTTGATCAAAGATCGCGATATTCACCAGCGATCGTGTATCGTTTGGCTTAAGTATCGTGTATCGCTTCTCAGAGATCGCGATACTTACCAAAGATCGCGTATCGTTTCAGGTTGAGAGATCGTGTATCGTTTCAGGCCAAAGATCGTTTCCGCCAAAGATCGTTTGGGTCAGAGATCGTGTATCGTTTTCCTTGAAATATCGTGTATCGTCTGGTTCAAAGATCGAGTATCGTGGACATCAAGTATCGCGATATTTCTCAACTATCGTGTATCGTGACAATGTAAGTATCATGTATCGTTTCGTACCGATCTCGATACTTGTTACTGATCGTGTATCGTCTTGAGCTAAGTATCGTTTTGCTCGAGTATTGTGATAGTCAAGTATCGTGTATCGTTATACAGCGATCGCGATACCTATCAAAGATCGTGTATCGTGGAGTTTGCTCGCGATACTTGTTGAAGATCGAGTATCGCCTACTTCAAGTATCGCGATACATACCAAGTATCGTGTATTGAGTTCCTCAAGTATCAAGTATCGTGTCCTACAAATGTCGTGTATCGCCTGATTTGAAGCATTTCCTGAAAGGCCCTGTTTCCCTGTTTTAACCCCCAAAACCCTGAACTGGCATAACTTTCTCATACGAAATCCGTTTGCTGTTGTAGCTCAATGATGAGTAGCACCTCCTTTAATGTCAATCCGGGAAGACGTGAGGATGGTATGAAGACCTCGAGCAAGTGGCTGCACAAGTGCGTGAGTGAGAAGCACACTAGCATGCACACACATACACACACACGTGCACACTAGGCAAGACAAAGAGTGAGAATCAATGGAGCTTTTAGATTACTTTCAAAATGCTCTTACAAGTTCGTTTCAATTACAATCCAACCTCAAAAATGAGCTCTCTAGCTCTTTTTATAGTTTTTGACTAGTTTTGGCCCTGTCCAGACCTAGTGTCCGGCCTAGTTAAAAATTAGGTTCCAGGGCTTATTTGGGGGCTCAAACGAGATCTAAAAAATACGAAAATTGGTATGCAACTACTTCTGAGGCTCCTCAAGCTCAAGGACTCCTTGGCTTGCACAAAATGGAGCTACAAAAATGTGAAATGATATTTACAATGATTGTTAGTGATAAGAATCACTCTTGATGTAGGGATTTCTTCTAGTGATCTGCCATACATATCTTCGAGCTCTCTACTTGCTCTTCCTCCCTGCATGTCCATCTCTTTGATCTGCATTAGTGTCTTGCAAAAATATTGGCCTACTTGCCAGATCTTCTTTGACTGCTCTGTTTGCTTGTGCTATCCCTTCGCTCTGACTCCCTTCTTTGACTTTCACGTCTTGTAAGTCCTGGTGTACCAAGACTACTGCCAACACCCCCCCCACTCTCGCGTCTGTCGCCCCTGACAGACCCTTGTCTAGCTGCTGTTTGGACGTAATATTGGACAACATCGGCGGCGAGGTGGTGTTCTTCTAACCTGAGTCCCCTAGCTAGATCTGTCAGCAATGCATCCCAATTGACTGGCCCTGGGACATCTAGATGTGGCACCCGTAACTGTTCTGAGTGAATGGTTCGCTCCACAGCAAATAAATGGAGGAGATGTGAGGTTCTGGGTACAAATATTTCTGAGTGGTATTCCCAGAACCCTGTTATGAACATCTCCTCGAATGTTTGTTTAAAGCAGGCTGGGAGGTATTTTATTCTGGCGTGCCAAGCATATATCACCTCTATGGAAGGAGTGGTGCTCATGTCATAAACTAAATCTTGGTTTCCTGTAAGGAATCCGACGCCTGAGAAGTGTGGGTCCTTGATATTCTTGAATGTCCTGAATGTAATAAGCATTAATTCAAAAATTTTCATGCACATCTGGGCCATCACATCAGGGGTATTCCTTAATCGGATGCTCCAGTGCCGTATGGTGGAAATCATATAATTGACGGTGGGAGGTCCTTGAGGGGGTGCTAGATAGACGTAGTTTAACCATTTGGCGCAGCCCTTGATATTCTTGACTGCAAGGGTAAACTCTGGCCATGTGCGTCTGCGGAATACAGGAACATAACAAGGGTTATATTTAATAAAAAGAGGCATATTCGTCCAGGTGCGAACCATCTCCGGGTAGGTTTCGAGGAGTCGGATCCTCCAGGTGGGTTGATGAATGGATCCTTTTTGAGCGCTCTCTGGGATGTCATCTGGCCCAAATTGTGTAGCAAACGTTGGAGGTTTGCCACATCTTTGTTGGATTTCTGCATTGTAGTCCGCCAGGAGTATACAATATGGCACGTATTGATCATCATTGGTTCCGATCCATCTATGGTGGGACATGCTGCAGAAGTATTCTGATTTAATAATAGTGTCCTCTATCTTTGCCATAGATTGGATTTGAACTGCCACTCGATCTTCATGAGTTGATGCTGTTTTCTCTAGTGTTTGGAGCCACTCAGGTACTTCAATTTCTAACGTATCCATTCCTTCTGCGGTTTGCTCACCACCTGGCATTGGCATAGGAACGTATGGTTCCTCATACGTCTCATCTACCTCGATGGGTACCAAATCCTCGGGTTCTGGTTCGACAACTGGAGAGGGCTGCCTTTCGTGTGTGAGTAATCTTGCCTGTAATTCGGCCACCTGCTCTTTCAATGTCTTGACTTCCTCTGAAGTCGTGGTCGTTTCTGTGACTCTGGGTGCTGTCTGTTGCTCTTGGAGTTGATTGCGCAGCGCATCCGTTCCCTTTCCAAGTCATCATGAGCTTCTAATAGATCTGCATAGCTGTCCAAGATGGTCTTCATTGTCTCTGAGGGCACAGCTTTAAACTGCTCTGGATCAATTTCGTGGGGAGAGCCTTCCATTGCTGCTTCTAGATTTGCTTCATTTTGCTGCTGCAGTCTCTTGTTCTCTTCAAGGGCGGCCGCCATGTGTTTTCTGAGAAGTGCCAGGTTACGCCGGACTTTGAGATTATCGGCTTGGTATACTTCGAGCAAAGCTTCTAGTTGTTTGACACCTGATTCTATCGATGGTTGGGGTGCCTCCAATAATGTTTGGTGAGCCTGCTCAAGCGTCGTGTAGCGTTGATTCAGTTCTGCATTTTCTGTTTGTAGAATGTGAAATTGTCTTTGTAAGTTCTGATGGTGCGTTGCCAGTTGTTGATATCGGTTGTCCAGAGCTCTGTACTCATTCTGGAGCTGGTATACACATTGATTTAATGCTAAAAATATGCTATTTACATTAAATAATGCTGGGAGGGGTGAAGATGCAGGGGGAATGGGGGCGGGAATGGGAGATGTGAATGATGTGGATGCAAGTGGAGAGGTAGGTGGAGGGGGTATGGGCGATGAAGGTGGCATGGGGGGAGGGAGCGGTGCTGTGGCAGGTGATGTTTCCATCATGTCAATTGTTTGAGTGACGGTGTAGATGGGGATCGTGGGTGGAGTGGATGTGACATCGGTGAACAGGGTGGTGAAGGTGGGCATGGTGACTCCCCCGAATTGGGTTCCTGGAGAGAGTGGGATGCCCATGACAATGGTAGTGGTAGTGGACGTGGTAGTGCTAGTGTCCTGTGGTGGAGTGAATTGTGTAGTGCGAGGTGGGGATGGTGGTGACAACGGTGCTTCCTGATATTCTTCTGCTTGCGCTGCCTCGCCTGGTGCTGATACATTGATGTGAATTTGCTTCCCGGACCTCCTGGGACGAACGGGAACCCTTTTCTCAAACCTGTGAATGTAGGCCATTGCCTCATGAATGGCCTCATCCAATCCTACGGCGTCGGCATGAAGGTTCATGGACTCAATGAACAACTCGTCCACACCTTCCTCAGCTAGCAAGTCATTCATGAGTCTCTTGCCCGATTCTAGTGACATCTTATGCTGTTCCTGAACCAGTTGCATGGTTCGATATAGTCTCTTGATTTGTGCCGAATACGCTGGGGCACTTGATAACTCGGAGAGTTTGTCATATTCTTGATGTTGTTCTTCGTCGGCTTCTTCTTCGTCTCCTCCTGCCTCTTGTTCATCTACATCGACTTCTACAACTTGTGGTTGAGTGGGGGCCTATGTTGTTGTTTGGGGTTGTGGTTCCTGAGCTCGCTCTGCTTCAGCTTTGAGATTAGAGTCATAGATCAACCTGGCAATTTCTTCATCCGTGAGGTCCTCAAGAGTAAATCCCTGTGGAAATTCCAAATCTGATGGAATGGGTGGAAACACCAGATTAGGCCCCTCTGTGCTTGGTCTTGGTAGCCGGATTGTGAATGGCCTAACTCGTCGTGTCTGGGGAGGGGTGATTTCTGGTGTAGTGGTAGCTCCCCTTGGTTGAGCACAGGGTAGTTGGACTCCCCCCCTCATCTTCTTTGATGGGGGACCTGCTGCTGATAGTCTTCTCTGGAATTCTTGGACTCGGGACCATACGAGTGCCCGCTGAACAGGCACGTCATAAGCCAAGCATCTATAAATTATTCTGGTCAGAGCACAACACCCGTGGAGCACATTCTTCTGTTTCTTGTTCCACCTTTGATGGGCTAGGTGGATCTGATCTATGATCCAGTGTGGCACATTGATGGGAAGGCTTTCTGTCTCTGCTAGATATAAGCTGAACCATATTTTTTTCGGGGGCATTGTGAATCGTTCCTGGGCGGGGAAAGCAAAATGTTGCATGATGGTTCGCAGGTGAAGCGCAATGGTAGGTGTCATCGCTACCATATCCTTCAACTTATTAAGATCTTTGTGCTTCATTCGACCTGGAACCATGGTTTCCTTTTCTGTTGGGATGTGCATGCCATACATACCCAATGCTTCTCTTACCAGATTGAGGTTCAACTTGAATCTTTTAAGCTCATTACCCGGCAGCAGTGATGGCAACACAAAGGTGATGTCGCCTCCCTTGGCCCTGCTTGGCGTGATGGTACTGATCAGATATGAACATCGTAAAAAATCCGGCTTTGGTAAGTGGGCCCTGAAATAACCGTCCACACCCGCTTTGATCCAAACTGATCTCATGACTTCGGCGTTTTGATAGCTTTCAAACTCGCGTGTGAAAAAGTGGTATCGACCCCATTTGCCATTGAATTCCAATTCTGCTTCCCAAAAATAGGTTCCATCGCCCAGTGGTCCAGCAACATCACTGAACCAATGCGCATGCTTACCTACTTGAGAAGTGTGCCCTTGAGGAGGATCCTGAATGGGGAGCACATGCACGGCTTGAAGTTCTTGCGGTCTTGCGGTGAGACGTGGCTCAAGGAGAAGTGTTTCTATGTCCACAATCTGGGCACCAGATCCGGCTTGAGAACTGGTACCTGCTTCTGCCATGGCCCTGTTTGTTGGTTGGTTCTGTGAGAATATAGAACCAAGTGTTAACATCGTAATGGACAGAATAAATCCGTTGTTGTCCCCGTTACAACATTAACATGAGGTAGATGGTGAGTTAGTGGTTAGTAAGTGCATGAAGACAGTGTGTGTAGTTAGTGCTTGTGTTGTCCTAGGAGACTACTGCAGTTAGTAAGTGGGCATGAATTTACAAATTGGGGTCGGGGGGTTTATTACAGGCCCTAGGCTGCCAAATGCAGTGAATGGGCTTTGCTTTCGGTTTCGGAGAGTCTCTAGAGAGCTTTCTCGGTGTTGTGGTTTGAAAACGAGGCCTTTTTGGGACCCATTTACAATTGATTACATGCACGCTCTTGGGTCTTGGTGTGTTCTTGAGCGTTGAGAACGAGTGAATATTGGCAGTATGCGTAGCTGCGTTATGCTGTTTGGGTTGTGGCCTCAGCGTAGCTACTTGTGCCATCAAGCAAGCCTTAGGCACCCAAATTTGTCTTGATTGTGGGCTAGCCTTCATCGACTTCTTGGGCACCCAAATATATTTCACGTTAGTAGAAGAATTTCCGAAAGACTTCTTATTAGTGTCGTGTTGTTGGTTACTAATAAGAGGCTTTGCTCGTGTGGTTGGCTTGAGTGCAACCGGGTGTTCGCCTTTCCGCACCCACACTTGTTTCACTTGCTGGGACATTTTGCTGCGCAGGTACTTTGGATCCCCGACATAGGTAGTACTCTGCTTCTTCGGCCTGTGATCCACCTTGGGTTGTTGCCTTCTTCTGGCCTTTGGAAAAGAAGGGAGTTCCTTTGCATCCCGGACTCCTTTTTTGCGAATATCCTTCCTCTGCAACACATAGTTTTGGACAAGAACAGCATGGTCAACTTCATGTGCACCCCTGGAAGGACCAGGAGTCTGTGCCTTTCCTAGTTCCTTGAGTGCTCCATTGTCTAATTCTACTGTAACTCGACTATGATTGACCCATACCTGAAGAAGTCCACTTCTCAGGTTTAAGTTGACTGCTTGGTCATAGATCCAGTCTTGACCCAAGACAAGAGGTTCAGTGAGATCCTCATCCTGACACACCAGTACTTTAACTGTCATTGCCTCATCATGAATGTAGAGGGGAAGTTCCACCTCGCCCATGCAAGGGGTTTCCACGCCTCCCAATCCTATGAGATATGCTTCCACAGGATTGACAGTTAACTGCAGCTCTTGACAGTAAGACACTCTAACAGCACTAGTGGCTGCACCCGAGTCAATCAAGGCTCTTACGGTCCTTGCACTCTTTCCTTGTCCTATCTCTAAGGTTACGAAAGGACGTCGATCAGTTATCCTATGAGAGTTGGTTCCTGCGACTGCACACATTGCCATATGATATCCTTGATCTGCATAGTCATTTGTCCTAGGCTGCTCTCTACCTTGCCTACGTAATTTCATCCTTCTAATGCGTTCTAAAGCTTCTGCTTGAGCTTCTTCTCGAACTCGCTTTTCTTCCTCTTTGCGTTTCTTAGCAGTGTTGAGTCGGCTAAGCATTTCCTCCGTGAGGGGTTCCTGATACAACTTGACTCTGCAACCGCTAATATAGCTAGGGAGAACATCACCCTCTAATGTGGCCAATTGTACTGCTCCACTCGTGGAGATCCTATTGATGATCATAGGTCCGTAGCCTCTCTTTTCTAGCTTCCTCGCGTGTTGTTTTAGTGTATAGACTAAGACTAGATCTCCTGCTTTCAAGCCTTTATCCTTCACATGGGCATCGAAGTATGCCTTCTGTCTCTTCTTGGCTGCATATATTCCTGCGGCGGCTCTCAGTCTTGTTTCTCCTAATCGTTCAAGGTCAAAGATCCGAGAGGAGAGCTCATGACCTGTCCATTCGTGCTCTTGTGCTACTCTCAATGTAGGAATCAGGAAGTCCAAGGGTAGCACAGCGTTTTGGCCGAATACCATCTGAAAGGGGGTGGCTTGGAGTACCGTTTTATAGGCAACTCGGTATGCCCAAACAGCATGGTGTAGTTGTTTGTCCCAATCAGAGCATTTAGTGTTCACTAATTTCGTCAGTACATTGCATAAGATCTTATTAGTACTCTCAGCTTGTCCATTAGCTTGAGGGTGATAAGGGGCAGACTTTTTGTGTATTACCAAGAATTCTTGGAGTAGATTTTCAATCACTTCGTTCAAGAAATGAGTGCCTCTATCACTTACAAGCTCTATAGGTAGCCCATATCTCGTGAATACATTCTCAAACAAGAATTTGGTAGTTGTTTGAGCATCGTTCTTTGTCGTAGCCTTTACCTCTACCCATTTGGTGAGATAATCTGTCGCAACAATGATGTATTCCGCATGAGAACCCTTAGCTGGGGGATTAATAGGACCTACGAAGTCTATTCCCCACTTAGAGAATGCACGTCCACCCATCATAGGTTTCAGTGGCATCTCATCTTTGCGTATAGGATACTGAGTCCTCTGACATACATCACACCGTTTCACATAGGTATGTGCATCCATGTGAATGGTAGGCCACCAGAAGCCCGCAAATAGAATTGCCTTGATCACCCGATCTGGTCCAAAGTGTCCTCCTGCCACACCTTGGTGAGCAGTTTCCAAGATCTTCAGATATTCACTTTCGTGGACACATAGTCTCAGGTAACCATCTTTACCACGCTTATATAGATTATCACCAATGAGTGAATAATCCAGGGCTTCTTGTTCTAAACTCCTTTTCCTAGCCAGAGTCATGTCTGGAGGGAATGTGTTTGTCCTCAAGAATGATACTAGTGGCTCACTCCAATCTGGCACAATGGATACTTGATAAAGAGTGGCGTGTTCCACTGGTGGTTTAGTGCAGCAGATTGGGCACTCCTTGCACAACTTTTGGACATCCGCTTCCATAGTGGGCCAATGCACTCCGAATCTCTTTAGAGTCTGTAAAGTTCTTTGCTTTGAATGGTGTTGCTCTAATGCACCTACATGTGCTAATTGCAACCATTTAGCGTACTCATCCTCTTCTACGCAACAAGCCAAGATCCCTTGATCTGTGTGCTTGTACATGCTTCCTGCCATGATGTGGTACTTCTGGGCTTTCACAACCTCCCTATTCTGCGTGTTAACCACTGGATGGTTAGGCCCATATGTCAATACTGGCACTAATGGCTTAGCCCATTGTGGCACCACTTCCAAATTAAATAAGTAAGCATCAGGAAGGTCATCTGACACTCCTTGTGGGGCTTCTCCAGATGTGAGTCTAGAGAGATGGTCTGCTCGTAAGTGAGTCCTACCTTTCCTTACCACAACCTCGAAGTCGTATTCCATTAGTAAGAGAAACCATCTCACTAATCTTCCTATATTGCATGGCTTGTTTACGAGATATAACAATGCCTGATGATCAGTAAAAAATTTAAACTTATTTGCAAGCAAATAATGTCTAAACTTTTTAACTGCATATACCATGCCTAATCCTTCTCGCTCTGTAGTGGTGTAATTTCGTTCAGCCGCATTCAACTGTCTACTAGCATAGGCAATTGGAAGATCCATATTACCTTCACCAGTAGGCTGTGCAAGAACACATCCAATAGCATAATTGGATGCATCCACGTGAACATGGAATGGCTTATTCCAATCTGGCGTGGTCAAGATTGGTGCTGAACATAATCTTCGTTTAAGTTCTTGGAAGGAATTCTCACATTCATCCGTCCACTCAAAGTTAGTCAGAAGTCCGTATATGGGCTTTGCAATGACAGCATACATGTGTATAAATCGTCGGTAATAACCACAGTGCCCCATGAAAGCTTGTACTTCCTTGACATTCTTTGGCCTAGGTAGCTCTGCTATGGCTCTCACTTTTTCTTCGTCGGTAGATATGCCATTCTTTGACACTATGTGTCCTAGAATCTTGCCTTGCCTGACCATAAAAACACACTTTTCTGGGTTCAGGCAGACCTGATATTCTCTACATTTGTCAAAGATTTGTCTGAGTTCAGGAATATGGGTTTGTCTAACATTGGAATGAGCACAGAGATCATCAACATAGACTTCTAAACTCTTTCTTAGGAACTCCTTAAACACATGGCACATCAGCCTCTGGAAGGTAGCTGGTGCGTTGGTAAGCCCAAATGGCATTACTCTAAAAGCAAAAATGCCCCATTCGGTGGCAAAGGCGGTCTTATGCTGATCCTCTGGAGCTATGGCTACTTGATTGTAACCCGAAAATCCATCAAGGAAGCTGTACACTTCCTTGCCTGCCACTCTTTCTAAGAGATGTTCTGTGATGGGAAGTGGATAGTTGTCTCGAATTGTGGCTGCATTAACCTTTTTCAAGTTAATGCACACGCGCAGTTTGCCATTCTTCTTGGGCACCACTACGATGGGGGATACCCATTCAGTGTGCTCAATTTCATAGATAAATCCAGCTTCGACCAGTCTATCTATCTCTTCCTTGATCTTAGCAGCATAATTATCGTTATATGTATAAGGCTTTTGCTTAGAGGGTTTAGCATCTGAGGTCATGGGAATAGTGTGTGAGCATATCTCGGGGTCTACGCCTTTCAAATCCTTGTAACTCTAAGCGAATACGTCTTTGTATTCTCTTAGCAAGGCTATGAATTCGTACTCTTCTTCTTCTGTTAGGTCATGGCCTATATACGTGCATTTCTCCTCTCCTTCTTCTATGGCCACAACTATTTTCTTGGTGGTTACTTTGTTATCATAGGCCTCTCCTACTTGTGCCTCTCGTTTAGGCATCCTTATCATGACTCTCCTATCGTCTATCTCATACTTCTTAAAATTTTCTGGGACCTCAAACAAAGATTCTTCCTCTTCTGGTGAGACTTCTCTTTTTTTTCGTTTCTTTCCTTCTTCCCTTGGGGTCATATGCGTTGCTAATCTTACATCATTTGTAACCTCTCCATGCCTCTGGGGTTGAAATTCTACTTCATGGAAGTATTCTTCATCTGATGCAAATGGTGGGTCCATAATGATTGACTCTAGATCGGAGTCACTTGCATCCTCAAATGCATCAGGGCTAGGTTCACATTCTTCTAGAACTGCCTCTCCCATGATTGGCTCTATGGAGAAGACTGAAATGTCATAGCCATCCTCATCACAGTGAGGTGTCCATTGTTCTTCATTGATGGCTACGTCCATGGTTGCTAAGATTTCCGCCCAACCGTGAGGTTCAAATTCTTCGTCTGGAAAAACTACAGGTGCATAGGCTGGGTCTTGGATTGGCCTATGGGTTTCTTTTGCACCTACCTCTCTAGCTTTCTCTCTCTTCTCTTCTTCTACCGCTACCTTGCACATCCATAAGTGAGTGTCTTCATGCATCCATGAGGATCCAGACCCTATGGAATGCACCGATTCTGAATCGTCTTTGGCTCTATGGATGGGATTCCATTGGATAGGAGGGACATCTCTATGAGAATAATCCTTGAGATTAACTTTGGTGGTAACACCCAAGTGTTGCAGATACAAGGAATTGGTCCCCCAATCCTGTACCACTTGCAACTGTCGCATAAATGGTCTTCCCAAAATCATCTCATAGGCATGATTTTTGCTGAAGTCACATATGGCAAAGGTATGTTCAAACTCGACACCACAAGTGGTGAGAGTTATTCCTTCTAGCAATCCTAGGGGTCTCTCTATGTGACCATCGGCCATTTGCAATTTCATTCTCGTTGGCCTGAGTGCTGGCTTGCCCCAACGCTTCCATAGGGAGGTGGTGGCAATTGCAACTCCTGCACCTGAGTCCAAGATTGCCTTGGTGGTGTACTCCTGGTAGGTGATGGGAAGATAGGTGTTCCCTTCTTCACCCTCACACATATCTCCTATCTTATCCAAGGGAATTTCTGGCACTGTCCTATGGGATCCTGCCCGGGAACGAGGTTTTGCAACTTCAGTGACTCGACTGGCTGCATATTTCCGCGCATTTGGTCTATCCTCCGGTAGTTCTTCCAAAGTGAGATCGCGTTGCACCTTGGTGTTCGTTACTACCTCCGTGTTCCTTGGTGTGACTGAGTCGTCGTTCCTTACCATGACTGTGGGTGCTCTCATACATGCGGACTTTGCTTCCCATGGGCCTGTGAAGTGGGGTAACTCTTGTATGGAATTAGACTCAAAGTCCAATCTCTCGTGAGACTGAGCACTCTCATGTTCCCCGTAAATAGATGGGATGTCTTGAGGGAATTGGTCGTGTGCATCATCCACAAGTTCAAAAGGAGGGGCGACCTCACTTTCGTTATCCCATTTGTCTTCTTGAATCTCTCGTAGGAAGTCTGGTGCAAACCGATTCATAGAAGAGGAAGTGTCTGGCTCCGTAGAATTAGGCAGGTAAGCAACCTGGGAAGGAGGGCTTATTCTATCGTTGGCTCTCTCCTCGTTCCCATAGATGGCTGGAGCACAAGCTTCTTGGGGAGGATTACTTATGCTATTACTTTTCCGAACAGGCTCATACGCTCTCTGGGAAGGAATGTGGGTTACCTGTGGAGGTACGTAAGCTTTCGAGGGAGGCTCCTGTGACTTTTGGGGGGGAAGATAAGCTTCTTGGAAAGGCACGTGGGCTTCCTGAAGAGGCTGGCTTTTCCGTTCTCTTGCCCTTTCCTTTCTTTGAGGGGTAGGTTCCTTTTCTGACTGTGCAATTAGCCTCTCTAATCTTTCTAAGGAGGGAAAGGTGTCTGGTTTAGTGGAATTGGCCACATACACTTCTGATGGGGAATGCTTCATGTTTTTGCTTGCTTTATCTTTTCCTTGATTTTTTTCTTCCTTGGCAGATCTTGCAATTATTTCCTCTAACTTCTCTAGGAATCCATCCAAGTGTAATTGCGTTTTGGCTGAGCCCGAGTAATTGAAAAGGCGACTAGCTTCAAACATAGTTTGAGCCAATGCGACCATTTTCGCGCACAGTTTGGTTCTTTCTATCTCTAGGTCAGCTCTAGGATAGCACTTGTCATGATCCATGACGTTTGGCCCTTCTTGGATTCTGGCCTGATATGCTTTGAGCATCATGTCTATGTCTTCAGGAGTGGTATCAGCTAACACTGATCCTACCCTAGGAGGTGGTGGAATCGTATGACGTGGTGGGGAAGGTGGTGGGTCGGATGGAGACGGGAGTGGTGGCGGCGGGGTAGTGTGAGAGGGGATTTGAGAGGTAATTTCAGTTATCCTAGCTTTGGTTTCTCTTATGCTTTCCTCAAGTTCACTCATCTTTTTAGCCCATTGTTTTTTCATTCTTTCCCGACTATCTTTCCATGCTCTAGTCCTTTTCTTTGTTACGCTCTCGGTTTCACTAGCCTCTGAGTTCTTATCCTGGTTTACCCCTTGATTCTGCTGCAAGGCTTGAGCTCGAGTGACTACCTGTACGGGAGCCGTGGAAGTGACACTTCCTGTGGAATCTACCACTAACCCAATAACGTTGATCGGAGTGATTTTTGGCATATTATTAGGATTCTTAGGGCAATCTCGTAAGAGATGTTCTTTTCCACAATCTTGGCAAAAACCTTGGATTGTCATTGACTGGGGTTGTGTAGGTGGAGGCAAGGGACAATCACGAATGAGGTGATCTCCTTGACACCGGTAGCATGGACCTCTAGGGAATGGTGGTCGTACCTGCCTAGGTTGAGGCCTGGGGTTGGGGTTTGCATACATGACGTTCGTGTAATCTGACTCCCAACTAGGTTCACTTGGTTCTTCACTATAGTAAGACTCACCATGTTCTGGAGACTGCATGTAGTAAGCCTGGGGACTATCGACATGTGTAGAATCAAAGCTATGGTCACTTGGGTCACTTTCTGAGATCAATGGGGTTACTGGTACTATGGCCCTATTCAGGTTTTCTTCTACAACAGCATACTTTACTGGAATCACGTTAGCGGGGTTTGGGGGCTGTTGAGCTAGTACCGGTTGGGGTCTCTGTTGGGCCTGATATTGTGGTTGGTAGGTTTGTTGGGGTCTAGCATATTGTGGTGGTGGAGGGTACTGGTTCTGGTATCTGCCTTGTTGGTAGGGTTGAGGGTAGGGTTGCCTAACTGCCTGCTTGTTGTATGGGCAATCTTGCGCAGTGTGGTTTGTGTACTTCCGTTCTATGGTGTAGTACTGGCTACTAGGGTTAACTTGGGGTTGAGCCATAATGGGACAGACGTTCGCCATATGGTCACCACCGCATGTATAGCACCTTTTCACAGGGGCAAACCTTGGGATTTGTTTGCTAGTTACACCTAATTTCTGAGCTACCTTTTCGGCAAGTTCCTCAATTGATGTGGATTGCGTGGAAGAGTGACTAGATGCACTATCTGAATCTTTGTAGATTTTGGAGAGCTCTAGTTCTTCCCCTAGGTTATCTTCAATGTCAATGCACATGCGTACACATTCTTCTATGGTCCTAGGGTCCTTCAGATACACATAGGATCTCAAATTCGTACTCAGCAATCCATCAAGGAATAAGGCTACTTGTTTAGCAGATGTGGGTAGCTCCGAAATAGGGCACCTTTCAAGATATTGTCTAAATCTTCTTCCGGCCAATCTGACAGTCTCTTGGGGGGTCTGTTTGAAGCTGTGAATCAATGAGGAGGTATTGTGTCTTATGCCGCTCTTAGAGAACTCTACAATGAATGCCTCTAGGAGTTGGTCTATGCTCCTGAACTGACGCTCATCTAATGGCTGAAACCATGTAAGTGCTGTGTTCCTAAGGGTTAGACCGAAGGCATTGTACTGCGTGAACAGATCTTCCACTTGTTCAGCTCTCAAGACTTGCTTGAACTCCGCCACATGATCATAGGGATCTCCTGTGCCGTCAAAGTAATTCTTCATGGACTTAACTAGCTGGGTGGGTCTCAAAGTTCTTGTGTGCTCTCTAGGCCTCGGCAAAGGGAATCCATCTACATTTCTTTGGTTCCTGTGGGCTCTAAGCATCTCAGGTTCTACCCTATTCGTCTCCGTTCTCGTTCTTTCTCTGCCCACTGGGTTGGCAAAACTTACTTCTGGTCTATCTCTACTTCTGTCTCTTTGCGTACCATGAGTTTGGGAAGTTCCAGCCCCAGGGTGACCATAGGATACATTTGATCTTGGTTGGGGGAAAATAAATTCACCCTTCCAAGTGTAGGCATGCCTATCATTTTCTGTCACCACAAAGATCCGTTCCGAAGTGTGATCTAAGTAGGTCACTCTACCTGGGCTATCTGGATCCTTAAATTCATAGATCATGATATTTCCTATATCAGTTGGCTGATTGGATTTATACCTCCAAAAGGCTTCATCAGTTTCTCGATGGATAAGCAACTCTATGCTCTTGTTGTCTTGGGGTACCCACTCAGGCGTGATAATCCTAGTGAGAACTGATTTACCTCGAGGGGTTCTAGGTTCCGCACCCATGTTCCCTTGTTCCAGGTCACCTAAGTCGCTTCTGAGATTACATTCCCAAAGTCATCTGTCCTATCCGAGTGACTAGTGACTACATATATAGTTCCTTCCTTGTCCAGGTATGCACCGTTTTCAAACTTGACAGCTGGGTGCTCTAGTCCTATGGATTGGTCAGGGTTTTTAATCTGGACCACGGATCTTCCTAGGCCGTCCTCATAGATGCTAGCACCTAGTCGGTTGGTCCTAAGATATTCCAGCTGTGTTTTGTAAGGGCCTTCTACCCTGTACAAATAAGGCACTCCTGAACTTCCCGTAGGTCTGTCCATGCCTTGAGACATTTCTGACTCACTGGTCTCAGAGCTAGGGTAGTATGAGTGGTGGCTCAACTGCTGGGCCCAAGACCTTGCAGTGTGATTGACACTAGCCTCTGAAGACCTAAGGCTTTGTCTCTCTCTTGCTAGGTGTCGTCCTGATCTAAGGTTCATATGCCTAACTGATTAGCCCAATTTTTTTCCAGAGTACAACCTCGTTGCCGATCAATTGGTACCAGTCACTTGATTCTTTTTAGTTAATTATTGTGTTTATGGTCTTGTCTGATATCACGTCGTCAGGAACACTTGAACGTTCTCCGTACTTTAGGTTGATCGTTCCCCGTTCGATTCTTTTCCTTTATGTTATCGATAGCAGAGAGATAATGTTTTTAACTTGAACTTGAGTTTTTAGGTAATCTTCACTTGATAATTGCCTACCATTGCCCTGGCTTACTCCTATCACTCGTCGTTCTTAGCTTAAGCTAGGAAATGACAGAGGGAGTTGAGAATATTCCAACCTTACTTGTTGATCCCTTGCTTTATGGTGCTCAAGAACCCGGTTCTCAAGCTTGCAAAGAAACCTTGCTTTGTATGCTCTCAGTTGCTCTCAATGGACCTATAAAAGTCCCACAGTTAGCTCAATGCTTAGATTCAAAGGACAAAACCAACCACTTGCATTCATGTAACATAAACACATATTTGCATTGTGACTTTTAGGAAAATAATTCTAAAGACCCCTAACTTTGATCCCCCTGGGTATGGTCAACTTCAAAATACCCTATCTGAAAATCAACGCATTATCTTTATAAAAAACAGTTGAGGGCGTGTAGTATATGCCACGAGCTTTCCAACAAGCCCAAGAGCTCAAAAATTGGATTTCGTATGAAAAAGTTAGGACTGTTCAGGGTTTAGCGGGTTAAATCAGGATTCAATACAGGCTAACAGTCAAACAGGAATACTCGAGTAGCTTGTGGCACGGCCTTGCGATGCAATACTACACCCTAATGTTTGTCCCACACTTAGTCAAAATTTAGACCAATAATTTTGCCTTGAAAATTTGACCTAATTTGCCCTTCTAACGCGCTCGCAAAGTCTGTCGGTCGCGATTGACAGGTCAGTCGCGATCGACGTGTCGATCGCGATTGACAGGTCCGTCGTGGCTGTCAGTCGCGATTGACTGGTCAGTCGCGATTGACACGTGGCCGAAAAGTCAATCAATCGTGGTCAAAGGGTCGTTGACTCTGTTGATCGCGATTGATGGGTCGATCGCGATTGACAGGTCGGTCGTGAGGATCTGTCGATCGTGGTCAAACAGTCGTTGACTGTGTCGGTCGCGATTGATGAGTCGATCGCGATTGATGACTCGATCGCGATTGACACGTGTCACGCGTATGGTCCGTCGGTCGCGGTCAATCGGTCGTTGACTCTGTCGGTCGCGATTGACAGAGCCGTCGTGGGCTGTCGATCGCGATTGACGTGTCGATCGCGATTGACAGGTCTGTCCGTCGTGGTTTGTCGATCGCGATTGACAGGAATCTGTGGGATTTCAAAAAACTAAACACATTTTTGGGAAGCTCTAGGCTTGTAGGTCATGGATATGCACTTTGTTTAGCAATTAGAGCAAGTTTTCAGTCGGTCGCGATTGACAGAGCTCGGCGACACACAGACAATTACTCAGATTTCCGTACCTGCGCGAAGTGCTGGGGACGATGATGCGGCCTGTACCTGCAGAATGCTCACAAAACATGCAAAAAACAGCACATGCAAATTCGCTCTCTCGCTCTCTCTCACAAGTGAAATGAGGGAAATGAGGTGGAGATGGGGATATAGTCAAAAAACTGAATTTTTCGCGAGGATGGAGATGGAGGTGGGAGATGGTGATGATGATGATGGTGATGAAGATAGTGAAGAAAGTAAAAGAAAATCGATGAGAGTGAAGAAAATACCTACAACTCCAACGTGTCAACTCTACGTCTTACCATCACACGCTCGTCCTCAAAGCTCGATCCCCGGCAACGGCGCCAAAATTTGGTGTAGCTCAATGATGAGTAGCACCTCCTTTAATGTCAATCCGGGAAGACGTGAGGATGGTATGAAGACCTCGAGCAAGTGGCTGCACAAGTGCGTGAGTGAGAAGCACACTAGCATGCACACACATACACACACACGCGCACACTAGGCAAGACAAAGAGTGAGAATCAATGGAGCTTTTAGATTACTTTCAAAATGCTCTTACAAGTTCGTTTCAATTACAATCCAACCTCAAAAATGAGCTCTCTAGCTCTTTTTATAGTTTTTGACTAGTTTTGGCCCTGTCCAGACCTAGTGTCCGGCCTAGTTAAAAATTAGGTTCCAGGGCTTATTTGGGGGCTCAAACGAGATCTAAAAAATACGAAAATTGGTATGCAACTACTTCTGAGGCTCCTCAAGCTCAAGGACTCCTTGGCTTGCACAAAATGGAGCTACAAAAATGTGAAATGATATTTACAATGATTGTTAGTGATAAGAATCACTGTTGATGTAGGGATTTCTTCTAGTGATCTGCCATACATATCTTCGAGCTCTCTACTTGCTCTTCCTCCCTGCATGTCCATCTCTTTGATCTGCATTAGTGTCTTGCAAAAATATTGGCCTACTTGCCAGATCTTCTTTGACTGCTCTGTTTGCTTGTGCTGTCCCTTCGCTCTGACTCCCTTCTTTGACTTTCACGTCTTGTAAGTCCTGGTGTACCAAGACTACTGCCAACAGCTGTGATTTTGGTTTTGTTGGAAAGCTCGTGGGGAGTACAACAAAAACATCGACTGGTTACGGTAAAATTAATACCAGGATTATTAGATAGGGTATTTTGAAGTTTACCCTCAAGAAAACTGGAAAACCAAGGTGTTCCAAAGGATTTTGAGCAATATAAGAGAACTTTGGGACTAGAAGCCAAGGCTTATGAACCTGAGATCTGGCAGACACTTAGGCAAGGATAGACAAAGCATTAGATCATCTGAGGCTAGTGTCAACCATACAGCCAAGTCTTGGGCTCAACAGCTTAGTGGTTATCCTTACACACGAAGTTCAGAAACCAGTGACTCAGAAATGTCTTTTAGCATGGAAAGACCCACACGTAGCTCAGGCATTGCCTGTTTACAGACACCAGAAGGTCCCTATAAGACCCAATTGGAGTATATCAGGACCAACCAATTAGGTGCTCGCATCTATGAGGATGTTCTAAGACGATCAGTGGTTCAACTCAAAAATCCTGACCAACCCTTTGGACTCGAACACCCAGTAGTCAAGTTCGAAGAGGGTGCTTACATTGATAAGGAAGGAACCATCTATGTGGTTACCAACTTACCAGATAGGACAGATGAGTTTGGAAATATCATTCCTGAGAATGAGATAGGAGACCTAGAGAAAGGGGACCTAGGAGGAGAACCCAAGACCCCTAGAGGTAAGTCAGTCTTGACTAGAGTGATCACTCCAGAATGGATTCTTCAAGATAACAAAAGCATAGAACTATTTGTGAATAGAGAAACGGAGGAAGCTTTTTGGAGATTTAGGCCAGATCAACCCAGCCCAGTAGTCACCATCTATGAATTCAAGGATCCAGAGACACCAGGGAAAGTTGTCTATCTAGATCACACATCTCAAAAATTATTCTTGGTATCAGATCATGACAGACATGCTTACACTTGGCAAGGTGAATCAATTTTCCCTCCACCAAGATCTAATGTTTCCTAGGGCCTCCAAGGAGCCGGATCATCCAAGGGTCATGAAACCCACAAGGAAAGAACTAGAGAGAGACCGGAGGTAAGCTTTGCAGACACTGTAGGCAGAGACAGATCAGGATATGGAACGGAAAGACCTGAAAGGGAGAGACATAGAGTTTATAGGCATCAAAGAGATGATCATGATTTCCCATTGCCTAGACCACGAGAACACTCAAGAACCCTTAGACCCTCTCAAGTGGTTAAGACAATGAAGAACTACTTTGATGGATTTGGAGATCCTTATGATCATGTGGCGGAGTTCAAACAAGTGCTAAGAGCTGAACAGGTTGAAGACTTATTCACCCAGTTCGAGGCATTTGGTTTGACTCTTAAGGGTACTGCCTTAGCTTGGTTTCAACCTCTAAACAGTCGCAAGTATAGAGAGATGGGTCAGCTGCTAGAAGAATTCATTGTGGAATTTTCCAAAAGCGGTATCAAGCATAACACATCATCCTTGATCCACAACTTCAAGCAGACACCCCAAGAAACAGTGCGACTTGCAGGAAGAAGGTTTAGACAGTACTTGGAAAGATTCCCTGTACCAAAATTACCCACATCAGCCAAACAGGTGGCACTGTTTTTAGATGGCCTATTGAGCACAAAATTAAGGTCATACGTATACTTGAAAGAGCCTAGATCCATAGAAGAGTGTGTACGGATCTGCATTGACATAGAAGACAACTTGGGTGAGGATTTAGGACTATCCAAACTCTATAAGGACTCTGATAGCTCTACAAGTCATACCTCTAGAACCTCCATTGAGATAGATGAGATAGCTGAGCAAGTGGCCAAAAAGCTAGGAGTTCAAAATAGACAAATGCCAAGGGTCACTTCAGTGAAGCGATGTTATACATGTGGAGGAGATCACATGGCTAATGTTTGCCCGTTGACGACTCAACCCCAAGGAAACCCTAATGCTCTATATTGCACCATTGAGAGGAAATATACAAATCATACGACCCAAGATTGTCCCTATAACAGGCAGGCTATTAGACAAAATTATCAGCAACCTTACCAGCAGTGTAGGTATCAGAATCAATACCAACAGCCATATTATAGGCCACAACAATATCAGGCACCATATAGGCCACAACCAGTCCTAGGAAACCAACCGCCAGCTCTTGCCAATGTGATCCCAGTTAAATATACGATGGCGGAGGAGAACCCTAATAGAGCATTGGTGCCACTAACCCCATTGGTCTCAGAAAATGATTCTCATGCTCATGGTTCAGACTACTTCCATGAAGATAGTCCACATGCTTATTATATAGAGTCACCTGAGCAAAGTGAGACTTCTCAGTGTCAATATGAGACACCACCTATGGAACAAAATTGGGAGCCAGAATACTCCAATGTCATGTATACGAATCCAAACCCAAGGCCCCAATTGAGACAAGTAAGACCACAAGCCCCTAGAGGACCATGCTTTAGATGTCAGGGCGACCATTTCATTCGTGAATGCCCCCACCAACCAGCTCTGGGACAAAGGCAAAACATTACAATACAAGGCTTTTGTCCTGAGTGTGGCCAGGAACATCTTCCTAGAGAGTGTCCAAGAAACCCCTCTAGTGCACCCAAGGTTACACCCATCAATGTGGTAGGCTTAGTGGCAGATTCAAGTTCAAGTAGTAGTAATGTGGCTCCTGTACAGGCAGTTACTAGGGCACAGGCTGCACAACAAGCAAAACCATCCGAGCAATCGGAGTCAAGTGAGTCAGGAGAGCCTAGTAAGAGGAAACCAAGAACATGGAAGGATACCAGAGAGAAGGCTAATCGCAAGTGGAACAAAAAGATATCTGAAATAGAAGAAAGTCTAAAAGATGCCAAAACAAAAATAGAAGACATTGCATCTCAAAGCCCCTCGCATGCTGAAGCTCCATCCACTTCGCCTCATTCCACCCCACCACCCATTGTAAATACGCCACCACCAGGGTCTGTTCTTGCAGATCCAACCCCAGAAGGCTTGGACATGATGTTCAAGGCCTACCAGGCTCGTCTTCAAGAAGGGCCAACAACTGCAAACTTGGACAAGAGTTACCCGAGAGCAGATTTAGAGATTGAACGGATGAAAATGTGCATGAAAATGGTAGAACAAGCTCAAGCTATACTTGAGACTAGTCAAAAGTTCAATCAGACAAACTCTGTCAAACCGGATTTGCATTTCCAGGGCTTACTAGAAAGATTAGAGCAGTTGGTAAACAAACCACAAGTTTCTTTACCTCCACAGGCTCAACCAGTTATTGAAAGAGGAAGCTCACCACCAATGGGAGCTTATGTTCTTAATTCCACGGATGCTGGAATACCTCCTTCAATTCAACAGTACTCTCAAGAGTTCTTGCGGGAAATACAGGAAGAGAAATGGGCCAAGGAGAAGGGTAATTCCCCTCCTATTCCTGAGATTGATGATCTTCATGATCAATTTCCCCAAGACATTCCGTCTATCTATGGAGACCAAGCAGAGCAACAAGAAGATGAAAGATTAGATTTTGAATCTAATTCTTTACAAGAGTTGCCTCATTTCACAGGCCCATGGGAATCTGAATCTCTCCAGATCAGAGCTCCCACAATATTGGTAAGAAATGAAGACTCAGTGATTCCAAGAAACACTGATGTTGTGAAGAACACTAAGGTTCAATGTCATCTCACTGTGGAAGAGCTGCTCAAAGCAAAACCTGAGCTCTGGAATCATGTGAAGGATCAGGTTCCAGAACTTGAATCCAATATGCCAAAAGTAGGCTCTAAGCAAAAAGTTCCCAAGATACCTCTCGACAAGATAGGGGACATGAGTGAAGGTGAAGAAGGTAATACGTATCTTCCAATCACCTATCAAGGTTACACAACCAAAGCAATCGTAGATTCAGGTGCTGGTGTTGCTATTGCGACCACCTCCTTGTGGAAGCGATGGGGCAAACCCACATTAAGACCAACAAGAATGACGCTTCAAATGGAAGATGGTCATTTTGAAAGACCTCTAGGATTGCTTGAAGGGATAACTCTAACCACTTGTGGTGTAGAGTTTGAACATACATTTGCTATATGTGACTTTGAAAAAAATAATGTCTACGAGATGATCCTAGGAAGACCCTTCCTACGACAATTGCAAATAGTACAGGATTGGGGAACCAACTCCTTGTACTTACAACACTTAGGGGTCACAACCAAGGTCAATCTGAGGGATTACACCTTCAGAGATGTACCACCCCTACAGTGGAATCCTATCCACAAAGCAAAAGAAGATTCAATCTCTGTGCATTCTGGAAGTTCACCTGATCCATCATGGCTGCATGAAGATACTCACTTGTGGATGTGCAAGGTCGCAGAGGAAGAGGAAAAGCGCCTAAAAGCGAGAGAAGAAGGAACTCCCCCAGGAGATAGACCAATAAAAGACCCAGCCTATACACCGATGATATTTCCAGATGAGGAATTTGAGCCTCATGGTTGGGCAGAAATCTTAGCTACCATGGACATAGCAGTCAATGAAGAACAATGGACACCTCACTGTGATGAGGAGGGTTATGATATTTCAGTGTTCATGTGTCAGCCCCTGTTGGAAGAGTGTGATCCTAGTGAGTTCATAGAAGAAGAAGAGAATGACGATGATCTAGAATCCATTGTGCTGGATACTTACTTTGACTCAGAGGAACACTACTTAGAAGACATAGGAGTGTTAACCCAAAAAGAAGAAGAACCCCTCACGAGTATTAAGACAATAAATTCAAAGGAAGGAAGTGAAGGAGGTAAAAAGAAAAAGAAAAGAAAAGCAGTGAAACAAGAAGAGGAAGAATCATTATTTGAAGTACCAGAAAATTTCAAGAAATATGAAGTGGAAGACCGAAAAATTTTGGTACGGATGCCTAAGAGAGAGGCCATTATAGGAGAAGCATATGACAATAAAGAAAAGACCAAAAAAATTGTAGTGACCATTGAAGGGAACGAAGAACGATGTACGTACATAGGAGATGACCTAAGTGCAAAAGAAGAAGCAGAGCTTGTAGCTCTATTAAGGGAATATAGGGATGTGTTCGCATGGCACTATAGAGACTTGAAAGGAGTAGATCCAAAGATTTGCTCTCATACGATTCCGATGACCGCTGATGCCAAGCCCACCAAACAAAAGCCCTACACATATAATGACAATTATGCAGCCAAAATAAAGGAGGAAATTGACAGGCTGATTGAAGCTGGATTCATCTATGAGATTGAGCACACTGAATGGGTGTCCCCCATTGTGGTGGTGCCCAAGAAGAATGGGAAATTGCGAGTGTGCATTAACCTTAAAAAAGTTAATGCCGCTACAATCAGAGATAGTTATCCACTTCCAATCACCGAACATCTATTGGAGCGTGTTGCAGGCAAGGAAGTTTATAGCTTCCTTGATGGATTTTCAGGTTACAACCAAGTAGCCATTGCCCCCGAAGATCAACACAAAACCGCCTTTGCCACAGAATGGGGAATCTTTGCATTTCGTGTGATGCCATTTGGGCTCACCAATGCACCTGCAACATTCCAAAGGCTCATGTGTCATGTCTTCAAAGAGTTCTTGCGAAAGAGTTTAGAAGTATATGTGGATGATTTATGCGCTCATTCCCAAGAAAGAAGTTACCACATCCCTGAGCTCAGACAAATCTTCAACAAGTGTAGAGATTATCGAGTGTGTCTGAACCCAGAGAAGTGTGTGTTCATGGTATGACAAGGTAAGATCTTAGGTCACATTGTTTCTAAGAATGGAATTTCAACAGATGAAGACAAGGTAAGAGTGATAGCAGAGTTGCCAAGACCAAGAAATGTTAAAGAGGTACAAGCCTTTATGGGCCATTGTGGATATTACCGTAGGTTTATCCACATGTATGCCATCATAGCTAAACCTCTTTATGGGTTGTTAACAAATTTTGAGTGGAACGAAGAATGCGAGAATTCCTTCAACGAGCTGAAAAGACGTTTGTGCACAACACCAATATTGACTACTCCGGATTGGAGCAAACCCTTTCATGTCCATGTAGATGCCTCCAATCATGCAATAGGATGTGTGCTAGCACAACCCACAGGTGAAGGAAACCTAGATTTGCCGATAGCATATGCTAGTAGGCAATTAAATGCAGCTGAACGAAATTATACCACAACGGAGAGAGAAGGCTTAGGCATGGTATACGCTATGAAAAAGTTTAGGCACTATTTATTGGCCAATAAGTTCAAGTTTTTCACTGATCATCAAGCTTTAAATGAAGAAGTTTGAGTTGAATATTACTTTAATCAGGGAAGCCCTTCAGATGTATGGCACCCACATACCTTCCGATCGAGATCCTTTGATATCGGAGTCTATGAAGAACAATAAAATCAAGAAGTTGAAAGAAATGTGTGTTCTCATCCCCAACATCGCCATACCATTACGGATGTGCCTTCAACACTTTGCTTTTCCAGTGCAAGACCGGTTCACCCATAGAAAATCTGGTATGGATTATACCTAGCAGAGACTGGGAGCTTACCAATTAAAATGCCCATGTGGATCCTGGACCAGTTATATGAAGCAGGCAAACGAGGCGTGAGGAAGCCTACCTTGAATGGTTGCTGTGCGATTACAAGAATTATCTACAGATGCCTTGCCTATGATGTGCCGATCGCAAGGGCCCTTAAGTACTCACAACTGGAATTCTTCAAGGGGCGGAAGTCAGGGGTTCAACCCGCAAAAAGAATGCGTGGTTCACTTTCACAAGTTCTAATCCCTCGTGAGGCCACCACAGAAGCTTCCCTCAGAGAAGAGGAACAAGTAGCCCCTTTCACTATCCATCTCCAAGGACCACAATCAGGGGGCATGGTACAGCCCACTCCATCAGCCCCTCCACTACCCATAGATGCTGAGTTTGCATCCATGGCTACTTTGGCAGAAGATACATCTTTTGACTTTGAAAGCTTCTTGCAGACAGCCCACTTATCTGAGAGTGAATTCTTCTCAGACACGGATGGCCCCAAATCATCATCCCTGAGAGGACGGACACATAGTGAAACCCAAAGAGTGCATTGGGAAGATGAGGCACAACATACTCACACGGAAGGCACACATGAACAAGAGGAGAGTGAGGAAGAAGCCCCCGCCTACAATGCACAACTCAAACGAATCTACAAAACGATCAAGCAAGTGCAGAAAAGGCATAATTTGTCAGAGGAGGCAAATAGAGCACTGGTGAACCAGATGCTGCAGGCGGAGAATGTAGACCCTCAATTTGTAGAATCATTGAACCTTTTAGCAGATACCTGCGGAATAGTGGAAGCCATGAGGACCATGGTATATCATAATACCCCTCAATATGACCAATGAAGGATCGATACAAGACCACGACGGGGAAAGATGATTCAGATGGAAGTCTCTACCTCACTCCCTACAAATACTTAGGAAGATGTTCACATGGCAAGCCCATCCAATAGTGATGAACCAGATGTACATATCCAGATACCATCTCCACCATCACCTCCCATCCAGCCCTCAGAACCCCTCACCACTATCCATCCTGAACAACCAGTATCCACCCATAGTGAACCCGTTCTACACACCACCATTTCTCCATCCTTCCCTTTACCTACATCCACCACTTCCAACCCATTTTTCGAACCCCAGATAAATCATCCCATCACCGATCATACCGTAATAGGTCACCCATCGTCTCTCCCACCTCTCAAACATCCACATGACCCTACCCAAACATTAACACACCCAATTCCCTTCACACATACTTTTCCTCTCTCCCAACCCCAACCCCTTGGGCCACTCCTAACCTCCTCAGAGCCTACACAAGTCACCCTATCTCCGTTCTTGGCAAACCTTGTGGAGCAAATTGAGAATTACAAGAGAAAATCCCACTCCCACCCCACCTCCCCCACATTTACGGCAACCACTAACACACCATCCACCATTCCTGTGTTCACGATTCACACTTCACACACCATCACGTCCGATCCCATGGACATTTCACCATCCACAGGAACACCCACCACCACAATTGTTCCAACATCCTCACATTTCACTTCACTCATAGGCACATCATCCACTTTTCCCTTCCCCATTTCCCAACCCTTTGCATTTTCCACCTCTACCCCTGCATCCACATCATTTAGTCATGCACTAGACACCATGTTCGAAGCGGCCACTCAACTTAAGCAAGAGTATAGATTACTGGAAGAAAATAACACAGAGCTGTGCAATCTCTCGGCTCAACTCGAGGAACTTGTCAATGCCTTGGAGCTAAGTAATACAGCACTACAACATGAAGTGACCACCCTCCAACAATCCCAGGTGGAGCTCGAAGCCAAACATACAGAGACGACTAGGGCAACGGAAGAACAACTTAGAGATCAGCTAGCCCATAATGCTAGACTACAACGAAACATGGCTCTACTCCGACGCCACCTAGCGGGTGCACAAGAAGAAAACAGGAGATTACAACAACAAAACAGGAGATTTCTGTTGATGATGTTATACCAGATAGCTCACTTGTGCAGACCGTTCTAAATGGTCTTCCTGATTCATATCAGAGTTTTGCTTCTACTCTTCGGTTGATGATGAAAGGCAATCCAAATGCCTTATCATTTGAGGAGTTAGTCTCTGTTCTGTTGCACGAAGATTAGTCCAGGAAAAACAGGTCCATTATGCGAGTTGCAGATCAAGCTTTCATGGCTAGTCAGAAGGGCAAAGGAAAATGGAGCTCTCAACTAGCAAGCAGAAATCTGCTAATTCTGCATATTCGAAGAAGGAAGATAAAGATGAGAAGAAATCAAAAAAGCAGAAATTGTTTTGTAAGTACTGTAAAGGGAATGATCATATCATAAAGAACTGTCCAAAACTGGCTGCTAAAGAGGCAAAGAAGAAAGAGGCTGGATGGTTGTTGCAGAGGCCTCTACACTAAAAACAGAGTCTGCAAATCTTGTGCAGGAAGAAGAATTGGCATTTACTACTGTCTGCAGTTTTGACCCATCTTCTCATGAGCAGTGCATGTCTGCAGTAGACTCAGATGTTTGGTATTTTGACAGTGGGGCGACCAAACATATTACCTCGCAGCGTAGTGTCTTCTCTTCACTCGAGCCTACCCCTACAGGGAATACTGTTACATGCACCAACAACTCCTCTTATCCTGTTATGGGAGTTGGTAAGATCATTTTGACTACTGCTGATGGTAGTTCTTTCACTTTGTCAGATGCTCTATTTGTGCCAGGGATCAAAAAGAACCTGTTATCAGTTTCTGCATTAGCTAAGATTGGCTTGGTTGTGAAATTTGTTGATGACAGGTGTACAGTTCATTATCTGTCAAATGGTGATGTGATTATTGCTTCTGGCATTTTATGTCGTGGGTTGTATAAGCTCATAGACTATGAAAGATCTGTAAATGATTTGGCATGTGCAGTAAATGATTCCCAGGCTATGTCAGATGCAAAGCTTTGGCATGCATGCTTTGGTCATCTGAATTTTGCTAGCTTGCTACGCCTGTAGAAATCTGAAATGGTGTCCTCATTGCCCAAACTTGAGGCACCTGGAAAACATGCTTGTGAAGGCTGTATTTTGGGCAAAATGCAGCATTCATCCTTTCCAAAAGATGGTTCAGTTCGGGCTACTCAGAAATTGCAGCTTGTACATAGTGACGTCTGTGATCCTATGCAGACACCTTCTTTTGGAAATTACCTTTACTTCGTGACTTTCATTGATGATTTTTCCAGGCATGCATGGGTATATCCACTCAAAGCAAAGTCCGAAGTGTTCATGTGCTTTAAACAGTTTTTGGTTTTGGCTGAAAATATGTCAGCATGTAAAATGAGCACCCTCCGTTCTGATCGAGGGGGGGAATATATGTCTTCTGAATTTAATGCATTTCTGGCTAAACGTGGGATAAAACACCAGTGTACAGTGTCATATACACCTCAACAGAATGGAGTTGCTGAACGAAAGAACAGGTCACTCATGGAGATGGCGAGGTGCATGGTCAAGAGTCAGGCTTTACCACATAGTTTCTGGCTTGAGGCTTTCATGTGTGCAGCATATGTACTGAACAAGTGTCCCACTAAAGCGCTGCAATCTATCACTCCATATGAGGCTTGGCATGACCGCAAGCCATCTGTTGCTCATCTGCGTGTTTTTGGTTGTTTGGCATATGCACTAGTGCTTGAACAACATCGCAGAAAATTGGATGATAAGGCAGTAAAATGTATTTTTGTTGGGTACAGTTCTGAAAGTAAAGGCTATCGTCTGTATCATCCACAGACTAAACGCATTCTGGTTAGCCGTGATGTTGTATTTGTGGAAGATGCTGTTCAGCCATTGCTTTCATGTACTAAGGAGACATCTGTTAGCTCCAAAGACATGTATGATACTTTGATGCCTCTTTTTACAGGTGGGCAGTCTAGTGCTGGTCCTAATGATTCAACTTCTCAACCTTTGCAGGTTTCATATGATGATGCAGATCATTCCATTTCTAATGCAAATTTACATGATGCACTTGTTGATGAGAGAGCTGATATTGAGCAGGCAAAAACTATGTCAAAATGGCTGGTGCAGACTTTGCGTGACAGCAAATTAGATGCACCTTTGTTATATCGTACTCGTTCAGGCTCTCATAGTGCCTCCTTTGCATCAGATTGTTATGCTATGGCTGTGTCTAGTCTCTGTGATGAGAATGAGCCTGTTTCTTTTGATGAAGCACAGAATTCAGAAAATTGGATGGTTGCTATGCAATCTGAATATGATGCTATAATGAAGAATGGTACATGGTCTTTATGTGCAAGTGTGCTAATGATGTGCTTTTGATCATTGTTGTCTATGTTGACGACATGCTGCTCACTGGTCCTATTGAGAAGCATATTACTGATTTTAAGGCTGATTTGCATGCCTCATTTGAGATTTCTGATTTGGGGCATTTGCATCACTATTTGGGCATTCAGTTTATGCAAGTTGATGGTGGAATGGCTTTGTGTCAAACGAAATATATTGACACATTATTGTAGCGTTTTGGCCTTGAAGACTGTAAGCCTATTGCCACTCCTATGGAGACAGGTTTACGATTGAGTCTTCATGATGCTGGAGATGCATTTGATGTTGTTCTCTATCAGCAGGCTGTTGGATGCTTGATTTACTTATGCATTACTCGGCCAGATATTCAGTTTGTTGTCTCACAGATGAGCAGGTTTATGCATCACCCAGGAGACACGCATTGGAAGGCGGTTAAGCGCATCTTTCACTACTTGAGTGGTACTCGGCTACTTGGGTTTTTTTATCCCAAGGGGGGATCACTACCGCCAGATTTGCATGCTTTTTCTGACTCAGATTGGGTTGGTTGCTATGACACTCGTGTGTCCACCAGTGGTTTTTGCTTCATGCTTGGTAGCTCATGTATATCTTGGTTGAGCAAGAAGCAGCCTACTGTGGCCACTTCCAGTTGTGAGGCTAAGTATAGGGCAGCTTTCACAGCGACTGTTGAGTGTGTATGGCTCAGACGCCTTATGGCTGATTTGGGTGTTGGTCAGTCTTCTGCCACCACCATCTTCACTGACAGTTAGAGCGCATTGGCAGTTGCGAGGAACCTTGTGTTCCATGCTCGCACTAAGCACATTGAGGTGCATTATCACTATGTCAGGGAGAGGTTCTCTGCTGGGGAGATCAGCTTGGCATATGTGCCCACGCAGGAGAACATTGCAGACCTTTTCACGAAGGCTCTGCCTAGGGAGAAGTTTGAAGCTTTCCGCAAAGCTTTGGGCTTACTTCCTTTTGTGGAGTGATTTCCACATAGCTTGGCACTTCCTTATACATGAGTGCAAGCTCCTTGTTCACCGCATCACTCCCAGGCGGGATTTGTTGATATATTTAGGTAGTGATGTGTGTGAACACACTAGGACCGCCGGGGCACTTTTTCCCCTCTTTAGGAGGTATTTTTCCCTCGGCTTGTATATACACCTATTGCCCTAATGGGATACTAATCTTTGTACATTCTCTAGTAATACATTCAGTATTGTGTGTTGTGCTCCAAGCTTCTTCTTCTTCCTTGTGTTGTTCGCGTGCTTCCGCAGACGTCTAACTTCAACAGAATTTTGATCTACATTCTTCTACAAATTGTAGATGTTATTCCAAGCTATGCATAGCAATTCGAATCATCTCATTCCAATTTGTAAAACTCAACTTATAGCCAAAACACTAACCTATTGTCTAAGTGATTGTAGATTCGTCTTCTACATTAGTCTGCATTTTTTGAATTTTCGGCAATTAAAAACTCCGAACTAGATTTTGCGCCCTTCTACGAAGTTGTAGCTCTTTGTCTCAGCTATGTGTAGACTTTAAAACACATCAATATGAGCTTTGTAACTCGAGTTATGGCCAAAATATTGAACTGATGTTGAGAGATGCCGACCTCCACTTTCACCTCTTGTGACCTAAGCTTCCATTGAAGCTTCTTGCACACAAGCCTTTAGCAAGCTCTGATATCAATGAAGGGCTTTGGTGTGCAAAACAAGAGGAGCAGGGAGGAGATGGAGGGAGAGAGAAGAGAGGAGAGATGTGCACAAATGTGTGGGAGCCTCAAAACCCACATAATGATCTCTCATGAGGCAATGCTCTATATATGATGTATATCTATGAATATAGGGGTAAGGTTACATGATCCTTACATCCCCAACACCAACTTTTCTTATCGATCGATAACACATTGTCTACTAATACTACATTTGAACCCTCAAGTTTCTTATTCGAGTCAATCATCATTCCTTCTACACCGTCGCTTCCTTCATTACAGAACCAACCACACCATTCCCAAATCCTTTCCAAACCACCTTTGCCCCATTCCCATGCACTCAAAACTACTCCTTCAGTCCCCGATTCACCACGACTTTTTCCTCCACTTTCCAGTCACAGCAGTCATGCGCTTCATTTTTGGATTCCATTGTCGCTTCATACACGCAACAAGACCCATATTATCTATGACCTAACTATCTCTCATCTTCACAATTTCTATCAAGCACTACACCCACCATTCTCATATTTGTGGTGGAGACCTCACACACTAGCACATCTCATCCCATAGACATCTCACCACCACTTATTACACCTCCCCACCCCCCACAATTCCACCATCCCCAATTCAGAACATTACACAATGCCACATCCCAAAGTCCCAGGTGCAATAGATTGGGAACGTTTAAATAGATCTCATAGAGAGACTTCGATTAAAAGAGCATGAATTAGCCACCGATGTAATTCAATACTACATTGATCACCCCATATCACAAAGGTCTATTAGGGATGACGGGCTCGAGAGGCGAGAGGGGAGTGCTAGTGGTAGGAGTGGACAAGGCGGCTTGAGAAGACAAGGAAGTCTCAGAGAAGAAGGCCAATGAGAAGGACGAGGGTCAGATACATGACAATAGACAAGGAAGTCAAAGAAGATTAGGCAGAGAATAGTTCTAATCAAAAATTCAAAATTTATTTTTCTAAAGCAGAGATCTTTATCACTACACCTCATTCTAAATTTCCATTTTTTGTAATTTCAACTCTATTTTGTGCAAGTTGAGGAGTTCTCGTGCTTCAAGAATACGAAGAGCTTATATTTCAAATTTCATAAGATTTGGAGCTCGTTTGAGCCCTCAAAATAGCATGCAAACATGATTTTTAACTACGCCAAGTACTAGGTCTGAATTAAGCCACTAGCTAGTCAAAAACTATAAAACGAGCCAAAGATCTCATTTTTGGGGTTGGCAAGTTAGAGATTGAGCTTCTTCTTGAAAATTGTAATCAATTCTTGAGTGAATGAGCAAAGGATTCCATTGTTCTACTCTTTGTTCTATCTTGTGTGCACATGTGTCTATATGTGTGTGCATGTCATTGTCCTTCTCACTCACTCACTTGTGCACTCCTGTCGCTCACAATCATTTTTTTTTCATACCATCCTCACATCTCCATGGATTGACATTTACGAGGTCGATCTTCACCACTCCCACTGTGCTAGTGTGACAGGAAGCCACTCACACATGAGTGCCATGTGGTGTTGATGTGTGAAACCAAATGGTGCTCATGGCTTATGAAGAAAGAGTAAAATATAGAATACACAGTTGGGTGGTTAATTATTAATTGTCATCTCAATGTGTCTAACTTTGTAATTGTAATTGGTATACCCTAATATTTGCCTCGGAAGTCATGTAGAAGTACCCTAATATTTCATTGTCGAAAGACAACAGGAATGCATAACAACTTGAGTATTACAAAAAGTCATTTATTTCATGCAATGGAATTGATGCACTTAAGTACGACAATATGTCACCTATTTCATGCAATGGACTTTATGCACTTATACAACAAGTACTTTAGATTTGATGCACTTAAGTACCACAAAAAATCACCGTTTTTACACAATGGATTTGATACACTTAAGTACCACAAAAAGTCACCTATTTCACACAATGGATTTGATGCACTTATATACCAAGTACTTTGGATTTGATGCACTTAAGAACCACAAAAAAATCAACTGTTTTATAGAATGGTTTTGATGCACTTAAGTACCAAATACTTATATTTAGCTATAGGACCTTGATATAGTGTGAGAGGTATGTAGTGGGTGGAACATTTATATCATATGCACAAGGAGAGAATGTCCCATCATAAAGCCACTTTGGCATTGACTACCAATGTGAGCACGTAGTTTGATCATTTTTCGTGTTCTTTTGGTTCGAAGTACAGAACAAAAGTAAACAATGGCCTTGACTGCTCCAAAAATGGGTTTTAAACTGAGTTATGAGACGCCAATTAGGTAACATTGTCACTCAAAAAAACGAGAGGTCATAAACATTTCCTTTCACAATGGCCTTGACTGCTCCAAAAATGGGTTTTAAAATCAGTTATGAGACACCAATTGTCACTCAAAAAACGAGAGGTCATAAACACTTCCTTTCACTACAAGGGTTACACTTCCTTTCACTACAAGCATTTCCTTTCACAATGGCCTTGACTGCTCCAAAAATGGGTTTTAGAATCAGTTATGAGACACCAATTGTCACTCAAAAAACGAGGTCATAAACACTTCCTTTCACTACAAGGCTTCGAAACAAAATGCTCGCCAATCCGCCTCACATTATCAAATAAATGGTCCCGGCGGGGCTCGAACCCGCGACCTTCGGCTCATAAGACCAACGCTCTAGACCAACTGAGCTACGGGACCTGTTTGAAGGAATCATAAATTAAAATTATATATTTTTTATCATACGCTCTAGCAGAAAACATTTGATAAAGTACGAACGTAAAAATACATATACGTACATATGTGCGATCGTGCAGAGTTTTTGGGTTGAAGAACAATAGGTTGCATGCACGTGGAAAGCTTTTGGGGATCTTAAGAAGATGGTTGTTGAGGCATTCTAGGTTCGGCATAGTTGAGAAGTGTGACAGAGAGATGTTGCAAGTATTTTTCAGGATTTTTTCTTTTTGAGGGGGGATAAATGATAATATTTATACTTGAAAGTATTGAAATCCAAATCAGTGTCCTACTTGATTGTTTCTTAGAGTTACAAGGTCAATGGGGAAGTTGACGGCTCTTCCTATGAAAAAAAGGAACGATGGAATGAGATAGAGGTAGCTAAAGTGAAATATGAAGGAAGGGAAATAGAGAGAAACCATTGGCCCAACTTTCTTTTCATATACAACAATATAGTCACAATCACCCATGATCAACCCCGTTTGAAGATATTTTATTGGTCAACCTCATGTATCGTTAAGATGACCACAATGCTAGATGATAGTCGAACTTGATATGGTTATGCAACTCTTTCTAGCATATAGTCTACAAGTTATAAGTGATCATTGTATGGATCAACCATGATGCATAGTGATAGGGTAGTACTCTTCTATAAATATACCCATGATGGTCTAGCTATTTCACCTTGTGTGTAGAAAGAGAGGAAGAGAGGAAGAGATATACAATGAGAGAAATAGAGAGAGATGGATAGGGAGAGAGAATAAGAGATAGGAAGAGATGTAAAGCTAGAGAATTAGGGAGAGTGGAAGGGATAGATACACGTGTTTTTCCACCCCAAAGCTTCTACATTTACTTCAATAGCTCCACAAGGTTATGCTTGAAGCCTATGTTGGATCTAACACTAACATGTGGGGAAATTCGATTCCCTAAATGCAAGAAACGACACAATGAATCCTTCTACAAAATTTACAGGATACTACCTTGTGGTGTAAAAACAATCATAGATTAATTTAAAATCACATCGAGGTCAAAAACTCCACATAGAAGCGACACAGATAATGTTTTGAAATCCAAAAAAATCAAAACAAAAAAGAAAGCCCAATGACATGAGAGAAACAAACCAATCAATCTCACATAAATTTCTACCTCACATTGTTAGCAAATTCCTACGATATCTACATATGTGTAGAGATAAGCAGGGAAGGTGTTTACTTAAGCTAGAGGATTGCTTGGAAGTGAAACCCCATCTACCTGCCACCTAATAGTCCACTCTTGGGTTCTCATTGTGCGCATTTACATGTTCTCTTTATATAAACAACTTGGGATGAAATCTCCTTTTGAGCGCAATAGTTTTGAAAGTCTAACTTTGAAGCCACTTTTCTCTCTTTTTGTGTGCAAATTTCTAACAACGGTGTCCCAAACTGTTAGGTAACCAATTTCCTCTTTGCTTCCATAAGCAAATGTCCACATTGGTTGCTACATGCAAAAATTCAAAAGCATGTACATGTATGAATCCACTTCAATTTTGGACCACTTGCATTGCATTGTTTTTGTTGAGAGCTTCAAAATGAACTCACCATTCTTGGGTTTTTGTCGAGCAATCTATGAGCTAAAACATTTCTCACATTGGTAATCGATTTGTTGTTTTTCCACCATTCTCTTGTGTTTTTAAGGAAGGTTGAGATGATTTTCAAGACCCTTGTTCGTTACATTTACTCACACCATCATTAAGCACACGCATATGTGCAGCTAACCAACTCATGCTTACAAATTTGACAATTTGGAGATGAGTTATCAAGTTAACCACTTGATGATCATGCCCTTGTGTAGGTTAAGACTTCATCATTTGAATATATATGCCTACAATATGCCTCTTGTAAAGGTGGGTTGTGGACCTTGCTATAGTACATGTCTATGTGGCTGTTGTGTAATGCCTAGTCTAAAGGAATCTATAAGATGTATCTGAGTTTATCTCTTTGTTTGCTTCAACCACAAAACTATTCTCGATAATTTAGAGGAGATGCTCCCTGTCGAAAGCAATCTTTGTGCCCAACTTTTGAGCTGGTTCTATCCAAGTTCTCTTAATGTCCAATTGAACCAAGTCCTATTGTATTAGTCTCATAATATTTATTTGTGAGAAAGTGAGAAAGAGAATACTGGACGATATGTATTCTTTGAAAGGGAGGTAGTCTTTCTGTAATGAATCCATGCACTTGAAACCATGAACTCATCTCGCTATACCAATAAGAAGTGGACTCTTGCAGGGATAACTATCACGCCTCTCCCTGGGAGTCAAAAGCAAGCTGGGTAATATTGCCTTTGGGAACTCCCAAGGCTATGTAGAAAGGAGATTGATCTAGTCAAAGGCTCAATCTCCAAAGGCAATAAAACCATCTCTGGTCCCATAATCTCACGAAGCCTTTAAGTCTAGGCCCAAATCATCTGAGAAATCATAGAGACGAGTCTCTTTCTAATCCTCTACTTCCATCAATACTACCTTCTCTATTGTGATGATCCACCAAAGGTCCCTAGACCTACGCTCCAGATAGAATATAGAAAGAAACCAAAGTGTCAAAAGTGATAAGCTTTGTTCAAGGTTCATAAATAAAAAATTACAAACACATCCTCTCCAAGCCTCCCATGGTTGCATATGCTTTCATCAATCAACTGTTTGCTTCCCTTTTTATCGAGAAAACTGGCCTGTTGAACACTATCCCAAGATCTGTACATGCATTTGTACACAACACATTCTCTTAACCTTAAGTAAAAGTAGTGACAGCTAATCTCTTGGCCGATTGTGTTGTGGTACTAAACATCATGATGTTGGTTGCCCCAAGGTTGACTAAAATCCATTATCATGTGCATAATCATGCAAGATATCTGGAACTCACTATGTATTGTCCAAGGAGTCAAAACATCAAAACACAATATCATCTACATATGACATCAACGGAATCATGTCCCCGTTAGTTGGGGACATGTATCTATGAACATCTCAATGTAATGACAAATGGCCACACACATACCAAAAGGTGTAGGAGAAAACAAAAAAACTTGCTTCAAAACTATGTTGGAGTGGATCAAAAGGTGCAACCCTATCCCATGTAGCCACTGATATGAGCTCTGCAGGTATTCCCATTGCCTTTAATTGTTTATGGCTTTGGGCATTGTATCGAATGCTTCGTGCAAACCCACAAAGCAACAATAAATCTTCCCCCCATATAACTATCACTCAATAATAGCTCACATTGTCAAGATGTAGTCAAGAGTGGAAAGGGCTATCCTAAACGTCACTTGCCCTACTACTCATATGCTCACTCACTTCACCCATCTACTTGATTGCTACTCTAGAATGGATGCACATTATCGTGTCAAAGTATGACCAATCATCATGGTACAATGATTCCCCAACTCCATAGGATTTCACCTTCAAGATATTTATAACAGTGGATGTACTCCCGAGTTTGAGGTAGTACATCTCACATAGCATGTTTGAACACAATTGTCGAGAGCTCTGCAAGCATGCCCCTACCATGAATAAAATGCTCCATCATCATCATAAAATCTTTTAGCCTTCATTCTAGCAATGATTGCTTTGCCACTTCTATAGTAAAGAAAGTACATGTATGTGGGCTAAGACTTTCATGATTAGAGCATCCTTAGTTTGAGATTGGAGCCTCACTGGGATCTTTTGCCCTTTTCCAACAAGTAGCCACACATGTACTGAAGTTTAGTCAAGCAACCAAAAACGTTCATGACTATCATTTAGATCAAAACCTCCATTTGGCTGCCAAAGAAAGAACAAATACTGTATCACCTAAAAATACCCTTCTCCTTTCGCAGATGCAAAGGCACAAATTCTATCACCATACTGTTAATCTCAATCTAGCTAGATAGTGCATTATACATGTCTTGGATAAAGCAATTCCACTCACATAGGTCAAGTGCAATCACCTAACAACCTTCACTTCTTGAGTCAAGAAACTAAGGAAGAAAATGGATAAATTTAAATGGGCCGTTTGGATAAATCAAAGAAATGCATATTACTGTTGACTTGAAGATGTTCAGACCTAACCATCTTCAAAACCTAACAAGGGACAGAAACTAAAAAGAAACACAACAGAAAGTAATTCACATATTTATGAATGAAACACTGATCCGAGAAAGTACAAATATGCTTGATTCCATATGATGCATGTATGATTGAATTTGAATGACAGCAAGCTAATTCTGAATATAAATGAAGACTGCAAATCAAAATATATTACTGCTACAAACATATGGAAAATGTAGACTGCTGATAACGAAGGTATTATTGACAATAACGAACTGAAAAATTCTTCTGAAGCTGACCGATTCCACCCAACCAATGAGACTCGATTCCACCCAACCAATGAGACTCGATTCCACCCAAGCAATGAGACTATTAAACTTCATTGGCTCTTCACATAAGGATTTACAGCTCATACAGATCTAATACATAATGCTGAAAGAGTGATATACTGAAATTGATAGGCTGAAGCAAGAAGCTGTGTACTAAACTAGAAGTGGAGAGACTAAAGCTGAAGCCATTAAGACTCCAGAGATAGATGAACAAATGGAGCTCAGAGGCAGACTCAGAGCTCATTCATGCAGGCTGAATATGGATTCCTGAGTGCTGGTTGACTATAAGCATCCCAAACTGATTGCACAACTACTTTTAACCTTTAGACATTCAGCCTATAGATATGCACAGACGGTACAGCCACTGATCACTCTTATAACAAGATTCAATCAATCTGTTGAGAATTCTTTATTCAAGAGTTTGGAGAAAAAAAAAATATGAGATATAGACACAGAATAGGAGCTGCCTGGAAGTCTGATTATATATGAATGAGTTCAATAAATTCATACATATCACTGACTGATCTGGTTAACTCTGATTACATAAGAAGCTCTAATTCGATAACATGAGGACTGACAACATTCAAATACAAAGACTTGCTGCTGAATATGATGGACACTGAAGATTACTTCATAGGGAGAGAGGTACATGAGCTGAAGACGGGGGTTGATGTCTTGAGATTGATGGTGAACGAAGACTAAAGAGGTTCACATAAGAAGATGTGGGCTGGATGCAAAAGGTCCACAGCAGCTGATAAAAGCTGAGAAGATAAAAGAGCATATAACACTGATGAAGCCATTAACTACACAGAGATGCAATACTTTATACGACTGATTTGAGAGTCCATATATATATGTAGATAGAGCTGAGCTGATCTCTATGAATAGAGGTTAACTTGCTTTACATGAAAATTGGCATCAACTTACTGAAAGTTCACCAACTAGGTGCACATCTACCTTCTACAAACAACATCTCTAGGGCATGCATGTGTTTTTGACTGGCTCAAATATGAACGAAGGTTTTCAAAGCCTTCTAGCAAAGCTTCTCCCATCGCTGCTAACAACGAAAAACAGCTAATATATGCATGAATTTTGGAAAGGAAAATCAGATCAAAAGATAAAAATTAGCAACAAACGAAAGGGAAGGAAAAGTTTCAATCTTCGCATAAAAAAGGATCTAGGAAAGTGAAAGAGGAACAGTTTTAAAAATTTTCTTTCTTTATCTGAAATCAAAGAGAAGAGAGTTTACCTGTGAACCTGGAAATACCTTCAATGTCTCTAAATAAATAGAAAAGGGGTACTACTTGTGAACCTGAATTCGGTTTCAAGTTCTCTGAAAAAATGAAGACAAAAGTCTTATACCACTAGAGGTCTTTCAACGGGCCAAAAAAGTATGGTTCATTCTCTAACACAAGGTCAAAAGCGAAATATTTTCTTGATAATAGAAATGCAAAAGGTGAAGCTAACAAACATACTTGGATAATAATTATTCATTCATAACAATGGACAATCATAAGTGATATTCAGTTATCTTTCTCCACTTCAGAAAGTACATAAGAACATAGTTATTGTGGTAATCAGTGACAGAGGGGGTGCCGCACACAATATTTGGTGAATCTGAAATATAATTTACAGTTTCACAGAAGTACTAGACAGTTAAGGATGATCAAAGACACAGAAATCAGGTAAAAGCTACTAAAATAAGCAGCTTATTGTATAGAAGATTGACGAGGACAGACCATCACATACTTAAAGATTGTTTATCACTTGATCACTACCACCTGCTCATAAACAAGAAGTTTGCAGGAACATGAAATGTCCTAGTTTCTAAATTCTGTATGCAGTAAACAGCCCATTTTTACTCAGCCTGTATTCAGATCACACTGGATAAATATTTTTGCTTCCAAACACATCAAGTTTCAAGCACCCCAGCAAGGATTGATTAACACAAGGAAATGATATTCTAAGGCAAATATCGACCCCAAGTTCTTGCTCTGGAATAAATTACAAATGTTCATGATTGAGCAATTAGCCCTTCAATTAGAAAGTGGACTACAGTAATTCACTGTCGAAGTGACAGCTGTCAGGCTGTGTAAGATCATCAGGAAAAAAGAATTAGGTCTGACAGCATCCAGCCTTCTTGTTTGTAGCGGACTCCTTGGTATTCACATCAACAGTCTGGCCCTGGCTGGGAATAGAACCAAGTTCCTCTCCAATATCTAATGCTTTTCTACTCACAACTCTGTATATTTGAGTAAGAAGATGCTGAAAAGCAATCTCAACATTAGTGGCTTCTAAAGCAGATGTCTCCATAAAGAATAAACTTTCTCTTTCGGCAAAAGCTTGACCATCCTCTGTAGACACTGCTCTTAAATGGCGAAGATCTGACTTATTGCCCACAAGCATGACAACAATGTTATTATCTGTGTGATCCTTTAGTTCCTTGAGCCATCTCACAACATTCTCATAAGTTACGTGCCGGGTTATATCATAAACAAGCAACGCACCTACTGCACCTCGATAATATGCACTTGTGATGGCTCTGTATCTGCAGCATTAAGATAATCAATAAAAAAGCTTGAATACAGAAACAAGGCCACAAAAACTTCAGGGTGAAATAGACTTTCGGTTGTAGCAGAAAACCAGAGGGGCAAGCAGTTCAAACTTTTCATGCCATGTCATATATGGCAAGTATTTTTCTAATTTAAACTTTGTTATGTGAATGTCGCAATACAACATTTCTTGTTGCAACAAAAATTAGCTGAAGGTTGAAATCTTGGAAATCCCAAAAATCAGAAAACATAAAACATCAATAATGACTTTCCATTCAGAAGATCAACATTGCAAAAACCAATTATGAAACTAAGCAAACCCGAATCCAGGAAAACATTCAAGTTCACAATTAAGAAGCCATCAAAACTAGCTTCTAATCAAGTATCACAACCCAAGCTCGATGTTTCCATTTACATTGTAATAAAATGAAACCAGTTAGTCATCTTATAAATAAGCATTTATAAACTATCTATAAAATTATTTATTGAAAGAGAGAGGCTGAAAAGACCAACTACATAAGAAACAAGAGCAGAAGTTTTACAAAGAAGAGAATTTTATCACCAATCACAATTAAAAATATGAGAATGCCCTGAGAATCCAAAAACAAAGACAAAGCAACAATATGTTATGTGCATGCTAAAACACATACCTTTATCCTTTCCAAACTTACCTCCCTCTTTCACTCTCGGGGAACACCCCCAAAAAAATAACAATGGAAGGGAGCAAAAGGCAAAGAAAATTTGAAACTCCAGTACTGACAATGACTCCCTTTCTTGTCTTCAATTTAAATGACTGTAATAATTGCAACAGCATACTCCTCCAATAGCTGTAAGAAACATCTATCTGAAATAAACTGTCACACAAGGAGTTTGCCAAATCCCTAGTTGATTGAGAAGATAATACAAGGCACCACAAAGTTGTTATAAATTGCTGTGAGCAAGAGATCAGCAGGCTGTTGTGTATGGAGTGGTGAACTGCCAACAGCATCTTACCAGTGTGAGTCTACACACGCATACATACATATATATATATATATATATATATATATATATATATATATATATATATATATATATATATATATATATATACATACATACATTTTTTTGTTTTTGAAGAAATGACCTACATGGAACAGTGCAGCAGAGTGCTGAACAAACTAAAGCATAGTATGAATAATAATATGCATAATGGAATGCCAGTCAGAAGGCAAGGCAGATGCTGCAAGTAGAAGTCGGTTGCAGGCATGGAAAGCAGAATGGCTTGGGAGAATTGTATGAGAGTACTCCTAGACTGCCAACTAAACCACTGCCAATTAAACCACAGAATCAGAAATACAACTGATCAGCAATCCACATGAGTGCAGCATCCATGGTGAAATAAAGGCCAAATGCCACACAAAACATGGAAATGTGTGGGTAAATGTAGGCAAGTTGGCCAAGTAAATCATCCCACCATCATTTAATATATCAAAAGTCCCAAAAAAATATGGTTCTTCGATTCATGCCCACTACATCTAGGCATGGAATGTGCAGATGAAGGCAAGAATGACTTTCTCATGAATGCGGGGGTATTCAGCATAGTTGACCCGGTTCGCGAACCGAATCCCCCCAAAGGTACCATTCGGTTCGGTTCAAACCGAACTGTAAAAGCTCAATTGGTGCTTTTCAGAGAGTACTCAAATCGAACCGAATTCGGTTCGGTTCGGTGTGCAATTTACATTCGGTTCGTCCTTTCCATATACTGTTATGGGCAGCATTAGGTCAAGATGAGATCCAATTGATTATTGAATTGAAGTCTATGCAAAATTTTAGAGAGAGAGATTCTGCAAGCCCACCATCATTTATTAAATCATCCCACCATCATTTAATATATCAACAGTCCCAAAAAAATATGGTTCTTCGATTCATGCCCACTACATCTAGGCATGGAAAGTGCAGATGAAGGCAAGAATGACTTTCTCATGAATGCGGGGGTATTCAGCATAGTTGACCCGGTTCGCGAACCGAATCCCCCCAAAGGTACCATTCGGTTCGGTTCAAACCGAACTGTAAAAGCTCAATCGGTGCTTTTCAGAGAGTACTCAAAATCGAACCGAATTCGGTTCGATTCGGTGTGCAATTTACATTCGGTTCGTCCTTTCCATATACTGTTATGGGCAGCATTAGGTCAAGATGAGATCCAATTGATTATTGAATTGAAGTCTATGCAAAATTTTAGAGAGAGAGATTCTGCAAGCCTTTTTCTAGCTCTTCCTGAGACACAAACGTGTCCACTCTCATTACACATATTGTGATATTACACACATACACACTGTCACACACATACACTGTCATGCATGCGCATACCACTCTCAATTATGATTCATCTCAGACTTCACTGTTCAGTCATTCATCACTGCTGAGTCACACTGAGTCATTTATGAATTTATGCATCACGAATCATAATTAATGCACCATAATCGTTGGAATTTGGGGCCCCAAGATCTTTCCAATACTAAAAACCTTTGAGCATACACACTTAATTAATCAAGATCATATGTGAGAGATAGAAAGAAAGAGATCTTGAGACAAGGATAGGGAACGTAAGCAAAATGCTTACTCACTAAAAAATAGATGTCCGAATTACAACATGGGAGTAATACTCAACCATATGATGTGGTGCACTCACTAATGGAAGAATAGCCAAGAAGATGATGATACAAAATTCAGACTATGCTGTTATAATCTGAGTGTGTGTGAAGCGAATGAGCAACGAAGTGAACCTAACCTCACAAGAAAGTGCAACAAATCTGAAAATCAGCAAACCCTAATTCTGAAATTAGGGTTAAGAAACCCTAAAAACAGAATATAAGGCTAACTTACAAAAGATAGCTGCCTCCAACTTGTAGAAGACCTCTTGCTCCAAGAGAGTAGCCTCTCCTTCACCAAACCTTCACCTCCAAAGATTCAGAACTCCAAAACTCTAGCTTGAGATTAATCAAATAGTGTGCCCAAGTGCTCCTTGTATAGTTTTTACCTCCCTCCAATAAAACTAGCGCTAAAATTTGCGAAAAGCTTCTATCGTTACTTGAAAAAGCTGAGATCGTGTTTTTGAAAAACTCAAATCGCCAATTTTTAAATTGTTTTTGCTTTTCCTCTTTTAAAACTTGCGATCGCTAAATTTGGCTTGATTTTAAATTTGATCGCCCAACTTATCATGCTTTTGGCCAAGTTGACAATATAACCTAGCTTTTCAATGTTTGGTCCTTCATAAAATGTCCATCCTCCATTTTGGGCTAAATTAGGGTTTGATTTTTCTCCCTGTTCTTACTTCTGATGAAGAAAAATGAAGCATACCACTAGATAGCTCTTGCCAAGCTCTATCTATCTAGCCTAAAAAAGTTTTACCCAAATTGTACAAAAAATGCTAAGTCCAAAATGTAGAATTGTTGGAATGTTGTAGACCATATGTACATTGACTTCCAACAATAATTTATGCATTAAGCATCAATCATTGTTCATTATGCGGGCATCTGCATGCATTATATGCAAGATGTATCATTCAGGATTCATGAATCATGTGTAATGCACATTGCATAATCAAGTTGCATGCATCATTATCGATCAATGATCATACATGCACATTGCAGCATCCCTGCATCATGCATCTTGATTTGTGTATGATGTGATATGCATGTTGCATAATGATGTGACATGCATGCAACATGCTGCTGTTAGATATGCTCAATACTCCACCCTCATGTGACCACAAATAATCCATGGTGCTCTAAGTTGTAAGGCCCTCATTATCAGGAGAAGCCATTAAGAGAGCTCGGACATTTGTGGAACCCTAACTTCCAAGTTAGATGAGGTCTATGTGTGACCGTTGATGGTTGTAGATGATCTTTGTGAGCCTAGCCATTAGGTTAGGTAGGGCATAACCTTCCAGGCCATTGGGTTGCCATTTAAGGTGAAAATAAAGGCCTTGTGGCGTCACGCAGTTTCCCCATAGAACCTTAATGGGGGGAGTGCAGAGGGGGGCCTGCCCCCTTCTGCGGCGTCCGGGGGGCCTATCCCCCCAACCCGTAGGGCCAAGATGGTAGGACTTCTGGTCGTGGAGATATTGTCGAATCCTATATTTTACCGACTATTTTGTATCTCCCGACTACGTTTATCTATACCCAACCACCTTGTAAAAGCTATATAAGCACGGCCAGGTTGAGCTTTACATAGCATTGCACACTAGTAAGCCCTTCATCTAGAGTCTGTCTAGATCACCATCTAAGCTCCACAGTGGGAGCGCATGGGTGGACAGCACCATCATTGTAACTGCATTATGCTCGGCAATCTGAGAATTTAAGTTCTCTATCTCTCAGTCTGCATCTATCTTTGTCTGCGTTTTTCTCTCAACTCTGTCTACAGATCTATTCCGCTGTGTTGTTATTTTCGTACAGCTGCATCATGCTGATGCATTAAATTGCATCATTGCGTCATTATGTGATGTACACTAATAAATTATAATTGGTAATAGATGCAGCTGCTATGAATTGCAATAATGGATTATGGAATTCACCTTATGCACCTTTCCTCGAAGGGAAGTGTTTCACCTTAACCGCACCTAATGTGCCCTAAATGAACCTTACGCACCATATCCCGGCCATAAGGTCCTCAAACCTGAAACGCACAGAACGCACCGAACGCACCGAACCTGGCCACCTTGGTATTCAATACACTGGGTTCCACAATTATTCTCCACAAGAAAACATGGTAGTTAAATAGAATGTACCGAGAGATGTTTCATCCACATTGCAATGTTGGAGTTTGAGGACTATAGAAGCACATGAACAGCACGAGGAAGAACTAGAAGCTTGCAGAACAACACAGCACTGATCGTATTACCGAGTGAATGTACAAATATAAGTGACCCATTAGGGTTATAGGCATGTATACAAGCCAGAGCGAGAAAAACCTCCTAAAGAGGGAAAAAAAGGCCCTAACGGTCCTCAGCGTGTTCCGACACATTACTACGAGAATATATCAACAAATCCACCCTAAGAGTGATGCGGTGAACAAGGAGTTTCTACTCATGTACAAGGAAGTGCCAAGCTATGTGAAATTAAATCAATCCTCCTATGTGGGCACATTGGCAAAACTAATCTCTTGCAAAGAGTCTCTCCCTGACATAACGATACTGCAATTCGATATGCTTTGTGTCAGCATCGAACACATGTAAGAAAATAATCGCACCGCGAAACAGACCAATAGACAAAGTATGGAAAAATTGCAAACAAAGAGAGATGCAGACTAAGAGATAGAGAACTCAAATTCTCGAATGGAAAAAGAGTAATGCAACTACAAAGATGCTACAAAGATGGTGTGTCCATCCACGCGCCCCCCAATATGGAGCTTAGATGGCGATCTGGATAGACTCTAGACGAAGGGCTTACTAGTGCGCAATGCGATGTAAAGCTACACAATAGCCATGCTTATATCGCTTTTAAAGGACCCGATATAGATAAACGTGATAAACGTAGTTGAGATACAAAATAGTCCACAAAATATACAAACCAACAATATCTCCACGATCAAAAGTCCTAACGTGTCGGCCCGTAGGCCCTTGCATGAGGAAAACGCGACACCACATGGCCTTTACTTTTGCGTTGAATGGAAACCCAATGGCCCAAACGTTTATGCCCTACCTAACCTAATGGCTAGGCTCACAAATATCATCTATTACCATCAACAATCACACACAGACCTCATCTAATTTTGAAGTTAGGGTTCCACAAATGTCCAGGCTCTCACAATCGCTTCTTCTCATAATGGGGGCCTTACAAGTTACAACTTAGAGCACCATCGATCATTTGTGGTCACTTGAAGGTGGAGTATTAAGTATATCTAACACCCCCCCTTCAATGTCCACCCTGCGGTGAACTACCTCCTTGGTCCAATGCCAAGCTTTGGAAAGTGTCAATGAAGTCGCTCTCTCCCAAGAGCTTTGGTGAAGATGTCTAGTCCATTTTCTTCAGTTGGACAATAGCTTATCTCCATGACCCCGTCGTCGATCAACTCATGCGCATGGTCATACTGAATTTCTATGTGCTTGGTATGTGCATGAAAAACAAGATCTTTGACAATGGCCATGCAACTTTGGTTATCACACTTCAATCTTGTAGTCTCCTATCCCTATATTTCTATGTGCCATAGGATCCTTCTCAACCATATTGCTTCACATGCTGCAACATATTGCTTCATTGTACTCAGCTTCAATAGAAGATAATGCTATGGTCGGTTGCTTTTTACTAATCCAAGAAAATCCCAGATCCTAAAGAAAAGCAATATGTATAAACTGATTTTCTGGTATCAATATCTCCTACCCAATCTGAATCACAGTATCCAACCACGGAAGTTCCTTCTTCATAGAGAATACCATAATCAATGGTTCTTTTCACATACTTGAGTGTCCACATGCTTGCCTTCCAATGAATTTAGCAAGGCTTAATTGAGAACCTGCTTACTACTCCAATAGCGTAGGAGATATTTGGACTGCTATTGCACAAGAGATGAGACTTCCAACTAATTTCCTGTATCTTCTAATATCCATGGGAGGTGAAGTATCTTCAATAGATAATTTTGTGTTGATCCCCATAGGTGTAGAAATCTCCTTGCAATCCTCCATGTCGAATGAGTTCAAAATCTATCTTGCATACTTTTGTTGAGAGATGAAAACCTTCCCTGGTTCCTACCATACTTCAAGGCCTAAGGATGCATGCATGTATGTATGTATGTATGTGTGTGTATATATACATACATACATACATGCATGCATGCATCATGCATGCATGCATGCATGCATCATGCATGCATGCATGCATGCATGCATGTATGTATGTATGTATGTATGTATGTATGTATGTATGTATGTATGTATGTATGTATGTATGTATGTATGTATGTATGTATGTATATATATATATATATATATATATATATATATATATATATATATAGTGATAACATTCCATACCATCCCATATCCCCACGTTTGGTACGGCACCACGTTCCATACACGTGTCATACATGTCGTACCAAACGTTCCGTACAACCTTGCTTCATACTTTTCCAAAGTACTATCAACCTTGTGCTTTAGCTTCTAGACCCACTTTGTGCCAATGACTTTGCGCTTAGGGGATCCATCCACTAGCTTCCAAGTTCCATTCTTCGTGATATTGTTGAGTTCTTTTTGCATGGAAGCACTCCAATTCGGATCGCGGAGTGCCTCTTCTGCATTGGTTGATTCCTTTGCTTGTTCTTGAATAAGCTCAGCCATCAAGGCTGTATTTACAATATGGGTGCATACCCTTCTTTGCCCCTCTATTGTCTGTGATCGCCTTGGTCCATCTGCAACCTATTCTAGTGACTGATCGATGGGGTTTGACGAATCATAGAGCTTCCTCACCCAATGTGGCAATGGCTCTTTTGCTTGGGTGACGACAGATTCGTGACTTTCAGACTCATCGTCTGAAGATTACGCTGCCTCCTCTTCGTAAAAGGGATAGCTCTAGCCTCTTGGGTCAAGTCCATAGTGGACTGTCCGATGCTTGAGAGACTTGGCCAACCTTGAGAGTTGAAGAAGTATGTTTAAGACCGCACACTATCTATTGGTATTTTTAATGCCAATACTATACTCCTCTTGTTCGTCTCTATCCCTTCCAAGTAGTACTTGGTTAAGAAGAGTGGGATGTTTGAGTTCTCCTTTTTATTTGTGGTATAGGCATAGTTTTTCCATACGCGAACCATACGGCAAACGCATACAGGTACGAAAGTATGAAAAAAGTATGGAATCTTTTCAAAAATATCATACCTGATATCATACGTCTAGTTCAAAAAATTTTGAAAATTTGAAGTATTATATATACAATAAATATAATATTAAAGATCAGAATTTTGTTGGCTACTATAGCTTAGGGTGTAGTATATATGTATGGGTATAATGGAGGAGAGTATATGAGAGTGAGTTCGCATAAAAACAATATGAAACTACTATGGATTTGTCCTCAAGAGGAATTCAATGACGAGAAAAAATTGAGGTACGATATTCCATACTCCAAACATACGCATACGAGTACGAAAGTATGGTATTTTTTCCATACGAGTCCGGAAATAACTATGGGTATAGGAATGCTCTTCATGCACAAAGTCCTTTTGTTTGTTTGTGGACATCTGGCATGATCTATTGAAAAATATAGAGGTACCTACATCAAGTATTATCAGCTAACAAATATACCTACCTGGCATGCAGTTAAAGAACAAAAAACTCTCACTATGATCATTCTAGATGCAGGTGCAAAAGTTTTATCATAGTCATTACCTTTCTGTTGTGCATATCCTTTGACTTCTAAATTGGCTCAATATTTATGTATAGTATCCTCAGCTTTCCTTTTTATCTTGAACATTCACTTAATATCTATCTCTCTTTTTGCCCTTCTTCCATCTCTTTGTATACAAGAGAGATGGAAGAAGGGCAAAAAGAGCTCCAAATTATAACTAAAATTGAAATAGAAGACTTACAAAAGTGCTTCACTCAAACCCTAGATATGAAAGGGCTTGAGCGTTGTTGAGATACAATATATGAGTGTCTATGACTTCCACTATTTATAGCCTTAGCAAGCCTCTAAAAAGCTAGGTGAAACACATATAGAAAAGTAAAATATCGGATTTTTATGAATCGCATCAAAAAAAGCGGATATGTGCTTTTTCTTTTGTTTTTTGCATAGAAAAATACTTTTAAAGTTGCTTTTGGTTTGAATAACTCTCAGCCACAAGATCATATGCTTTTTGTAAACTAAATCTTGACCTTTGGTTTAAAAATTGATGAAAAGCATAATTCATCTGAAATTAGGGTTTGACTCTTATCTCCTCCAATTTTTGCATATGACGTCCAAGACCGCATAGCCTAGTGGTTGATGCTTTGAATCTCTGGGAGGAAGTCTTGAGTTCAAATCTTGGCTGGATATTTCCATGAGTTCCCCAAGATGGGTGTCCATGAGTTCCCTAAGATGCGTGCCTCTACCTTACGAGGTCGGGTGTGTGCGTATTTCCAATTAATTGTACTCAAAAAAAAAAAATGCATGTGATATATCATTGGATAGCTCGTAAGTAGTATTTTCCAAATCTATGATAAAGAATTTCTCCATATTTTGACCCGAGTTGACCTTGTATTGACCAACTTTTGACCTTGAAAAATTTGCATAAAATTGGTATATGCGAATAAACCTTCTTGTGGAAGGTTCTTTTCTAACAATCCCCTCCTAACTTGAAACAAGAGGAATATGACAAATAGGTATATTCTATTAGCTGACAAAAAATGTTGTTGTAGGTGCTTATAAAGATCATGCAAACGTCCACAAACAAACAAAAGGGTTTTGCACATGAGGAGCACTCCACACCACGTATAAAAGGTGAATTTAAAAAATTTCCTCATACTCTTCTCAACCAAGTGCTGCTTTGAAGGATAGAGGCAAATGTAGGGATTGAAAATAATGATAGAATATAGATTCAAACATACTTTCTCAACCATTAAGGTTGATCAAGCCTTTTTAATCAAGATCATATGTCCTTATTTGCACCTATCCTAAAAAAAATACAAAAATAAAAAAACCACATGATATGGTTTAACATGAATAGTTGAGTGATGTAGTGTCATCATCCACTCCACCAATGTCACTTCGAACGTCTTCTTTTGCTACCTTTGTTTGATCATCTTTCTTTTCGAAACAAAATCCTATTTTATATTTTACAAGGGTTAATAATAAAGCAATCTGCCTCTTTGTGGTTTGTTATGAACTTGCATTGAGGTTTTCTTCAGTCCTTAATCTCTTCTCCCTCCTTTTAGATTGCATCCATTTTTTTTGCCAAGATTTGGATTTGTTTTATTCTGTAGAATAGTAACAATGATACTATATGTAGGAGGTAAACTCTTTAGAAGAACTTCTACTGCAATTTTCTTTGAAATATTACTTTTCATCCGAGCCAATTGAGATAAGTAGCTTTTAAACTAGTTCAAATGCTCTCCTACTGATGTTGAGCCCTTCATTTCTAATTGGAAGAAAGATATAAGAATAAGAGATTGTTGTGTCCTTGCACCAAATAATCCTTCTAGGTTTATCCATGCTTCTCTTTCACTTAAAATGCCTGAAAGATATATTGGGGATAAAAGCCCCAAGGAAGATGTCATGGATACAAAGGAAACCATCGCAAGCCAAAACCCTAAGATGGATTGTCTACTTGCCTGAATCTGACACTCGAAGTCTTGTTTTGAATTTATGACATCATCAATTTATAGCCGCCATTGATGAACTGCCCTTGAAACCATGTATGAGGAGGGGTTGACCACATATTTACTCACTCTTGCCAATGCCAATCTTGGGAGCTCAAAGGGTCGCGATCTCCAAGTAAGTACTTTCCAAGTTCCCGTCAAGTTCTAGTCTTGTTCTTTGTTCTAGTCATGTCTAGCCTAGTATCTTGGACATCTTGCCTTGTCCTATTGTAATCTCGTAGTACGAGATCCTGTCGAGTTATTTCTTGTATCTAGTTCATCTCTCTAAAGGGAGTTCTTGTAATCCACATATCCTACTTCATAATACCTACGGTCCCGAGTTGTGAGATCTCCTATGTCATCTCTAGTCGAATTATCCATAACTATCAGTCCCGGGTTGTGAGGCTTCTTGTATCAGTTACATATTCTTGTATTATTTTCCCTACGTGGGTGATCTTATAATCAAAATTGTAATTCCAAAACCTTGTCTAGTCTAGTGAGATGGCTCAACCTAGTGCTCCCTTGACATTTTGGCAAGACTACTTTCATCAAGACCAAGCACCATGGAGATTATTCGTGAAGAACTTTTTCTGCACTTAAAGTTATTCAACAAGTCTAAGAGATCCGAGGAAACCAGGAAAAGATTCAACAGTAGAATATTCAAGATGTAATCACGGAACTTCAAAGGCAAATTCAGGAGTTGCACATCAATGTAAATCAATCTTCTTCAAGTAGCCCCTTGACAACCAATATGAAGAAAAGTCCAAAAGTTAGCATGCCTCAGAAACTTGATGGGATGAGATCAAAGTTCAAAGATTTCTACAATAAGTGAAACTATTCATAACAATGCAACCAGACAGGCACCCAAATGATGCTTCTCAAGTAGGACTCATAGGAACTCTATTATGTGGCCCTTCTCTTTCATGGCTTGCATCTATCCTTGAAAAGGATATGGATATTTTGTATGATTTCAAGGCCTTTGTTCGAGAGTTCACATGTTGCCGAAACAAAGCTAAGGAAGTTACATCAAGGAATCAGATCTGTGTCTACCTATGCATTAAAATTCAGACAAGTCATTTGTGATCTCACATGGCATGAGGATTATTTTATCAACCAATTTCAATGGGGTTAACGTTATGATGTCAAGGACCTCATCCTAACCGTGCCAAAGGTAAAAACTTTGAATGAATTCATGAATCAAGCAATTGAGTGTGATGATAGGTTGTTCGAGAGAAAGCAAGAGAAGAAAATTCAAAATGCAACTCTTTCATGGGCAGTCAAATATAGCAATTGCTGTTTTGAGCTTCTGAAAATGCAATGTATATCACCTCAAAAATATCGCACATTAGCGGATGGAGCATAGTTATTGTTTGAGGAAAACAAATCTTTCACTGATTGAAGTTATATATTGACTGCCATTATAGTCGATGTAAACAAATAAAGAAGATGATAGGAATGAGCACGGATAAGGCTGGATGGCCACTCAAGAAGATTGTGGCAAGTGTGACATAAAACATTAGATGAACATCCTTGATGATGTTAGCTTGCAAAAGCTGTATACAACCACTTTTCGCACGATCTAGTACAAACTTCAAAATAGGCTTGCACGTAAACTTATACAAAACACGGTAGTTCAAATGACATGTCTTTGACTCACTGAAATCTGTTCGCTGCTTATAAGCATATGGAATATCCTCTATTGCCGAAATTGCCCATATAAGATACGAGATTTCATTATGTATAAACGTAGCAAATCCAAAGAAGTTGAACAGACAGAAAACTGGGCACAACTCTGCAATCTCCCAAGGCATATGCTTTTCACAACATCTGCCTGTAAAAGACGTATCCGTTTGATACATGTACACGCAGCGCCCGTTTCATTCATTGGTAGGACACGACCAACTAAATCAAGGTGATGCGTACAAACAAAGTGTCAAGTTCTCATTAAAGAAAGGTGAAACCTCTGAGGTTAGATGCGCAATAATCATTATGTCGCAATAAAATGAGGACATATCGCCACAGTTTTAGGCCTATTCGGGATTAAAAATAGGAACGAGGAACGCTTCAATCGTATCAAATGGAAAAGCATCTAATCAGGGGGCTTTCAATTACAATGACAGCTATAAATCGAGAACATGAACAAAATAATCACCTTTCCTGCCCAGCCGTGTCCCAGATTTGCGCCTTTATTAGCTTTGTGTCAACAGTAATAGTACGTGTTGCAAACTCAACGCCAATGGTGGACTTAGACTCCAGACTGAACTCGTTACGCGTGAAACGTGACAGAAGGTTCGATTTCCCGACTCCGGAATCACCAATCAAGACTATCTTGAAAAGATAGTCATATTCCTCGTCCCCTCTGTAGGCCATGAAACTGTCAGCTAATCAAGCACTCGTGCTGCGAGTGTTCTAGTTGAGCGTTGGACTTTCAACAACAGATTGAACTATGGCGAAAAGCTGCAAATATATTTCCAGGCGGCGTGGAGGAATACACAACCGATCGATGGAAACAGGAAGACCTGGCATTTGAGCGTAATGCCTGAAGTTATAGCCAGCTCGGCCAGTTCGCATCGTATGGCCAGTGACAGCGAAAAAGGCCGACATAAAGAGAAATGCTTTTCTGCCATCCACACTACTACTGTAGGGAGTCGGTTTCGCTCTAAAACGACGACAAACGTTTGGACAGAAACCCACCTCGGACCAGCTATCTGGTAGCGAATTCCAATGCCCCACACCTCTCGAACGCAGATCTGATGCTCTGATTTTCTTTAGAGACGATGAAAGTAATGGGAACTCCTAGCTATGATCGAGATGTCGAACGCAGCTCTTTTGGAACTGATTTCCATTGATAATCTGGCCGATTTCCCACTTTTTCCGGCCCCTCTTTTTCCTACATAGTATTTCCTCCGGCAATTCACACTAAGGGGTATTCGTATTCTCAAAACAAATGCAAAATTATCTCAATCATCACATTCATCAAGCAAAATTTTTCAATCCTAGATTTGCTATGCCCATTCACTTGTACAGTTGCAATTTCAAAGTTAAAGTCTGGGGGAGTAGGTTTCGGCTAAACCTCCATTTACAAAAAATCCTAGATTTGTCATGTTCCATCTGTCTCATTTTCGTTTCTCTTAAAGATCAACTCTTTAAACCATAAATACTTTTAGCCATTGGAAATACAAGGAATGAAGTCATAGGATATGGATGATCTAACCTCTGCTTTGGATGGTCCTATAGGTACTATTTTTCACTTTCATTTGTAATTTCAATGAGTTCAAGTTTTCAAGGAGAGTAGGCTTGGGTCAAACTTCTTCTCTTTTAAAAGAAAATTTAAAAAAAAACTTTTTTATTTTCTTCGTTTTAAACTTATGTATTGCTCTATGTGAACTACTAAATGGTAGCATCGAAAAAAGACCTATGTTTCGTGTTGCCCTGTTTCAATTGAGTCTCAATAAATATGAATCTCATCCTTGATAAACACTCTCATGCAAGTATCGATAGACTATCTATTCCTGCCATTAAGATGGATATAGAAGATCAATGTTGTTGCATGTCATCTTACCTTGCCTTCATGGTCTTCTCAAGGTTTGAACAAGATGCAACCTATGAATGCTTAAACTTCTTGTAGTGGTAAATCTCTTTTGAGCTCATCTATGGTTATAGCATGTGGTTATGCTTTTCACCAATCCATATCAAGGTAAACACATTGTGAACAAGTATTTAACTAAAGTTCATAGATGCGTACATGCACAAGTTCACCTTTAACCTTTGTATATCTTGTTTTCGAGCACTTTGATATGCCAAAACATAAATAAAAATAGTCGTACAGCTTTGATCTTCATACGAACTGACATTTTCTTAAGTTCTCATATCACACATTGGTGGTCTAATGCATGATCAAAGGTATATGTGTGTACATACTCATACATCTCTGAAATATAACCATCATGAAATTGATCAAAAGACACACATACAAATTTGTAATCACATGTTGCTACAACAATACATACATATTTATAGAATTCTCCTCTACATTCAAATAATTAGACTTACATGCGAACTTTAGAGCAATATTGCTACCGTTAGTGTCCATGTGAAAGGCCAAATGGCCACCAAAAACTTCTTTGTATATGTTCCTTAATAAAACATATAGTGGCCTAGTCAGTCACAAATTGTAAGTTCGACCGCATTTGTAACACCTAAGAAGTCTGTGTTCGTGCTCCGTGTGTCCTGTGTTTTTTTTTTTGCATATTCTATAGCCTATGTGTGGAGTACCATGTGCGGCCCTATGACCTCGGTTTTCTATTCGGAGGATATCATCATGGAGCTCTCGAGAAGGAGAGTGCACTGTGGTGCATCACCATCGAAATACTTCACTCATATCAGAGCATTTCGATGCAAATGATTTGTTCCTTTTGTGAGAGCGAAGCGAGCACCCGTCCAGCCACTCAAAGCTTATGACTAAGGCGGCAACCAAGGCAGAGACCTTGGCATACCTTGTCATCCGATTCACTGTAGTCAACGTTGGCACCGTTGGCTGCACGCGAGGGAGGACCTCAACGATCAAAGAAGATAGAGGTTCTTGGTACTTCTTGGGAGGTCACCCATCCTAGTATTGTTCCGCCTAGAGCTCGCTTAACCATGGCAACCTCTTGCCACTAAGCTACACTCTTGTGGTGTCTAAAGAAGGGAAAAGACTAAGGTTAACATTACCTTGAACATGTTTTGGTCCCTCAAAGCTTCATTCTTTGCTTTCAGAGTCTATTTTTGAAGCATTTTTGGGGTGTCTTTTGGATCCATTTTGGAGTACTTTCGCACATAGTTCTCTTCACACAGGTCCAAGAACATCAAGAAGAGTGTTCTTTGTGCTTCTCCGACAATAAATATCAAACTTTTGGGCTATTTTCTCAACCACACTCGTAAAAATATCGGTTTCTCGAAAGATTTTCAGTTTTGGTGGGAGCAACCGCTGCAAAATTTATGCAGGTTTTTGAGCCTAAAACATCAGAGTTGACAGACACTTGTAGGTGTTGTTGGCTGGTTTTTGGGTTGTGCATTCAGCCTTTTAGTGTTATTTTATAGCATATATTGAGCACATACACACCATGTACACTTCTTTTGATACCACTTATGTACATCCATGTGGTCATTGAGATAGCGGTTACATTTTTTGCATAAAGCCTTTTACGTTTGATAAAGAGGGTCATCGTGAGATTTTCTTAACTGGGAGACCCCAGATGTTAGGTCTCTTTGGTGATGCAGGTGGAAGACTTACCTAGCCTCGCCATAGGAGATGTATGATAGTTGTTCATAGGTGCTCGATAAGCCTAGTTGGCTTCTATTGAGTAACTGATTATATGCAATGGAGTCAGTGATTCACCATGCAGGTAAACATGTCAGTATTTGCAGTTTTGTGATATTTTGACATTGGTTATATGCTCATTTTACAGAGGATACTCTAGCAAAATTTTTCCAGACTTTTGGCTTTATCAACTATATAGTGGTCGATTTACTCCTTAATACACTTATTCATTGGTGTTTGGACTCTTCGAGCTCCATTATAATTCTATTCAATTCTCTACCATCATGGCATCAGAGGTCTAGGCAGGTCTGGTGGATCAGGCTCTAGTGCCAGTGTTCCGAGGAGGAGCTATAACTTGCAGATAAAGACCATTTTGAGATCCAAAAATTTGATGGCACAAACTTTTCCCTATGGAAGATTCATATTAAAGATGTGTTGATTCAAAGGAGGCAATGGAAGCCAGTAAATGTAATTTCAAAGAAGCCTACTGACATGGATGAAGATGATTGGGATGAGTTAGATGAAATGGCTAGGTCTACCATTCAATTGCACCTGGTAGATAATGTTTACTTTACATTATTAGACTGTGAAAGTGCAGAGGAGCTTTGGAAGAAGTTATGCAATACATATGAAAAAGAGATGGCATCAAATAAAGTATAGATGATGAGAAAGTTATATGACCTTCACATAAAGGACACAGATAGTGTTGTTGCTCATCTAAATGATTTTGATGCTATATTCTCCTAGTTACAGGCTCAAAAAATGGATATGGATAATGAAATGAAAGTAGTATTGGTGTTATAGACCTTGGCATCATCATGGGATATGTTTTGCACAACTATTAGCAATAGTGCACCTGGTGGTAAACTCATCTATGATGACATACATGGAACACTCTTGACTGAGGAGATTCATAGAAAATCTATGGTCAGCACTCAAAGTGGAGATGCATATAATGTTTGTGATTCTTACCAAGGAAAGAATTAGCAACGTGGAAGGAGCAAGAACAAAGAAATGAATGGTCAACGGAATAAGACTATAAGTAAATCAACGAAGAGGGCTATCGAATGTCATTATTGGCATAAGAAAGGACACATGAAGAAAGAATGTTATGCATTAAAGAATGCTAAAGGTAAAGGACAGAATGTTGATGGGCATGTAAAACACTTACCTGGACCATCTACTTCGACTGTGAAGATTGAAAAATTAATGCTATTTTTTATGATGCTGATGTGTTGACACTTGATAGTACTATGCCAGCTAAAGCTCTTATGGCTGATTCTCTTTCCCACACATGGATGCTAGATTTTGGTGCTTCTTTCCATGTGATACCACACAAAAAATGGTTCTCTAATTATGGAGCAAAGTCTCTTGGTACCATGAGACTTCGTGACTCTTACCAGTGTGATGTTGTGGGGATTGGATGTGGTTGTGCAGCTCATTGATGGTTCAAAATTTATTATGCATAATGTATGCCATGTACCTCAGTTATCACACAATTTGGTGTCAGTTGGTCAACTTGATTACCTTAGTTACAAGGTGCTCGTCTATGCTCAATACTTTCGTATATCAAAGGGCAATATGGTTATTGCAAAAGGAAGCAAAGTTGGCTCACTTTATCCTTTATTTGTATCATAGAAAGAACACCTGTTAGCTGTTATTGAACAACCTATGGCTTGTATTTGGCATGGTCGGTTGGGCCATATATCTCGTACTGGAATGGAAAATCTTTCTCATTCTGCTTACTTACATGTGTTATCTTTCTCGGATTTTTCATATGGAAAGTAAATCAGAAATGTGCATAGAATGCACATTGACTCTTCAATTCAACCTTTAGACCTCGTTCATACATATGTGTGTGGTCCTACACCCACTAGGTCCTTAGGTGGTTCTCTTTATGATGCTAGTAGAAATTTTTGGGTATATCCTATCAAATCGAATGATGAGGTATTCCCTACTTTCAAAAAATGGCTTGCTTCAGTTGAGACTGAAAAAGGAATGAAGCTTAAGGCTTTACGTTCAGATAATGGGAGTGAGTATACCTCACATGAATTCAACCTTTTCTATCAATCTAGAGGGATTCGTAGAGAGTTTACAACTCCTTATACCCCAGTACAGAATGGTTTAGCTGAAAGGATGAATAGAACTATTCAAGATAGAGTAGTTTCTATGTTGCATCATGCAAACCTCTCACAAGGCTTTTGGGTAGAAGCAGTATCGACTGCAGTTCATGTGATTAACCTTTCACCTAGTACTGCCAAAGGTCTGAAAGTGGCACAAGAGTTATGGACAGGGAAGGCACCATATTATGATCATCTTTGAGTTTTTGGGTGTGAAGCATATGTTCATATACCCAAGAATCTTAAACAAAATTTGGACCATAAGTCAAAGAAATGCATTTTTCTTGGATATGATCGAGAAGGACAATTTAGATATCGCTTATGGAATCCTGAAACATGATCAATGATCAAAAGTAGTGATGTCATTTTCAATGAGTGTAAGATGCATAAACAGCCCATTAAGGAGGTTGAAGTGAGAAGAGTGGTGTTTCGGGATACTAGTCCTCCAATTAGCATGCATAAAAATGATGTACATAGGGATGTTCAAGAGAATGTTCAATCAGATCAGTCTGCACATGTTCCTGTTCAGCAACCATTGAGATGCTCTACACATGTCTCACATCCACCTAATAGATATGTTCTAGGTTTAGATTTTGTTATGCTAACAAATGCCGGTGAGCTTTCTTGCTACAAAGAGGCTATGCAAATAGAGGATCGTGTCAAGTGGCAGTGTGCCATGAACAGTGAGTTGGATTCTATTCACAAGAATGGTACTTGGGATTTAGTACCTTTGCCAAAGGGAAGGAAAGCTTTACCATGTAAATGGGTATATAAGTTCAAATTCACATCAGATAGTGCTTCTCCAAAGTATAAAGCACAACGTGTTGCAAGGGCTTTTAAGCAACAACATGGTATTGATTTCGAGGAAATCTTCTCTCCAGTGGTCAAGATGACTACCCTCCGCATGTTGCTTGGATTTGTTGCAATGGAGGACTTAGAGCTAGTCCAAATGGATGTGAAAACTGCCTTCTTGCATGGAGATCTTACAAATGAGATCTATATGGAACAACCACAAGGTTATGTAGTTCATAGCAAGGAAAGTCTAGTTTGTAAGCTCAAGAAGAGCTTGTATGGGCTTAAACAGTCCCCTAGATAATGGTACCAAAAGTTTGATGCTTTTATGAAGTCTCAAGGCTATTCTCGAAACAATGAGAATCACTGTCTCTACACAAAGAGATGCTTAGATGGCAGCTTGATATGCTTGATACTTTATGTCGATGATATGTTGATTGGTGGGAAGTCCTTTTATGACTTGTCGATTCTCAAAAAGAAGTTGAGTCAGACATTTGATATGAAGGATTTGGGGGATGCCAAACATATTCTTGGCATGCGCATTACTTGTAATAAGAGTAAAAGTGAGTACATATCCAAAGTACTTCATAGGTTCAATATGTAGGGTGAAAAGGCATTGAGTACACCTTTACCCACATATGTGAAATTGAGAAAGGAAGATTGCCCCAAATCAAATGAGGAAAATGAATTCATGACCAAAATTCCCTATCAGTCTGATGTTGGTAGTCTCATGTATGCTATGGTAGCTACGAGACCAAACCTTGCATTAGTAGTGGGAGTTGTGAGCAGATATATGTCTAATCCTGGCAAGAATATTGGGAAATGGTCAAGATGATTTTGAGATATCTGAGTGGCACTAAGGACAAGTGTCTATGCTTAGGTAGAGGGAAAGCATCCATTATTGGTTACACAGATTCTGACTATGCTGGTTGTGTAGACAATCGTAATTCTACATCAAGGTACATTTTTCATTTTGTTGGAGGTGCTATCTCTTGGAGATCTCGTCTTCAAGAATGTACAATTGTTTCCACCACAAAAGAAGAGTATGTTGCAAGAAGTGAGGCATGTAAAGAAGCATTGTGGCTTTCTCGTCTTGCTTGTGATATGGGTTTACCTCAGCATGTACCTTATTTGCTTAGTGGTATTCAGAGTGCCATTGCTTTGGCTAAGAATTTAGTCTATCATGCAAAGACCAAGCACATTAAGGTGAAGTATCACTTCATTAGAGATTGCTTAGCCACTGACCACATTATTCTTGAGAAGGTTCACACTGGAGATAATGTTGCAAATGCTTTGACTAAAGTTCTACCACAAGATAGCTTTTGACATTGTAGCTCCGTGATGATACCCTCGGAGTAGAAAACCAAGCTCCTAGGGCCTATTGATATATTTAAGTAGTGATGTGTGTGAACACTCTAAGACCGTCGGGGCACTTTTTTCCCTCTTTAGGAGGCTTTTTTCCCCCGGCTTGTATATATGCCTATTTCCCTAACGGGCTACATATCTTTGTACATTCTAGTGGTAATACATTCAGTATTGTGTGTTGTGCTCCAAGCTTCTTCTTCTTCCTTGTGTTGTTCGCGTGCTTCCGCAGACGTCTAACTCGCACAATTGGTATCAAAGCAGGTTGCCGCTTCATCTAGAGCATTGTCTACACCTCTCCAGTTGCAGTCTCAAAATTGCACGAAATTTGGTAACCATACTCAGGGTGTTTCAGAGATAAAAACAACTTCGCTCTTTGGTGCCAAAATCATGATTTGAGCTCGTTTTGACCTCCGAACGCACTATTGCAGTGCTTGTGTAGGCTATTTCATCTTTTTGTGCCAAAGGTATATACCAGTATTAGTTTGCCCGTATAAGCATCTCGAAGTCTGCTACAAAATTAGTAGAATTTGTCTCGGTAGTTATGTTCAACATTTTGTGATACAGTTAATTTTCTGCATCAAGGTTTTTTAGTCACCAACCATGGCTGAAAGCAGTGATGTATTCCGTATGTTGGCTATTGATGATAAGTTGGATGGTACCAACTACCCATTATGGGCTTGTATGACGCATCATGTATTGGTCACAAAAGGACTATGCAATATTGTGCAGAGTGTTGAAAGACGTCTTGTTACACGTGTGAATATAGGTACTGCAAATACAGGTGTTGCAAATATAGGTGATGGAGCTGATGGAGATGGTGTCGAAGATGATGATATTCTATAGATTCCTATTCATGCTCCTTTTTCTATTGCACCTACTGCAGAGCAAATTCATTGGGATGGCAGAGATGCTCAAGCACATGCATTGATAGCTTTGTCTGTCAAACATGCCATTATTCCTCACATTCGCTCCTGCAGAATAGCTAAGGATGCTTCAGACACACTTACCACATTGTACCAAGATAGGAAGGAGACTTGTGTTGCTTACCTCTGAAAACAATTGGAGAGTGAGCACATGAATGAAGGCTCGCGTTTACTATTGTTTGCAGTTTTGACCCATCTTCTCATGAGCAGTCCATGGCTGCAGTAGACTCAAATGTTTGGTACTTTGATAGTGGGGTGACCAAACATATTACCTCGCAGCATAGTTTCTTCTCTTCACTCGAGCCTGCCCCTATAGGGAATACTATTACATGCACCAACAACTCCTCCTATCCTGTTATGGGAGTTGGTAAGATCATTTTGACTACTTTTGATGATAGTTCTTTCACTTTGTTAGATGATTTGTTTGTGCCAGGGATCAAGAAAAAATTCTTATCAGTTTCTGCATTAGCCAAGATTGGCTTGGTTGTGAAATTTGTTGATGATAGATATACAGTTCATGATTTGTTAAATGGCAACTTCATTATTGCTTCTGGCATTTTATGTCGTGAGCTATGTAAGCTCATAGACTATGAAAGATCTGTAAATGATTTAGCATGTGCAATACATGATTCTCAGGCTACGTCAAATGCAAAGCTTTGGCATGCACGCTTTGGTCATCTGAATTTTGCTAGTTTGCTATGCCTGTAGAAATCTGAAATGGTGTCCTTCTTGCCCAAACTTGAGACACCCGGTAAACATGGATGTGAAGGCTATATTTTGGGCAAAATGTAATGTTCTTCCTTTCCAAAAGATGGTTCAGTTTGGGCTACTAAGAAATTGCAGCTTGTACATAGTGATGTTTGTGGTCCTATGCAGACACCCTCTTTTGGGAATTATCTTTACTTCATGACATTCATTGATGATTTTTCCAGGCATGCATGGGTATATCCACTGAAGGAAAAGTCCGGAGTGTTTATGTGCTTCAAACAGTTTTTGGTTTTGGCTGAAAAATTGTCAGCATGTAAAAATGGGCACCCTCCATTCTGATCGAGGGGGGATATATGTCTTCTGACTTTGATGCATTTCTAGCTGAACATTGGATAAAACATCAGTGTACAGTGCCGTATACACCTCAACAAAATGGAGTTGCTGAACAAAAGAACAGATCACTTATGGAGATAGTGAGGTGTATTGTCAAGAGTCAGGCTCTACCACATAGTTTCTGGCTTGAGGTTGTTATGTGTGGAGCATATGTACTGAACATGTGTCCCACTAAAGAGCTGCAGTCTATCACTCCATATGAGGCTTGGCATGGTCGCAAGCCATCTGTTGCTCATATGGGTGCAGGTTTCATGTGATGATGCAAATCATTCCATTTCTGATGCAGATTTACGTGATGCACTTGTTGATGAGAGAGCTGATATTGAGCAGGCAAAAACTATGCCAAAATGGCTAGCGTAGACCTTGCGTGACAGCAAATTAGATGCACCTCTATCATATCATACTCGATCAAGCTATCATAGTACCTCTTTTGCATCAGATTGCTATGCTACGGTTGCGTCTAGTCTTTGTGATGAGAATGAGTCTGTTTCATTTGAAGAAGCACAAAATTCAAAAAATTGGATGGCTGTTATGCAATCTGAATATGATGCTACAATGAAGAATGGTACTTGGTCTTTATGTGACTTGCCTCCTGGCAAGAAGGCCATTGGCACAAAGTGGGTATACAAGTTGAAGTGTAAACTTGATGGAACAGTTGACAGGTATAAGGCTAGGCTTGTTGCAAAGGGTTATGCGTAGGAAAGAGGCATTGATTTTGATGAAACCTTTGCTCCTACTTGCCGAATGACTACTGCTCGTAGCATTTGTGCTCTTGCAGCTCATCATGGTTGGAATGTACATCAGTTCGACATTAAAACAACATTTCTAAATGGTGACTTGCATGAAGAAGTGTATGTTTTTTAGCCTGGCGTCTTTGTGCACAAAGGGCATGAAAACTAGGTGTGTAGGTTAAAGAAGGCATTATATGGTTTAAAGCAAGCACCACATGCTTGGTATGAAAAGATACATGCCTATCTAATTGCACATGGTTCTGAGAACAGTCCAACTGAAAGCACCTTATATGTTAAGCATGCTAATGATGTGCTTCTAATCATTGTAGTATATGTTGATGACATGCTGCTCACTAGTCCTCATGACACACATATTGCTTATTTTAAGGCTGATTTGCATGCCTCATTTGAGATGTCTGATTTGGGGCATTTGCATCACTATTTGGGCATTCAGTTTATGCAAGTTGATGGTGGAATGACTTTGTGTCAAATGAAATATATTGACACATTATTGCAACATTTTGGCCTTGAAGACTGTAAGCCTATTGCCACTCCTATGGAGATAGGTTTACGATTGAGTCTTCATGATGTTGGAGATGCATTTGATGTTGTTCTCTATCAACAAGCTGTTGGATTCTTGATTTACTTATGCATTACTTGGCCAGATATTCAATTTGTTCTCTCACAGATGAGCAGGTTTATGCATTGCCCAGGTGTCAAGCATTGGTAGACAATTAAGCACATCTTTCGCTACTTGAGTGGTACTCGGCTATTTTATCCCAATGGGGGATCACTACCTCCATATTTGCATGCTTTTTCTGACAGTGATTGGGTTGGTTTCTATGACACTCATGTGTCCACCAGTGGTTTTTGCTTCATGCTTGGTAGCTCATGTATATCTTGGTTGAGAAAGAAGCAGCCTATTGTAGCCACTTCTATTTGTGAGGCTGAGTATATATTTTTCCTAGATTGTATATATACATATAACCCTAACGGGTCACTTATCTTTGTACATCCACTTGGTAATTCATTCAGTGTTGTGTTGTGCTCCAAGCCTCTTCTTGTTTCCTTGTGTTGCCCAAGTGCTTCCACAGACCTCAAACTTCAATAATTGGTATCAGAGCAGGTCGCCACTTCATTTAGAGCGTCATCAATACCCCTTCGGTTATAATATCAAAATCACACAAGAATTGGTGAGCATACTAAGGGCAATTAGCAATTCAAAAAAACTTTGTTATGTGGCATCAAAATTTTTACTTAGCTTGTTTCGGCCTCCAAACGCACTATCACAGTGCCTGTGCATGTAATTTTGTTCTTTTGTGTCAAACATATATATAGCTTTCGGTTCGCTAGTACAAGCAGCTCGAAGTCTACTACAGGTTGAGCAGAGCTTGACAAGGTGTTTCCATTCAAATTTTTGAGATACAGTCATTTTTTTGCATCATGGTATTTAGTCAGTTCCCATGGTTGAAAACAATGATGTATTCCATATCTTGCTTATTGAGGACAAGTTGGATGGTACTAATTAACCATTATGGGCATATATGATGCATCGTGTATTGGTACCAAAAGGGTTGTGGAATATTGTACAAGGTATTGAAAACACCCTACTACACCTATGAATACAATTATTGGAGGTGATGTAAATGGTTTTGAAGATGATGATCTTCAGATTCTAGTTTGTGATTTGGTTCCTGTTGCACCTACTATAGAGCAACTTTGTTAGGATGGTAGAGATGCTCAACTTTGTCTATTAAACGTGTCAACATCCCTGACATTTGCTCCCGCAAGATAGCAAAGGATGCTTGGCTATAATTACAACCTTATAACATGCAAGAAATGAGGCTCGTGTTGCTTACCGCCAAAAATAGTTGGAGAGTGATCACATCAATGAAGAAGATTCCATGGACAGTTTTTTGACAAAGATCAAAGACTTGAAGGAGCACTTGATTTCTAATGATGAATTCTAGCCAGATAGTTCACCTGTGTAGATTGTTCTCAATGGTCTTCTAGATTCATATCAGAGTTTTGCTTCTACTCTTCGATTGATGATTAAAGGCAATCCAAATGCCTTAACATTGGAGGAATTAGTCTCTGTTTTGTTGTAGGAAGATTAGTCCAAGCAGAATAGGTCCATTATGTGCACTGCATATCAAGCTTTCTTAGCTAATCAGAAGGGCAAATGTAAATGGATCTCATCTACTAGTAAGCAGAGATCTACTAATGTTGTACAAACGAAGAAGGAAGACAGAGATGAGAAGAAAACAGAAAAGAAAAAACAGAAAAGAAAAAATAGTTTTCCAAGATACTATAAAGGAAATGATCATGTCATAAATTGTTGTCCAAAATTGGCTACAAAAGAGGCAAAGAATAAAGAGGATAGAATGGTTGTTGCAGAGGCCTCTACACCTAAAATAGAGTTTGTTAATCTTGTGCAGAATGAAGAACGGGTGTTTAATATTGTATGCAACTATGAACCATCTTCTCAAGAGTAGTGTATGTCTGCAGTAGACTCAAATGTTTGGTACTTTGAGAGTGGGGCAACCAAACATACTACCTCATAGCAGAGTTTCTTCAGTTCACTTAAGCTTGTCGCTACAGGAAATAATATCACATGTGCTAATAACTCCTCTTATCCTATAATGAGAGTTGATGAGATCATTTTGACTAATACTGGTGGTAGTTCTTTCACATTATCAAATGCTTTTTATGTTATTGGGATTAAAAAAAATGAATTGTCAGTTTCAGCATTAGCCAAGATTGGTTTGATGGTCAAATTTGTTGATTATAGATGTCCAGTTCATGATCTTTCAAATGGCGATGTTATTATTGTTTCTTGCATTTTATGTCATGGGATGTATAAGCTCATAGACTATGCAAAATTTATGAATAATTTAGCATGTGCATTTCAAGATTCGCAAGCTATCTAATATGCAAAGCTTTGGCATGCACGCTTTGGTCATCTAAATTATGCTAGTTTTCTATGCTTGCAAAAAATCTAAAATGATGTCCTCTTTGCCCAGACTTGAGGCACCTTGTAAACATGTCCATAAAGGCTGTATTTTAGGCAAAATGCAGCATTCTTCCTTCCCTAATATAGTTCAATTTGAGTTGCTTATAAATTAACAGATGTCTTAGCAAAGCACTACAATCTATCACTCCATATGAGGCTTAGCATGTCTTTGATTGTCTGACGTATGCATTAGTGCTTGAACAACAATGCAAGAAATTGGATGATAAAGCAGTGAAATGTATTTTTGTTGGGTATAGTTCTGAAAGCAAAGGTTATCCATCTGTATCATCCACAAAATAAATGCATTTTGGTTATCCATGGTGTTGTTTGTCAGTAAGATGCAATTCAATCATTACTATATGCATGTATTAAGGAGACATCAATTAGCTCCAAAGATGTGTATGACACTTTGTTTCATCTTTTTATAGGTGGAGAATCAAGTGATGGTCCAAGTGAGGCAATTTCTCAACCTTTACATGTTCCACATGATGATGCAGATCATTCCATTTCTAATGCAAATTTATAGATGCACTTGATGAGAGGGTTGCTATAGATGAGGCAAAAAATATGCCTAAATGGCTAGTGTAGTCTTTGAGAGATAGAAAATTAGATGCACCTCTGTCATATCATACTTGTTCGAGCTCTACAACATATCGGGGCTATATCGAGGCTTCTACCGAGGAAAATGAACGGGCGCAATTTTGCCCCGACGCCAGTGTAAGGGTCGGTGTAGGCATCAGAACCAAAGCGCCGGTATAAGCCTCGGTATAAGCGTCGGTATAAGCGTCGGTATATGCGTCGGTATAAGCGTCGGTATAAGCATCGGTATAAGCGTCGGTATAAGCGACGGTATGCCCCTGGGCAGAATAGTCGGTATAAGCATCGGTATCTGCCTGGGGATACCGACGCTTATACCGTCGCCTATACCGACGACCATATCTGCAAATTTTTTTTTGGCAGAGTATGCTGTCTCTTGCTACAACAACATTCCCATGCTGCTGTGTAGCAAAAGACAATACACTCTGCCCAAGGAAACCGGAGAACATGTGAGATGTATGACAGGCAACAAAAACATGATTTGTTAAAGCAAAACATACTGTCAAATACAAAAGACATGGGAGAAATCAATCATGAACCATGTACAAAGAAATGAGACACATTGACATGATATTTATAAACAACAACCAGAACACATGTATATGTGTGTATGCCTATGTATATACATGTGTATGTGTATATGTATTATGTGTGTATATTTGTATATGTGTAAATATTTGTATGAATATTTAAAAACTAGAACCCTAATCCTAATGACCTAGACCTAAAACATGTGTATGTGTGTATTTTTCTGTATATATATGTGTATGTGAATATATATATATATATATATATATATATATATATATACATATATATATGTGTATGTGTGTATGCATATGTGTATCTATGTAAAAACCCTAAAACCCTAATCCTGAAGACCTAGACCTAAAACATGTATATGTGTATGCATGTGTGTATATAAGTAAAAGCCAAAAACCCTAATCTTAAAACCCTAACCCTAAAACATGCATATGTGTGTATGTATATATGATGTGTGTGTATGTGTATGTATGTATGCATGTGTATATGTGTGCATGTGTGTATGTATTATGTGTGTATATGTGTAAACATCAAAAACCCTAATCCTAAAACCCTAACCCTAAAACATGTATATGTGTGTGTATGTATGCATATGCATATGCATATGCATATGTGTATGAAATATGTATGCATGTGTGTGTATCTATCTCTATGTCTCTCTCTTTCTATCTATCTATATCTCTCTCTTTATCTCTCTCTCTCTCTCTCTCTCTTTCTCTCTCTCTCTCTCTCTCTCTTTCATCTCTCTCTCCCTCTCTCTCTCTCTCTTTCTCTCTCTCTCTTATTATCTCTCTCTTTCATCTCTCTCTCTCTCTTATTCTCTCTCTCTTTCATCTCTCTCTCTTTCATCTCTCTCTCTTTCATCTCTCTCTCTCTCTCTTATTCTCTCTCTCTTTCATCTCTCTCCCTCTCTCTCTCTCATTCTCTCTCTCTTTCATCTCTCTCTCTTTCTCTCTCTCTCTCTCTCTCTCTCTCTCTCTCTCTTTCTCTCTCTCTCATTCTCTCTCTCTTTCATCTCTCTCTCTCTCTCTCTCTTTCTCTCTTTCTCTTTCTCTATCTCTATTTATAAAAAAGAACAAAACAATCACTTACATCGATGTAATTCTTTTTATCGCTCTCTTCAAAGCCCAATCAATGTCGTCTCTTGTCAAATTCCAAAGAATCGATGCCAAAAAGCTCTTGCAAAACAAAAGAAAAAAGAAATTAAAAAATAGAAGACATAGAGAAAGAGAGATAGTCAAAGAGTACACACATCATTTACCAAGATGTGTGAGAGAGAGATGTGTGTGTAGGGGGAGAGAGAGAGAGAGAGAGAGAGAGAGAGAACCCTAACCCTAAAACATGTATATGTGTGTATGTATATGTGGGGGGTGTGTGTGTATGTGTATGTTCATGTATGCATGTGTGTGTATACATATGTGAATGTGTATATATATGTGCATGTGTATGTAATATGCATGTGTGTATGTATGTATGTGCGTGTGTACATGCATATGTGTGTGTATGTATGTATGCATATGCATGTGTGTATGCACATATGTGCGTGTATACATATGTGAGTGTGTATTTATATGTGTGTGTGTGTATGTAGTATGCATGTGTGTATGTATGTGTGTGTACAATCAAATATGTGTGTATGTATCTCTCTCTTTCTTTCATCTCTCTCTCTCTCTCACTCTATATCAATTGAAAACAAAACAATCACTTACATCCATGTAATTGTTTGGAGCGTTGTTGTCAAAGTCCACTTAATGTTTTCCTTCGTCGAATTCCAAAGAACTGATGCCAAAAATCTCCTGCAAAACAAAAGAAAAGAGAAACTCATAAACCCTAATCCTAAAACCCTAACCCTAAAACATGTATATGTGTGTATGTGTGTATGTATATGTGATGTGTGTGTATGTGTATGTGCATGTATTCAGGTGTGTGTATACATATCTGAGTGTGTATACATATGTGAGTGTGTATATATATGTGTGTGTGCATGTAATATGCATGTGTGTATGTATGTATGTGTGTGTGTACATGCATATGTGTGTGTATGTATGTATGTATGCATATGCATGTGTGTATGCACATATGTGTGTGTATACATATGTGAGTGTGTATGTAATATGCATGTGTTTATGTATGTATGTGTGTGTGTACATGCAAATATGTGTGTATGTATGTATGCATATGCATGTGTGTATGTATACATGTGTGTGTGTACATGTGTGTATGTATATGTGTATACATGTATGTATGTATGTGAGTATGAGAATGAATATGTGTGTATATGTATATGCATGTGTGTATCTAATATGCATGTGTGTATGTAATATGCATGTTTGTATGTAATATGCATGTATGTATGTATATGTGTGTATGCATGTGAGTATGTAATATGTATGTGTATGTATATGCATGTGTGTATGTAATATGTATGTGAGTGTGTATGTAATATGCATGTGATATGTATGTGAGTATGTGTATGCATATGTGTGTGTATGTATGTATGCATCTGTCTCTCTATCTCATTCTCTTTCTATTTCATCTCTCTCTCTTTCACTCTCTCTCTATCTTTCTCTTTCATCTCTCTCTCTTTCTTTCTCTCTCTCTCTCTCTCTTTATGTTTCTCTAGATCTCTCTCTTTCTTTCATCTCTCTCTCTATCTCACGCGCAAACTCGACTGTAGCAAACTTTGGTTCAAAATGCAAGCAAATGTCCAATTTTTGCTCTCGGGCCCGGTTAAAACATTGCCTCGGTATAAGCCTCAGTATGAGCGTCGGTATAAGCATCGGTATAAGCGTCGGTATAAGCGTCGGTATAAGTGTCGCTAATTTACAGTAAAGTACCGACGCCTATACTGGCGCTTATACCGACGCCTGTATACCGACGATTAAATGACCGTCGGTATTGCATCTGTGGTTTTTCAAGCATTTTCAACGGTCATACTGACGCCGAAGGCGTGACCGTCGGCATGTGCAACGTCGGTATGCCCCTGATATGTTGTAGTGGAGATCTCATAGTGCTTCCTTTGCATAAGATTATTATGTTATGGCTGCCTCTAGTCTTATGAATATGATGTTATTATGAAGAATGGTACTTGGTCTTTATATGATTTGGCTCCATGAAAAAAGGCCATTGGTGCTAAATGGGTATATAAGCTAAAACATATGCCTAATGGAATAGTTGACAAGTACAAATCTGGGCTTGTTGCAAAAGGTTATGTTCAAGAGAGAGGCATTGATTTTGATGAGACCTTTGCACCCACATGTCGAATGATCACCGTTCATAGCATCTGTGCACTTGCAAATCAGGCTTTTGGATGGTTGATTTTACTTATCCATAACTCATCCTCATATTTAGTTTGTTGTCTCTTAGATGAGCAGTTTTATGCATTGCCCAGGTGTCAAGCATTGGAAGACCGTTAAGCCCATCTTTCACTACTTGAGTGGTACCCGACTACTTGGATTGTTTTATCCCAAGAGGGGATCATTATTGCCATATTAACATGATTTTCTAACTCTGATTGGGTTGGTTGCTATGACACTTGTGTGTCCATTGATGATTTTTGCTTCATGCTTGGTAGCTCATGCATATCTTTGTTAAGCGAGAAGTAGCCTACTCTAGCCACTTCTAGTTGTGAGGCTAATTATAGGGAAGCTTTCACAATGAGTGTTGATGTTGTGTGTGTGGCTCACATGCCTTTTAGTTTATTTGTGTGTTGCTCAATCTTCTACCACCACCATCTTCACTAACACTTAGAGCGCATTGCCAGTTGCAAGGAACCTTGTGTTCCATGCTCGCTCAAAGCACATCTAGGTGCATTATGTCATGGAGAGCTTTTGTGTTGGAGAAATTAGTTTGGCATATGTTCTCACACATGATAACATTAAAGACCTTTTCAAAAAGGCTCTACCTAGGGACAAGTTTGAAGTTTTTCACAAAGTTTTGGGCTTACTTACTTTTGTGGATTGATCTTTGATAAAACCAGAAGAGGTGCTTCAATCGGATGAAGAAGCTAAGGAAGATGTTTTACTCGAATTAGTGTGCACATTCGAGAAGACCAATTACAACACGTAAATATAGGGACAAAAAGTTCATCCTAGAGGATAAAAATTGGTACTCATTTAGTGGCAGAATTCTAAAAGGAATTGCTTCAACTATTAACTGAGTTTAAGGATGTTTTCGCTTCGAATTACTCAGATATGCATGGATTGCATCCCCAATTCTATCACCATGAATTTGTGTTAAGACCAGATGCTTCCTCAATTAGTCAACAATAATATTGTATGAATCTTAATTTTGCTAAACATGTCAAAGAAGAATTGGACAGATTGTTGAAGGTAGGATTCATTGTCCCCATTGAATACCCAGAATGGATATTTTCAATTGTGATAGTTCCTAAGAAAAACAAACAACTACACATTTGTGTGGATTATTGTAAGCTAAATGCTACAATAATCTCAAATCCCTTCCCTCTACCATTTTTAGACACTATGCTTGATGAAGTAGCTAACATGAAAATGCATTCATTTTTAGTTGGTTTATAGGAGATTGGGCACTCTCTTGCTCTCCATAAATGGAAGGATGTCGTGGGGGAATTGATCGTGCGCATCATCCATAAGTTCAATTGGAGGAGGATCTTCACTTTCTTTAGCCCATTTCTCTCCTTGAATCTCTCGCATGAATTCTGGTGAATAGTGATTCATAGAAGAAGAGGTGTCTGGTTTAGTGGAATTGGGCACATAAGCATCCTTGGGAGGAATGCTCATTTTTTCACTTGCCTTGTCCTTACCCTAGGAGGTGGCTTCCTTTCCTGATTTTGCAATTACTCTCTCTAATCTATCTAATAGACCATCAAAATGTAATGGTGTTCTAGTGGAGCTAGAGCAATGGAAGAGGTGACTGGCCTCAAACATGGCTTGAGCCAATTCCACCATCTTGGCACACAACTTGGTTCGTTCGAGCTCTAGGTCTGCTCTAGGTCCGCTCTAGGGTAACACTTTTCATGATCTATTACATTTGGCCCTTCCTGGATTCTAGCCTGATATGCCCTAAGCATCATGTCTATGTCCTCAGGAGTGGGATCGGTTAGGACTGATCCTGCTCTAGGTGGTGGGTGGGTTACATGTGGTGGATTAGAAGGTTGGGGAATGGAAGGTGATGGGGATGGTAGTGGGGGTGATGTGTGAGAGTGCGTCTGAGATGTGATTTCTATGATTTTGGCTTTGGTCTCTCGCAAACTTTTCTCAAGTTCGCTCATCTTCTTTGCCCATTGCCTTTTGATACGTTCACGACTTTCTCTCCAAGCTCTTGTCCTCTTCTATTCTGACTCTTGGTCTCATTAACCTCCGAATTCTTTCCCTAACGTAAGTCTTGGTTTTGCTTAAGTCCCTGAGCTCTCGTGACGACTTGCACCGGGGCCGTGGATGTCACACTTCTTGTGGAGTCTACCACTAATCCAATAACATTGATAGGAGTGATTTTTGGCATATTGTTGGGTTTCTTGGGACACTCTCGTAACAGTGCTCTTTCCCACAATCCGGACAAAAGCCTTGAATTGTAACGGATTGGGTTTGTGTAGGTGCTGGTAGAGGGCAATCACGAATGAGGTGCTCTCCTTGACATCAGTAGCATGGCCCTCTAGGAAATGGAGGTCTTATCTACCTAGCTGAGGTCTAGAGTTGGGGTTTGCATACATGACATTTGCATATTCTGGCTCCCAACTAGATTCACTCGATTCTTCATAATAGTATGACTCACTATGCTCCGGTGACTGCATGTAGTAATCCTATGGGCTTTCAATATGGGTAGAGTCAAAACTATGATCACTTGGGTCACTTTCTAAAAGCATTGGTGTCATTGGAACTAAAGCTCTATTTAGATTTTCTTCTGCAATTGCATACTTCACTCGGATCACATTGGCAGGAGGAGGGGGTTGCTGCGCTAGAACTGGTTGAGGTCTTTGCTGTGCTTGATAGGGTGGTTGATAGGATTGTTGGGACCTACCATACTTCTGTTGTGGGTATTGATTCTGGTATTTTCCTTGCTGTGGATATGGCTGAGGATAATTTTATCTAACAACTTGTTTGTTATATGGGCAGTCTTGTGCAATGTGATTGGTGTATCTCCTTTCTATGGTGCAATATTGGCTATTAGGATTAACTTGGGGTTGAGCCATGATAGGGCACACATTAGCCATATGGTCTCCTCCACATGTATAGCATCGTTTTCCTGGGGCAAATCTAGGAATCTGCTTGCTAGAGATGCCTAATTTCTGAGCTACATTTTCTGCTAGATCCTCAATTGATGTGGCTTGTGAGGAAGCGATGCTAGTAGAACTATCTGAATCTTTATGGATCTTTGAGAGCTCTAATTCCTCCCCTAGATTATCCTCAATGTCTATGCACATGCTGTTGATAGCAGTCAGGGCACCCAAGGACTGACGAGACAAGGAAGCTAGCAGAAAGAGTCAGAGCAAAGAGGAGGACTAAGTAGACAGAGCAGTCAACAAAGATCTAGCAAATAGGCCATTCAATTTTTTCCAAATCAACATCTTTATAACATTGATTCTCATCACTAACAATCATTGTAATTACCATTTTATCTTTTTGTAACTCCATTTTGTTCAAGCCGAGGAGTCCTCGAGCTTGAGGAGCATTAGAAGTATGTACCTATCAATTTTCATATTTTTTAGACTCCGTTTGAGCCCTCAAATATGTCCGAGAACCTAATTTTTAACCAGGCCAGACACTAGGTCTGGACAGGGCCAAAAACTAGTCAAAAACTATAAAAAGAGCTAGAGAGCTCATTTTTGAGGTTGGCTTGTTGTAGAATGAACTTGTAAGAGCACTTTTGAGTAATCGAAAGAACTCCATTGTCTCTCTCTTTGTTCTTGCCTTGTGTGCGCACGTGTGTCTGTGTGTGTGCATGTTAGTGTGCTTCTCACTCACACACTTGTGCCATCACTTGTTCGACGTCTTCATACCATCCTCACGTCTTCTCGGATTGACATTGAAGGAGGTGCTACTCATCACTGAGCTACACCAAATTTTGGCGCCGTTGCCGGGGATCGAGCTTTGAGGACGAGCGTGTGATGGTAAGACGTAGAGTTGTGACGTTGGCGTTGTAGGTAATTCCTTACTTTTTCTTACTTTTCTCTTTCTTACTTCACCATCATCATCATCACCATCATCATCCTCACCATATCCCACCTCCATCTCCATCATCGCAAAAATTTCAGTTTTTTGATCATATCTCCTTCCTCCTTCCATTTCCCTCATTTCACTTGTGAGAGAGACCGAGAGAGTGAATTGTTGTGCACTGCTTTTGCATGTTTTTGGAGTTTCCTTGCAGGATTTGGCTGTCCCATCATCTCCAGCACATTGTGCAGGTACGAAAAAGCTTGGTCTTGTCTCTGTGTCGCAGACCTCTGTCGATCGCAAAAATTTCATCTTTTGGTAAAACTAAGTGCACCACAGTAGACTAGAGACCTTGCACATCACAAATCCACAAAAATTTCTAAAAAATTTGCATTTTTGCTGTCCATCACGATTGACAGCATCAATCGCAATTGACAGTGTCCATCGTGACAAACAGCCTATCCATCGCGATCGAGAGACCTCGATGGACACCTCTGTCAATCACGATAGATGATATCCATCGCGACAAACTGCCTGTCCATCGCGACCGACAGCAGTCCATCGCGACCGACACGTGTCCATCGTGACGGACACCCCAGTCCATCGCGACTGACTGAACCATCGCGACTGACACCTCATCTTGGCGAAAAACATATCCATCGTGACTCATAGACCCCAATTGACACAAAGACATGCGAAAACCTCGAAAATCTTAGTCCATCGTGATTAACACAATCAGTCGTGATTGACCCATCAATCGCGATCGACACCCCTGTCCATCGCGATTGACACCCATCAATCGCGATTGACACGTGTCCATCGCGACTGATAGGCGACGATGGACAGCTCTATCCATCGCGATTGACAGCCTAGTCGATCGCGATTGACAGCCCAGTCGATCGCGATTGACAGCCAATTTTGGCCTATTTTTTAGGGTTTTTTAATTTGAGGATTGTGGGTAATTTTGGGCATAAATATTGGGCTATAGGGCATATAAGGAGGATATAAGAAAATAATTCGAGGAAACCCTGTTGGCCTGATAGCCTATTTGAACCCTGTTTTAACCCCAGAACCTTGAACTGGCATAACTTTCTCATACGGAATCCGTTTGGAGTGATCTTAGGCTTGTTGGAAAGCTCGTGGGGGAGGAAAACTCAGGGATCTCTAGAATTGTGTTTCATAAAGACACATTGCAAATTGATATCTGAATTACATGCTTGAAAGAGAATTGTTCTATCATTTGAATTTTAAGTTTTGAGCTAACTTTGGGACTTTTACAGGTCCATTGCGAGCACTAGAGGGCATCCAAAGCAAGGGTGTTCTACAAGCTTGAGAACGGGATTCTTAAGCACTAAAGAGCAAGGGATCAACAAGTGAAGTTGGAATATTCTCAACTTCCTTTGGCAATTCCTAGCTTAGGCTAAGTGCGAGTAGTGCTAGAAGTAAGTCAGGGCGACGATAGGCATTTATCAAGTTGAAGACTATTAAATACTCAAGTTCAAGCATAAAGATAGTCCCTTGGCGATTGATAACTTTAAAGCAAAAGAACTTAACATGGAAAGGTCAACTTAAAGTGTGAACAATCACTCAAATATTCCTGACGACGTGATATCAGACAAGAACTTAAACACGATAATCAACATAAAAAAAGAACCAAGTAACTGATACAAAAGAACTCAGCAACGAGGTTGTACTTGGGAAAATTGGGGATACTCAATTAGGCATATGAACCTTAGATCAGGACGACACGTAGGGAGAGATAGACACAGTCTTAGGTCTTCAGAGGCTAGTGTCAATCATACGGCTAGGTCTTGGGCCCAACAGTTGAGCCATTTTTCACATTACCCTAGCTCTGAGACTAGTGAATCAGAGATGTCTCAAGATATGGAGAGACCCACAGGAAGTTCAGGAGTGCCATACTTACAGAGGGTTGAAGGCCCTTACAAGACTCAACTCGAATACATTAGGACCAACCGATTAGGTGCTTGCATCTATGAGGATGGCCTAGGAAGATGCGTGGTCCAAATTAAAAACCTGGATCAACCCATTGGACTAGAACATCCAACAGTCAAGTTTGAAAATGGAGCATACCTGGACAAAGAAAGAACCATATGCGTAGTCACTAGCCACCCAGATAGAACTGATGAATTTGGTAATGTGATTCCAGAGACGGACATAGGTGACCTAGAGCAAGGAAACATAGGTGGAGAGCCTAAAACCCCTCGAGGCAAATCAATTCTTACTAGAATTATCACACCGGAGTGGATTCCCCAGGATAATAAGAGCATTGATCTGCTCTTAAACCGAGAGACAGATGAAGCCTTTTGGAGGTATAATTCTGATCAGCCGAATGAGGTTGGAACACTCACTATCTATGAGTTTAAAGATTCGGATAGTCTAGGCAAAGTGACTTACCTAGACAATACTTCAGAGAGGGTCTTTGTGGTCACAGAGCATGGTAGGCATGCCTACACTTGGAAGGGTGACTTTATTTTTCCCCAGCCAAGATCTAATGTCTCTTATGGCCACCAAGGAGCGGGAACATCCCAAGCTCATGGAGCTCAAAGGGACAGAAGTAGAGACAGGCCAGAGGTGAGTTTTGCCAACCCCATGGGCCGAGAAAGGATGAGAACAGAGACGGATAGAGAAGAAATTGAGAGACCTAAGTCCCAAGAAACCAAAGAACTACTGATGATTTTCCTTTGCCAAGGCCTAGGGAACAAACTAGAACCTTGAGACCAACCCAGCTTGTTAAGTCCATGAAGAGCTACTTCGATGGCACTGGAGACCCCTACGATCATGTGGCTGAGTTTAGGCAAGTCTTGAGAGCTGAACAAGTTGAGGAACTATTCCCACAGTACAATGCCTTTGGTCTAACCCTTAGGAACATAGCCCTTACATGGTTCCAACCACTAAATGAGAGACACTTCAGGAACATAGACCAACTTCTGGAGGCTTCCATCACCGAATTCTCTAAGAGTGGCATAGGACATAACACTTCCTCACTGATTCACAGCTTCAAGCAGACACCACAAGAGACTGTTAGACTGGCAGGAAGAAGGTTTAGGCAATACTTAGAGAGATGCCCTATCCCAGAGTTGCCCACTCCAGCCAAACAGGTGCCTTTATTCCTAGATGGACTACTAAGTACAAAGTTGAGATCATATGTGTACTTGAAAGACCCTAGGACCATAGAAGAGTGTGTACGCATGTGCATCCACATCAAGGATAACCTAGGGGAGGAATTAGAACTTTCCAAAATCTACAAAGATTCAGATAGTTCTACTAGCCTCTCTTCCACGCAATCCACATCTATTGAGGAACTCGTCGAGAAAGTAGCTCAAAAATTAGGAGTATCAAGCAAACAAATACCAAGGTTTGCCCCAATGAAAAGATGCTATACTTGTGGAGGCGACCATCTGGCAAATGTATGTCCCATTATGGCTCAACCCCAAGTGAATCCTAGTAGCCAGTACTGCACGATAGAGAGAAGATACACCAACCATATTGTGCAAGACTTCACCTATAACAAACAAACTGTGAGACAAAACTACCCTCAACCATATACACAACAGGGCAGGTACCAGAACCAGTATCCACCACAGTAGTACGTAGTAGGCCCCAACAACCCTATCAGCCACCCTATCAAGGGCAGCAGAGACCTCAATCAGTCCTAGCACAACAACCCCTTGCTCCAGCCAATGTGATTCCTGTAAAGTATGCAGCTGCAGAAGAGAATTTGAATAGAGCTATAGTCCCACTAACTCCATTACTTTCAAAAAGTGACCACAGTGACCATAGCTTTGATTCTACACATATTGATAGCCCCCATGCTTACTACATGCAGTCTCCTGAACATGGTGAGTCCTACTATAGTGAAGAACCGAGTGAACCTAGTTGGGAGCTAGATTATGCAAATGTCATGTACGCAAACCCCAACTCTAGACCTCAACCTAGGAAAGTAAGACCCCCATTTCCTAGAGGAGCATGCTATCGATGTCAGGGAGATCACCTCATTCGTGATTGCCCTATGCCTACACCTACACAACCCCAATCGGTGACAATTCAAGGCTTCTGTCAAGATTGCGGAAAGGAGCATCTCTTACGAGATTGTCCAAAGAACCCCAATAATATGCCAAAAATCGCCCCCATCAATGTTATTGGGTTAGTAGTAGACTCTACAGGAAGTGTAACTTCCACTGCACCAATGCACGTGGTCACCAGAGCTCAGGCTTTGCAGCAAAACCAAGGTTTAGGCCAAGAAAAAGTGCCGAAGTTAGTGAAACTGAGAGCATAACCAAGAAGAGGACTAGAGCTTGGAGAGATAGCCACGAGAGAATGAAAAGACAATGGGCGAAGAAGATGAGTGAACTCGAGGAAAGCCTAAGAGAAACGAGAGCCAAGATAACTGAACTCACCTCTCAACCAAACTCTCACATACCACCACCACCCTCATCCCCATCACCATCCAATCCACCACCCTCCAACCCACCTCACACAATCCCACCACCCCCTAGAGTAGGATCAGTCTTAACAGATCCCACTCCCGAGGACTTAAACATGATGCTCAAGGCATATCAGGCTAGAATCCAAGAAGGGCCAAACGTGACGGATCATGAAAAATGTTACCCTAGAGCGGAACTAGAGCTGGAACGAACTAAAATTTGTGCTAAGATGGTGGAATTGGATCAAACCATGTTTGAAGCCAGTCGTCTCTTTAACTTCTCTAGTTCTGCTAGGATGCAGTTTGCACTTTGATGGACTGCTAGAAAGATTGGAGAGGCTAATAGCACAATCAGAAGAGAAACCCGCCTCTCGAAGTAAGAACAAAGCAAGCGAAAGAATAAGCATTCCCCCCCAGGAAGCTTATGTGCCTAATTCCACTGAACCAAACACATTTTCTTCTATGAATCGGTATTCACCATAATTCCTACGAGAGATTCAAGAAGAGAAATAGGCTAAAGAGAGTGAAGTCCCTCCTCCCATAGAAGCCTAACGAAGTGGGAACATTTACCATCTATGAATTCAAAGATCCTGACAGCCTAGGCAAAGTGACCTACTTAGATGCTGCTTCGGAGAGGATCTTTGTGGTCTCCGAGCATGGAAGACACGCATAAACTTGGAAGGGTGAATTTGTTTTTCCCCAACCTTGTTCCACTGTGTCTTATGGTCACTAAGGAGCTGGAACATCTCAAGCTCATGGGACTCAAAGAGAAAGGAGTAGAGATAGACCCGAGGTGAGCTTTGCTAACCCATTGGGACGAGAAAGAATGAGAAGAGGGATAGATAAGATGGAAAATGAGAGACATAGGGACCCAAGGAATCCAAGAAATGTTGAGGATTTCCATCTGCCAAGGCCTAGAGAACACAGCAGGACCTTGAGGCCCACACAATTGGTTAAGTCCATGAAGAATTGCTTCGATGGCACAGGAGACCCGTATGACCATGTGGCAGAGTTTAGGCAAGTCTTGAGAGCTGAACAAGTTGAAGACTTGTTCACTCAATACAATGCTTTTGGCCTAACTCTCAAGAACACTGCATTGACTTGGTTTCAACCACTTAACCAAGGTCAGTTCAGAAATATAGACCAAGTTCTTGAAGCATTCATCACTGAGTTTTCTAAGAGTGGTATTAGGCATAACACATCTTCCTTGATATACAGCTTCAAGCAAACACCTCAAGAGACAGTGAGGCTTGTAGGAAGAAGGTTTAGGCAATACCTAGAGAGATGCTCTGTTCCAGAGTTACCCACTCCAGCCAAACAAGTGGCCTTATTTCTAGATGGATTGTTAAGTACCAAACTGAGATCATATGTGTACTTAAAGGACCCTAGATCCATAGAAGAGTGTGTACGCATGTGTAGCTCAATGATGAGTAGCACCTCCTTCAATGTCAATCCAGGAAGACGTGAGGATGGTATGAAGACCTCGAACAAGTGATGGCACAAGTGTGTGAGTGAGAAGCACACTAACATGCACACACATACACACGCACACACAAGGCAAGAACAAAGAGAGAGACAATGGAGTTCTTTCGATTACTCAAAAGTGCTCTTACAAGTTCAATTCTACAACAAGCCAACCTCAAAAATGAGCTCTCTAGCTCTTTTTATAGTTTTTGACTAGATTTTGGCCCTGTCCAGACCTAGTGTCCGGCCTAGATAAAAATTAGGTTCTCAAGCCTATTTGAGGGCTCAAACGAAGTCTAAAAAGTCTGAAAATTGATGTGATTATTCTCGTCAGAACCGACTTGCCTTGAGGGGTTTTTGGCTCTTTTCCTAAGTTCAATTGCTCTGTGTCACCTATTTCAAGTTCAGAGATTATGTTGCCAAATTCATTCGTCCTTTCAGGTTGGTTGGTGACCACATACATTGTTCCTTGTTTGTCTATGTAGGAACCATTTTCGAACTTGACTACAGGGTGTTCTAGTCCAATGGGTTGATCAGGTATGCCACTCCTGAGCTACCCACAGGTCTCTCCATGCTATAAGACATCTCAGAGTCACTAGTTTTTGAGTCTAAAACGTAGGGGTAATCACTCAACTGTTGGGCCCAAGATCTAGCCATATGGTTGACACTAGCCTCGGATGATCTAATACTTTGACAATCTCTCCCTAGGTGTCTTCTCGATCTACCCAATTAACCCAACGATCCTTGTATAACCACATTGCTGATTCTTTGATACCAATCACTTATTCCTTTTGAGTTCCTTTGCATGTGTTTTCTTGTCTTTAATTAAGCATCGTCAGGAGCACTTAAGTGTGTCGTACTTGATGTTCTTCGTCCACTTAGTTTAAGTTCTTTTCCCTTAGGTTGTCCCTTGATTGCAATTTAACCTATTCTTATACTTGAGAAGTTAGAGGCTCTTAGAACTTGAGTATTCCTATCGTACCCCTAGTCAATCAAGACAACTACTCACACTTAGCCAAAGCTAAGAATGGACTAAGGGGGTTGAGAGATGTTCTCACCTCAAATCTTTTCTCCTTGCTACACTTGTTTTCCCAGGAAGCACGTTCCTAAGCCTGCACACAATGGCACTTGCTTTGATTTCTCCAAAAGCTCTTTATGAACTTGTAAAAATTCCAAGTTTAGCTCAAGTTTTTACCTTTATTTGACAGACAATTTATTTCAGACACTTTTAATGACCCTTGTTCCCCCAGAGGGTCAACTTCAAAATACACTATCTAAAAATCAACGCGAGCTTTTCGACAAGGTCTAGAGCTCAAAAAACAGATTTCATATGAAAAAGTTATGACAGTTCAGGGTTCAGGGGGTTAAAACAGACAATCAGGACCTTTCAGAAGTTTAGTCCATTTTTCTAAGGCCTTTGTAATTGTATGAGTAATTAAGTATGCAAATATGCCCAGAATTTAGCCCAAATTTTCAAAAAATTACCCCTCTATTTTTTTTTTGCCGAAAATGCCTGTCTATCGTGATAATAGGTGTTTGTTGCGATAGACATTGGCTGTCGTGTGGGGCTGCCTATTGCCATAGACGGGTGTCTGTCACGATAGACGGTGTCTGTTGTCTGTCGTGTTTTAGTCTGTCACGATAGACGGTGTCTATCCCGATAGATGAGGTTTATCGTGGGGTCTTGTTTGTGGCGATAGATGGATGTCTGTCATGATAGACTGAGTCTGTCATCTATCATGGGCCTGTCTGTCGCAATAGACTGATGTTTGTCACGATAGACAATGTCCGTCATCTATCGTTGTTACATGGCAAGGGTGGTGTGGATTGACCGATTGCTAGCATATTGTTTATGAAAATATGGTTGTCAAAAATGCATTTTTCTCTTTATCAATGAATTGTTGGGTGTGGTCATGCTCATGAAGATGTGTGCACATGTTAAGTATGGATAGGTTCGGGAGTGCATGATTGCGATAGGAAGGTGCATGTGTGAGCATGAGAACGTGTATGTACAAATGTGTCTGTAAGAAAATGAATGGAGCATACATTGATTATGATGGGGGGGTAGTGGCCAGAATACGGAAAGTTGGTTGTTTGGAACATGTACAGGATACGTCAGTTGAATGGCTAGAAAAATCAGATGATGGGGGAGTGGTTTGTCAGGGGGGGTACACCCCATTATTCCCCACACGAGAGTGGGAGTGGCGAATCACATAAAAGATATCGAACTGTTTTTGGCTCTCTCTCTCTTTTTTCGTTTTTGTGGTGTCTGTGCAGAAAACAGGGGAAGTCGCAGGGCAGGAAGGAGGGTATCGGGGTTGCTGGTGAAGAAAGGAAGGGGAACGCAGCTCTGAGGGGAAGCCTTCCCATTTCTTGGGTTTTCTTGTGGTGAGTTGGGAAAAAGACCGCACCTATGGCTAAAGAGAGAGAGCTATGAGCCACGGGCCCTCGTCGTCTGCTGGCAAAAGTACTGGTTAATGGAATGATGTAGTGCGATAAGAAGGAGGCCGACGGGAAAAGTCTGGAAGGGAAATGATAGAGGAGAAGAAGCACGTAGCACAGTCAAAAGAGGGATATACAGTGAATCAGCATTGTGGTCTTGCCAGCTAATCTTTCCCTCACTCTGAACGGTTAGGAGGCAATCCACTTCTACCAAGTTTGTGGGAACACAGCCCAACATATGCTTTGGGAAAGGCCTAAAGTATAATGGATAAAAGCTGTGTGCGCAACTATAGCAAGGAAATGCATAACCGTACAAGCAATGGGGCAGAATATATCGTACAAACATGAAATTGGCTTCTGTGTGTTCGTCTTCAGAGGTAAGAGCTGGAATCGAGAACTCTTCAAGAGGACTCGTTAGAAGAAGATGTTGAAGAGGAAGCAGAGATAATGAAGAGAGAATTGAGGATATCAAAGTGTGCAGACATGGAGGAACATTAAGGCGTGAAGATTACAAAAGGCTTGGCAGAGAATTGAGATTGAAACGACTACCATAAGGAGGAGGAATTGGATGCTGGAGCATATCAGAGGGAGAAGAGAAGTTTTTATGCTTCTGGAATTAAGCATGTGTGCTGCTACTATTGGAAATCATCTTATACTACAGTCTTGGAACTCGTGTCATACTGTAGTGCTCAAGAAGATGCATAAAAGAAGTAGTGAGCGGACTTGAAAAAGGTTGTGATACCAATTGTTGGTGCTACGTTTGGGGTGAAGGATAGCTTCTGTTGATGTATACATGATGCTCGTTATCATAGTGGGATTTTCTATCCACTTGATGCTTAAGATCTTGTCTATGAATCAGCTAGAAATCTCTGCAAAGTCAAGTCACTCCAACAAGTTATAGGCATCCAATGTTAAGGAGCAACAGCATTGGAGTCGCTGTTGTGATTAGGTTGCGGAATCGCTACTACTGGTGTTTTCATGAAGCTTGTTGTTGCAATAGGCTTTTTGGCCTCTTGATCATAAAGGTTTGAACTACTCTAATTACTCGAAAATCTATTTAAAACTGCTTGAGCAACATACAGGCAAAATATCCTTTCAGATTCACCAAACTTGTGCTCTTGGCTAATCAATCATAAGTTATTTGTGCGCTCCATCTCCAAAGAAAATATTCCTTTGCGATCCCGGACAAACCATCGTAAGGTCTTGAGAAACGAGGTCAATGGATGCTCTCCTCTTCATAGCACGCAAGTCAGCAGCTACAAAAGTTTCAAGCAATGGATTTTTATTACTTCCAAGTTTTCTGGCACAGCAATGTGCTTCGAAGTCTTCCATATGTTTATTGAGAAGTAATTGAAGGGCTTTTCCCAAACTAAGGCATATTCATGCAGCATGTAAAACATACGCTAATATTAATGAGGGCAAATGCATGTACGCTTGCTTTAGGTTTATTACATTCAAGATTTATTTGTGCTTGGGTCATGATGATGTTCAAGGTTTGAAAGTGAGAGATAAAGATGAATCAAGAGTAATCAAAGGAGGAGTTCGCATTGGACTTCGAGTGGTGTTGCCTCTTTTGGGTTCCTGCTGAAGGATCATAAAGCAGATTAAGTGCGGACCTACTACAACAATCAAAAACATTTGTTGAGAGAATTCCTAGAAAGGTTTTTTTCTGATGTGAAAGACATATCAGGATCACTTGCAAAAGAAATAGGTGGCTGCAGTACAGAGTTGAAACAAGGGATTCTACCAAATGGAGCACTTTGATTTTTGGAATCAATGCCAAAAGAATGTGATCACATGAAAAATCAATGGAAGAATTGAGACAAAAGGATTGGGACCATTGTCAAGCAATTGGAAACAGCTATCATCACCAGGATTCAGGATGTCAAGAGACTAACAGCAAGGTTCAAAGTGATGATTCATCCCGAGCCCATGTGACATGAGCAAGATAAAAAAAATGGGAAAGTTAATAATATCCTTCTACAATTGGAGTCTACCTTTGACCATCCATGCTATCCACAAGCTCATCAGGAATCCCTAAAGGAACTTGTCGCTTATCAGATTCTGTTGGGAGATGTTGGACCAGATCTTCTACATGATGCAGCTTCCGAAATGGATGTAGGTATCCAAAGACCTGGCTAGGTTGTAGTTGTGTTGCATTATACTTGTTATATTGTCTTGCTATACTTTATCTGCCTATTGCAACATATGTTATGGTTATTGAATATCACAACAAACATTTAACTGGAGCAAACTTTAGTTGTGAAAAAAAATATGTGAGAAAGCGAGAGTGCATGTGAGAAGAGTCAGACATATGTGTGTAGATGAGTGCATGTGTGCATGAGGGTATGTGAGAGGGTGTATGTGTGTTGGTGTGTGCATGAGCGTAATAAAGAAATGAAGCAGGAGTGGGAGAGGAAAGGTGTGAGAAAGTGTGTGAGTGAAATAAAGGAAGTGCGAGAGGAAGCGAGGAAGGGAATGAGAGAGTGAGGACAAGAAGGTGAGAAAGGTCATGTACTCGAATGTGTGGATTCAAGCATGCGCATGGGCATGTGTTGGGGAATGTGTGTTAATGAAGGTATAAGAGTGTATGCTTGCGAGCACATTAGTGTATCTAGGGGTGTGAATTTGCTTGTATGAATCTATGCATGCGGGTGAGTGTGCCTCAGCCAAGGGAAAGAAACCCAAGAGGGAGAAGAGGGGTTTCCAAGTAGTAAAAAACGTGGATATTTGCTAAACTCGATTGGAAATATTGGACCAAGCATAGGACCAAAATCTAAACAAGTGCGTTAATTTGCGAAAATCTGGTATACCGGGCTTTATCCAATCGTGTTTTGGTATGTCACGATAGACGAGTATCTATCGCGATAGACAGGTATCTATCGCGATAGATGGGTGTCTGTCACGATAGACGATGTCCGTCATCTGTCATGTTTTAGTATGTCACAATAGATGGGTGTATGTCACGATAGAATGAGTCTTTCGTCTGTCATGGGTCTGTCTATCGCGATAGACGGGTGTCTGTCGCAATAGACATGGTCTATCATTTGTCGTGTTTTGGTCTGTCATGATAGACGGGTGTTTGTCACGATAGACTGAGTCTATCGTCTGTCATGGGCCTATCTGTCGCGATATACGGATGTCTGTCATAGACAGGGTCTATCGTCTGTCGTGTTTTGGTCTATCGTGATAGATGCTATTTGTCACCAGTTCTATCTATCGTGATAGACATCTGTCTATCGCGATGGACGAGGTCTATCATGGGGTGCTGTCTGTCACGATAGACGTTGTCTATCATGATAGACGGTGTCTATCACGATAGACTAAAAAAACATAAATTTTTTTGAAACTTTGAGTGATTTGGAGTGCTCTAATGGTGTAGGTTATCGTGCCAAGCATGCATTCAAAAATATTGAGTTTCTCTGTCCATCATGGCAGACAAAGGTCGTCGTCTCGGGACATATGCAGAGTTCTGTCGTACCTGTGCAAGTTGCTGGAGATGGTGGTACAGCTAGATCCTGTAGCAAAATCTCAAAAAACACATAAAAACAGATCGCATGCAAGCTCTCTCTCGCTCTCTCTCACAAGCGAAATGAGGGAAATGAGGTGGGTAGTGGAATATGACCAAAAAAATTGATTTTTTTGTGAAGATGGATATGGAGGTGGGAGATGGTGAGGATGATGATGGTGATGTAAAAACAAGAAAAAAATGAAGAAAAATAAGGAAAAGAGAGGATATTACCTATGACTCCAATGTCTAAACTCTGCATCTTACCATCACATGCTCGTCCTCGAAGCTCTCTCCCCAGCAACGACGCCAAATTTGGTGTAACTCTAGCACAATGGCAAAATATTGCAATACTCTGTCACTATATTTCGTTTCACACAAAGCCATTCCACCATCAACGTGCATAAACTGAATGCCCAAATAGTGATGCAAATGCCCCAAATGAGGCATGCAAATCAGCCTTAAAATCAACAATATGCCTCTCATGAGGACCAGTGAGCAGCATGTCATCAACATAAACCACAATGATCAGAATTACATAATTAGCACGCTTAACATATAAGGTGCTTTCAGTTGGAGTGTTCTCAAAAATATGTGCAATAAGATAGGCATGTATCTTTTCATACCAAGCACGTGGTGCTTGATTTAAACCATATAATGCCTTCTTGAACCTGCACATGTGGTTCTCATGCCCTTTCTGCACAAAGCCACGGGGCTGAAAAACATACACTTCTTCATGTAAGTCACCATTCAGATATGTTGTTTTGATATCCAACTAATGTACATTCCAACCATGATGAGCTGCAAGTGCACAGATGTTATGAACAATAGTCATTCGTCAAGTAGGTGCAAAGGTCTCATCAAAATCAATGCCTCTTTCTTGCACATAACCCTCTACAACAAGCCTAGCCTTATGCATGTCGATTGTTCCATCAATTTTACGCTTTGGCTTGTACACCCACTTTGTGCCAATGGTGCCAAGAGGGAAGTCACATAAAGGCCAAGTACAATTCTTCATTACAACATCATATTCATATTGCATTATAGCCATCCAATGTTCAGAATTTTATGCTTCATCAAACAAAATGGGTTTGATCGGAATGGAGGGTGCCCATTTTATATACTGACATATTTTCAGCCAAACACAGAAACTGCTTCAAGCAAATAAACACTTCGAACTTGGCTTTGAGTGGGTATACCCATGCATGCCTGGAAAAATCATCAATGAAGGTCACAAAGTAAAGATAATTTCCAAAAGAATGTGTCTGCATAGGTCCACAGACATCGCTATGAACCAGCTGCAATTTTTGAGTAGCTCGAATTGAACCATCTTTTGGAAATGAGGAACACTGCATTTTGCCCAAAATACAGTCTTCACATACATGTTTACCAGGTGCCTCAAGTTTGGGCAAAGAGGACACCATTTTAGATTTTTGCAGGCATAGGAAACTAGCAAAGTTTAGATGACCAAAGCGTGCATGCCAAAGCTTTGCATCTGACATAGCCTAAGAATCATGTACTGCACATGCCAAATCATTCACCGATTTTTCATATTGTATGAGCTTATATAGCCCACGACATAAAATGCCAGAAGCAATAATAACATCACCATTTGACAAATCATGAAATGTACATCTATCATCAACAAATTTCACAAATTTCACAACCAAGTCAATCTTGTCTAATGCAAAAATTGATAATAGATTCTTCTTGATCCCTAGCACAAATAAAGCATCTAACAAAGTGAACGAACTACCATCAGAAGTAGTTAGAATGATCTTACCAACTCCCATGATAGGATAAGAGGAGTTGTTGGTGCATGTGATAGTATTCCCTGTAGGGGCAAGCTCGAGTGAAGAGAAGAAACTGCGCTGCAAGGTAATATGTTTGGTCGCCCCACTATCAAAGTACCAAACATCTGAGTCTACTGCAGACATGCACTGCTCATGAGAAGATGGGTCAAAACTGCAAACAATAGTAAACACCCATTCTTCATCCTGCACAATGTTAGCAGACTCTATTTTTGGGGTAGAGGCCTCTGCAACAACCATTCCAGCCTCTTTTTTCTTTGCCTCTTTTGAAGCGAGTTTAGGACAGTTCTTTATGATATGATCATTTCCTTTACAGTACTTGCAAAACAATTTCTCCTTTTTTGATTTCTTCTCATCTTTGTCTTCCTTCTTCGAATGTGCAGATTTAGCAGATTTTTGCTTATTAGTTGAAGAGCTCCATTTTCCTTTGTCCTTCTGGCTATCCAGGAAAGCTTGATCTGCAACACACATAATGGACCTGTTTTGCCTTGACTGGTCTCCGTGCAACAGAACAGAGACTAACACCTCATATGACAAGTGTAGCTCAAGCGTAAGCACCACCTCCTTTACTTGTCAATCCGCGGAGACGTGAGGACCGGTATGAAGACCACGAGCAAGTGAAGGCACAAGTGCGTGAGTGAAAGCACACAAACATGCACACACATACACACACACGCGCACAAAGTAAGATCAAAGAGAGGAACAATGGAAAGCTTAGATTGCAAAAGAGTTCTCTTACAAAAGTTCTATTCTCTAACAAGCTAACCCCAAAAATGAGCTCTCTAGCTCTTTTTATAGTTTTTTGACTAGTTTTGGCCCTGTCCAGACCTAGTGTCCGGCCTAGTTAAAAATTAGGTTCCAGGGCTTATTTGAGGGCTCGAACGAAGTCTAAAAATTATGAAAATTGGTACGATGGTAATTCTAATACTCCTCAAGCTCGAGGACTCCTCGGCTTGAACAAAATGGAGTTACTAAAAATAGATAATGGTATTTACAATGGTTTCTAGTGATGAAAATCACTATTTTTGTAGGGGATTCTTCTGAAAATTTGACATACACTTCTTGGAGCTCCCTACTTGCTCCCTTTCCTCGTGTGTCCACCTTTTGATGTGCTTCCATGCTTTGTCCTTGACTTTGAGCTTCAACACTCCCCCCCCTCTCGAGTCTGTCGTCCCTGACAGACCCTTGTTGGAAGGGCTGTTCTGTGTAGTGCTTTGAGAGGTGGTGTCCATCCGTTGTATGAGCTGGTTCCTTGGATTCCAGCAAGAATGTGTCGTTGTGAGCTTTCAAAACTGCAAGTTGCTCAGAAGAGGTTGTCAAGAGTGATTTGGAGCAACTACTGGCTTCAATTGGCTTCCGAGATATGGATGTTGTTCCCATGATGTCTGCTAGCTCTTTTAAAGATGATGTTGAGAGCATTCATGCCAACAACTCATAACCCATAATGAATGATGGGTAAGTGTGTTCGTGCCTGGGTTGAAAAAAGTATGTGCCTTGTGCACGGCCTTGTAATGTAGCCCTACGCATGCTTACTTGGAAAATGCATTGGAAGAAGTATGGTGCAAAAATTGCGGGTCTTGAGCTAAGTGCTCAAGGGTATGCTGACGAAGAGGTTTCCTAAACTATCATGGTTATGGTGTTTCCAGAGTAAAGATACTTACCATGGCGAAGGTTGATGGATGTTTGCCTCTTCGTGTTGTACACTCGGCCTTTGGGATGGAACCTTGTTGATGAATGTCCATGTTGATTGTCCACTGATGAGATCTTTTGAGTGGTGGATCCCCTCTCCTCTTTTCAAAGCAACATTTGTCACTAACAATGTGCATTTCTGAGCTTGGGCTCATGCACGTTCACTTCCCTATATTGACACTCAGAGGAATATTGGACACGTGCCGGTTTCTAAGAGATTACCATGCGGATTGACATAGACCATTCACCAGTGCTACTGTTCCATACTGGTTCAGGAAATACTGAGAATTGAATTGCTTTATATTCCTTGGCAAGCAACATCGGGTAACTACACCAAGCGGAGTTTCACATATGCTCTTTAGCTCACCATATGCAGGAGTCTTCTCCTCCAGAACTAGCTTTTGCAGATATCTCCTTGGATGCTCTGGTACATGAAGTAGTTAAGCATCACTCAAGTTGCGGACCTTCAAGCTCTTCATTCCTACCATGGTAAGAGAAAATCATAGTTGTAGATGCCATGTTCATGCCAAATGCTTGTCCTCTACCAGATAAGGCAGCAATAATCTCACTGCTGGCCGAGACACACTGGGAACAAGCTCTCTCCCACTTCCTTTTTTTTTTTTTTTTTTTTTTTTTTTTTTTGAGAAAAAGGATATCACAAAACAAGAACACAAAAGTTAGTATCAATAGAAATGTTCGATATATGTCACTGTGCTCTTGTGCATGGGATTCTCAAGTGTGTCTATGCACGGCCGTGTAATGTGGCCCTATATTAATGCATACTTTGGAAATGCATGACCTAAATGGTGCAAAAGACAGGGTTGTGCAAGGAGCACATGGTTGTTGCTCGTTCGAGGCTTTCGATGTTATTTCTGGAGGTTGATGCCGGCCTTAGTGGAGGTATCCATTGAGTCTCGAACTGATGTAATCCTCCTTATTGGAGTCCATTTTAGAACATCATTTGGCACTGTAGAGGTCACTTCAGGCGTCTTTCTCTTTGGATGCTTTCTGAACTGTGGTATCCAGTGTGGTTGATGCTTTGGTTCGGTGGAGGCTACTTGCACTTTTGGCTTCCAAACCCATATCCTTTTTGCATGTCTTCCTACTAATGTTGAAGAGCTGATTTGATCTTCCTTTGGTCTCTGTACGTGGTTCTTACCCTTTTCTCTTTTTGGCCTCTGTGTTGAAACCTTTTGCATGTGGGAGAACAAAGGTTGTTGTGGGTGTAGGATCTTCTTAGGTACCCACATCTGTAATTGCCCTTGTTGAGCTGCAGCTAACTTCTTAGGCACCCAAACTTGTTGGATATCTTGTGGCGGAGCTTGTCTGAGCTGCTTCCTTTGTCTTCTGGCCTGGTTAGTGTGCATGGATGGGATTTGTGGGGGTAAGGCTGGTGGTTGCTCTCCTTTGCGTACCCAGATCTGCTTCATGCCCGGAACCGCTTTTTTATCGAATGGTGTCTTTCTATTTGATGTAGCAGTTGTCGTGAACGGTTGTGTTTGCTTGTGTGGTGGGCTCACTACTGTGGCTACTTGAGTCTTTGGAGAAGAAGAAAGATCCACCCGCCTTCGAACCTGGTCTTCCACGATTGACTCCTTCTGCATCATAGAGCTTTTGACACATACAACATCTTCTTTCATATGATTAGTCTTGGAAGAACTAAGAGAGTGTGTGGTGCCATGATCTAGGAGCATGCAGTTCTCTAATTCTAATGTAATGCATTGTTCATGTACCCAAACTTGAAGAATTTGACTTCTTAGGTTTAAGTTAACTGCATGGTCATAGATCCAATCTTGACCCAAGACAAGTGGTTCTGTAAGGTTCTCATCTTGACATACTAGCGCTTTGACTTTCATTGGAACATCTTGAAGGTAGATGGGAAGTTCCACCTCGCCCAAACAAGGGGTTTCCACACCTCCCAATCCTATGAGATAAGCTTCTATGGGATTGATGTTCAACCCCAAGTCTTGGCAGTAGGAAAGTTTAACTGCACTACTTGCTGCACCTGAGTCAATCAATGCTTTCACCGTCCTTGTACCCTTCCCTTGTCCTATCTCTATGGTCACAAAGGGTCTTCGGTCAATGACCTGAGAAGTCGCAATGCCTGACTTTTGACACATATCCATGTGATATTTTGGGGCTTTTGAGTTGACATCTAGGCCTAATCGCCTTAACTTATTTCGCCTAATACGCTCTTTGGCCTCTACCTGTGCTTCTTCTCTCACTCTTAGCTCTTCTTCTCTTCGCTTCTTAGCAGTGTTGAGTCTCATTAGCATATCCTCAGTAAGAGGTTCTTGATATAGCTTGACTCTGCAGCCACTAATATAGTTTGGCAAGATATCTCCTTCTAAAGTGGCCAACTGAACTGCACCACTAGTGGAAATTCTATTAATGATCATGGGTCCATATCCTCTTTTTTCCAACTTACGGGCATGTTGTTTTAGTGTGTATACCAACACTAGATCTCCCTCTTTCAATCCCTTATCCTTGATGTGTGCATCAAAGTATGCCTTTTGCCTCTTCTTTGCAGCGTAGATGCCTGCTGCCGCTCGTAGCCTCGTTTCACCTAAGCGTTCGAGATCAAAGATCCTAGAGGACAATTCATGCCCATTCCACTCATACTCTTGTGCTACTTTTAAGGCAGGGATTAAGAAATCTAATGGTAGCACAGCGTTCTGTCCAAAGACCATCTGAAATGGGGTGGCGTTGAGTACCGTTTTGTAGGCAACTCGATAAGCCCAAACAGCATGATGAAGTTGTTTGTCCCAATCAGAGCGTTTATTATTCACCAGTTTTGTCAATACGTTATAGAGAATCTTATTGGTACTCTCGGCTTGTCCGTTGGCTTGTGGATGATAGGGGGCGGATTTCTTATGTATCACCAAGAATTCTTGGAGAAGATTTTCAATGACTTCATTCAAGAAGTGTGTGCCTCTATCGCTCACCAACTCTATTGGTAGTCCATATCTCGTGAACACATTCTCGAATAAGAACTTAGCCGTAGTCTGAGCATCATTCTTTGTTGTGGCTTTGACTTCTACCCACTTTGTAAGGTAATCTGTGGCTACGATGATGTACTCTGCATGGGAGTTTCTAGCTGGGGGGTTAATAGGACCTATGAAGTCTATGCCCCACTTCAAAAATGCACGTCCTCCCATCATTGGCCTCAAGGGCATCTCGTCTTTTCTCACTGGATATTGTGCACGTTGGCATGTGTCGCATTTCTTCACATAGGTATGTGCATCCATATGAAGAGTGGGCCACCAAAGTCCTGAGAACAGAATGGTCTTAATCACTCGGTCAGGACCAAAATGTCCACCTGCAACACCACTGTGTGCAGTCTCTAAGACCCTTAAATAGTCTGATTCATGAACGCACAGTCTTAAGTAACCATCTTTACCTCTGCGGTATAGGTTCTCTCCTACTAAGGCATAGCCTTGAGCTATGGAGCACTCCAATCTGGAATTAATGATACTTGATAAAGGGTCGCATGCTCCACTGGTGGTCTCTCTCTGCACATTGGACAATTCTTGATCCACTCATGTATTTCTTTGTCCATGCTAGGCCAATACACTCCTAAACGTTTCAAATTCTGCAATGTTCGTTGTTTAGAATAGTGATTTCCTAGCAATCCCTCATGAGCTTGCTGCAACCAACTACTATGTTCATCATCCTCGACACAACAAGCTAATACACCCTCAGTATCTTGTTTGTACATGCTGCCTGCCAATATGTGATATTTTTGTGATTTTACAATTTCTTCTTGTGATGTTTTCACATTCTTATTTGCAGGGCCGAAGGTTAGGACTGGTACCAACTTATTTGCCCATTTAGGAACAACTTCCAAATTGAACAGATAAGCATCAGGTAGTTCATCAGACACTCCTTGTGGTGACTCTCCTGAAGTAATGCGAGAAAGGTGATCTGCCCGAAGGTGGGTTCTACCTTTCCTGACAACAACTTCAAAGTCATACTCCATTAGTAAGAGGAACCATCTTACTAAGCGTCCAGTATTGCAAGGTTTATTGACCAAATATAACAAAGCTTGATGATCAGTGAAAAACTTGAACTTGTTGGCCAATAAATAGTGTCTAAACTTCTTTACCGCATATACCATGCCTAACCCTTCTCGCTCGGTTGTGGTATAATTTCTTTCGGCTGGGTTTAGTTGTCTACTAGCATATGCGATGGGCAAATCTAAATTCCCTTCACTTGTGGGTTGTGCTAGCACACATCCTATGGCATGATTGGATGCATCCACATGGACATGGAATGGTTTATTCCAATCAGGAGTGGTCAGTATTGGTGCTGTGCACAAACGTTTCTTCAGTTCATTGAAAGAATTCTCACATTCGTCGTTCCACTCAAAATTAGACAACAAGGCATAAAGGGGTCTAGCTATGATCGCGTACATGTGGATAAACCTACGGTAATATCCACAATGGCCCATAAAGGCTTGTACCTCTTTAACATTCCTTGGCCTTGGTAGTTCCGCTATGGCTCGTACCTTATCTTCATCTGTTGAGATTCCATTCTTAGAAACAATATGCCCTAAGATTTTACCTTGACGCACCATAAACACACACTTTTCTGGGTTTAGACACACTCGATATTCTCTACACTTGTTGAAGATTTGTCTGAGCTCAGGGATGTGAACCCTTCTTTCTTGGGAATGAGCACATAAATCATCCACATACACTTCTAAGCTCTTTCGCAAGAACTCTTTGAAGACATGACACATGAGCCTTTGGAATGTTGCAGGTGCATTGGTGAGCCCAAATGGCATCACACGAAATGCAAAGATTCCCCACTCTGTAGCAAAAGCTGTTTTGTGTTGATCTTCTGGGGCAATGGCTACTTGATTGTAACCTGAAAATCCATCAAGGAAGCTATAAACTTCCTTGCCTGCAACACGCTCCAAAAGGTGTTCTGTGATTGGAAGTGGATAACTATCTCTAATCGTAGCGGCATTAACTTTTTTGAGGTTAATACACACTCGCAACTTCCCGTTCTTCTTGGGTACCACAACAATGGGGGACACCCACTCGGTATGCTCAATCTCATAGATGAATCCGGCTTCAATCAACCTATCAATTTCTTCTTTTATTTTTGCTGCATAGGTATCATTATATGTGTAGGGCTTCTGTTTGGTGGGCTTAGCATCAGCAGTCATGGGGATAGTATGAGAGCAAATTCTTGGATCTACCCCTTTCAAGTCTCTATAGTGCCATGCAAACACATCCCTATATTCCCTTAATAGAGCTATGAGCTCCATTTCTTCTCTTGCACTTAGGTCATCTCCTATATATGTGCATCTCTCTTCGTTCTCTTCAATGGTCACAACAATCTTCTTGGTCTTTTCTTTATTATCATATGATTCTCCTATGATGGCCTCTCTCTTAGGCATTCGTACCAAAATTTTGCGGTCGTCAACTTCATATTTCTTGAAGTTTTCTGGTACTTCAAACAATGATTCCTCCTTTTCTTGTTTCACTGCTTTTCTTTTCTTTTTCTTTTGACTACTCTCACTTCCATCCTTTGAGTTTACTGTTTTAATACTTGTGAGAGGTTCTTCTTCTTTCTGGGTGAGCACTCCTATATCTTCTAGATAGTGCTGCTCTGAGTTAAAGCAACTATCCATCACAATAGACTCCAGATCATCGTCATTCTCTTCTTCTTCTATGACATCACTAGGGTCACATTCTTCTAGCAAGGGTTGACACATGAACACTGAGATATCATAACCCTCCTCATCACAATGAGGTGTCCACTGTTCCTCATTGACAGCAATGTCCATGGTGGCTAAGATTTCTGGCCAGCCATGAGGCTCAAACTCCTCATCTGGAAAGATCATCGGTGTGTAGGCTGGGTCTCTAACTGATCTATCTCCTAGTGAAGTTCCTTCTTCCCTTGCCTTTAAACGTTTTTCCTCTTCCTTTGCGACTTTGCACATCCACAAATGAGTATCTTCATGCAGCCATGATGGATCAGGTGAACTTTCAGAATGCACAGAGATGGAATCTTCTTTCACTTTGTGGATAGAATTCCACTGTAGGGGTGGTACATCTCTGAAGGTGTAATCCTTCAGATTGACCTTAGTGGTGACCCCTAAGTGCTGTAAGTACAAGGAGTTAGTTCCCCAATCCTGTACTATTTGCAATTGTCGTAGGAAGGGTCTTCCTAGGATCATCTCAAAGACATTATTTTTCTCAAAGTCACATATAGCAAATGTGTGCTCAAACTCTACACCACAAGTGGTTAGAGTGATCCCTTCTAGCAATCCTAGAGGTCTTTCAAAATGACCATCAGCCATTTGGAGCTTCATTCTAGTTGGTCTTAATGTGGGTTTGCCCCATTGCTTCCACAAGGAGGTGGTCGCAATAGCAACACCAGCACCTGAATCTATGATTGCTTTGGTTGTGTAATCTTGGTAGGTGATTGGAAGATAAGTATTACCTTCTTCACCTTCACACATGTCCCCTATTTTGTCTAGAGGTATCTCGGGTACCCTTTGCTTGGAGCCTGCTTTTGGCATGTTGGAATCAAGTTCTGGGACCTGATCCTTCACATGATTCCATAACTCAGGTTTTGCTTTGAGCAGCTCTTCTACAGTGAGATGACACTGAACCTTAGTGTTCTTCACGACATCCGTGTTCCTTGGAACCACTGAGTCTTCATTTCTTACTAGTATTGTGGGAGCTCTAATCTGGAGTGATTCAGATTCCCATGGGCCTGGAAATTGAGGGAGTTCTTCTAAGGTATTAGATTCAAAATCTAATCTTTCGTCTTCTTGTTCTGCTTCATCTTCGTAAATAGATGGAATGTCTTGGGGAAATTGATCATGAAGATCATCAATCTCAGGAATAGGAGGGGAATTACCCTTCTCCTTGGCCCATTTCTCCTCTTGTATTTCCCGCAAGAACTCTTGAGAGTACTGTTGAATAGAAGGAGGTATTCCAGCATCCGTGGAATTAGGAACATAAGCTCCCCTTGGTGGTGAGCTTCCTCTTTCAATAACTGGTTGAGCCTGTGGAGGTAGAGAAACTTGTGGTTTGTTTACCAACTGCTCTAATCGTTCTAGTAAGCCCTGGAAATGCAAATCTGATTTGATAGAGTTCGTCTGATTGAACTTTTGACTAGTCTCAAGTATGGCTTGAGCTTGTTCTACCATTTTCATGCACATTTTCATCCGTTCAATCTCTAAATCTGCTCTAGGGTAACTCTTGTCTAGGTTTGCCGCTGTAGGCCCTTCTTGAAGTCGAGCCTGGTAGGCCTTGAACATCATGTCCAAGCCTTCTGGGGTTGGATCTGCAAGAACAGACCCTGGTTGCGGTCTTTTTACAATGGGTGGTGGGGTGGGATGAGGTGGAGTGGGTGGAGTTTCGGCATGCGAGGGGCTTTGAGATGCAATGTCTTCTATTTTTGTTTTCGCTTCTTTTAAGCTTTCTTCTAGTTCCGATAACTTTTTATTCCACTTACGATTGGCCTTCTCTCTGGTATCCTTCCATGTTCTTGTTTTCCTCTTACTAGGCTCTCCTGATTCACTCGACTCTGATTGTTCTACAGGTTTATCCTGTTTTAAGGCTTGTGCTCTAGTGACAGCTTGTATAGGAGCCACATTGCTACTACTTGAACTTGAATCTGCCACTAAGCCTACCACATTAATGGGTGTAATCTTGGGTGCACTGGAGGGGTTTCTTGGACAATCTCTGGGGAGATGGTCTTTGCCACAATCAGGACAAAAAGCCTGTATTGTGATAGCTTGTCCTTGACTCGGAGATGGTGGGTGGGGACAGTCACGAATGAAATGGTCACCATGACATCTGAAACAAGATCCTCTAGGGGTTAGTGGTCTCATTTGTCTCAACTGGGGCCTAGGGTTAGGATTTGTGTACATGACATTGGAGTATTCTGGCTCCCAATTTTGCTCCATAGGCGGTGCCTCATATTGATACGAGTAAATCTCACTATGTTCAGGTGACTCTGTGTAATAAGCATGTGGACTACCTTCATGGGAGTAGTCTGAACTATGAGCATGAGAGTCATTATCTGGTATCAATGGGGTTAGTGGCACCAAAGCTCTATTTGGATTTTCCTCTCCCACAGCATATTTGACTGGAATCACGTTGGCTGGAGCTGGTGGTTGGTTTCCCAAGACAGGTTGTGGCCTATATGGTGCCTGATATTGCTGTTGTGGTCTATAATATGGTTGTTGGTATTGGTTCTGATACCTACCTTGTGGGTAAGGTTGCTGATAATTCTGTCTAACAGCTTGCCTATTGTAGGGACAATCTTGAGCCGTGTGGTTTGTGTATTTTCTCTCAATAGTGCAATATGGAGCATTCCTTTCTCTAATGTTTTGGTTTTGCATTGGGCATACGTTAGCCATGTGGTCACCTCCGCAAGTATAGCACCGATTCAATGAAGTGACTCCCTGTGTTTGTTTATTTTGGACTCCCAGCTTCTTGGCAACTTGCTCAGCTATCTCTTCTATTTCTGTGGAGATCTTTGAAGTATGACTAGTAGAACTATCCGAATCTTTGTAGAGTTTGGACAATCCTAACTCCTCACCCAAGTTATCTTCTATGTCTATGCACGTCCGCACACACTCTTCTATGGATCTAGGATCTTTCAAGTATACATAGGATCTTAACTTTGTGCTCAGTAAGCCATCTAAAAACAAAGCCACTTGTTTGGCTGGTGTGGGTAGCTCTGGAGCAGGGCATCTTTCTAGGTACTGTCTGAACCTTCTACCTGCTAGTCGCACTGTTTCTTGGGGTGTCTGCTTGAAACTATGGATCAGGGACAATGTGTTATGCCTGATACCACTCTTGGAAAATTCTACAATGAATTCGTCTAGCAGTTGACCTATATCGCGATAGCTGCTTCTACTCAATGGTTGAAACCAAGCTAAGGCAGTGCCTTTAAGGGTCAAACCAAATGCCTCATACTGGGTGAACCAGTCCTCAATTTGTTCGGCTCTCAGTACTTGTTTGTACTCGGCCACATGATCATAAGGATCCCCTGTCCCATCGAAATAGTTCTTCATTGCCTTGATCACGTGACTGGGTTTAAGGGTTCTTGGGTACTCCCGGGGTCTAGGCAATGGAAAATCCTGTTCATCTCTTTGTTGCCTATGTGCTTGATGTCTCTCTCTTTCAGGTCTTTCATTTTCCAATCCTGACCTATTCCTGCCCACGGTGTGTGCAAAACTTACCTCAGGTCTCTCTCTAGTTCTTTCTCTCTGGGCTTCATGAGCCTGGGATGATCCTACCCCTTGGAGGCCATGGGAAACATCGGATCTTGGTGGGGGGAAAATCATATCATTCTTCCATGTATATGCATGTCTATCATGTTCCGTTACCAAGAAAATTTTCTCTGATGTGTTATCCAGGTAGACAACTTTGCCTGGTATCTCAGGATCTTTGAATTCATAGATGATCACTATGCCCAATTGGCTAGGTTGATCTGGCTTGAACCTCCAAAAGGCTTCCTCTGTTTCTCTATTCAAAAATAGTTCTATGCTTTTGTTGTCTTGAGGGATCCAGTCCGGAGTGATCACTCGGGTCAAAACTGACTTACCTCTAGGAGTCTGGGGTCCTTGTCCTACGTTTCCTTGTTCTAGGTCTCCTATCTCATTCTCATGAATGATATTTCCAAACTCATCGGTCCTATCTGGTTGGTTGGTAACCACATACATGGTTCCTTCCTTATCAATGTATGAACCCTCTTCGAACTTGACCACCGGGTGTTCAAGTCCAAAGGATTGATCTGGATTTTTGAGTTGGACCACTGATCGCCTCAGACCATCCTCATAGATGCGAGCACCTAATTGGTTGGTCCGAATATATTCCAACTGTGTCTTATAGGGACCTTCCGGTGTTTGTAGATGGGCAGTCCCTGAGCCACCTGCAGGTTTTCCCATACTAAAAGACATTTCTGAATCACTTGTGTCTGATCTGAGTAAAAGATGACCACTTAGTTGTTGTGCCCAAGACTTGGATGTATGGTTGACACTAGCCTCAGAAGATCTAATGCTTTGTTTATCCTTGCCTAAGTGTCTACCAGATCTCAGGTTCATAAGCTTTAGTCAAGAGTCCAAATTTTCCCTTTGGTATGGTTCACAATTCTTTAGAGCCCCCTTGGTTCCCTAGTCCCACCTGAGGGTCAACTTCAAATTATCCTATCTCAAAATCAACGCATTATTCTTGAAAAAAACAGTTGAGATCGTGTAGGATTTGAAACGAGCTTTCCAACAAGCTATAGAGCTCAAAAAATGGACTTTGGATGAGAAAGTTATGTCAAATCAGGCTCCTGGGGGTCAAAACAGGCAAACAGGACCTTTGGAGAAAATCGCGATTTTGTGAACTTTCTGAAAATCGCGATGCTGTGAAGTCAAAAAAATCGCGATGTTGAGCACAAAATCGTGTTTTTGAAAATCGCGATTTCGAGCAGAAAATCGTGATTTGAAAATCGCGATGTTGATCACAAAATCGTGTTTCAGAGAATCGCGATGTTGATCACAAAATCGTGTTTCAGAGAATCGCGATGTTGATCACAAAATCGTGTTTCTGAAAATCGCGATGTTGATCACAAAATCGTGTTTCTGAAAATCGCGATGTTGATCACAAAATCGTGTTTCAGAGAATCGCGATGTTGATCACAAAATCGTGTTTCAGAGAATCGCGATGTTGATCACAAAATCGTGTTTCTGAAAATCGCGATTTTGATTCAGAGAATCGTGATTCACAAAATCGTGTTTTTGACTGAAAATCGCGATTTTGAGCAAAAATTCGTGTTTTCTCAAAATCGTGTTTTTGACTTGAAAATCGCGATTTTGTCCCACAGAATCGTGTTTTTCTCAAAATCGTATTTTTGGCTGAAAATCGTGATTTGTGAGAATCGCGATTTTGAGCAGAAAGTCGTGTTTTTCACAAAATCGTGTTTTTTTGCTGAAAATCATGATTGGTGAGAATCGCGATTTTGACCAGAGAATCGTGTTTTTTGAAAATCGTATTTTTCACATGAAAATCGCGATGTTGAGCACAAAATCGTGTTTTTGAAAATCGCGATTTTGAGCAAAAAATCGTGTTTTCACAGAATCGCCTTTTTCACAAAATCGTGTTTTTGCTGAAAATCGTGATTGGTGAGAATCGCGATTTTGAGCAGAGAATCGTGTTTTTCAGAGAATCGCGATTTTGAGCAGAGAATCGTTTTTTTTTTGAGAAAAACACAGAATCGCGATTTTTTCAACCAACTTTTAGGCGGGAAAACTGAAAATCGTGATTTTTCAAAAAATTTTGAATTTTCACAGAATCGCGATTTTCATCACAGAATCGCGTTTTTTGGCGGGAAATTCAAATTTCTGAGCGCCGGCTATGGCGAGCTCCGTATGAGCAGAAAATCATGAAAAAAAAACACAGCGCTTGCTCTCCCTTGCTTCTCCTAACTCCTTCCTACACAATAATGCATGAAAAATGGTATGAAGATGGTGAAAATGCACTAAAAAACAAGAAATTTCTATGAAGAAGAAGATGGGAGAAGGTGGAGATGATGATGATGATGAAGATGAAGAGGAAAAAACAGAAAATGAACTGAAATGATAGTTTTTTTACCTTCCAACGTCGCAAATCTACGATCTTACCATCACAACGCTCGTCCTCGAAGCTCTCTCCCCGGCAACGGCGCCAAAATTTGGTGTAGCTCAAGCGTAAGCACCACCTCCTTTACTTGTCAATCCGCGGAGACGTGAGGACCGGTATGAAGACCACGAGCAAGTGAAGGCACAAGTGCGTGAGTGAAAGCACACAAACATGCACACACATACACACACACGCGCACAAAGTAAGATCAAAGAGAGGAACAATGGAAAGCTTAGATTGCAAAAGAGTTCTCTTACAAAAGTTCTATTCTCTAACAAGCTAACCCCAAAAATGAGCTCTCTAGCTCTTTTTATAGTTTTTTGACTAGTTTTGGCCCTGTCCAGACCTAGTGTCCGGCCTAGTTAAAAATTAGGTTCCAGGGCTTATTTGAGGGCTCGAACGAAGTCTAAAAATTATGAAAATTGGTACGATGGTAATTCTAATACTCCTCAAGCTCGAGGACTCCTCGGCTTGAACAAAATGGAGTTACTAAAAATAGATAATGGTATTTACAATGGTTTCTAGTGATGAAAATCACTATTTTTGTAGGGGATTCTTCTGAAAATTTGACATACACTTCTTGGAGCTCCCTACTTGCTCCCTTTCCTCGTGTGTCCACCTTTTGATGTGCTTCCATGCTTTGTCCTTGACTTTGAGCTTCAACAACAAGGCATTTGGATTGCCTTTCATCATCAACTAAAGAGTAGAAGCAAAACTCTGATATGAATCAAGAAGACCATTCAGAACGATCTGCACAAGTGAGCTATCTGGTATAACTTCATCAACAGAAATCAACTATTCCTTCAAATCTTTGATCTTTGTTAGAAAATTGTCCATAGAATCACCTTCATTCATGTGTTCACTCTCCAACTGTTTTCAAAGGTAAACAACACAAGCCTCATTCCTAGCTTCATACAATGTGGTAAGTGTATCCCAAGCATCCTTAGCTGTTTTGGAAGAGCGAATGTGAGGAATAATGGCACCTTTGACTGACAAAGCTGTGTACTTAAGCCACGAAGACTCAAGGACTTGTGCCAATGAGACTATACCTCAATTGCCACACAAGTGCATATAGTGGGATCTTTAACACACATTTAAATGTCAATCCTAAGGAGCGACTAACCAAGTGTATGAAGACGTGTGCACACGCGATGGATAATGAAGTGGTTTTGCTAGTATGCACGAGAAAAGACTACTACCACTCACACCTACTGAAATACTGAAAGTGTTGCCGCAAGCCTCTTTTCAGCAGTTTTGGTATTTTGAGGTTTTCTCCCAACTCAGAACTCCGAACATAGGCAATAGGGTACTCGTTTCAAAGCTCTCAACGAGAAGCATCTAATGGTGGTGGTTTCACTCAATTCTGACCACTCTGCTTCAAGTTATGGCAAAAACAGTGAATTACAGGAGTCACAAACACCCGCGCCACAGCTTCTCCTAGCTTACGCACGCACTACAGCAGCTCAAAACAAAGGGGAAGGGGTAGACAACAGTCCTACACATGCATTTCAAGCATCACACACACATACAAGAGCAAAATGAAGATCAAAATCAGCAAGAAAGAGGCAAACTCGAAAATTCAGAAGTGCTCCTTCTTCACAATGGCAAAAAGTTCTTTACAAAGAGTCACTTTTGACTTATATACTAGTGCCCTAAGTTTGGTCCTTTCACACAAAAGACCGGCACTTTATTCACTAAAAGACTAATTTCCTACTATTGTACATGGGTAAATCACTAATCTTCTGTGGGGGTGCATCTAGAGGACTCCTCTAGTGCATTTACAATGGAAATTATATACAAAAGTGGTTATGATACAAAAGTTGTGTGTCCAAATCGGAAAAATTTTGGGGCCCGTCTTTTTCTCTGCTTTGTGCGCTCTTTAGCTCTGCAACACTCTCCCCCTCTTCGTCTCTGTCGTCCCTTGACAGACTTTGCTTCGCGAACGCGTCCCGTGGTTAGTGTTGCCTGATTGTTGATCTTGCATTACGTTTTAGAGGCGCTCAGCTTTTCTCCGCACGCTCCCCTTGGTCAATATTGTCTGCGGTTAAACAGACATGCAGATTTGATGGCCTTCTTGATTCAAGCTCTACAACTCGAGAGCTTGATGCACTTGTCTTGCCTGTTGACTTAGGTTGCCATGCACGCCACCAGTGACTAGGAATGTGCTGTTCTTAGTCACCTTCTTAAACTTTTCAGCCTCTACCCCTTTGTAACTTTTGGTCCTCTGATTTGTCCTGGTTGCACACATCTGACCCTGTTGTATTGCTTTGAGGCTGTTTACTTCTTTTCCACTGTGCATGACCTGGATGATTTCTCTTTTTGCCTGATGCGTGCCCCTGCGGGGCTCTGTGCAGAGATGGGTAATGCGCCCCTGCGGGGCTTCCTGCAGAGATGTGTATTTATTGCACTGTCTTAGACTTTGATTTTCTTCTTCTTTTCTTTTTGCTCGATTGTCCCTCTACACGTCCCTCCTCCTGAACTCTGTCGTCCTCGACAGGCTTTCTGTGGCGACGTGTGTATGTTTGAATGGCGGTTTGCTCTCGTTGGTTCAGCAGATTTGCATGACATAACATGAATTCCTTCCATTGCTTTGACTTTACTCCGTCTTCTGGCGCCTGTCTATGATCAGCAAAGAAACTTGTTTCATAGGCCACCAGCCGTGCATTTAAATTGGAAGTCATTTTCACGAAAATTTCGGAATCCATTTCAAAGAAGCCGGTAAAGAATGCTTCTTCGAAAGTTTGCATATATGTCGATGGCAAAAACATAAGGCGAGAATAATACGCCATAATGGTGAGTCGGCTCGGAATGGTTGATAAATCAAAAATAAGGGCCTCAGACCCTTGCGTAATGCCGATGAAATTCAAAAATGTATATTTAGCATGCTGGAACACCTTCAACACTGTAATGAGCATGCTAAATATTTTGTTGGTCATCTTGACGGCTAAGTCCGGAACTGTAGCATATCTTGCAATCCAAAATTCCATTGTTTTGACCATGTATTCCTCTGTAGGTAGGTAGTTATGTGGCGGACTAGGTAGTAACGGATAGTTAAGCCACTGATTATTGATGTTGCCTTGACGCTGTCCTTCCCAAAATTGCGTCCAAGAGAGTCTGCGGGGTACAGGACAAAAAGATGGATTTACCTGAAGTGCATATGGTGATGCTTCCCACTGTACCCGCAATGTCGGATTCTTCTCCAAAATTTTTCTTCGCCATATCAGATCCGCCTTCTCAAATTCCTCTTGAGTATACTTGAAAGTGTCATGCTGGAATTGAAGGTTGTGGTCCGGATCTTTGTTCGTTGCAGACTTTATATACATCCGCGTCTGTTCTTTAAGTAGACCATATGGTACATTGAATGGCTTTAAAATTTGATCTAATTGTTTGTTTTCTATTCGAGCTTCTTTCATTATCTGTATAATTTGATCTTCAAAATCAGCAGTGAGCTGGGACACCAGTAGTGCCCTTTCTGGTCTGCTCAGTTCTGCAATTTCTCGTGTGTTAGGTTCTAATGGAACCTCCTTTTCCGCCCTTATTGGTGAATGATACAAGGGGGGAGAGAGAGGACGTACCTCTTCCTCCACAGTAGCCGTGGTTTCTGGTGGAACTACTGGTGTCCCCTGCTTTCCTGTTAGCTCTATCTGCTCCTGAAGCCGTTTGATGATTTCATCTTTATTCTTAAGTTCTTCTTCAACCTTTGTAATCTTTTCCTGATGTTTGATTAATTCCTGTGCAACTATGTTCATGTGATCTGTGTCTTCTTTGCACTGTCGGAAGTAATCTTTCTCTGCTTTTTTCCATTTCTTGCGTAGAGCTGCAGTGTCATTCATATATCTTTGTTCCCATTCTGCAATTGTCTCTTGCTCCTGTTTGAGCTGATCTGCCATCTTGGTCAACTTTTCTTCCATGTCTTTTATATCCTCGTTTGATTTGTCAGTCTCTGTCGGTGGTTGATCACTGAGGAGAGCTGTCATGAGCTCCTTGTTCTTGTCCCTTAAGTGGTCTGCTTCCTCCATGCTCACCTTGAGCTGTGATTCGAGTACCTTGCTACGCACATGGATCCTTGTTTTCTCTTTTTCAGTCATGTCTAGTTTCTTCGTGAGCTCCAAAACTTGCTCTTTTAGTTTGGTATTTTCCGTTTCTAATATTCTGTACTGTGTTTTGGTCGTTTTTATTTCCTCGTGTTTCTTCAAAACTTGAGCTTCTGCTTTGGATAATTTTTTAGCCAGATTCATACCTTCTTTTCGAAGCTCCTGCTTTTCGAGCATGGCTTGGTCGTAATCTTCATCAGCATCAAGCATCAATTGTTGAGTGTCTAGTGCAGTGCGAATCATATCCTGCACCACAGGCTTGAGCTGAGCTATATCAACATTCAGCCATGTCTTTGGTATGTCTGGGGTTTCTCTTGTATGTACATCTTGTCCCTTTGCAGTTGTCGGACCTGTAGTTGTACTTGCAGTTTTGCGTCATCTTCCACCTCCTTACGAACCTTCGTGGCACTCCCTTGAAATGTGACATCCATTGGGGACGGTTCTGCCACAACCCTTAGTGGGGTGAAGGGTTCTTCGTCTTCTTGTCCTTCTTCCTGAGGCTTATCCTCTGATATCATTAAATGGTCCTCATCATCAGATTTGCCCTCCTTGGTGTGGGTGGTGGAGGCGTCTTTCGGTTGACTGGGGTGTTGCCTTTCTTCTTCTGCCTGCTTTTTGGTGGTACTTCGGTCTTCCAGTGGGGATTGAGCTTCTTCCTTGTGGCCTGCTTGGTCTTCGCCATAGTCTACTTCATTTAATTCGGTCCACTGGCCATCATCCTTCGATTCACTTTGAATATCTACATCCAATAATGATGTATTGGGCTTCTCTAGGCCGTCGGATCCAGAACTAGAGTTGTCTAGCCCGATTTCCCGATATCTATGTACCTTAGTAAGTTTGCCTTTTGGTTCCTTAGCTTTTGCAGACTGTTGATAATGATGACCCTGCACTGACAGATTAATTTGTCCTTCTGTATATTTGTGAGTCTCCTCCAGTGCTTGAGTTAATTCTTCTTCCGTGATCTTTTTAGTTCCTTGAGGAGTGGTTGTAGGAAGTACATGTACTCTCTTTGTTTCTGGTACTCCCTCTTCTACTTGTTGGACTTCTCGTGGTCGTTTTGTGCCTCTCATCGTGCCTCTCATTCGGGGTTGCGAGCTTGTTTCTGCTTCTTCTACTTGTTTGCTTCCTTTCTTCTGTTTCGGTATAGTAGCGGATTTGACAAATTGAGCCAACTCCATTGAAGATGGCATTTCCTATAAGAACTCTCGCATGCCTAATGCGTGGTAAATCATAATTGTTAGGGCCGTGGTCCCATTGAGGAATTTCTTATTTTCCCATTTCTTCTTTGCCTCGAACAATCTTTCTTGCACATAGGGTGTGAGGTTTACCTGGTTGCCGATCTGTTTGATTGCATGCGATAATAATTGAACAATGATTTTTTGAGGGGCCGTGTATCTATTCATACTCGGAAAGCAAAAGTGTTGGTGAATCAATCTAACTTCTTCCTCGATGTCCACCCTATTGATGTCGACGAAAGTTCTTGTTTTTGCTCCACGACTCTCTTCCTTGACCATGTTGACACCATCCTTTTCCCATCCAAATGCTTCTTTGATTAAGTCGTGGGAAAATTGAATGACTACCCATTCTCCATTCTTATCCATCACGTTGGCTTCTGGTACCAATGGATCATGTAGTGCTGGTCGTAGAGTGTTCATGACTTGTGTACAACGTTGGAAATCCGGTTTATAGATAGGTAGCTCGAAATACTTATGGATTCCTGCTTTCTTCATGATGTCGATTGTGGATGGCAGTCCATGTAAAACTTTGAAGTCCTGGGACATGATCGGAAAGTGATGCTCTGTGTCCATGATCTTTATGTTGGCCAAGAATAGATATTCCTCAACTGGCTGCTCATCTATGAACCAATGGCCTTTTGCTTTCGTAAGACATTGGGGAGGAAATTCCTGGACCTCCTCTTGGATTGTAGCCTCAGAGTCTTCAGAAGCCATCTGCACTTCCAAGGAAAAATGCATTAGCTCGAAAGGCTTTTATGAGACCATGCAGTGTATTGTTGTGATTATGGTCGCTCGTCACTCCGTTCCCCATTATTGCAAGAGTGGGATTTCTTACCGCCTCTTTTTATATATTTTTTCTGAAAGAAGACAATCATTAGTATAGCCGAAGCATAGTTTATGTACATAGTATGTCCATTCCTATCAGGTTAAAGCTAAGATCTAGTCTCACTTGGAGATTGTGCACCACTAGTTTGATAATGTACCTCCTGTGCCGAATGCTTGGCCCTGTATTGCGGCCCTATCATGCTTACTTGAGGTGCATTAGAAACTACATGAGTGCAATCGGGTGCTTTATCTCCTCGATCATCCGCTCCTCGTGGTAGCTTTGGTTTCCAGATCCATTTTGAGAACACAGAGAGAGGTCGCTGGGTTTTCTCGATTTGTGCAGCTGCTCGTGTTCCATTTGCTTTATCCCTTGTCCGAGTGAATTTGGCATTGCTTTGCGATTTTCTCTGATGACTCTTATGTGTTGATGATTTTTGCCTTGTCTGATGTGGTATTTCCTCCTTTGTCCTTACATTCTGTTTAGCTGCTTGTATGACCTTTTTGGGAATCCATATCTGATGTCACGATCTTTGAGCTTCAAGCAAGGGCTTGGGAATCCATACTTGCACTGATTCTTTTCGTCTATAGTTCCTTGCAGCTGGTTTGGTGATACCTTTTTCCTTCTTCAGAGTGGGTGTGGACATTTCTTGACTCTGTATCTGATCCTTGCGTACCCACTTATATTTGGGTGGGTCTTGGTTCGAGTATCTGCTTGTTGGGTTCCAATAGTGTGGTCTTTGGATGTTTCGAGCCTGCGTAGGAAAGCACGTCTCCTCATTGGTTGGCTTTTCCACAATTGCATTGGATAACTTCGACTTTATTGTGGACGTCGCTAAGATTGAAGTTTCAGCTTCTATGCATTTGCTTCCTGAGAGGTAAGCAGAGTTGATACTTTCTTCTGTCGTTTTTTGAATTTCCTCCGATCTTGGTATTAACATGGTTTGGTTACATGGTTTCTCTTCAAGTAAGCTGAAAATCTCTTTATGCCCTATCGTAGCTGAAATATATCCTTGAGCTAGATGGACACACGCCTCTGTCTCAATGATCCAGTCGTGTCCTAGAATGAAGTCTTCTATCAAATCGTCATCCTCACATACTAGGACTCTTTGCTCCATGGAGGAATTTCCTAGGTGGAGGGATACATTCGTGGTTCCAATGCATTCTATGGTGTTGTTAAAGGTAATAATCGTCGTTTACTATTAACTTAACTGTTAACTACCTACTGCAGCCGTTAATTACTGGCGTAAAACAACAATCCTTCAGAGACTTCATAATCTGGTTCCACACCTGCGTACCAGATATTTCCGAGTCTCTCTTTCTCTGTACTCAATCTTATCGCAAGAATAGACTGACTCTAGCCAAGTGGGTCCTTGGGAGTGGTAGGGGTCTGTTAGACAGAGGCCCTATACTATTTTCCCAACTTCTCACTCACTCGTCACTTGGTCAGCGCGTCTTAGCTCAGTAGTTGTTTCTGATCAACCAAGGCTATCAACGTCTTAGAATCCCGTACTCCCAGATCTACCTGCTACAACAGTTGAGCAGTAGTCCGGACTGAGAATCAATACGCAAAGCGCACTGCTGGTAACTTAACACGACCACACCACGAAATCCTTCTGCACAATTTACAACTTTACCGAGTACCACATTCCAATCGCAAGACCTACTGACCATAACTTGTCGCGCACTTTACCATCATCTTACTCGTATTCAGAACACTACTGGTACTAATTTGAACACAGATATACTACCGACCCAGTCATTCACAAAGACTCATAACTCACAACTGCACCATGTTAGCTCTCTATACTTCCGTGCTTCACAGAAGAACGAACAGACAAACGCATTCCTGTCGACTAACGCTTAGGAAATACTTCAACCATTACCGGGTGAAATCTCTACAACACAGTATCAATTCGTAACACTGCGTATAGCGCACAGACGCACACAAGCACATTCACAGGAGAGAGCATGGAGCCGACGAAACAGAACAAAATTACTCTTGTTCTACACATACAACACTATACGTGCAATTCCCAAAACACAGGGGACTCTTTAACTCGTTACCGAACAGAATCTCACAATCGCAGTACCGACTCGTAACACCACAGTGTATCACGCATACACAGTCAAATGATTACACAGATAAAGGCGCGCAGAACAGGACAGAACCAAGGTACTCTACTCGTTTACACACAGTAGAAGAGTTAATCCCAAAACAGGGCTCTCACAATACACTCGCAGCCCCCCAAAAAAACGGGGACTCTCTCAATACACTCGTAACTTCCCAAAAACGGGGACTCTCTCAATACACTCGTAACTTCCCAAAAACGGGGACTCTCTTTCTCTCGTCCCTTTTCATTGCTTTAAATAGAATTTTGTTACAAGGCTTGCGCGAATCTTTCTTTACCGCGTACTTCCAGAAGAGTTCTTTCTACATTAAAAACCTCTGTCTAAGTACAATTGTCCTTTGTTCGGCGGCCGTCTAACACTGGCACGCACGGTGGACTCGAACCCGCAAGTGCAATACTGTAGGTGATATCCTTTTGCCGGGGGCTATCCCACTGTTTTTCTTTCTTTACATGCATCAGAAAGACTCTGGCTAGTCCGTGGCCGCGTAGCCTAGTGGCTGACGCCTTGAAGCTGCAGGAGGATGTCCTGAGTTCAAGTCCTGGCTGGACATATCCATGAGTTATCATGAAGGATGCCTCTACCTTAAGAGGTTGGGTGTGTGAGTGTGTATTTCAATTTCAGTATACTTTCCAATTTCCTTGTACCCTCAAAAAAAAAAAAAAAAAAAAAAAAAGAAAGACTCTGGCTAATCGTTCATAATGTCCATATCCTGTTGGTGATTCAGCAATTATCTTTCAATCCCGAATGTGTCACTGTACGTGATAGGTCGTCGCTTTCTCCAAAACTTCCTCAAACTCGTATAGCTGGTCTAGTTGCCTCTTTATGAAGTCCCGCTTTCTTATATGCTGTTGCCTCAAAAACTCATACTTTACATACTCGTATTCTTCAGCTGCAGCTCTTCTTGGACCCACCTTCTTGATCATGTGCTTTAAGCGCTTCGTCTATGGAATCAAAGTACCCTCTGTGCTGTTGAATCCTCTTCTTCTTGAAAGTTTGTGCGTGTTTTACCATCTTGGATATATTTGTGTCATACTTGTTGAAAATATCCATGTCTTCTGCAGAAGCCATGGAACCATACAGTATCCTATCACCACCTGGCTGAAATATCCTTTTACAGTGTCTGTCGGTCCATGCCAGGATTCAATCCTTTCTGATCGCACTTGTTCTAGTGGCGGAACAAGTCCACTGTCCCCAGGGTAACTTAGCAAACTGTAGGAGTCCGATCTTCTGGTGATGTTGTCGAAGTTCTTGAGTCATCTTCATCATCCGGGTATACGCATTTATAAGTGCTAGACCTTGAGCTGCCATACGCTAGAATGATGATATTTCATTCGGACATGACACTTCATGCTGCTTACCGAGATTCTAGAATCAAAAATCATCATTCTGGAGATCGATGTTGGACTTGGAACGTCTTTTACACGTGCGAAAAGTATATCATGCAAGTACCTATGGTTCGGATACTATGCCTTCTAAGTACATACTTCGGGCGAGCCTAAATGTCCGGGTAATTTTCTTTTTGAGGGTTTCTAACATTTGCACTAAGGTGGTAGGTTCTAATAATTGGGCGTCGGTTCTGACTGCACTGAGGGCTATGGCTTGGTTTAACAAAATTTCGGCTTGGGTTTGAAGAAAAGCCTCCTGGAGATAAAAGTCGTTGGCTAATGCCGCATCTCGGGCTGTCGTTATTTCAGTCAGTTTGGTCTGCATCTCTCTGATGCACTCCTTCTGGTTGCGTATTTGGTTGTCGTTGCGTTCAAACTGCTGGGTTTGAAATTCCAGAGATTTCCTGAATGAATCCCGTTCTCTGCGCGTCCTTTTTCAATATCTTTTTGGTATTGGCCTTCCTTTAGTAATTGTTTTTTGAGAATACTGTTGACCGCGTCGGCACATTCTTCGGCTCGCCGTAATTGTTCTTGAACTTGGTCAGCTTCTTTCTGTTGCTCCTGCATCTTCTGGGTGGTTTCTTGTAATTGAAGCTTCGTGTCTGCGATCAATTCTTCGAGAGATACGTTGATATTTTCTTGTTCTTGAAGGGCGGCCTTCAGTGTTCGAATTTCCTCATGTGCGTCGTGTATGAGTTGGTCTTTGGTAGCGAGCTGGTCCAGAGCTGCATCTCGTTGTTGTACTAGCGTCTGCTCTGTCGAAACTCGTGCTTCGAGTTCTGCTAGCTGTGTCCGGAGTTGATGATTCTCGGTCTTTACGGCATCAACTTCTTCCTGGAGGGGGGCGATGTCGGCTTCCAGGGTGTCTACCTTGTGCTGGTATTCGAGTTTCAGGTGGTCCATGGCTGCCGTAAATTGGGCGGGCAGCTGGTGTGATAACTGGATGAGGAACTGCCCCATGGCGGCAAGTTCCGAGAATGCGTTATGTGGCGGTGGTGGTGGAGGACGACGAGGTTGAGAGGATGTGTCGGTGAGTAGTTGCTGGGAGTTTGGCGGAGAGTAGTTAGGGGAGGAAGAGGAAGATGCTGCGGGTTCATTGGTGGGTGGGAGGGGTGGTTCCGGTGGGGGTAGGGGTTTGGCAGGAGGTGGTGTAGGGAGGACGGTATCTGAGGGGTTTACCTTGGCGAGTGTTTGTTGTATGGTTTCTGTCTGGTTGATGGCGTCGATGAGTTGATCCAGGGCTTTGGTGGCCGATTCCTGTTCATCCTGGTGCTGCTCAGATTCTTTTTCTGTGGATACTATTTCTGTCTCTGCTTGATCCTGCTGATCTGGTTGCTCCGTTGATGTTTCGATGTGTGTGGCGGTGTCGTGGTATGTTTCCTCTTGGTCATCGGGCTTGGTCTCCTGATCTTTTCCGGTTGATCCTTGGACTTCACTTTTCGAGGAGCTGATCCGAATTCGCTTGGTACGGAAGAGCTGATTAATCTCTTCGTCTTCTTCTTCAGTGTCTTCGATTGGTTGTGCGGATTCTTCGTGGCGAAGTGCGGGGCCTTCGGGTGGGGGTTGTGTGGCGAGGATGGTCGGGAAAAGGAAGGAGATGATGTGTGGAAGGCGAGAGCGGGGGGTAGAACCCTTTTGGAGCTGTTTTACGATAGCTACACATTCTTTGTGGATTCTAAGGAAAAAATAGGAGGCAAAATTTACAGGTTCGCGGGAAGCTAAGTCTAAGGCGGAGTAGAAGGGGCGAGAGATGCCATATGTTCGTTTCTGCAAGTTAAGGATGGCTACAAGGAACTGGAGGGCGGATCGCTCGGGTTCTGGGCGGCATAGGATGGCGTATTCGTTTGATGAGGAGCGGGGAAAGAGTTCGGACATACGGGCGGAAGGGATGCTAGGACCGGTTTCGCGGCCTTGCGGGGGGAGGCGGTAGGCGTCGGCGAAGGCTTGGAAGGTGATGACGGTTCTATTTGGGAGGGAAAGGAAGACCCACTGTCGCTCGGTGGCGGAGCTTTGGGCAATGGCTTGGATGATCTGTGCGGAGAAGGGATGGGCTTCCACTGAGTGCCAAGGCAACTCAGCGAAGTTGGCCAACCCTCTGCATCTCAGGTATTTGCCTACGTCTGTAGGGATACCTTCGCGGAAAGAAGCGTAGTTGGCTAGCGCTTCCATGGCGTTCACAGTGCACACTTACAGAAAACACAGAATACTAAGATAACACACACAATCACGAAAACACAATAGCGGTTTTTGGCGCAACTCAGGGGTTTAAATATGGAGAACACGGTGTGGAGGTGAGTATCATTGTGTGGTGCGGGAATGATACGGTTTGCATGCTAGCGTGCGTACTGAGTGACCGGTAGGGAGAGGCGGCTGGTATCATAAAGATTTGTACAAAAGACGGCTAAAAGCAAAACATAAAAATTTATACAAAACGTGGCTCGTCGCCGAATAATTAAGGCGTACTGGTAGTGGGATAATACGGCCGCAACTTCGATCCATTAATTACTTTTGGAAGTGGTATTTCGGTCAATGTAGTCAACCGAAAAGTTGCCGGACCTACTTGTGCTGAGATCTTGAAAGGGCCGAACCATCGTAATTTGAATTTTCCTGCTGCTCTGTCCGATTTTGCGTTATAGAAGAGTACAAGCTGTCCTACCGAAAAGATTGGCGTCTTCAAATATCGATCGTGTGTCTTAGCTTGCCTTAGTTGAACTTCGTGCATAGTTAAAAAACTGAGCCATCGGTGCTCATCAAGTTCTCTGAGTGCATCCATTTGTGCTGTCAGTGAAGATTCCGGTAGCATCTTCTGAGTGATTGCTACCCGCAAACTTGGGATGACTACTTCCATGGGAGCGATTGCTTCTAAGCCATAAGCTAACTTGAAAGGTGTCAAGCCTGTTGTTACTTTATATGTAGTTCGGTATGCCCATAATACTGCAGGTAGTAGTTGATCCCATCTTTCCGGTGTTTCCATGATCAATTTCCGGAGGATGTTTAACAATGCTTTGTTTGTACTTTCAGCCAATCCATTGGCACGTGGATAATAAGGAGAGCTAAATTTATGTGTGACTTGGAAGGACTGTGTGAGAGCCTTCATTAAATTGTTTACAAAATGAGTGCCTTGATCTGAGACAATTTCCAGTGGTAAACCAAATCGTGGAAAGACATCCGTGAGTAGACATTTTGCTACCGTAACTGCTGTAGCAGACCGCAAAGCCCAAGCTTCTACCCATCTAGTTGCGTAATCTGTGCAAGTCAGTATGTATCGATTGTTACTGGATACTGCTGGAGGTGTAATTGGCCCGATAAAATCTAAACCCCATTTCTGAAAAGGTTCTAATGGTAAGATGGGTTGCAGGGGAAAAAGATGCCGTTGTAAAGGCTGACCAGTTCTTTGGCAAGCATCGCATTGTCTAACAAACTGTGAGATATCTCTGTACATAGTTGGCCACCAGAGTCCTCCTTGCAGAATTTTTCGGTGAGTTAAGTCTGCTGCAAAATGGCCACCGGAAGGAATTGAGTGAGCCAAAGTGATAACTGAGTTAACTTCATGTGGTGGAATACAGCGAAGTAGGATTCCGGTATGATCTGTATAATACAGTTCTCCAGCAACTAACCGAAATCGGCGGCTAAAAACTGCGATTTTTCTTCGAACTGCCTTGGCAGTCTCGGCTGGAAAGCGTCCTTCGGTGAGAAAAGTTAGAATCTGATCATAGTATGTAGGTGGAGTTTGTAAGTTGGGCGTCTCATCAGGTAGTGGTTCAGCATTATAAATCGCAGGAGTCGTGTCATTTATTCCTATCGGAGCTTCACCGGAATCTACGCGTGATAAGAAATCTGCTAAGGCATGTGCATTTCCGGGTCGGTGAATGACATCATAATCGAATTCTTGTAAAAGTAGCACCCATCGTGCCAATCGTCCTCCTAAGTGCTGCTGTCTTACTAGATAAACAAGGGCAGCATGATCCACATGAAAGGTAAATTTTCGGCCTAGTAGATAATGTCTGAACTTTTTGATTGAGTAGATCAATCCTAGACATTCTCTTTCAGTGGTGGAGTAGTTCTTTTCTGTCGGTGCAAGCCTTCTACTGGCGTAATAAACAGGGCGAAACCACTTATCTGTTTGCTGCATCAGAATACTGCCGATTGCAATATCTGAAGCGTCGACAAAAACATGGAACGGATTGTCCCAGTCCGGTGGTTGTAAAATTGGAGCGTGCGTCAGGAGATACTTGAGTCGATCAAATGTAGTTCGACATTCTTCAGTCCATTCAAACTGTCGGGGAGTTTTTGTGATTAGCTTGTTCAGTGGCACTGCTAGGTGAGCAAGCCACCGTAAGTGTCTGCCATGCCACCGTATTTAACCCATAAAACGCATTACTTCCTTCGGAGTTGTGGGTGTCGGGGTTTCTAAAATCGCTGAACTCTTATCTGGGTCCACTCGGATACCTTGGGCAGATACAATATGCCCAAGTAGTTTGCCACATGAAACTGCAAACACGGATTTGCTGGGATTAAGGCAGAGTCTATATTCTCTACACTTCTGAAAACAGCATCGTAAGTGAAACAAATGGGCTATCATCTTCCCAAAGATTGAGAAGTCGTCGAGGTAGACTTGCATGAATGAAGTGAGATAAGGAGAAAATATCTCCTGCATACATCTTTGAAATGTGCTTGGTGCATTTCTCAATCCGAACCACATTACTGTGCAGGCAAAGACACCCCAATTGGTAATGAAGGCAGTTTTTGGTATATCCTCTTCAGCCATTCTAACTTGGTTGTACCCGCTGTATCCATCTAAAAATGAATACATTTCATGACCTGCGACTCTATCAAGCATGGTATCCAAAAAGGGGATCGGGAAAGGATCTGGTACTGTTGCTGCATTTAATTTCCGGTAATCCACACAGATTCGTAACTGCTTGTTTTTCTTTGGTACGATCACGATGGGCGAGATCCATTCAGCGTGTTCTACTGGTACAATGAATCCAACTTTTAATAATCTATCAAGTTCGGCTTTTACCTGTGATGCATAATGGGGGTTCATTCTGTAGCTGGGTTGTCTTTTTGGTTTCACTTCCGATTTCAACATGACCCTGTGTTGATAGATGCGCGGATCTAATCCTTTCATGTCTTTGTAATCCCATGCAAAGACGTCTGCGAATTCGCGAAGAAGTTTAATCAAATCCTCCTTAAATGTTTCCGGTAAGTTCTGCCTCATCTTCACAGGTGGTGGATGGTCTCTATCTCCTAGATTGTACGTGATCAGCTGGTCTTCTGGAACATAAAATTGTTGAGGTTTCTCTGTATCATCTGTTGGCTTGAACAGTGGTTGTAATTCGTCGTCATGGGTTGAGGAAGCATCTTCCTGGACCGACTTTCCGGTGATAGCTACTACTGTACATACTGACGTGTTCCAGTTATCTATGACGGATTGTAGGTCAACAGTTCCTAGAGACATTAAATCGGCATTACTCTTCAGAAATTGCTCTTCTTCATCATCCGACAGTCCATCTAACATATGAACTGGTTCAGCAAAGTACGGTCTGGCGTGAGGTTCGCAAGATTGCATAGCATCTAGTTTCACCACATATTTACGATGGGCATCCTTGAATGTAAGCTCTTGTGCAGACCAGTCCTGTATTACCTTAGCATGCTTCAGCCAAGGTCGGCCGAAAAGAAGATTGTAATCCAAAGTGGATTCGGGTAGATCTAGTATGACAAAAGTCATCTTGAAAGTTGTACCTTGTAGAGTGATGGGTACATTCCGCACAAGTCCTACAGGGTGGACTCTCGATTGATCCGCCATTCGAACAAAGAATTGCACTGGTTCAATTTCGGTCCAGCCTAGCTTTTTGCATAATGCTGCGGTCGCAATGTTTACGCCTGAGCCTCCATCAATCAATACTTGCGTGATCTTCTGGTTCTTATACCATACTGTGATCAAGGGCACTGCGTGGTCAATCGCAGCATCAGGTTCTGGTTGAACTGCGGCTGTCGTAGGAATGCAAGGAGGTACTGGACTGAATTGTTGCTGAAACTGTTGTCGGATCCCGGGCACTAAGGCCAGAAGTTGGCCTAGAGGCAGAGTGATGGATGCTTTGGACAAAATTTCCCAGGCCTGTTGAGCTTGACTGTCTTGTTCTTTTGGACTTGAAGGTTCTACTGACGCAGAAGTGTCTGTTGTTGTCTCTACTGATGATGATGGCCCTACTGATGCATCCTTTTGTGTTGTTTCGTCCTTTGATGAAGAAGCCTGAGTCACCGGAATAGGTTCTGGGAACACTGGTGGTTCTGTTGTGGTCCAGTGACTAGCTTTGTTATACATCCTTCGTTGTTCTTGTATCCCTGGTTCAAAGATTTCTGCTTCCGACTGAAGTTGTTTACCGGAACGGGTCTGGACTGTAGCAGTCTGTGTCTCGATCGGTGTAATTTTTACCATGTTGGCCATTGGATTCTAGCGTTCCTTCTTTCTTTGATCATACTCCATTGCATCTTTACAAAACCTTCTAATGTGGCCGAATTCACCACAAAAATGACAGCGTGGAGGTGGTAACTCAGGGTTTTCCGGTGGTGGTCCATTCTGCCATCGGTTGGCATTATAAGTGTTGTTTCTCTGTCCTCGGTAGTTCCGATATCCTTGTTGTTGATTGTTTCTCTGTTGCGGAGGCACATAGTGATTTACTGGTTGGCCATGTTCTTGGATGACTGCATTGACGGTTGCTGTCCCTTGTATTCTAGCGTTGTAGACACAGTTTCCAGTGGTGTGTCCGGTAGCGTTGCAGATAGCGCAAAACACTTGGTTCAGTGCACAGTTGGCACTTGTATGCCCCGAATTTTTGCATGTGGTGCAGTATACTTGCCTGGTGATATCTTCAGCCATATTTTTGTTTGTTTTTAACCATTCCAAGTCTTCTGAAAATCCACCAACCTTGGATTCTAGCTGTAGAGCCATTGCAATGACGGCATCCAAGGTCATAGCTCCGACACATCTTATGATCATGATCTGCTTCAGCTGTGGGGTTAATCCATTGATAAACCATTGAGAGATGACATCATCAGGTAGATTAGCGTGAGCCTGTGGTATCTGCCGTAAATGTGTTCTAAAGAGGGTAGCGTACTCCTGGACGGTCTGATTTACCTTCTGTCTGTTGTTCTGTAGATACTCAAAGATTTCAGCGGGATTCTTCTTTAGTCTGAATCGCTGTAAAAAGGCGTGTCGTACTGCATCGTAAGTACCAAAATGATTGATATCATATTCCGTGAGCCATCTCGCCGCTTCATTGATCAGTGTAGATTGAAAAACAATGGCTTTATACGCCTGATCTGGTGGATGGTTAAGAACTGCATAACTTATCTCGAATGTTCGTACGTGGGCGTCTGGGTCGTCTCCTGGGAATCCACCGAATTTCGTGTAGGTTACTCCTGTTGGAGGTGGCCTTGGCGGTCCTAGCTGTTGTTGTTGTTGGTGTTGTTGTTGGTGTTGCCCGCTCATTGTGAAGGGTTCAGGGTTTCCTTCCGTATCTCGGGATTGATTGGGTGAACTATCGGGACTTGTATCACCGGATGGTGCGTTCTCCGGTGTGCTGTTTCGACTTAGGATGCTTCGGATCTCTGTTTCGAACAGCTTTCCTTCCTTCTAGATGTCTAATATTCGAAATCTTTCTTCCAAACACGAAGGTTGAGCTGATGATTCCGCAAAAAAGGCTAAACCTTTGCCAGCGATCGGTGATTCTATTACCGGAATCTCACCGGAATGAACCGAAATTGGGCCAGAATGCCCTGTTTTACTACTTTTACCGAATTTTTCTAACGTATTTCTGACCGTGGATAACTCTAAATCTTTATCTGATATTATTAAACTAGGTTCCAACGGCGTTTTGATAGAGTCTGGACTTGCTATATCTTCGATAGACCGGGTCGAAGTAGTATCCGAATGTATCGAAGGCGTTGTCCGTTCTACCGGAATATGACCGGAATCAGTTGTAACGTTTCCACTTTTCTTGACCACTTGGTCAGATCTAGTTATACCTACTTCTCCCGAGGCTATCTTTTGTGATTTTCGTGCTTCAATCTGATGATTCTTAGGATATGTTTCGCCCGATCGAGTGACCGGCATGTATCATTGCCCAGTGATGCTGTCTGAGCAGTTCGCAACAATCTGGATCTGTTGCTACTGTCAGTGAAGCAAAATGTTGCTGGACGTTTGCTTCTTACAAACCGTTAGCACTCTAATGCCACTGTCTTACAAGTGACTCGTAATCAAATGCTACTTTACCGCAGAGACTGGTAATCAGTCGCCACTTGTCCACATACAACGGGCCAGAGAACTGGCAAACGGATGCCACTTTCCCACAGACGGCACCAAATGTTAAAGGTAATAATCGTCGTTTACTATTAACTTAACTGTTAACTACCTACTGCAGCCGTTAATTACTGGCTTAAAACAACAATCCTTCAGAGACTTCATAATCTGGTTCCACACCTGCGTACCAGATATTTCCGAGTCTCTCTTTCTCTGTACTCAATCTTATCGCAAGAATAGACTGACTCTAGCCAAGTGGGTCCTTGGGAGTGGTAGGGGTCTGTTAGACAGAGGCCCTATACTATTTTCCCAACTTCTCACTCACTCGTCACTCGGTCAGCGCGTCTTAGCTCAGTAGTTGTTTCTAATCAACCAAGGCTATCAACGTCTTAGAATCCCGTACTCCCAGATCTACCTGCTACAACAGTTGAGCAGTAGTCCGGACTGAGAATCAATACGCAAAGCGCACTGCTGGTAACTTAACACGACCACACCACGAAATCCTTCTGCACAATTTACAACTTTACCGAGTACCACATTCCAATCGCAAGACCTTCTGACCATAACTTGTCGCGCACTTTACCATCATCTTACTCGTATTCAGAACACTACTGGTACTAATTTGAACACAGATATACTACCGACCCAGTCATTCACAAAGACTCATAACTCACAACTGCACCATGTTAGCTCTCTATACTTCCGTGCTTCACAGAAGAACGAACAGACAAACGCATTCCTGTCGACTAACGCTTAGGAAATACTTCAACCATTACCGGGTGAAATCTCTACAACACAGTATCAATTCGTAACACTGCGTATAGCGCACAGACGCACACAAGCACATTCACAGGAGAGAGCATGGAGCCGACGAAACAGAACAAAATTACTCTTGTTCTACACATACAACACTATACGTGCAATTCCCAAAACACAGGGGACTCTTTAACTCGTTACCGAACAAAATCTCACAATCGCAGTACCGACTCGTAACACCACAGTGTATCACGCATACACAGTCAAATGATTACACAGATAAAGGCGCGCAGAACAGGACAGAACCAAGGTACTCTACTCGTTTACACACAATAGAAGAGTTAATCCCAAAACAGGGCTCTCACAATACACTCGAAGCCCCCCAAAAAAACGGGGACTCTCTCAATACACTCGTAACTTCCCAAAAACGGGGACTCTCTCAATACACTCGTAACTTCCCAAAAACGGGGACTCTCTTTCTCTCATCCCTTTTCATTGCTTTAAATAGAATTTTGTTACAAGGCTTGCGCGAATCTTTCTTTACCGCGTACTTCCAGAAGAGTTCTTTCTACATTAAAAACCTCTGTCTAAGTACAATTGTTTTTTGTTCGGCGGCCGTCTAACAGTGTGACCTCCAATTCCTATTAATTGGGCTTTTGTGGGATTCAATTCTAATTGCAGCTCGTCTGCTATTCTCTTCCGCATGCAGCTAAGGCCTGCTCCTGAATCTATCAATGCATCTATCAATTTATACTCTGTCTTGCCAATCCCTAGGTTTAGGTAAGGTTGCGTTTTACACATACCCGTTGAATCCTGATTTTTGACCTGATAGTTTGCCATAGGGATGGGCTCTTCTCCTAGGAGATAACGTTCATCTCTTTGCCTGATCCACTCTTTCCGTTTCCTAATGCATTCTAGTGCTTCCTGTCGAGCCTCCTCTCTAATTCGTTCTTCTTCCTTTTTCCTATTTTGAGCTCCTAACAGTCGCGCTAGCATTTGATCAGTCAAGGGCTCCATGAATCGTCTTACTCTGCATCCACTGATGTAGTTGGGAAGAATGTCTCCGTCTAGTGTGGCGAGATTGACTGCACCACTAGTAGAGATTCGATTTATAATCAAAGGTCCATATCCGCGTTTTTGTAGCTTCTTTGCATGTTGTTTTAGGGTGTATACTAAGACTAAGTCGCCTTCTTTTAGTCCCTTGTCTTTTATATGTGAATCACAATATGCCTTTTGTCTCCGTTTAGCGGCATAAATGCCTGCTACAGCTTGCAATCTAGTCTCGTGCAACTTTTCAATTTGATCTAGTTGCAGGGACAATTCATGACCGTTCCACTCATATTGTTGGGCCACTTTCAATGTAGGTACTAAGAAGTCAATTGGCAAAATTGCATTCTGCCCATACACTAGATTGAAAGGTGTTGTTCCAATGGCCGTTTTATATGCCACTCGGAAGGCCCAAATTGCGTGATGCAATTGTTTGTCCCAATCTGACCTTCCATTATTGACAATCTTTGTCAATACAGTGCATAGTACCTTGTTGGAACTTTCAGCTTGTCCGTTAGCTTGAGGATGGTATGGGGCTGATTTTTTATGAATCACTAGAAAGTCATTCATTAGGGACTCAATGACTTCGTTTAGGAAATGCGTTCCTCGATCACTCACTATCTCAATCGGTAGTCCAAAGCGTGTGAAAATATGCTCAAAGAGAAATTTTGCTGTAGTTTGAGCATCATTCTTTCTAGTGGCTTTTGCTTCTACCCACTTGGTTAAGTAGTCGGTGGCTACTATGATGTACTCCGCATGTGATCCTTTCGCCGGTGGATTGATAGGTCCTATGAAGTCAATACCCCACTTGGTAAATGCTCTTGCACAAACCATGGGTCTTAAAGGCATGTCATCTCTTCGAATGGGATATTTCGCTCTCTGGCATGTTTCGCAGCTTGTCACATATGTCTCCGCATCCATATGTAGAGTTGGCCACCACAAGCCTGCAAAGAGAATCATCTTGACAGTTCTGTCTGCTGAAAAATGTCCTCCCGCAGCTCCTGCATGTGCCATTTCTAATATGGGAAGATATTCTCCTTCATGCACGCACAATCTGAGTTGATTGTCTTTTCCTCTTCTAAACAATTGTTTTCCCATTATCACATAATCCTTGCTCATTTCTTCTAGGGATCGCTTTTTTGCTAAACTAGCTCCTGTTGCGTGCTCTTTCGTTTTGAGGAATTGTACTAATGTCTTACTCCAATCAGGTGCTATGGTCGAAAAAGGTAAGGACATGTGATCCTCCGGGATAGTTTCTTTGCATTCCACACAATTACTTACATAATCGTGAACGTCTTTTGACATGTCAGGCCAATATACACCTAACCTTTTTAATTCTCGAATTGTTCCATGCATCCCTTGATGGGTCTTCCACTTGTTTACGTGCGCTTGCTGAATTAGTTGCTTCTGTTCGTCCTCCTCTACACATCTCAATAAGACACCGTTAGGTTCCTTATAATACATGCTTCCAGCAACAATGTGTAAATTTCTTGTTTGCAGAATCTCTTTTTTGCTATCCTTATTTATTGGGTGTTGAGGGCCATGGGTGAGTATGGGAATTAGTCGTTCTGCCCACTTCGAACATACTTCAAGATTAAACAAATACGTATCTGGTAAATCATCCGGTACTCCGCTAGGTGGTTCTCCATGCGTTAGCCTTGAAAGGTGATCTGCTCTTACATGTGTGTTTCCTTTTTTGACTATTACCTCAAAGTCGAACTCCATTAATAACAAGAACCATCGTACCAATCTTCCCGTGTTGCAAGGCGTATTGACTAAATACAACAAAGCCTGATGGTCTATGAAGAACTTGAATTTGTTGGCTAAGAGGTAGTGTCTAAACTTCTTCACTGCATAAACCATTCCTAAGCCTTCCCTTTCAGTAGTCGTATAATTTCTTTCTGCTTGGTTTAATTGTCTACTTGCATAAGCGATTGGATGATCTAGCTTCCCTTCGTCAGCCGGTTGAGCTAGGATACATCCAATGGCATAGTTCGAAGCATCAACATGAATATGAAAAGGCTTGCTCCAGTTGGGTGATTTTAGAATTGGGGTTGTACTCAGCCACTTCTTAAGCTCGTTGAAGGCCTTCTCACACTCATCTGTCCAAGTGAACTGAGTCAATAGACCATATAAAGGCTTAGCTATTATGGCATACGTGTGAATAAACCTACGGTAATATCCACAGTGTCCCATAAAGGCTTGTACTTCCTTTGCATTCTTGGGTCTTGGTAGCTCTAATATAACTTTAATCTTTTCTTCGTCCGTGGATATTCCATTCTTTGAAACGATGTGTCCTAGGATTTTTCCTTGTCGTACCATGAAGACACATTTCTCAGGGTTCAAACAAACTCTGTACTGTCTACATTTATTGAATATTTTTCTTAGTTCCGGTATGTGGTCTGGTCGTTGATTTGAGTATGTACACAGATCATCTACGTATACTTCCATACTTTTCCTCAGAAATTCTTTGAATACATGACACATCAGTCATTGGAAGGTGGTTGGCGCATTAGTGAGCCCGAAAGGCATTACTCTAAATGCATAGATTCCCCATTCAGTCGCGAATGCGGTTTTATGCCTCAGTTGCAATAGCTACTTGGTTGTAACCAGAGAATCCATCCAAGAAGCTATATACCTCCTTGCCGGCCACTCTTTCCAAAAGATGGTCTGTGATAGGTAAAGGGAAACTATCACGTATAGTTGCTGCATTTACTTTTTTCAAGTTGATACACACCCTTAGTTTTCCGTTTTTCTTAGGCACTACTACTAGTGGCGATACCCATTCTGTGTGTTCAATCTCATAAATGAAGCCTGCCGCTAGTAGTTTGTCAATTTCTTCCTTTATTTTTGCTGCGTAGACTTCATTATACGTATAAAGGCGTTGTTTAGAAGGTTTTGCATCTGATGTCATAGGGATTCGATGAGCGCATATGCTGGGTTCTACACCCTTGAGGTCTTTGTACGTCCAAGCAAACACGTCTCGATATTCTCGGATGAGTCGTATGAGATCCTCTTCTTCCTCTTCCGATACGTCTTTCCCAATATATGTGCACCTCTCTTCTCCGTCTTCTATCGTTACAACAACTTTCTTGGTTTGTTCCTTGTTGTCATAGGCTTCTCCATCCCGGGCCTCTCGTTTAGGCATTTGAGTGGCTATCTTTCTTTCTTCCACTTCGTATCTTTTAAAATGTTCTGGAACTTCGAAATGGTCTGGTTCCGGTTCCACTTTACTCGTGTCCTCTCTACGCTCATGTATCATAGGGATGGTTTCGATTGTTAAGACTTTTGTTGGTCTTTCTTTGGATTCTTTTTGCATAGTTTTTAAATATTGTTCCTCAGAATCAAACTCTGGTTCCATTTCTATGCTTTCGTACTCTTCTTTCCACTCTTTCTCTTCAATTTCCTCTTCTTCTACTTCTTGGAGGATAACCATGTAGAGGTTCACGTCATATCCCTCCTCGTCTATACAATCGTTCATCGTCAATACTTCCTCATTCACACACACATCTAATGTGGCTAGAATTTCCATCCAACCATGTGGTTCGAAGAGTTCATCTGAAAAAATTTTAGGCATGTAATCGGGGTCTTCTATCGATCGATAGTTAGGGTTTCCTATTGGCCACATTTGTTTTTTACACTCCTCCTTCTTTGCTTCTTTGCACATCCACAACTGGGCATCCTCGTGCATCCAAGATTGGTCACTTGATCCAGCACTGTGAATGGATAGGTCATCTTCTTCTTTGTGGACTGGATTCCATTGTAATGGAGGGACATCCCGATAAGCGAATGTGTGCAAATTTATCTTGGTAGTGTTCCCTTGATGTTGGAGATATAATGAATCTCTACCCCAATCTTGTACTACTCGCATCTGTCTCATGAAGGGTCGTCCTAATATCATCTCATAATTGTTTGCTTTTTCGAACTTACATATGGCTAGTGTGTGTTCAAATTCCACTCCACATGTTGTTAACTTAATTCCTTCCAATATTCCTAGGGGTCTCTCCACATGACCGTCTGCTAACTGGAGTTTCATGCGAGTGGGTCGTAAGGCTGGTTTTCCCCACTTTTCCCAAATCTCCTTTGTTGCAATTCCTACTCCTGCTCCTATGTCTAAGATAGCTTTGGTCATGTACCCATTGTAGATGACAGGTGAACAGGTATTCCCTTCATCCCCTTCACTGAACTCTCCTACTTTATCGACTGGAACCTGTATTGTGGACTTATTTTCCATTTCCTTTTCTTTTGATCCTCCATTCTTTGGTCGTGTTTTCAATTGGTCTGCCAATTGCTTCCATAACTGGGGTTTAAGTCGAAGCAATTCTTCTACCGTCAATTGGCATTGCACTTTGGTTCTCTTTAGTTCCGTTAGGTTATGCAAACTTTCTTTTCCCTTTTCTTTTCCTTTTCCATGCACCGTGGGTGCTCGTATTATCACTGACTCTCTTTCGTACTCTCCCATATAGTTAGGCAATGTTGAAATGCTTATGGTCTCCTCTCTACCTCTATCGAGTCTTGAGATCTCCTCGTAGACCTCCTCGAGGTTAGGATGGGGTTGACAGTCTTCCACATCTATTTCATCAAATGGTGGTGGATCGACACCATTCCTCTTCCATTGTTCTTCTCTGATTCTATCCCACAAATCCTTGGGCCATTCTGCTTCTAAGTCTGGTATAGCTGATACAGGGCCATCTTGTGCTGTCTCTTGTTTACCTTGGGGATCTTCTTTTCTAAGTTCTTTATCCTTTGGTTTGGTGCATTCTTCATAAGGTTCCTGTGCAATCCTTTTTTCTGGTAGAGTTGGGATAGTCTTTTCTAGGGTTGTTTGTGCTACTTCTATGAGTTTTCTGCATATGGCTAGTCTTTCCTTTTCTAATTCCCCTCTAGGGTAAATTTTTTCAAGTTGCTCTATGTTCGGTCCCGTTTTGATTCTAGCTTGGTATGCTTTTAACCACATATCCAAGTCGTCTGGCTTTGGGTCTGCTAGAATTGATCCGGGCTTCTCCCTATCTGAGCTAGGTTCGATTAGCTCAGGAGTCTCCTTAGACTTCCCTTGTTCTTTGTGTTTACTTGATTTTTCGATTTGCTTTTTACTGTTTGTACTCTTGTTCTTTGCCCATTTATCCTTGAGTTTCTCTCGTCTTTCTTTCCATTTCTGAGCTTTTGTGTTGCGGGAATTTTCACATGGGTCCTCGGAATCTTCCACTATCTGAGTTGAAGGGCTTATTTTCGTGTTGTTTTTTTGCTCCTCTTCCGAGTGCTGTTCTTTTTGTTGTTTTGTTTGGGCTCTAGTGATGGCTTTTAGTGGCACTGTGTACTCCTTATCACTTCCCGATTCTTCTATGACCTCTATTACATTGATTGGTGCAAAACCTTGGTTTTTTACTGGATTCTTAGGGCAATCCCTAAAAAGATGTTCCTTTCCGCAATCACTGCAATATCCTTCCCAGATTCTAGGTGGTGGAGGGTTGTATGGTCGAGGGCACTCTCTAATGAAATGGTCTCCTCCACATCTATAGCATGGTCCTCTCTGTACTGGTGGTCTACTGGGTGGTCTCATGGGTTGTTGTGCCTTAGGAGCTGTATACATTAGAGTGGAAGTCTCTGCTCCATAAGTCTGATCATAGCCTTCATACCCATAGTATGTAGTCTCATATGCCGGTTCGTATTCCATCGTGTAGGCTTCATACGGATAGTACTCACTTGGTAGGGCTTCGTATCCAAGGTTTGTTGATTCTATCTGGGTCACTGTAGTGGCTGGTACTATAGCTCTTTCGAGATTTTCTTCTGGTTGTGCATACTTTACTGATACTACTTGTTGAGGTTGCGACGGTTGGGGTCCTAGCACTGGTTGTGGTGGTGGGTATGGTATCTGTTCAATTGGTCTAGGTACTCCCGTCTGTGTTGGATAAGGGTTGTATCTTGGGATCTCTCTATTTGGATCTCTAGGTGGATATCCATACGGTCGATACTGAGGTGGTTGGAAAGGGCGTGTTTGCCTATTAAATGGACAGTTCTCAGTAGTGTGATTAGTGTATTTCTGTTCTATGTGACAGTACCACGAAGTCCCTTGTTGTTGCTGCCTGTTGTATGGATAAGCTGGTTGTGCGCCGCCCCCTCCTCGAACACACAAGTGAGTGGGGTGATCTCCTCCACATAAGCTACATCTCCGGAGTATAGGCAATCTTTGAACTGGGTGTTGATAAGCTCTTTGCCCCTGTGCCCCTAATTTCTTGGCTAATAGCTCTGCTAATTCTTCCACGTGACTGGAGTTGGAAGAAATGGCACTCCTTGAATCGTCCGATTTAGCGTGGCTGGACTTGCTGTTGAGGTCCTCGGCCAAGTTATCTTCCAAATCAATACACTCATGAAGACACTCACTCAAAGTTTGTAGTCTTTTCACGTACACTAGCGTTCTTAAGGTTCCGTTAGTGAGCCCATCTAAAAATAGTGAAATCATCTTTTGTTGAGTTGGTCTCTCTGTCACTGGGCATCTATCCACATACTGGTTGAACCTTCTGGCGGCATTCTTCACCGTTTCATTAGGATTTTGTTTGAAGCTGTGAATTAGCGAAGCTGAATTGTGTTTGATTCCTCTCTTAGTGAATTCTCCTATGAATTCTTGAAAAAACTGTTCCATGTTTCCAAACTAATTGGGATCTAAGGGTTGGAACCAGGTCAGAGCTGTTCCTATGAGGGTGAGTCCAAACGCCTCATACTGTACAAAGAAGTCGTCCACTTGTTCCGCTCTTAGGACTTGTTTAAATTCAGCAATGTGATCATATGGTTCTCCTGATCCATCATAAGGGTTTCTTACACACTTAGCCACTTGAATAGGCCTCAGCCTTCTAACTCATTCAGGTGGTCTGGGCATCACCGGAAGAATAGGGACAGCCGGTTGTATTGGTGGTATTCCAGGCTGTCTTCCTATCGGTGGTTGTGGTCTTACTGGTGGTCTGTACTGGTTTCCTATCCCTGGTTGGGTCTGATAGTGTGCTTGTACTCCTGGCGTGGCAAATTGTACATGAGCATGATTAGGTACGCTCCTATGGCTGGTCTGTCCTGACGCAGTATTTTCTGTTTCTTCTTGATTTCCAAATGGATTTTGTGAGGTTGTTGCCTGCTCTCTCTGAGGAAACACAGGTGTACCCATATATCTTAATCGAGACCTGTCTAAGATACTCACAGGCCAATACCTTCTTTGATCTTTATCCAGGTATGTGAGTCTAGTCTCATCATCCGGGTCTTTCAGTTCATAGAATGTCATGGGGTTCTCTTCTCTCCCTGGAACAGGTGAATCGGTTTGCAATAGTAAGTTTGATCCGTGAATCATGTAGACTTCTAACAAATAGTCGTCTTGAGGTATCAAGTCACCTCTCAAGACACGTGACACTCGAGATCTGCCTCTAGGGGTGGTCACAAACTCTTCTGGTTGTGACCTTCCTAGGTTTTCAGGGTCTAAGAGTTCCCCTCTTTCATTGATCCTTTCCGGGAATTCGGTTACAATGTAGATTTGGCCAACTTTGTCAACATATGCACCTCCTTCGTATTTAACAGCTGGTCGGGGTACAATTGTGGCATTCTGGGAAGTTACCATCCTGGCCACAGACCTATTTAAGCCATCCAGGTAGATTGGAATCTCCTGGGCATTGGTGGACACATACTGCAAGGAAGTACGGTAGTCCCCCTCCACAGTAGTCATGAAGTTTCTCGTTGGTGTGGGACCTTGCATGTCTTCCGAAGCCATGTGTAATTCCTCTTCCGAGTCACTAGAGGTTTCTAAGTAAACAGAGTGGTGACTAGCCTGGGCAGTACTTCCTACTGAAGATATGATACTCCTTCGACTACTTAGAACTCTTCCTGACCGCAAGTTCATTCACTCTCCCAAGCCTCTCTTTATGCTTCTTAGATTCCCCTTGGGTAGCTCTCCCAATGACTCAATTTGTCTGCCAAAAGAAGGGGTCAATCTGGGCGATACCACTTCCTGACGATACTACTCTCGGCGATACTGCACTGACCGCGATACGATACCAGAGGTCTATGCGATACGATACCAGACACCCAGACGATACGATATCAATCTGGTGTCGCGATACTATCCTGGAAAACAAACGATACGACACCTCAACTATGCACGATACGACACCTGAAAATCTCGGCGATACGATACTAATGACAGTGTCGCGATACTGTCCTGATGAGCAGACGATACGATACCACAGTGGTGTCGCGATACCAGAGTTCTCGAGACACGATGCGATCTCAAAAGACCGACGATACGATACCAGAGGTCTCAGGCGATACGATCTCACCGTGATGAGTGCGATCGCGATACCAATCTTGGCGACACGATACCACTACGGTGTCGCGATACCAAGATAAGCAATCAACGATACGACACTTGGGGAGGGCCCGATCGCGATACCAAAGTAGTGTCGCGATACCAGTGTATCAAGCGATACGATACCACCCGGTAAAGTGAGGTCGCGATACTAAAAACTCAGGCGATACGACACCACAATGGTGTCGCGATACCAAGTGTTAGTACCAGACGATACGATACCAGGGATCGGACACGATCGCGATACCAACTCAGTGTCGCGATACTGAAATAGTGTCGCGATACCAAGGCTGGTATCCAACGATACGACACCTCTGGCGAGTGTCGCGATACAAGGGAATTTTGGTATCGCGATACCAAAACTCAACCGATCGCGATACTCAAGCCAAAAGGTCTCCAAACTTGAAAATTTTTGCAACCCCTTGCACCTCTCACCCTTCTCCTCACTTCTAAGCCTCTGTCTCTCACAAAATATGCAATTACTCAAAAATTTTCCCCCCCGCGATACTGCGCATTCCTTATAATCATTTGTTTGTGCAAGTTTAGAGAGTTTTAGGTATTGAATCTTAATGGGAACTCACCTTGGGTCTACCTAGTTTGCTTCTTGAGCTCTTGCACAAGCTTTGAAGGCCTGAAGCACGCGATACTGCTCGCACGATACCGGTCGCTGTCGCAGACGATACCAGTGAGCAGTGAAGTGTCAAATGAAACAAATTTTTTTGGTTTTTATACTTTTTGGACAGAACTTGAAATTTTGGAATTTTTTGGTGATTTTTTTTGGGGGATTTTGGTCTACTCCTACTCCTCTTCTCCTCACTTCTCCTCTCCTTCTAGCCTAACCCTAACTCCTCCTTCTCTTCCCTCCTCCTAAACCTAAACCTAAAACTTATCACACACACCTCGAAGATGAGAAGTGACAAGTGCTGAAATGGTGGACTACTTGCCAATGGACAAATTTGCGTCTACAAGTACGATTCGATCACACTCGGTCTATAACCATCACGAAGGCACCTCGGTTAAGTGACTCCCCGGCAACGGCACCAAAAACGTGTGTACTTAAGCCACGAAGACTCAAGGACTTGTGCCAATGAGACTATACCTCAATTGCCACACAAGTGCATATAGTGGGATCTTTAACACACATTTAAATGTCAATCCTAAGGAGCGAATAACCAAGTGTATGAAGACGTGTGCACACGCGATGGATAATGAAGTGGTTTTGCTAGTATGCACGAGAAAAGACTACTACCACTCACACCTACTGAAATACTGAAAGTGTTGCCGCAAGCCTCTTTTTAGTAGTTTTGGTATTTTGAGGTTTTCTCCTAGCTCAGAACTCCGAACATAGGCAATAGAGTACTCGTTTCAAAGCTCTCGACGAGACGCATCTAACGGTGGTGGTTTCACTCAATTCTGACCACTCTGCTTCAAGTTATGGCAAAAACATTGAATTACGGGAGTCACAAACACCCGCGCCACAGCTTCTCCTAGCTTACGCACGCACTACAGCAGCTCAAAACAAAGGGGAAGGGGTAGACAACAGTCCTACACATGCATTTTAAGCATCACACACACATACAAGAGCAAAATGAAGATCAAAATCAGCAAGAAAGAGGCAAACTCGAAAATTCAGAAGTGCTCCTTCTTCATAATGGCAAAAAGTTCTTTACAAAGAGTCACTTTTGACTTATATACTAGTGCCCTAAGTTTGGTCCTTTCACACAAGAGACCGGCACTTTATTCACTAAAAGACTAATTTCCTACTATTGTACATGGGTAAATCACTAATCTTCTGTGGGGGTGCATCTAGAGGACTCCTCTAGTGCATTTACAACGGAAATTATATACAAAAGTGGTTATGATACAAAAGTTGTGTGTCCAAATCGGAAAAATTTTGGGGCCCGTCTTTTTCTCTGCTTTGTGCGCTCTTTAGCTCTGCAACAAAAGCTATCAATGCATGTGTCTGGGCATCTCTGCCATCCCAAGGAATTCGCTCTACATTAGGTGTAGCAAAAACCATAGCACGAATAGGAATATGCAAAATATCATAATCTTCGACACCTTCTACATTAGCTTCAATACCTGTAGTTGTAACAATTGCAGGTGTGATAGGACGTTTTTCAACACCTGCACAATGTTCCACAGTCCTTTTGCAACCAATACATGTCACATCATATAAGCCCATAACGGGTAGTTGGTACCATCCAACTTATCCTCAACATCCAACATACGAAATACATCACTGCTTTGAGCCATGGTCAGTGATTAAAATAAATTGATGCAGAAAACTGACTGTATCTCAAAAAGGTGAACAGAACTTCCAAGATGAATTTTGTTAAACCTGTAACAGACTTCGAGATGCTTATATTGGCGAACCGAAGTTGGTATATACCTTTGGCACAAAAAGACAAAATAGTCTGCACAAGTGCTATGATAGTGCATTCGGAGGCCAAAACGAGCTCAAATTGCAATTTCGAGAATGCCCTAGATGAAGCGGCGACCTTCTCTAATACCAATTGTTGTAGTTAGATGTCTACGAAAGCATGTTAACAGCACAAGGAAGAAGAAGAAGAAGCTTGGAGCACAACACACAATACTGAATGTATTACTAGAGAATGTACAAAGATAAGTAACCCGTTAGGGCTATAGGCGTATATACAACCTGGGGGGAAAAAACCTCCTAAAGAGGGAAAAAGTGCCTTGGCATAGAGTGTTCACACACATTAGTACCTAAATATATCAACAAAAATCATGATTTTTAGAGTTCTTATTGATTTTTGTTTTGCTTTCAAAGAGCAAAAAAATTTGTAACGATTTTTACCTTGAAAATAGGTCTCTTCTTTCAATCTTGCTTATAGCATGCAGGGAGTCGTGATTCTATAGCTCTGTCTCTCTCTCTCTCACTCTCACTTACAAATGAAATTTTTGCCTTCAAAACTTGCTTTTATAGCTTCCAAAAAGTCTTGATTTTGTGCCAAATTGTATCATTTCACTTCATTTTCAATTAATCTTCCTTAATTCTTACTCTAATGATTATAATTCTTACTTCTCAAGCAATTCAACATTTTGCCTATGTTCTTCCCTTAACAGAAAATCGTGATTCTGTGCATGAGATCCAAATTTGGCAAAAGATTTCAAATCCAATACTTACCCTTTCCACTTGAATTCACAATCATTCGTTGGTTGAGATACCCATGCATTCAAATTTGCAAAATTGAAAAGAAGTTACCAAATCCAGAAAATGGCGATTCTCTGCTCAAAATTATGATTTTGGGTTCTTTCAAAAAATCGTGTTTCTTTTCATTTTGCATCCAATCACCTCTTCCCTCTTCATTTTGTACCTACCAACATCAAAGAATTAATCAAAATTTTGATTTTATTAAAGGAAAATTGAAGAAAACACTTTGTTGCTTTTTATGTAATTTTTTTCAAATTTTTATGAGTTTTACTTGAACTTTCCTTATGAAAACCATTTCTTACAATCAATACCTCTTACCTTCCATCCATTCTATTGTAAAAAGAAATTTGTTTATATTTTTTAAAAGATTCTTTTCTATTTTTTGGTATTTTTTTTCCTAAATAAAGAGAAAACAATTTATCTAGGGTTTCTTTTGATGACTCAATGATCCTAAAAATTGTAAATGGACGAAAAATTTGTACCATTATCAATGAACAACAAGCCACTCCATAGCCATCAGTGTTTTTGGCAAATGAAGCAATCAATTTGTACAAAGACAAGCACATTCACTTTCTTTTTAGCAAATGAAGCTATCTTTTCCCAAAAGACAAGCACATTTACTTGGAATAAGCAAATGAAGCAATCAATTTGCACAAAGACAAACACATTCATCTTCCTAAAGGTAAATGAAGCAATCTTTTCCCAAAAGACAAGCATATTTACCTTTTTTTCAATGCACACATGGAAGAAAAAGAATTGTACCTTTCCCAAAAGTGTTTGTTACCATCAGTATTGGAAGATCCAGCAAGGTCCAAAGCTCCAATGGTAGCTTTGCTTACTTCCCCGACAACGGCGACAAAAGATATTTGTTATACTTTTGAGTTGTCCTCTCCAATCTATTGATATATTTAGGTGGTGATGTGTGTGAGCACACTAGGACTGCCCGAGCACTCTTTTTCCTCTTTAGGAGGTTTTTTCCCCCCAGCTTGTATATACGCTCTTGCCCTGACAGGCTACTTATCTTAGTACATTCTAGTGGTAATACATTCAGTATTATGTGTTGTGCTTCAAGCTTCTTCTTCTTTGTTGTGCTGTTTGTGTGCTTCCACGGATGTCTAACTCCAATAATTGGTATTAGAGCAGGTCGTCGCTTCATCTAGGGTATCATCGACACCTCTCCGATTGCAATCTCAGAATCACATGAATTTTGGTGAACATTCTTAGCGTGTTTCAGAGATCAAAACCGCTTCACTCTGTCGTTCGTAATCTGAGCTCGTTTCGGCCTCAAAACGCAGTATCACAATGCTTGTGGAGGCTATTTCATCTTTTTGTGCCAAAGGTATATACCAATTTCGGTTTGCAAATATAAGTGTCTCGAAGTTTGCTACAAGTCTAGCAGAATTCATCGGGGCAGTTCTGTTCAACTTTTTGAGATACAATCAATTTTTTGCATCAAGGTATTTTAGTCACTAGCAATGGCTGAAAGTAGTGATGTACTCCAAATGTTGGCTCTTGAGGATAAGTTGGATGGTACCAACTACCCATTATGGGCTTATATAATGCGACATGTATTGGTTGCAAAAGGACTATGGAACACTGTGTAGGGTGTTGAAAAACGTCTATCACACCTGCAACTATTACAACTGCAGGTACTGAAGCTGATATAGAAGGTGTCAAAGATGGTGATATTCTACAGATTTCTGTTCGTCTTGCGGTTTCTGCTGCAGCCATTGGACAATAAATTCGTTGGGATGGCAGAATAGCTTAGGATGCTTGGGATACACTTACCACATTGTACCAGGCAAGGAATGAGGCTCGTGTTGCTTACCTCCGAAAATAGTTGGAGAGTGAGCACATGAATGAAGGTGATTCTATGGACAATTTTTTGACAAAGATCAAGGATTTGAAGGAAGGATTGATTTCTGCAGATGAAGTCATTCTTGATAGTTCACTTGTACAGACTATTCTAAATGGTCTTCCTGACTTATATCAGAGTTTTGCTTCTACTCTTCGATTGATGATGAAAGGCAATCCAAACACCTGAACATTTGAAGAGTTAGTTTATGTTATATTGCAGGAAGATCAGTCTAGGTAGAACACATCTATTATGCGTGTTGCAGATCAAGCTTTCCTGGCTAGTCAAAAGAGCAAAGGAAAATGGAGCTCTTCAACTAGTAAACAAAAATCTACTAATTTTGCATAATCGAAGAAGGAAGAAAAGATGAGAAGAAATCAGAAAAGTAGAAATTGTTTTGCAAATACTTTAACGCAAATGATCATGTCATTAAGAACTGTCCAAAACAGAACTGTCCAAAACTAGCTGCTAAAGAGGCAAAAAAGAAAGAGGCCGGAATGGTTGTTGCAGAGGTCTCTACATAAAAAATAGGGTCTGTTAATCTTGTGTAGGATGAAGAATGGGTGTTTACTATTGTTTGCAGTTTTGATCCATCTTCTCATGAGTAGTACATGTCTGCAGTAGACTAAGATGTTTGGTACTTTGATAGTGGGGCAAACATATTACCTCACAGCACAGTTTCTTCATTGGAGCCTGCCTTACAGGGAATACTGTCACATGCGCCAACAACTCCTCTTATCCTATCATGGGAGTTGGTAAGATCATTTTGACTAGTGTTGGTGGTAGTTATTTCACTTTGTCAAATGCTTTATTTGTGTTAGGGATCAAGAAGAATTTGTTATCCATTTCGACTTTATTCAAGATTGGCTTGGTTGTGAAATTTAATGATGACAGATGTAGAGTTCATAATCTATCAAATGGCGACGTGATTATTGCTTCTAGCATTTTATCTCGTGGGTTATATAAGCTCATAGATTATAAAAAATTTGTGAATGATTTAGCATGTCCAATACATGATTCTCAAGCTCTATCAGATGCAAAGCTTTGGCATGCACACTTTGGTCATCTGAATTTTACTAGTTTGCTGCGCCTCCAAAAATATGAAATGGTCTCCTCTTTACCCAAACTTGAGGAACCCGGCAAGCATCTATGTGAAGGCTGTATTTTGGGCAAAATACAACATTCCGCATTTCCAAAAGATGGTTCAGTTCGAGGTACACAAAAATTGCAGCTTGTTCACAGTGATGTCTGTGGTCCTATGCAAACTCCCTCTTTTAGTAATTATCTTTACTTTGTGACTTTCATTGATGATTTTTCCAGGCATGCATGGATATATCCATTGAACGCAAAGTCCGAAGTGTTTATGTTCTTCAAACAATTTCTACTTTTGGTTGAAAATCTGTCAGCATGTAAAATGGGCACCCTTCGTTCTGATCGAGGGGGGAATATATGTCTTCTGACTTTAATGCATTTCTAGCTGAATGTGGGATAAAACATAAGTGTATAATGTCATATATACCTCAATAGAATGGATTTGCTGAACGGAAGAACATGTCACTCATGGAGATGGTGAGGTGTATGGTCAAGACTCAGGCTTTACCACATAGTTTCTGGCTTGAGATTGTTATGTGTGCAGCATATGTACTTAATAGGTGTCCCACTAGAGTGTTGCAATCTATCACTCCATATGAGGCTTGGCATCGTCGCAAGCCATCTCTTGCTCATATGTGTGTTTTTTATTGTCTGGCATATGCAGTAGTCCCTCAACAACATCACAAAAAATTGGATGCTAAAGCAGTAAAATGTATTTTTGTTGGGTCCAATTCTGAAAATAAAGGCTATCATGTGTATCATCCACAGACTAAGCACATTCTCGTTAGCCATGATGTTGTCTTTGTGGAAGATGCTACTCAGCCATTGCTTTCATGTACTAAGGAGACATCTGTTGTTGTAGTATGCCCTTGGGAGCCAAGACCCACACCACCTTGCATGGAAGCAAGAAGGAAGGCCCAAGAAAGACTCTCCTTTCATCCACCCCATCCTCCACCATGTTCAAGCCATTGGCCATCAGCCCGCAGCTATGCCACATGCTTGAAAATATGGAGCAATGGGAGTCAAGGATCCTAGTCACATAGGTAAAATACAAGACAATTGCAACACTCTACTTACACACAAAGGAAAATGCTAGCATGCACACACACCTCACTCTCACACTCTCCAAGACTAAATACATATATGCACAAAGCCTTAAGAGAAAGGAGAGTTCTTCCATTGAATGGATTTTACATGAGAGCACGACCAAAAGCCCCCCCATTACAAGAAATAAGCCTCTATATATAGGCTAGACACATTCCCCCATGTGCTCTTTTTGACTAGTCAAAAAGGAGCACATGCCTAACTAACATATCTCAAAAAGATCTTGGGAAATATTCTTTCTAACAACCATATCTCCAAGAATACGTGCGTGGGGATTTTTCTACATATCTACCAAAAATGTGAGTATTTACAATGTTTCAAAAGCCTTACTTTTGGAGAAATATCAAAAAGAGTCTAAGAGGGAGTTCTCATGTGAAACTCTAGGTATATGCAAAAAAAGGGGTTCCTATGCAAAGAAAGGGGTTCCTATGCACAAATAAAGATGTGTGCATGCCCTATACTCAACACCCTCCTCTCCCTAGACTTTGTCGTCCTCGACAAAGCTAAGAAAGAAGCATACATTGCAGTACTATCCAGGTTTGGGTCTTCAAGTCTTCGAATCTGCAGCACTTCAAGTCTTCAAATTTGCAAGTCTTCAGTCTTCAGGTCTTTAGTGTTTGAGCGACACAATCCCCCTAAGGGGCAGTCAGCCCAACCATGTACACAGCCGCCTGTGTTGCCAAATATGCAGCAATTCTTCTGAGCAATTGTTTAGAGGACCTGAAAACTGCAAGTCCAAAGACACAATGTGCATACACAACCATTGCAAACAGGACAGAGCAAGAAAGGGCACATCTTAGGATAGCAGTCCTAACATCAAAAAATGTACCAAGCTTCCCACAGGATGGCTGGGAAAGTGGACACAATCCCCAAAATAGGGCAATCACACACTGAATTAGCTCAAGTCCAATATCTAATAGCACACCCTGAGTAAGAAAGAGATTGACAGGGCACCACCAGCTTTGGCATCCATCAAGCTTCCAGTGTGAGGACCCACTTTGAGAATCTGAGGAACAACCATCTGTAGACAGCAAAGCATCCACATATAATCCAGATCATCTTCTCCAAGCGAGGGAAAAGGCAGCAGACATAATCCCCACTTGGGGCAGTCACATAATAACCTAAAACCCTGTGCCAGCCAATATCTGCAGCAGTCAGCAAACCCGGTGCTTCAAGCCATCAATAGAGTGATGGGGAGAAACCTGGTTCCAAACAACCTGGTGAGGAGCAGCCTGCAACATTTTGATTGGAAGACCAACCGTCAACCCTGAAGCCCAAGAGCCACCTTCCTTCATGCTTTGTTCATCCTTCGTTACTGTCGAGAACTACAAGTATAACTCAGTTTGTCAGAGCAATTCCATCCGCTTTGTTGAACCTCATATCAGCCAGTTTTGGAGCAGGTAGCAATAGCTTTTTTCTCAGTTTTTCCTAGATTTGTAGATATGGCCATTGTAAGCCTTGGAAGCACACTAAGTCATGTCAGAAAGGGCACAATCAGAACCCACACTGGAGTCGTTGACAGAGGCAACATCCAAGGAATCACATAGCAAATATCTTTGGATCTTTAAAGAAGAGAACTTGAGGCAAGATGTTGCCAAGCAAGGTATGAGAGAGCCCTGAGAAGACCAAAAGACCAGAACATAGATGGCCAACCGAAATCCTGTATTAAAGATCGAGAAAATGCCAGCCCTGTCACAGAACCAAGATTCATTCTACTGTACACCATAGCCAAGGACCTGCTCCTTCCATACAATCCATACATGCATGAACAAAAAAGTAAAAACTTGAAGCCCACTTTTGCTGTAGCTATATCCCTGTATCAGTAGGGTCCAAGATGAAACATCTCGGATTAGAAGCCTATAACAAACATTCCTTGCATCTAAAAGGAAGCCACCTTTTGAATTCATGTCAATCAAAGTGTTGGCAACATATAGCTCTTTTCCAAATCCTTTTTCAACTGTCTCAGAGTGCCTCTCTTGCCCCGTCTGCATAAGACCTGTTTGCAGAAGCTTGAGAGAATCCGCTCCATCTACTTCTTTCAGATCAACTTCGGTCATTGTGATTCTGGTCTGGAGAAAAGCACGGCTATCAGGTGCGATTGGAAAGGATTCCTTGACAGTCTGAAATTTTGAAGAAAGCTCCGCCGTTAGCTCCTCATGAACAACATCTTCAATCATTGTTTATAACCTTCAGATTTCATGTATGAAGAGGTAGCAGACATAGATTATCCACATGATTCATGCATCGGTGTCATCAAAAATGCTGAACTTGTTTGCTGCATTCACTGAACTGGAAGCGAGTGTTGATTGAAGCATTTTAGCCAGCATATCTACTAGAGAGAGAGCCCGTTCACCCCCATACAGATGTGGCCTTCGAGTTGTCCCTAAACCAAGAGATTTGGAATGTTGAGTATTGCTAAGCTCCCTGACCAACAGAATTCCTGGTTGTAATCATACTTTCATCCTCTGTGGCAGTAAATAAAATTCTTTTGTCAGTAGCAGAAGCTTTCAGGTACCCAAATTAATCTGTGATGAAGTTCCAGCTTTGTTGCTTGGGGCACACTCATTACACAGCCAGCTTCAGCATAGTTCTATCCTTGCTCTGGAAACATAGCAGTTGTCCACATGGCTTCATCAAACCTGGTTGCTGCAAAATGTTATGAGAGCCCGAGAGTAAATGTTATACATCGGATATGAAGGATGCTGCATTTATTCCTTCAAAAACATAATCCAGTGCATCACAACAGATCCTTCCTTTCTGAAGCTTCGACCAACCTGACAAGAATCCTCCTAGCTGGACATGTGAGAGATATGAAATTTTGTAGGCTGGAGAGATAGTGGGTATAGTGCATTTGAAGCCACCAAACCCCTCAGCCTGAGCAGAGTGGTTGGGAGTAACATGGATCCAAATACCCATTCAGGAAGTGCTTGCCCAACTTTTTCATGTTGTACTCTTCTATCTCTTTAGTCAATGTAGTGGCTACAACCTATTGCTTGAAAGACCAATAGCAGGCACTAAAGTCCAAGAGCTACCTTCCTTCATGCATTACCCTGTAGGTGATGTGCAGCAACCACCAAAAGCACATTAAAAGTGAGCAAAAAAAATTATCCCATTTAACCAAAGGAGTATCTCATCAAAGCCAATGAAACAACTGAAATGACTAAAATATGGGCATGCCACCTTGCCTCCAATAGCTCCAAGTTAGCTCGTCCACCAGTCATAGTGTCCTTGCACCCTAGCATGTGCTATGTTGCTTGATTTTAACACTATTATCCAAAGGAGTTGACTGAGCAACAATGATTAAGTGCCCAAAATTCACATGATAGTCTGAGGACACGGTCAGTAGCTGCCTTATGTGGAAGCATGGGTTGTTCAGACGCCACAGCCATCATTAGTTGCAGATGGGATTCCAGCCTGAGCATTATCCTTTAGTACAAGAATCTCTAAACAAGGTCCCCAAACCACAGCATCCTTCAACTTTAAGTTTGAAAAAGACCTGACAGAATTTTCTTGGATCTAGTATCCTGTTAAAAGAACTTGTGTGATGTGGTTGATACATCCATGAATCTTTAGCTACAACCAGTGAAGTAAAAAATCAGCGGCATGAGTAATTCAATAGTTGCAACTGAGAGCTCAGTATGTGCTTGGTATATTCTTTTGGCTGCTGATGGGTTATGGTGTTTGAGAAGTAGTTGCAGGACTCAGAAATGGTGCCCTCTGATCATCAACCATAACCAAGTTTCTGTTGGTATTAGATAGGGACAAGTCTGCAGATGAATACTTGGGAAGGGACATTCGGAGCAGGAGGGTGTTTCAGTTACCTATCAACCTTCCTCAGCCATCCATGATGCCTAAAGGCAAGCTATCAGAAGTTGTCGATTGCAATAATTCCTGACTGCTATAATTGAGACACGGTAGAACAGGTTTGATTCTTCCTCTCTTTCTTCTGTTGTAGCATATGGCACCAGCCTGAGAAGGACTCTTGTCCCTCTGAGCACATGATGCAGTTCACCATGGTAATATCTTTGACAAAGAAAATTTCCTCTGGACAGAGCTGCTTGTTGTTGACTTCTGATAGAGCTTCACCTTGGTCCTCTATCCTATTGGTTGCAAATTGTATTGATAAAAAGTATGAGTTTGTTGTACCATCCAGGGCTTTTCCTTCATGCACTGTAGATGGTCAGAATCTCTCTGCCAATGCACCCAATCCGTTCCACATAATATCTTGAATATGATCATATAGCCAATTCTTGAGACTGCCATCTTGTTGCAAATCCAGCGTTGTCTGGGGTCCATCTATCACAGCTTACAGCAAGAGTGTCTTTCGTTGAGTATCCTCAATCCAAGAAATTGTCCCCAATGGAGATCCATTACCTGACAGATTCCAAAAGATGCATAGCTATGGTCATCATAAACCAGGGCAGTACACTGAAAAGCCCAGACACCATAAGGTTGAAAAAACCTGGCAATAATAAGTCTGCATCCAAGTAGGTTAAATGTACCCCAGTTATGACAGAAATGGCACACACCCAGAACCCACACTGGAGCCTTTGATAGAAACAGATATCTTTGGATCTTCACGAGGAAGACTTGAGGCAATACATTGCCAAGCGAGGTCCCAGAGAGCCCCCAAAAACCAACCAATCAGAACACAGACGGCCAACTGAATTTGTGTATTAATGCAAGCCCTATCATGGAACCAAGATACATTCCACTGTACACAAGAGCCAAGGAACTGCACCTTTCATATAATCCCCATGTACAGTAGAACCGGAAGCCCAATTTTTGCTGCAATGATGTAGCCATGGTTACCAACGACCATCAGACTACACAAAAAGCCAGAACTTGTTTTCCCCCAATTCTATCTGCTCAAAATCCTCCAACAATCTGAGTAAGAAGACTGCACCAGCCCAACAGTTGCATGGTCTCAGTTCACACGGCAGAAGCCTTGCCAACTACACGTCAAGCTATGAGTTTAAATGAGTGGATGCCACCAGCATGTGTGAAGCCCAGCAGTGTCTGCCTTTTGTATTCCAACTTGCAGCCTATCTCTTTCTCCCTTAAGAGTGGGCATCATCAGCACATAATGCAATGGGATCATCAAGGGGGCCATATTCCTGGTCATTTGTTGATTCTGCACATATTTGTAAAGGTTTGAGTGCTTCAGCCAATATGTGTAATACCGGAAAGCTTCAGCAAGGAGAGCTTCAACTGGTGCATAAAATGGTGAGAGTTCTCTTGCTCAAATGCCAGCATGGTATGAGAAGTGCGACAACAGTGGAATAAGGCCCGAATCCAAGCATTTCAGATATGCCAGCGGATAGTGATTCATCTGTGCTTGAAACAACATCATTCCCAGTCGAGATGCAGACCAGGAATCTTGAATCAACCTGCCCATAGGCTTGCTGCCGTCCTTATGCCTAGAGAATAGAGTAGGGGCGTGAGAATAGATTCCTCATATCCAGGGCAGCTGATTTAATCTTGACATTAAGTTTGTCAGCATTGTGCACATATAATTTCTTGATTTGGACCGAGAGCAAGGGGCAAAGATTTCCACTTGTACGACCACACCAGTTAGGGGTGATTTAGACCTCGTAATTTTTTGTGACTTTCATAAGTGGTTGGATATGCCATTGAGTTTCCCCCAGCCTTTATCAGGTGTCGCCCCCAGCATGCCCGAGTCCACCTGTGGTCAACAGCCTAATGCGGAAGAACATGTCCCCGTATGACATGTCATCTCAACCTGGCTTCAATAGATTTGTCCCATGCTTGTGTGCAGAGGGAATGATCCCATGTAATTCAGAAAGGTGCATCCAGATTTGATCCTTGCCTGCCCCGCTCCAGAGTGCAGCTCATCCCCAACATTCTAGAGTTTTTGTATGTGCACCATACCTGTGGCACTGCATGTATAGAGCACCAAAGAGGGATTTTGGGCCCTGTCGCAACCACCAAATGCCAGAAGGGTGTGGCCGTTGTTGGTCGGCAAGGAGAAGTCCTAAGCAAGTTGGGGCATGGGGCACCAACCAGCTGTAGCAGAGCACACAAAGCAGACTTTCGTTGCTTGACAGGTGACCAGGTAGAATGTCGTCTTCGTGGAAGGGCTTCATTCTAACAGTCCCGCCACTAGGCAATTCCTCACCTCCGAGCACCGAGAAGCATTATAGTGATTGAGCGCAAGGCCTTCGACAGTCACCTTCAAGGGTTCTGCACGCGAAGTTAGAAGGAGTAGTACTCAGTCGGTTTTCAGCATGGCCACAGAGAAGTTGTGGTAGAAGCCAGAAAAAGAGATGCCAAGGAGTTGCGTTGCCAGGCATTAGAGGAGCAAAGCATCTCTGTATGCCACAGGGCAGGGATCAAAGGGTCATATACACCACTGAACCCAATCTTCATATACCATCGTCATCGTGCTCAATATGTAGCAGCGCGAAGGTCACAAACGGGATCGGAGAGAAGTAACCACACACAGGGGAGTTCTGAGTTTACCCAAAATATGAGCAATAGAAGGACTTCAGGTGAGCTCAATCTCGACGCCCATCATGCGAGTCCTACGCCACCTTCGAGTTCAAGAAACTAGACTTGAAACTCGGCAGAGAGAGGAGAAGGGGGAGCTCGCGAGGAGCTCACCCCCGCAGACAGGGAGACAGCTTTCGCCACAATTACCTTCAACGCCCAAAGATAGAGAGAGAAGGGGATCGAAGGCGTTTCACCTGACTCAGAGACCTAAATTTTGTCTCTCTTTTTTTTTTGGATTTTTTTTTTTTTGTGAAAGTGAAACGAGGGAGGGATCAGAAAGAGTACATCCCACCACTCTTTCCAAGGCAAACACTCACAGAGAGATGACAGAGGTGGATGGTGATGTCAAAGGTGGATGTGAAGTGGAGGTGTAAATGTGAGAGAGCAGGAGAGATGAGGGAGTTAAGGGTTGTTCTTGTGTAGTAAACAAACATGAACAAAACTAACCTACAAAAACATGGAAAAGGGGAGCAATTGGTCCAATGGAAGGGTGAAAAATGCCATGCCCACACATATATCCTAAGAATATAAGCAAAAAATTGCAAATCAATATCTTACCACATGCTCTTGAACTTTCCAAGTGATGAAAGGCCGTTCTCCCCGGCAACGGCGCCAAATTTGTTGTTGTAGTATGCCCTTGGGAGCCAAGACCCACACCACCTTGCATGGAAGCAAGAAGGAAGGCCCAAGAAAGACTCTCCTTTCATCCACCCCATCCTCCACCATGTTCAAGCCATTGGCCATCAGCCCGCAGCTATGCCACATGCTTGAAAATATGGAGCAATGGGAGTCAAGGATCCTAGTCACATAGGTAAAATACAAGACAATTGCAACACTCTACTTACACACAAAGGAAAATGCTAGCATGCACACACACCTCACTCTCACACTCTCCAAGACTAAATACATATATGCACAAAGCCTTAAGAGAAAGGAGAGTTCTTCCATTGAATGGATTTTACATGAGAGCACGACCAAAAGCCCCCCCATTACAAGAAATAAGCCTCTATATATAGGCTAGACACATTCCCCCATGTGCTCTTTTTGACTAGTCAAAAAGGAGCACATGCCTAACTAACATATCTCAAAAAGATCTTGGGAAATATTCTTTCTAACAACCATATCTCCAAGAATACGTGCGTGGGGATTTTTCTACATATCTACCAAAAATGTGAGTATTTACAATGTTTCAAAAGCCTTACTTTTGGAGAAATATCAAAAAGAGTCTAAGAGGGAGTTCTCATGTGAAACTCTAGGTATATGCAAAAAAAGGGGTTCCTATGCAAAGAAAGGGGTTCCTATGCACAAATAAAGATGTGTGCATGCCCTATACTCAACAACATCTCTTAGCTTCAAAGACATGTATGATAATTTGTTGCCTCGTTTTACAGGTGGACAATCTAGTGTTGGTCCTAATGAGGCAACTTCTCTGTCTTTGCAGGTTTCATGTGATGATGCAAATCATTCCATTTCTGATGCAGATTTACATGATGCACTCGTTGATGAGAGAGTTGATATTGAGCAGGCAAAGACTATGCCAAAATGGTTGGTGCAAACTTTGTGTGACAGCAAATTAGATGCACCTCTATCATATCGTACTCGTCGCTCGGTCAACTCTCATAGTGCGTCTTTTGCATCAGATTGCTATGCTATGGCTGCCTCTAGTCTATGTGATGAGACTGAACTTGTTTCATTTCATGAAGCACAAAATTCTTTATATTGGATGGCTGCAATGTAATCTGAATAGGATGATATCATGAAAAATGGTACCTGACCTTTATGTGACATGCCTCCTGGCAAGAAGGTCATTGGCACTAAGTGGCTATACAAGTTGAAGCATAAACCTGATGAACAGTTGATAAGTATAAGGCTAGGATTGTTGGAAAGGGTTATGCACAGGAAAGAGGCATTGATTTTGATGGAACCTTTACTCCTACTTACCGAATGACTACGATTTGTAGCATCTGTGCACTTGCAACTCATCATGCTTGGAATGTACATCAATTGGACATTAAAACAACATTTCTGAATGGTGAATTGCATGAAGAAGTGTATGTTTTTCAGCCCCATGGCTTTGTGCAGAAAGGGCATGAAAACCAGGTGTGCAAGTTTAAGACGGCATTATATGGTTAAAAGCAACCAACATGTGCTTGGTAGGAAAAGATACATCCTATCTCATCGCACATGGTTTTGACAACATTCCAACTGAAAGCACCTTATATGTTAACCATGCTAATGATGTGCTTGTGATTATTGTTGTCTATGTTGATGAGATGCTCCTCACTGGTCCTATTGAGAAGCATATTGCTGATTTTAAGGCTGATTTGCATGCCTTATTTGAGATGTCTGATTTGGGGCATTTCCATCATTATTTGGGCATTCAGTTTATGCAAGTTGATGGTGGAATGGCTTTGTGTCAAACGAAATATATTGACATTGGTGTAGCTCAGTGATGAGTAGCACCTCCTTTAATGTCAATCCGGGAAGACATGAGGATGGTATGAAGACCACGAGCAAGTGGAAGCACAAGTGCGTGAGTGAGAAGCACACAAGCATGCACACACATACACACACACGCGCACACACAGTAAGAACAAAGAGAGTAAGACAATGGAATCACTTCTATTGCAAGAAAGTTCTCATACAAGCTCAAACTACAAGAAGCTCCCCCCAAAAATGAGCTCTCTAGCTCTATTTATAGTTTTTGACTGACTTTGGCCCTGTTCAGACCTAGTGTCCGGCCTAGTTAAAAATTAGGTTCCGGGGCTTATTTGAGGGCCCAAACGAGATCTAAAAATTATGAAAATTGGCAGGCAACTACATCTAAGGCTCCCCAAGCTCGAGGACTCCTCGGCTTGTACAAAATGGAGCTACAAAAAGGTGAAATGATATTTACAAGGGTTTGTAGTGATGAGAATCACTTTAGAATGATGTTGGGGTTTCTGAAAAAAATGAAGGGTAGCCTCAGTGCTAGATTTGCATGTGTGTCCATACTTGCTTCTTCCCGCATCCTGTCAACACTCTCCCCCCCCTAGGGTCTGTCGCCTCTGACAGACCTCTTTTTCGCCGTTTGATCAATGTATTTTTGCAGGAGGTCGGTGGCCACTTCGTGTTCTTTGATTTTTAAACCTCTGATTAGATCTCGTTGCAAGGCCTCCCAATCCACTGTACCAGGCATGTCAGGTTGTGGCATCGTGTAAAGCTCGGAGTGCATCGTTTGCTCACATGCAAAGAGATGGAGTAGATGCGTAGGCCGTGGTGCAAATACCTCTGAATGTGCTTCCCAAAACCCCGTGGTGAACATGTCGTCAAATGTTTGCTTGTAGCAGGCAGGGAGATATCTTATGCGTGCATGCCATGCGTAAGCCACTCGTATGCTCGGGGTTGTGCTCATATCATATAGCAGGTCGTAGTTACCATTGATAAACCCTGGAATAGGAGGTTGAATATGGCATACATTGCGAAAAGTTTTGAGTACGACCTGCATCATGTCGAGGATCTTGAGCATCATCTGGGCAGCGACATCTGGCATCGGGTGGAGGCGTGGTATCCAATGTCTGATGGTTGCAATCATGTATGACACTGTAGGAGTACCGGTTGGGGGGGCGATAGCGGGGTAATTGAGCCATTCTTTACAGTTTGCGTTATTCTGAACCTTGATGGCAAAAGCTTTCCATGATCTGCGTCTTTGCACTGGCCCAAAACACGGATTGTACTTCAAATGCATGGGGGCATGATCCCATGTTCGAAGCATTTCTGGATAAGTTTCGAGTAACTTTTGCCTCCACGTTGGTTGGAATATGGCCCCCTTTCGTGCCGCTTCTGGTATGTCTTCTGGTTCGAACTGTGTGGCAAATGTTGGGCACTTGTTGGTGACTCGTTTGATTTCTGCATTGTAGTCAGCCAACAATACAAAATAGGGTTTGTATTGCAGTTCTGAGCTAGTGATCAGGCGTCTAGGAGCGAGGTGCCTGAAGTATTCTGAGTGAAGGATGGTGTCCTCAACGGCCTTCATTGCCAGCATCTGAGTGGATATCCGCTCCTGATGAGTTTTCCCCATCTCCTCTACTTGTTTCATCCATGCCGATGGGGGTTCCTCATAGGTATCTTGACCTTCTTCTGTTACGCGTCCACCTGGAAGTGGTTGAGGCTCGTAGTTGTCGTCGAATGCTTCCTCCACTGGGATGGTAACTGCTTCTTCTTCTGACGGTTGCTCTGGGGGGGAAGGGGGTCGTTCGTACTGCATCAACTTCAGCTTTAATTCTGCGATCTGCTGCTGTAACTCCAGCACGTCATTGGGCGTTGAATGTTCAGGTTCGGTTGAAGTAGCAGCGTCTGTCATTTCTTTATGTTCTTGTCGGTGTGGTGTAGACTCTTGGGGTCTCTGTACGTCCTTTAGCTGGTCGGCAAGCTGATCATGTGCTTCTAATAGATTGGCATACGTTTCCAATATTTGTTGTATGCTTTCTGAGGGGACCGCTTGAAATTTGACCGGGTCTATGGGAGCCCCCGGGGTGTTCTCCATGGCAGCCTCGAGGTTCTCTTGGTTTTGCTGTTGAAGCCGTCTATTCTCTTCTTGCGCTGCCGTCAGATGTCGTCGTAGCAAAGCCATGTTTCGTTGAAGCCGTGCATTGCGGCCCATTTGATCGCGCAGCTGTTCCTCCATGGCTTTGCTCTCTTCCATATGTCTCGCCTTGAGTTGCGCATTTGCCTGTTCGAGGGCAGAGATCTTGCGTTGTGACTCCGTATGAATGAACTCCAAAGCAGTGACACGCTCTTGGAGTGTTGCTGAGAGGGTGCAAAGCCCTTTGTTATTTTCTTCCAATAAGGTATATTCTTGCTTAAGCTGAGTGGCAGCTTCAAGCATCGTGTCGAGTGCAAGACTAAATGAGGTGGAAGATGCAGGGGGTTGGGAAGTGGGAATGGGAAAAGTGGATGTTGTGCCTACCGTGTGTGGAAGTGGTGCTGTGAGTGTAATAACCTGTGATGGTGTTGTGAGGACAGTGGTGGTGGGTGATCCAGCGGATGGTGAGATGTCCATGGGATCGGACATGAGTGAGTGTGATTCGTGAAATGTGAACACCGGGACGGTGGGTGGTGTGATAGTGGTGGCCGTGAATGTGGGGGAGTGAATTTGGGGATGGGACTTTTTCTTATGTTCCTCGACCTGTTGAAGAATGTTTACAAGGTAGGTCCAGAAGGAGGGTTGGGTGGTTAGTGTGGTGCTCGAGGCAGTTACAAGGGACGGGGTAGGTAGAGTTTGGGGGGAAGGAAATGGAGGGGTGGAGGGTAAATGGAAGGAAAGAGTCTGACTAGTGACAGATGGTTGTCCAAAGGCATGGGGGAAGAAAGGGTGACCTAATTGAGGTTCAAGAGCCTGAGTGACAGAAATGGATGAGGGTGAAGGGAGGAGAGTGGAAACGGGGGTGTGTACAATGGTCTCACTATAGGAGGAGAGTGTTTGTGTAGAAAGACACGTGGAGAGAGGCTCTGAGGGTGGGATAGGAGATGATGGGGGAGATGGGGCATGCGTAATTTCCTCCGGTTCATCATTGTGCCTAGGGCTAATCATGTGCACATCTTCTGATGTGGACGTAGCTAACGCGGTAGATACTTCCATCTGAATCATCTTCCCTTGTCGCGGCCGCGTATCAATTCTTCTTTGATCATAAGCAGGGTTCTCTTGACAGACCAAGGTTCTCAATGCTTCACTGATGCCACAGGTGTCCGCCAAAAGATTTAGCGATTCTACAAATTGGGGGTCGATATGCTCTGACTGTAACATCTGGTTTACTAGGCCCCTATTTGCTTCTTCTGACATTTTATGGCGGCTTTGTACCTGCTTGATTGTCTGGTATAATCGTTTGAGCTGTGCCGTATATGCAGGGGCTTCGTCTTCACTCTCTTCTGGGTTATTCCTTGGTGCCTGCTCTTGAGCTTGTGTGTTTGGACTTGGAGGAGGTTGTGTCACTCCTAGCTCCTGTACGCTGCTTGTCTCACCTCGTGCATGTTCCCTTTGGGTTGATGTCCCCGGATCGATATTGTCAGGGCAACCTTCACTGTCTGATAGATGAGCCGTCTGCAGAAATGTTTCAAAATCAAAATTTGGGTCTTCGGTGAAAGTGGCCATCGCTGCGAATTCTGCATCGGTAGGTAGCGGAGGGGCAGAGGGGGTGGGCTGTACCACCTCTCTTGGTTGAGACTCCTGGAGATGAATTGTGATTGGTGCCACCGGGGCTTCCTCTCTAGTGGAGACTTCGGTAGTGGTTGCTGGAGGGATCAGGACTTGTGAAAGGGATCCACGCATTCTTTTTGCAGGCTGACTCCCTGACCTTCGCCCTTTAAACAATTCTAGATGTGCATACTTTAGGGCTCGAGCAACTGGCACATCATACGCCAGACATCTGTAGATGATTCTAGTCAACGCACAGCAACCATGTAGAGTGGGCTTCCTCACCCCCCGCTTGCCTGCCTCATACGCCTGATCTAAGATCCATACTGGCATCTTAATGGGCAAGCTTCCGGTCTCTGCTAAATACAATCCGTACCATATCTTCTTGTGAGGCTGAGTGAAGCGGTCTTGAGCTGGAAATGCGAAGTGCTGGAGGCACATCCGCAGGGGTATGGCGATGTTGGGGGTGAGGGCGCACATGTCTTTAAGCTTCTTGACTCTATTGCTTTTCATTGATTCTGGTATCAAGGGGTCACGATCTGAAGGCACATGAGTGCCATACATTTGAAGGGCTTCCCTGATTAAGGTTACATTTAATTCAAACTTCCTCATCTCCTCCAGATTAGATAAGGAGGGCACCCAGAATGTGCCTGAATGATCTTTATCCCCGGTAGGTTTCAACGTAGCAATCAAGTAGTAACACCTGAGGAAGTCAGGTTTTGGTAGAGCTGCACTGAAGTAAGTTTGAAGTCCTGCCTTTTGCCAGATCTCTTGAAGGGGAGCTGCATTTTGTAAGGCCTCAAATTCTCTTGAAAAGAATTGGAAGGTCCACCAAACCCCTCCACACTCCATCTTGGACTCCCAGATGTGGTCCGCGTCTCCCAAATCCCCTGGCATTTCATTGAACCAATGGGAGTGCCCTTTTACTCTTTCGGTTAGTCCACTGGGTGGATCTGGAATAGGGATTCTTCGCACATTCAAGAATTCTTCAGGTCTAGCCGTTGGTGGAGCTTCCACTGGCATGGCATCCCAGTTGATGGGGGCACCAGATCCTGCCTGAGAGCTTGTGCCTGCCGCGGTTGCCATGAGAGTAGGTCGCTTATCTGCTGGAAGACGAAAGGCACATTAGTGTTGCATAGGAAACAAGATGTAATGGTGTTCCCTTCACAATACTAACATGACAATCCAGGAGGTCAGTAGTTAGTGGTGAGGTGTTTATGATATGTGTGAGTGGTGATTAAAGGTCAGTGTCATCCTAGATGCGTACTTTGGTTATGCAATGGACTCGAAATGCTTCTGTGTTAGTGTGGACGGATTTACAGAAGATGGTCAGGGGGTTTAGTACACAGTTTAACTCTCCACACTTTGATACAGGAGTCGTAGCTTTTAGAGCTAAGGACAGGTGAAGACTTGGTCTGAGTGTGTGATGTGGTTGGGACCTTGTGGGTACCCATTTCCAGACATTCCTGGGGTTGATGGGAGTGTGGACAGTGAGAGGTGTAGGTATCTTGTCACTTCCTGAGTTGTTGGCCAAGAGTGCTTGTGAGAGCTGCTTCATCCTTGTGTCTATAGTTGAAGTAATTTGGGCTTGTAAGCTAGCCTTGGGCACCCATATCTGTCTAGCATTAGGGATGGCCTTCGTTGACCGCTTAGGGACCCAAATAGAGATGGTGTGCCTAGGGGTGATCCTAGGGGGCTTCTTAGCTTTGATCCTTGATTGTGAGGCTCGTTTCTTGTCTCCTTGAGAATCTGCAATTGGAGCTGTAGGTCTCCCATCCTTGCGTATCCAGATCTGCTTCACGCCACGAGATGCTCCATGATGCGCAGGTTGGCGCTCCTTCATCTTGATCAGCGGTTTCCCTCGTATAGAGTGATGTTCGGTCCGTTCGTTTAGAATCTTCTGTGGATCAATTAGGAACTCCTTCTTGGCTCCTGAACCTTCAGTAAGGTTGACATTCCTCTGCACCATAGAAGTGTGGACAAGCACATCGTGGTTATCTTCATATGGATTCCTGGAGGGACCAGGAGTTGTTGCCTGTTCTATTGGTTTGAGTGCTTGATTTTCTAATTCAATCGTGAGACGACTTTGGCCTACCCAAGCCTGAAGAAGTCCACTTCTTAGGTTCAGGTTGACTGCGTGATCATAGATCCAGTCTTGGCCCAATATAAGCGGTTCGGTCAGATCCTCGTCTTCACACACTAGCACTTTTACTGGCATGCGGACCTCTTGTATGTAGAGGGGAAGATCCACCTCTCCCATACAAGGGGTTTCAACACCTCCTAATCCTATCAGATATGCTTCTATGGGTTTTACCTCCAACTGCAGCTGCTGGCAGTAAGAAAGCCGAACTGCACTTGTGGCTGCTCCTGAATCAATTAAAGCCCTCACGCTTGCTGTGCTTTCCTTTTGTCCTATTTCTAGGGTCAGAAAAGGTCGTCGGTCTACTATCTTATGGGTGCGTCCACCTGAAGCCTCACACATGGCCATGTGATAGTCTGGAGACTCTTCAGTGTTAGTCATAGGCTGGTCCCTTCCTTGTCTTCTCAACTTCATTCGTTTGATACGTTCTAAGGCCTCTGCCTGTGCTTCCTCTCGAATTCGTTTTTCCTCCTCTTTACGTTGCTTAGCAATATTGAGTCGGCTTAGCATCTCCTCCGTGAGGGGTTCCTGATACAGCTTGACTCTGCATCCGCTAATATAGTTTGGGAGGACATCCCCCTCTAAAGTGGCTAGTTGTACTGCTCCACTCGTGGAGATCCTATTAATGATCATAGGTCCGTAGCCTCTCTTCTCTAGCTTTCTTGCGTGTTGTTTCAATGTGTAGACTAACACTAGATCTCCTGCTTTCAAGCCCTTATCCTTCACATGGGCATCAAAGTATGCCTTTTGCCGTTTCTTTGCAGCATAGATACCTGCTGCTGCTCGTAGCCTCGTCTCACCTAAGCGCTCTAGATCAAAGATCCTCGAGGACAACTCGTGTCCATTCCACTCATGCTCTTGTGCTACTCTTAAAGCTGGAATTAGGAAATCTAAGGGTAGCACCGCATTTTGTCCGAAGACCATCTGAAATGGGGTGGCATTGAGTACCGTTTTGTAAGCAACTCGGTATGCCCACACAGCATGGTGAAGTTGTTTGTCCCAATCAGAGCGTTTATTATTGACCAGTTTCGTCAATACGTTACACAGGATCTTATTCGTGCTCTCGGCTTGTCCGTTAGCTTGCGGGTGATAGGGTGCAGACTTCTTATGTACCACCATGAATTCTTGAAGGAGATTTTCAATGACCTCATTCAAGAAGTGCGTACCTCTATCACTAACCAACTCTATTGGTAACCCATATCTAGTGAACACATTTTCGAATAAGAATTTAGCCGTCGTTTGAGCATCATTCTTTGTCGTGGCTTTTACTTCCACCCACTTTGTAAGGTAATCTGTGGCTACAATAATATACTCTGCATGGGAGTTCCTAGCTGGGGGGTTGATGGGACCTACAAAGTCTATACCCCACTTTGAAAATGCACGTCCTCCCATCATTGGCCTCAAGGGCATTTCATCTTTTCTTGTCGGATATTGGGCACGTTGGCATGTGTCGCAACTCTTCACATAAGTATGTGCATCCATATGAAGAGTGGGCCACCACAGTCCTGAGAATAGAATGGTCTTAATTACTCTGTCAGGCCCAAAGTGTCCACCTGCCACACCGCTGTGTGCCGTTTCTAAGACTTTCAGGTAGTCTGATTCATGTACGCACAGACTTAGGTAACCATCCTTGCCTCTTCTGTATAGGTTATCCCCTACTAAGGCATAGTCTTGAGCCTCTTGCTCCATGCTTCGTCTTCTTGCAAGACTAGCCTGATTGGGTAATGTTCCCGATCTTATGAACTCGACCAATGGAGCACCCCAATCTGGGATTAATGACATGTGATAAAGAGTGGCATGCTCCACTGGGGGTCTCTCCTGGCACCCTGGACAGCTCTGGATCCACTCTTGTATTTCTTTGTCCATGCTAGGCCAATATACTCCTAAGCGTTTTAGATTCTGCATGGTTCGTTGTTTAGAGTAGTGATTCCCTAGCAGCCCCTCATGGGCTTGTTGCAGCCAACTAGCATGTTCATCATCCTCGACACAACAAGCTAATACGCCCTCGTTGTCTTGCTTGTACATGCTTCCGGCTAATATTTGATACTTTAGCGATTTTACAATTTCCTCTTTGCTTGTCTTAACATTTTTATTTGCAGGCCCGAAGGTTAGGACTGGTACCAACTTATTTGCCCATTTAGGAACAACTTCTAAATTGAACAGATAAGCATCGGGCAATTCGTCAGGCACTCCTTGCGGTGGCTCTCCTGAAGTGATGCGAGAAAGATGGTCTGCCCTAAGATGGGTTCTACCTTTCCTGACAACAACTTCAAAGTCGTATTCCATTAGTAAGAGGAACCATCTTACTAAGCGACCTGTATTGCAAGGTTTATTGACCAAATATAGTAGCGCTTGATGATCAGTGAAAAACTTGAACTTATTGGCCAATAGATAGTGTCTAAACTTTTTCACAGCATATATCATGCCCAAGCCTTCTCTCTCCGTTGTGGTGTAATTTCGTTCAGCTGCATTTAATTGCCTACTAGCATATGCTATCGGCAAATCTAGCTTTCCTTCACCTGTGGGTTGTGCTAGCACACATCCTATTGCATGATTGGAGGCATCCACATGGACATGAAAGGGTTTGCTCCAATCCGGAGTAGTCAGTATTGGTGCTGTGCACAAACGTCTCTTCAGCTCATTGAAGGAAGTCTCGCATTCCTCATTCCATTCAAAATTCGTTAACAGCCCATAAAGAGGTTTAGCTATGATGGCATACATGTGGATAAATCTACGGTAATATCCACAATGGCCCATAAAGGCTTGTACCTCTTTCACATTTCTTGGTCTGGCCAATTCTGCTATTGCTCTTACCTTGTCTTCGTCTGTTGATATTCCATTCTTCGAAACAATGTGACCTAAGATCTTACCTTGGCGTACCATAAACACACACTTCTCTGGATTCAGACACACTCGATAATCTCTACACTTGTTGAAGATTTGCCTGAGTTCAGGGATGTGGTAACTTCTCTCTTGGGAATGAGCGCACAAATCATCCACATATACTTCTAAGCTCTTTCGCAAGAACTCTTTGAAGACATGACACATGAGTCTTTGGAATGTTGCAGGTGCATTGGTGAGCCCAAATGGCATCACTCGGAATGCAAAGATCCCCCATTCTGTGGCAAAGGCCGTTTTGTGTTGATCTTCGGGGGCAATGGCTACTTGGTTGTAACCTGAAAATCCATCAAGGAAACTGTAAACTTCCTTGCCTGCAACACGCTCCAAAAGATGTTCGGTGATGGGAAGTGGATAACTGTCTCTAATCGTAGCGGCGTTAACTTTTTTAAGGTTAATGCACACTCGCAATTTCCCATTCTTCTTGGGCACCACTACAATAGGGGACACCCATTCAGTGTGCTCAATCTCATAGATGAATCCGGCTTCAATCAGCCTGTCAATTTCCTCCTTTATTTTGGCCGCATAATTGTCATTATATGTGTAGGGTTTTTGTTTGGTGGGCTTAGCTTCAGCGGTCATCGGAATCGTATGAGAGCAGATCTCTGGATCTACTCCTTTCAAGTCTCTATAATGTCATGCAAACACATCCCTATATTCCCTTAATAGAGCTACAAGTTCTGCTTCTTCTTCTGCACTTAGGTCGTCTCCTATGTACGTACATCGCTCTTCGTTCCCTTCAATGGTCACTACAATTTTTTTGGTCTTTTCTTTATTGTCATATGCTTCTCCTATAATGGCCTCTCTCTTAGGCATTCGTACCAAAATTTTCCGGTCTTCCACTTCATATTTCTTGAAATTCTCTGGTACTTCAAACAATGATTCTTCCTCTTCTTGTCTCACTACTTTCCTTTTCTTTTTCTTTTGACCTCCTTCACTTCCTTCCTTTGAACTTATTGTGTTAATGCTCGCAAGGGGTTCTTCTTCCTTTTGGGTTAACACCCCTAAGTCTTCTAAGTAGTGTTCCTCTGAGTCAAAGTAGGTATCCATCACAATGGATTCTAGATCATCGTCACTCTCTTCTTCTTCTATGGACTCGCTAGGATCACACTCTTCCAACAAGGGCTGACACATGAACACTGAAATATCATAACCCTCCTCATCACAATGAGGTGTCCATTGTTCTTCATTGACTGCAATGTCCATGGTAGCTAAGATTTCTGCCCAACCATGAGGCTCAAATTCCTCATCTGGAAATATCATTGGTGTATAGGCTGGGTCTTTTATTGGTCTATCTCCAGGGGAAGTTCCTTCTTCTCTCGCTTTCCGGCGCTTTTCCTCTTCCTCCGCGACCTTGCACATCCACAAGTGAGTATCTTCATGCAGCCAGGATGGTTCAGGTGAACTTCCAGAACGCACGGAGATAGAATCTTCTTTCGCTTTGTGGATAGGATTCCACTGTAGGGGTGGTACATCTCTGAAGGTGTGATCCTTCAGATTGACCTTGGTGGTGACCCCTAAGTGCTGTAAGTACAAGGAGTTGGTTCCCCAATCCTGTACTATTTGCAATTGTCGTAGGAAAGGTCTTCCTAGGATCATCTCGTAAACATTATTCTTCTCAAAGTCACATATAGCAAACGTATGTTCAAACTCCACACCACAAGTGGTTAGAGTTATCCCTTCAAGCAATCCGAGAGGTCTTTCAAAATGACCATCTGCCATTTGAAGTTTCATTCTCGTTGGTCTTAAGGTGGGTTTGCCCCATCGTTTCCACAAGGAGGTAGTTGCGATAGCAACTCCCGCACCCGAATCCACAATTGCTTTGGTTGTGTAACCTTGATAGGTGATCGGGAGATAAGTGTTACCTTCTTCACCTTCGCTCATGTCTCCTATCTTGTCGAGAGGTATCTCGGGAACTTTCTGCTTAGAGCCTACTTTTGGTAAATTGGATTCAAGTTCTGGAACCTGATCCTTCACATGATTCCAGAGCTCCGGTTTTGCCTTGAGCAGCTCCTCTACAGTGAGGTGACATTGAACCTTAGTGTTTTTCACGACATCAGTGTTCTTGGGAATCACTGAGTCTTCATTTCTTACCAATATAGTGGGCGCTCTGATCTGGAGAGATTCAGATTCCCATGGGCCTGTGAAATGAGGCAACTCTTGTAAAGAAGTAGATTCAAAATCTAATCTCTCATCCTCTTGTTGCTCTGCTTGATCCCCATAGATAGAGGGAATGTCTTGGGGAAATTGATCACGAAGATCATCAATCTCAGGAATAGGAGGGGAATCACCCTTCTCTTTGGCCCATTTCTCTTCTTGTATTTCCCGCAAGAACTCTGGAGAGTACTGTTGTATTGAAGGAGGTATTCCAGCATCCGTAGAATTAGGAACATGAGCTACCATTTGTGGTGAGCTTCCTCTTTCAACAACTGGTTGAGCCTGTGGAGGTAAAGAAACTTGTGATTTGTTTACCAACTGCTCTAATCTTTCTAGTAAGCCTTGGAAATGCAAATCCGGCTTGACAGCGTTCGTCTGACTGAACTTTTGGCTAGTCTCAAGTATAGCTTGAGCTTGTTCTACCATTTTCATACACATCTTCATCCGTTCAATCTCTAAGTCGGCTCTAGGGTAACTCCTGTCTAGGTTTGCAGTTGTTGGCCCTTCTTGAAGTCGAGCCTGGTAGGCCTTGAACATCATGTCCAAGCCTTCAGGAGTGGGGTCAGCTAATACTGATCCTACTCGGGGTGGTGGGTGGGTTACGTGGGGTGAATTAGAGGGTGGAGGAATGGAGGGTGATGGGGGAGGTAATGGTGGAAGTGTGTGGGAGTGCGGTTGAGATGTGATCTCTGTGATTTTTGCCTTGGTTTCTCTCAAGCTTTCTTCAAGTTCGTTTATCTTTTTTGCCCATTGCCTCTTCATCCTTTCACGACTCTCCTTCCAGGCTCTAGTCCTCTTTTTGGTTATGCTCTCTGTCTCACTCACCTCGGGGCTCTGTTCGGGACCAACACCTTGGTGTTGTTGAAGTGCCTGGGCTCTTGTGATCACCTGCACAGGTGCAGTGGAAGTCACGCTTCCTATGGAGTCTACAACTAATCCCACAACATTGATAGGAGTGATCTTAGGCATGTTATTGGGGTTTTTTGGGCAATCTCGTAGGAGATGCTCTTTCCCGCAGTCTTGACAAAAGCCCTGAATGGTTACTGGCTGAGGCTGTGTAGGGGCAGGCAGTGGACAATCACGTATAAGGTGATCTCCCTGACATCTGAAGCATGGCCCTCTAGGAAATGGGGGTCGTACCTGCCTAGGTTGAGGTCTAGAGTTGGGGTTTGTGTACATGACATTAGAATACTCCGGTTCCCCACTATTTTCACTTGGGTCCTCATAGTAGTATGACTCGTTATGCTCAGGTGACTGCATGTAGTAAGCCTGTGGGCTCTCAATATATGTGGAGTCAAAACTATGGTCACTTGGATCACTGTCTGATAGCAATGGGGTGACTGGAACTATGGCTCTATTCGGATTTTCTTCAGTAGAGGCATATTTTACTGGGATCACATTGGTTGGAGCAGGGGGTTGCTGCACTAGGACTGGTTGAGGTCTCTGCTGCCCTTGATAAGGTGGCTGATAAGTTTGTTGTGGTCTGTTGTATTGTGGTGATGGGTACTGATTCTGGTACCTACCATGTTGCGGATATGGCTGAGGATAATTTTGCCTAACAGTTTGTTTGTTATATGGGCAGTCTTGTGCCGTGTGATTGGTATACCTGCGCTCTATGGTGCAGTACTGGCTACTAGGATTCACCTGAGGTTGGGCCATAATGGGGCACACACTTGCCATATGTTCACCGCCACAATTGTAACACCGCTTAACTGGGGCAAATCTAGGAATTTGCTTACTAGAGACACCTAGTTTTTGGGCTACCTTCTCTGCAAGTTCCTCGATGGATGTGGATTGACCAGATGTCTGTTTACTAGAGCTATCAGAATCCTTATAGATTTTTGATAGCTCTAACTCTTCACCTAGATTGTCCTCAATGTCTATGCACATGCGCACGCATTCCTCTATCGTTCTAGGGTCCTTCAGGTACACATATGACCTGAGCTTAGCGCTCAACAATCCATCTAGGAACAAGGCCACTTGTTTGGCTGGTGTGGGTAACTCTGGCATAGGGCATCTCTCCAGGTACTGTCTAAATCTTCTTCCAGCTAGTCTGACCGTCTCTTGAGGTGTTTGTTTGAAACTATGAATTAGTGAGGAGGTGTTATGCCTGATTCCACTCTTAGAAAACTCGACAATAAATGCCTCTAAGAGTTGGTCTATGTTTCTGAAATGCCTCTCATTCAGTGGTTGGAACCACGTAAGGGCAGTGTTCCTAAGGGTTAGACCGAAAGCATTATATTGTGTGAATAGGTCCTCCACTTGTTCAGCTTTCAACACTTGTCGAAATTCGGCCACATGGTCATAAGGATCTCCCGTGCCATCGAAATAATTCTTCATGGACTTCACAAGTTGGGTTGGTCGTAGGGTCCTAGTGTGTTCTCTCGGCCTTGGCAAAGGAAACTCATCAATGTCCCGGTGATTCCATGGGGTTCTATGTCTCCCAGTTTCTACTCTATTCCTTTTTGTTCCCGTTCTTTCTCTTCCCAGGGAGTTGGCAAAACTCCCCTCAGGTTTGTCTCTACCTCTATCTCTTTGAGCGCCATGAGCTTGGGAGGTCCCAGCTCCTTGATGACCAAAGGATACATTAGACCTTGGTTGGGGAAAGACAAATTCACCCTTCCAAGTGTAGGCATGTCTGCCCTGCTCAGTGACCACGAAGATTCTCTCTGATGCAGCGTCTAGGTAGGTTACTTGGCCTGGACTATCAGGGTCTTTAAACTCGTAGATTGTGAGGGTGTTCCCCTCCTGAGGTTGAGAAGTTCGATATCTCCAAAAAGCCTCATCGGTTTCCCGATTTAAAAGCAGATCGATGCTTTTATTATCTTGTGGAATCCATTCGGAAGTCATGATTCTGGTCAAGACAGACTTACCACGGGGAGTTCTTGGCTCTCTCTCTAAGTTCCCTTGCTCTATATCTCCCAAGTCGGCCTCCGCAATCACATTCCCAAACTCATCAGTTCTATCGGGAAGAGTGGTGACTACATATATAGTCCCCTCTTTATCTAGGTATGCTCCATTCTCAAACTTGACTACCGGGTGGTCTATTCCATGGGGTTGGTCGGGGTTCTTAATCTGGACCACTGATCTTCTCAGTCCGTCTTCGTAGATGCGAGCACCTAGACGATTCGTCCTGATATATTCCAATTGAGTCCTATAAGGCCCCTCTGGCTTTTCTAGATATGCCAACCCTGAACTATCTACTGATCTCTCCATGTGATAGGACATCTCAGAATCGCTTGTTTCTGATCTGGCAGTGTATGGGTAATCACTCAACTGTTGGGCCCAAGACCTGGCAGTGTGATTGACACTAGCTGCAGAAGATCTGAGGCTTTGTCTGTCTCGGCCTAAGTGTCTGCCTGATCTAAGGTTCATAAGCCTGATTTATTCACCCCCTGGGACCCAAGCACACTCTCGTTGCTGGCTGATTTTGCACCAATCACTTTATCCTTTTTAGTTGAATAGTATGTTTATGGTCTTGTCTGAAATTGCGTCGTCAGGAGTACTTAAATGAATTTCCGCACTTGATGAGTGATCGATTCCCGTTTACCTTTTTGTCCCTTAGTGTTTTCGCACTTAAGACCTATTTATTTTCTTGCACTTGGTTGATTAATTCTCTTGGACTTACTTCGTGCCTAACGTTGCCCTAGTTAATTACCACACCTAAGTCGTACTTAGCCTAGGCTAGGAATTGACAAAGGAGGGTTATAAGATCTTCCAACCTCAATCAGCTGGTTGACCCGACAGCTATGCAAGCCCAGGAAGCCTTCTCCCAGGCCCGGTACTCACCCTTGCTAGTTTGCTTTGATTGCCTTGAGTGCCCACAAAGTTCCTGCAAAAACTCACCAGTTAGTATAGCTTTATTGCCACAAGTATTTGAAAGACCCGCTTCAATAATTTTAACCCCCTTGGGTAGCTCACTGTACCCCCTGTCTCTGAGAATCACTTAGTCCCACCTATCTCGGGTTTCTATGCTTTTTGCCCCCTACCACGGTTCTAAGTTTTACCAATATGTCAAACACCAAGCTCACTACCCTTCAACCACTCAAAAATTATCTCTCAATTTTCATGCGTTAATGGCCGTGTATCGCGATAGGTCGGGTCGGGGTGTCGCGATAGCTCGGAGTGTCGCGATACCTCGGGGTGTCGCGATAGCTCGGAGTGTCGCGATACCTTGGGGTGTCGCGATAGCTCGGAGTGTCGCGATACCTTGGGGTGTCGCGATAGCTCGGAGTGTCGCGATACCTTGGGGTGTCGCGATAGCTCGGAGTGTCGCGATACCTCGGGGTGTCGCGATACCTTGGGGTGTCGCGATAGCTCGGAGTGTCGCGATACCTTGGGGTGTCGCGATAGCTCGGAGTGTCGCGATACCTTGGGGTGTCGCGATAGCTCGGAGTGTCGCGATACCTCGGGGTGTCGCGATAGCTCGGAGTGTCGCGATACCTTGGGGTGTCGCGATAGCTCGGAGTGTCGCGATACCTTGGGGTGTCGCGATAGCTCGGAGTGTCGCGATACCTTGGGGTGTCGCGATAGCTCGGAGTGTCGCGATACCTTGGGGTGTCGCGATAGCTCGGAGTGTCGCGATACCTTGGGGTGTCGCGATAGCTCGGAGTGTCGCGATACCTTGGGGTGTCGCGATAGCTCGGAGTGTCGCGATACCTTGGGGTGTCGTGATAGCTCGGAGTGTCGCGATACCTCGGGGTGTCGCGATAGCTCGAGATATGGCGAATTTTCCTGTTCTATCTAGGGTTTATAGGAGCTCTAGGCCTGCGCAATGCCGTGGTACACTCAGAATCGTGAGAGGTCGAGCTTTTCGGAGTGTCGCGATAGCTCGAGCTCAACGCCTCGGGGACTGTGCAGGCAGTTTCTGTACCTGCTGAGCTTGCTGGAGATGGTGATGGAGCTGGTACCTGCAAGAAACATGCAAAAAACACACAAATGCAAACACACACAATCGCTCTCTCTCAAACTCGCACACAACAAATGAGGGAAAGAAAGGGAAGAGGGAATATGTAGTGGGGAAGGAGGTGGAGGTGGAGATGGAGAAGGAGGTGAAGATGAAGATGGAGATGGAGAAAAATCAGAAATTTACCTACTACTTACCATTCCAACGCGTCCTCTCTACGTCTTACCATCACACGCTCGTCCTCAAAGCTCGATCCCCGGCAACGGCGCCAAAATTTGGTGTAGCTCAGTGATGAGTAGCACCTCCTTTAATGTCAATCCGGGAAGACATGAGGATGGTATGAAGACCACGAGCAAGTGGAAGCACAAGTGCGTGAGTGAGAAGCACACAAGCATGCACACACATACACACACACGCGCACACACAGTAAGAACAAAGAGAGTAAGACAATGGAATCACTTCTATTGCAAGAAAGTTCTCATACAAGCTCAAACTACAAGAAGCTCCCCCCAAAAATGAGCTCTCTAGCTCTATTTATAGTTTTTGACTGACTTTGGCCCTGTTCAGACCTAGTGTCCGGCCTAGTTAAAAATTAGGTTCCGGGGCTTATTTGAGGGCCCAAACGAGATCTAAAAATTATGAAAATTGGCAGGCAACTACATCTAAGGCTCCCCAAGCTCGAGGACTCCTCGGCTTGTACAAAATGGAGCTACAAAAAGGTGAAATGATATTTACAAGGGTTTGTAGTGATGAGAATCACTTTAGAATGATGTTGGGGTTTCTGAAAAAAATGAAGGGTAGCCTCAGTGCTAGATTTGCATGTGTGTCCATACTTGCTTCTTCCCGCATCCTGTCAACACATATTATTGTAGCATTTTGGCCTTGAAGACTGTAAACCTATTGCCACTCCTATGGAGATAGGTTTACGATTGAGTCTTCATGATGTTGGAGGTGCATTTGATGTTGTTCTCTATCAGCGGGTTGTTGGATACTTGATTTACTTATGTGTTACTCGGTCAAATATTCAATTTCTTGTCTCACAGATAAGCAGGTTTATGCATTGCCCATGTCTCAAGCATTAGCAAGTGGTGAAGGGCATCTTTCACTACTTGAGTGGTACCTAGCTACTTGGGTTGTTTTATCCCAAGGCAGAATCTTTACCACGAGATTTGCATGCTTTTTTTTTTACTCTGACTGGGCTGGTTGCTATGACACTCGTGTGTCCACCAGTGGTTTTTGCTTCATGCTTGGTAGCTCATGCATATCTTTGTTGAGCAAGAAGCAGCTTACTATGGCCACTTCTAGTTTTGGGGCTGAGGTTTTTTCCCTCTTCTTCAAGTTGTGCTCCAAGCTTCTTCGTCTTCTTCCTTGTGTTGTTTGTGTGCTTTCGCAGATGTCTAACTCCAACACAATCATCATAGTATAAAGGATTAGCATAAAAAACACCTTTAATACGTCAATCTAGGAAGTATACTAAGACCACAGCCCCTTCTAGTACCAATGGGATACAAGAAATCGCAAGAAAAGACCATATTAACTGAGATTTTCTTAACGAAGTAGTTGAAAACTAGGTTTTGAGATATCTTGAAGTAGAAATAAGTATTTTCTATGATTCTTGTGCCTAAAGTATGTTATTTTTCATATAGATTCAGAATATAAGCTCAGAATTGAATTTCATTACATGTGTCATTATGACCAGACAATTGCAATTCTAACAAAAGTGATATTCTTCACAACCAACAGTAGTTTCTTGCAAATAACCATTCAATATTGTAAAAGAATCCTCTCCTCGCAAGATTCACTCAGTAATAAACAGGTCTCACCAACAAAATTCATGAGAAACACAAGGAAAATATTCACATTCAGCCATGAAAACTAGAGAAAAGAGAGAAAACACAATTTTGTGTGAAGAGCTCTCAAATTCAAGATTTTGACCCTTATACTTTTTCAAGTGTCCATGTTCACACTTTAAATTAGGTCCTTTCAACTTCTAATCAAAAAATTGTTGGAGTTAGACATTTGTGGAAGCACGCGAATAACACAAGGAAGAAGAAGAAGCTTGGAGCACAACACAAAATACTAAATGTATTACCACTAGAATGTACAAAGATAAGTAGCCCATTAGGGCAATAGAGGTATATACAAGCAGGGGGAAAAAATCTTCTAAAGAGGGAAAAAAGTACCCCGGTGGTCCTAGAGTGTTCACACACATCACTACCTAAATATATTAACAAATTCCCCTGGGAGTGATGCGGTGAACAAGGAGCTAGCACTCATGTATAAGGAAGTGCCAAGCTATGTGGAATCAATCCACAAAAGGAAGTAAGCCCAAAGGTTTGTGGAAAGCTTCAAACTTCTCCCTAGGCAGAGCCTTCGTGAAAAGGTCTGCAATGTTCTCCTGCGTGGGCACATATGCCAAGCTTAATTTGTTGATATATTTAGGTAGTGATGTGTGTGAACACTCTAGGACCGTGGGGGCACTTTTTTCCCTCTTTAGGAGGTTTTTTTTCCCATCCTATATATACGCCTATTGCCCTAATGGGCTACTTACCTTTGTACATTCTACTAGAAATACATTCAATATTATAAGTTGTGCTCCAAGCTTCTTCTTCTTTCTTGTGTTGTTCATGTGCTTCCACAAGATCAAAACAGCTTCGCAATATGGTGCCAAAATCGCGATTTGAGCTCGTTTCGACCTCCGAATGCACTATCATAGCGCTTGTGTTAGCTATTTCGTCTTTTTGTGCCAAAGGTATATACCAATTTCAGTTCGTCAATATAAGCGCCTTGAAGTTTGCTACATGTTTAGCAGAATTCATCTGGGCAGTTCTGTTCAACTTTTTGAGATACAGTCAATTTTCTGAATCAAGGTATTTTAGTCACCGGCCATGGCTGAAAGCAATGATATATTTCGTATGTTGGTTGTTGAGGATAAGTTGGATGGTACAAACTACCCATTATGGGCTTATATGATGCGTCATGTATTGGTCGCCAAAGGACTGTGGAATATTGTGCAGGGTGTTGAAAGACATCCCATTACACCTACGAATACAGGTACTACAAATACAGGTGTTGGAGCTAATGGAGATGGTGTCGAAGATTATCATATTCTGCAGATTCGTGTTCGTGTTGCTCTTTCTATTGCACCTACTGTAGAGCAAATTTGTTGGGATGTCAGAGATGCTCAGCCACATGCATTGATAGCTTTATCTATCAAACATGCCATTATTCCTCACATTCGCTCTTGTAGAACAGCTAAGGATGCTTGAGATACACTTACCACATTGTACTAGGCTAGGAATGAGGCTCGTGTTGCTTACCTCCGAAAACAATTGGAGAGTGAGAACATGAATCTCTGTTTTGTTGCACGAAGACCAGTCTAGGCAAAACAGGTCTATAAAGCATATTGCAAATCAAGCTTTCCTGGCTAGTCAGAAGGGCTAAGGTAAATGGAGCTCTTCTACTAGTAAGCAGAAATCTACAAATGCTGCAGATTCGAAGAAGGAAGACAAAGATGAGAAGAAATAAAAAAAGTAGAAATTGTTTTATAAATAGTGTAAAGCAAACGATCATGTCATCAAGAGTTGTCCAAAACTAGCTCCTAAAGAGGCAAAGAAGAAAGAGGCCAGAATGGTTGTTGCAGAGGCCTCTATACCAAAAATAGAGTCTACTAATCTTATGCAGGAAGAAGAATGGGCGTTTACTACTATTTGCAGTTTTGACCCATCTTCTCATGAGCAGTGCATGTCTATAGTAGGCTCAGATGTTTGCTACTTTGATAGTGGGATGACCACACATATTACCTCATGGCAGGAGTTTCTTCTCTTCACTCGAGCCTGCCCCTACAGGGAATACTGTTACATGCGCCAACAACCCCTCCTATCTAGTTATGGGAGTTGGTAAGATCATTTTGACTACTGTTGATGGTAGTTCTTTCACTTTGTCATATGCTTTGTTTATGCCAAGGATCAAGAAAAATCTGTTATCGATTTTTGCATTGACCAAGATTGGCTTGGTTGTGAAATTTGTTGATGATAGATATAGAGTTCATGATCTGTCAAATGGCGATTCCTTATAGATGAGTGCTAGCTCCTTGTTCACCGCATCACTCCCAAGGGTGATTTGTTGATATATTTAGGTAGTGATGTGTGTGAACACTCTAAGACTATCGGGGCACTTTTTTCCCTCTTTAGGAGTTTTTTCTCCCCGACTTGTATATACGCCTATTGCCCTAATGGGCTACTTATCTTTGTACATTCTAGTGGTAATACATTCAGTATTGTGTGTTGTGCTCCAAGCTTCTTCTTCTTCTTCTTCCTTGTGTTGTTCGCGTGCTTCCGCAAACATCTAACTCCAACAAAGATAATTAAGTTTGAGAGCTCCAAAAAATCTTTAAGAAATACAGAACATCTAATGGATCATGAGGAAGACTCTTCCTAATTTTTACATCATTCTGATAAACATATGTACAAAAATTATCTATTTTACAAAATCCTTTTGACTTCAAAAAATATATTCTAACAACACATCACCCTTGAGTGCTCTTCCTCCATGGCTCATGAGCTTCGACTATCATTTGTTGGGGGAGATATTCGGTTACGAGTTTTCAACATTTGATGGTCAGGAGGATCTTATTGAGGCACCTATTAGGTTCCACATGTGGCCCTTCTTGTAGCCAATCTTCCTTGGAGTTGGACATGGCGTTCTCGTTCCCACTTTATGGGCCTACTCAGCCAGACTTGACTTTTTTATTTGGGCACAGGTCATTGAGTTTTCTCATCACTTTGGAGATCTTGACCACACCGACCTTTTCATTAGGGCTTTGGATACAACTTAGTTTTTGTTTATCCCAGGTCCGAAGGAGAGCCATCTTATTTTGTAAATTATTGCAAACACTCGAATGTAGTCCAAATACATGTATATCAATGGGAATGCGATCAACCTCGAGAAAGCCAAGATGGCTAGTGAGTCCACATGGCTTAGCCTATGTAGGGCTTGCCAAAGCAGTTGGCTACTTATCAGGGACGTTTGGACTCAGATTACTTTCCATGCAAACTCGCCTTGAAGATGGCACATTTCATTGCTATTGTAGCATCCTAGTTTGCCTCATCCTCATGAGGGTTCTCTCATGGAATGTTCAATGAAAGGGTGGGCCTCAAAGCCTACGCTACAGTATCTGTGTATGAACATGTATACTTGAGGATTCAATGGAAATCAATTAAGAGATATTTGCAAACATCAGAAGTTTTATTGGTTATTGAACCTTGTTCCATTGTGACATTGAAGGGGGGATTGATGGAAACAATGTCCCATAGTAAATTTCATATGGTAGCTATAGAGAATGGACTTTCTATTCTCTCAAAGGAACTCAAGCGGCCACGTCAAAGAATCCATGGGTACCACACGTATTTGAATTTATATACAAGCTTTTTTCCTCATCGAATAGCGTGTGGCACGTTGGATAAGGCATCGCTTCTTAGGAAAGTGACCTAAAATCAAATCCCCTAAACAGATGTGAGCTACAATACAAACAACGCTTTTTCAAAAATCTAATAATCATGTCACTTTGTGGTGCATCTTGAACACTAGCTGGTTCATTCTCAACTGAAGTAAGGACTAAAACATTATGAATCTCAAAATGTTTTGCATAATTTACCTGGTGTCCTTGTCTCCTCATCTAACTTCTGGTTCTTCCAGTGTATTCTTTTATGCCACTATCCTTCCAAGTTTGATATAACCACTTTGGTGTATTCGTGAAAAGTGGTAAGTCATCCCTTGAATCTTTCCTCGAGAAAAGATCTCCAACCCCCTTCTCACGTATAGGTATGGATAAGAACAAAGATATTATCCTTACAATCTTGGAGAAGTGGCAAGACATCCATCAACTCAAGAATACTCTTGTACATGTTAAAATAGTAAAAGTCAATTTATCTTTAGGTCCAAAAGCCTACATGTGGTGGATGAGTCTCTCAAAGACTCAATAAAAATCCTCAACAAATTCCCACATATCTTCAAGAAAGTTTCTCTCAGAGAATGAGGAATGAAATTGGGAGCTTGAAATAGAGTCCAACCAAAGAAAAAATCATTATCAAATTACATTTAAAAGTATCGAGAAATTATTTTGAAACTAAAAAATGTAGATGATTTTCATAGGCTTTGTAGTTCTATGAATCCGAAATGAAGTGAAACATCATGCATCAAAATTGCTCCAATAAGCGATAGAAGTCGCACAAATTTACGAGGATAATTTTTGCTTACATATACAGCTTGATAGTGATAATTTTCAACAAATTTCCACCAAGCATAAAGCCAAAGAACTAAGGGTTTGATTATGAACTGAAATATAGAAAAGGAAAGTTTAATGTAGTAGAGTGATTCTCAACCAATCACTTTTCTAAAGAATGGTTCTCAAGTAAAGTTATTGTTTAAAAGTGTGGTTTGAAATCAAAGAGATTGAGTCTTGAATAACTATATATACAAGGCTTGGTTGGGAGGAGAGCAGATATTCATTCATTAGTTAGCCAAGTGGAGATTCTTTTGAGATGTGTATTTATGTATGTGTGTGTTTTTTGTGTGTGTGTGTGTGTGTATATATATATATATATATATATATATATATATATATATAAGAAATAATAAAAAGTAGTGCTAAGGAATGTGCCTCCCATGCAGATCACTCGCACTCACGATCAGTGATGTGAGATTGATGGCCAAAACAAAAAAGGATTACTTGACAAACAAGACCTTCAGTTGACTTCACAAAACAATGGACTCTCCACCCATGTTTAGGTCCAAAGATTGGTTTTCATTCTACTCAAAAGAGACAGTTCAATATTTGAAGGTTTGAGCTGCCTAAGAGAACCAAAAACTTGAGATCAAGTTGAGGTTAACTTGAGGTCACGGAGATAAACTTCTATTTTTGAAGGGTCCAAAAATAGAAGTTAATCACATACTTAAGAAGTATGTAGTAGTCCGCACGGGCTGAAAGTTTACCCCCACCTGTAGAGATAAGACTGAGATATCTAGAATGTCACACTCAAAGATCAATTCTCAAAGATGAAAGGAGATCGGAAGAGGACACAAACACATCTACATGAAGTTTAGAGAAATGTAGAAGTACAGCAATGTGAGAGCATCGACTGAACTACAGATGCCAATGCAGCTCTTCGCCCCTCAGCCAATTCAACAGTTCAGAATCTACACAATGGAGGCAGTTTGTGAGCATCACTTAAACTCGACAACTCTTTCTCTCCTTTTACGCAACATTTGGCTAGATTGCGAATTTTGGACCAAAGACTTGCAAATCATCCAGTCAAGAAAGATAGCCAGCACTAGATCAAAGACAGACTTTCTAGTATTATTTAGCCACAAAAAGGGGATTCTCTTTCATGATACTAAAGGATAGGTCAAGAAACATTCTAATAGAGCATCTTACAATCCAGAAAATGTTCTCTAGATTTTGTCATTATAGCTGTTGACATTAACAAACTGAAAAGAACAAAAATCAGCAAGCCTTGAGAGGTGGTTTAAACTTTGAAGAGCACCAAACTTTTTAAGACCAGCATATCTACATACTACAAATATGCATAGCAGAATGTGCATAAGGATGATAGAATGGTGCTCGAACTCAACAACTATATATTACCATTGTTGAAAACCAGCTTGGATTAGCTCCATATGTATAAGTTGTATGATCCTTTGGATGAAAATGGGCCATCTCAGACCCTTGGTTCTCAACTATCCATACAAAATTTCACCCAGTGTTCTCAGATATAGAAGGTAAATAACAAGTCTCCTTGGTATCAGAAAATCTATAGCAAAGCTGTCAATTTGGTCAGGATAAAGAATACATTGTGATACTCCCAGTTCCAAGTGAGATTTTTCTCGTTCAGAATGAACTACATTCGAGTGAACCTTTGCTGATCAAATACCATAGCCTCCATCACATGCACTATCCACCATCTAGCTTAAGTATTGATCACTATACAAGGCATTTTCCTCAAGTGAAAAGCGTAAAAGGATTGCATTCAGCCGAGACGTTATTCAAAGATTATCAAAATCACCTCGACTCCCGCAGTGAACTCTGCAACTCATGCCATACACAAATTAATGAATCATGTGCATCTTCATTGTCACTGAAGTTACAGCCTGATCCATTCAAGCCTGACATGTCAAGAATTGTTCTGAACCATTGTTCATGTACATGTGAAAAATGCATGCGGTGTTCATTCCTCTGGAAAGTAGACGATACTCTTGCATGAATTATTTTACGAGCTTTCTCTGCTCTTGCAATCACACTGCAAGGTAAACCAGCCAATGATGCCACATGAAGACCGTAGCTATCTGGAGAAGCACCAGGTGTTAGCTTATATAAGAAGGTTAGGTTCCATTTCCCTGCATTGATTTCTTTTGTGGATCTGTCTTTCATTAGATCCTTATGATTCATATCCTCAAATGCACAAGCCATGTGCCGCAGGATCACTCGTGGATGAGCAGCAAACTCCTGGGTAAGAGGATGATAATGTGTTGCAAAGAGCAACCGACAGTCGACAGAGTCTGCTAGATGACGAAGTACCTTCACAAATTGACTATGTATCAGAAAGAACATGAAAGTTGATCGATCGTATTAGAAGAGCTGTCAGCAACTCACAGAATAAGCAATAGCATAGCCATCAAATGTAGATGTTCCTCGTCCAAGCTCATCCAGGATAACTAATGAGTCTGGTGTTGCATATCTCAATACAGAAGAAGCCTCATTGCATTCCACCATAAAAGTGCCTAAAGCCAAGCCAATTAGCAAGGAAGAAATTGTTTTTTGCAAAATATTATAAAAAAGATTCCTTACTTTCTCCTGACATGATTCTGTCAGAAGCACCAAGCCGAGTGAATATAGTATCTACAGGTGATAGCATACAAGATTCTGCAGGTACATAACAGCCCATCTGCAAAATCAAAAAAACCATGCATCAAAGAAGCCCTGAAGTCTGTCTAAGATTTAAGTATCAGCTCTGAAATGCTTAGGAAGATGCCCACCTGTGCCAAGATGACTACTATACATGTTGCACGTAGAAGTGTTGATTTTCCTCCCATGTTGGGTCCAGTCAGAAGCATTGCTCTATATGAATTAGAATGGCTACCAAGCTCAACATTATTTCGCACAAATACACCGCTGGACTCTGCCTTTAATGCAAAAGGATGCCAAAGCTGCTCGATCTTCAAAATCCCACCTTTTGAGAGGCCATCACAGCTTGAAGTAAAGATGGGTCGGCAAGTTGGACCATTTGCTGCATCAACACTGACAGTGAATGACAGAAGAACATCCACCTGTGCCAAACAAGTGGATACCTGTCGCCAACATTCCTGATGAAGGCTGAACTCTGATAAAACGTTTTGTAAGAGTTCACTATCCTTGTCATCAATATTAAAACTCTGTCATCAAAGGAAACCAACAAATATTATTTATCAACAAAAATCAAACGATCAAAAAAATTACATATCATTGCATTGAATAAAACATCACGAAATCAAAACTGTTGGACATGAGACATGAAAAATACTGATACCTGTTTCTGTGACTGTTCCTTGAGATTGGGAAACTTTTCATCCATGAGTCTCCCTATAGATTCGAGCACTCCATGCGCTTCAGTTAGCCCCTCTATGTTTGAAAGGGCTAGCAAGAGTGAGCTACATAATTTTCCTTCAGCAATATAACTACGAATAGACTGTAACAAATCAATGCCATGTAGAAGCCCATTGACTACAGCACCAAATGCCCTTGCCTGAGAAAGAATATTGTATAATCAACAGAGTTTACTAATAATTATAGGCCTGGAATTCAGTCTAGTTGCAAACATGTACACTCATCTGCAGCAATTCAAACAATAGAGAGCTATTCTAAGCAAACAAAAATTAGATCATTCAGAATGAAGAGTCGGCACAGATTAAGCATTCATTGAAAGATAGGCTTAATGTGAGCATCCACTCAAAATCATCGGCATCAAATGTGTTTCCTCAAAGGGTAAGTCCTATTGATTTCTTGATTTAACTGCCACATAAGGATATCACAATGAAGTTGCATGTTCCAAAAAAAAGTCACCTTGTTAAACTGTCTAGATATAGAAACACGTTAATACTACAGATTGAACTAATGATAAATGCAGGGACCATGTGTCTAAATGCTTAAACAATGGTTTCGTATCTCAATTTCACCATCAACTAAAGAAAAACACATACACACAAGCAAGAAGTAAACCAACTTGGAAGTACAAAAAAGTTTGGGCAAATAAATGTGACACTAAATCACAGGACGATACCTTCTGTCTCCTGTCCCGATTTGAAAGTAATGGTATTGTTGCCTCAAAAGATGAAGAGGAGAACCTCCTTATCTGAGAAACAAGTCTTTCAAGGTCTGGCAATTTCTTCAAGCCACTTCGTAGCATTGAAACAAGGTCCGAATCATTTCTGAAATCTTCCAGGGCATCTAGTCTCTCATTTATATCATTTATCCTTTGCAGAGGATGGCACATCCATCTCCTTAATAAACGTTTGCCAAATGGGGTAGAGCAATTGTTCACGAATGCAAAAAGAGTCCCTAGCAAAATCAACATTCAAAAAGATTGCATTATGTTCTCACAAAAAGGAACAGTAACAATAATATGCAGATAAAAATCATAATCTGATGATTCGAAAATAGCAAGAGAAAGGTCAACCTGACTCTCCTCCATCAGCATTGTTATTGAAAATTTCAAGATTTGACAGTGTCTGGCCATCCAAGCGTAATGACCCCTTATAGACTTCATAAGCAGCTAGATATCCATTCTCCAACAAGGACCCCAACTGTGTAGGAAGCATTCACACACAAATTAATATCCACCATTTAAAATTTGAATAATAACCTTTATGAAAGTGCAGAATTCAATATTAAAATGTTGATCACAATGTCTTCCACATAAACACAGGTCTGGCCTCTGAAGCATAGAAAGCATGAATTGAGATAATGCAATTTTAGGGCTGTGGCATGCTACACATGCAAACATCTAACAGCTTTAAGGCCACTGCAAAGATGTGAAATCTTTCAGCATTAATATGAATACTAAAAGGCAGGAATGTACATGCCACCTACTCAACCAAAAAAAGAAGTGCAGACTGAACATCACAATCAGTAAAGGCCATTGTAAACTGTCCTGCCAACACAGTAAACAATGCTCAGTGCAATTCTACACATGAACTTACAATAAAAAAGCAAATCCAAGTATAACAATAATATCACCAATAATAATAATCATAATAATAATAAATGAATGTATGATTGCCTAACTGAATATTTAAGGAGGCAAACACCTGCCGCAAAAATGAATTAAGTTACAAATTGAAAAAGCAAACCCAATGATAACAAATTAAGACATTAATAATAATAATAACAATGATAATAGATGCATGTATGTATGTCTGCCTAACTGCATAGTTAGGCAGTCGAACACCTGCATACGAATAACCCTGTTGTTAAGCTCATAGATATTTACATATGCATGTATGCATATATGTAACCATGTAGGTATCCATGTATGTAGAACATTGTAGATATGCACATAAGGGTGCACCATAGCTGGAACCTGCTAGCAATGTTTTTGCAATGTGGAAAGCAACACTTTGAAAACATATTGCCAATGTCGCAACATAGGGAGTAGAGGGTTGTGAGAACATTGTATATCTTACAAACTTTTACCCTTTTTTTGGGTTTTTGAGATTCTGGCACATAAACAAGGTGAGATATGATTGAATATACCATAAATCCCCAAGACTATGAAGTATACAATTACCATGGTATAGATAATATGTAGCATATGGCATATGTCTGATGAATGAACTCTGCCATTGAGACTCAAGAGTTGAGACCCAAATGAAGGATGAATCCAAAGTCTAGACTCTCGATGATGAACATGACATAATGTCATGAACATGATTCACTGAGGACACTTGTCATTTACTACAAATTAGTATGAAGTTTTCTCTCACATATGTCACCACTCATGACTCGTAATTCTAAATGAATAAATATTACATAAATGATATGACTGTTTTATGAATCTATTTAATACTATCTATGACATAGTCTAGACTCTGGACTCTAAAATTCTAGAATCTAGACTCTATACACTCTCATAAATGATCCAAAGTTCACAGTTCAAAACAAACAAGTCACGACATCAAAAAATCTATTTAGTATATCTATAAACTGGAAATTAAAATCTGGATCCTATTATGTATCATAATTTATTCACAATTCACATGACATTAATATCATTCAAGTTTTCAACATGGATGATTCAAATCTCACAAGATTGTCGATAAGCAACCAAATTATGGATATGATAGAGATTCAATCTCAGTGTTCGAACTTCAAACTTCACACACATCATGTCACATAGCAAATCATGACTCATGAGTCATGACATCCATAGTATTGCCAAACATGAATCTTGATTCTAACTTCTCAGAAGAACATTGAATCTTGACTGAATAATCAAAGTTCAAACATCATATCAACAATGGGTCATAATTAATAGCACATGATAAGCATGATCCATTTGATTTCTACCCTCGAATCTCAATTTTTTACAAGAACAAAGTTTATATATGAATAATAATCACATCATCCATCAATCAACATTTAACAATACACAATCAATCACATATAAATATTTAAATATTTCATTGAAAAACTGTTAAAATCATGATTCATAATTTCCTTTCACATAATATCATTTGACAATCAACATTGAACATTGCACAATACACATTGTACACTCAATTATCAGGCATTCACGATTAATCTCATTATTCACTGAAAATTATTCACAAAATGACATCATTGGTTCATATTTACATATTTTCGTTCAACTTCATCATTGATCAATAATCAGTTGTATGTGCATGTGTATGTGTATATGTGCATGTGCATGTGCATGTGCATGTGTATGTGTATATGTGCATGTGCATGTGCATGTGTATGTGTATATGTGCATGTGCATGTGCATGTGTATGTGTATATGTGCATGTGCATGTGTATGTGTATATGTGCATGTGCATGTGTATGTGTATATGTGCATGTGCATGTGTGTATATATATGTTTCGGAATTAAACTTCAGAGGTATACAAGCAAAAATTTTCGACAAGTCACAATTCCCTTTGTAATATAATCTCCCCTCTGAAGAATGGCTCGGAAAAAAGATGTCCAAGGCACAACATTGTCAAAGAATTTAGCAATTAAGGTCCCCTTCTTGCTTGCATGTGAAGCAAGAGGTCTTAAATGCCTAGCCCACTGCTCTTTCAAGTCTAGGCCACTGCTCTTTCAAGTCTAGGCAGTAAGTCCACGTCCTGTAGGACAGTTGGTTGAGCTTTGGCCTCTTGAGGCGGAGGTCCAGGGTTCAAGTCCCAAGCTGGACATGTTATGGCTTAGGCCAGTTAAACCCAGTTGTAACCATGTCTCATTCAGTAGTAACCTTGTCTAACCCCTGCTTTGTGGGATACGGGGGGTCCCGCGGGTACTATGCCCATTCACTTGTACAATTGCAATTTCAAAGTTAAAGTCCGGGGGAGTAGGCTTCGGCTGAACCTCCATTTAAAAAAAAAAAAAAAAAGTCTAGGCAATAAGCACCCAAACAAAAGGTATAGAAGAGCAAGAAGATGCTTTTTGCCAAAGGAAAACTTTGATAACCAAGACAAAGTTTCCCATAGCAGATTTTGACAAATCCTGTAACAAAGGGAAATATGTTATGTAGTATCGCAAAATGTTTTGCACAATTCTCAAACAAAAATGCATTGGCAATTCTTTCCAATGCCATTTAAAGGTCATCAACAAAACATTTTCCAAATCCATTGAGTTTGTTGTCGAGTTGTAATGTTAACACCCAATGGGCACCCAAGGTAGAGAAAAAGCCATCCTTCATAATGTTGTCTGGGACATGGAGGGAAATCAAAATGATGAGCCTTTGTATTGATCAATTTTGGTTTAGTTGTGTATTCATAATCAATCCAAAAGCCTTTCCAAAGGCACCTAAGGATTCACAAGCATGCATATGGACTCATATGTAGCTTTTAATGAAAGCATTGCATTGTCAACAAAGCCTACACCTGCAAACATTTTGTCCCCAAGAGAGAGACAACAAAGGAATCTCTCACAAATAGCATCATCAAACATGCAATATCGAACTGCATGCATGACAAGGACAGGTTGTATGAGTTGATCATGGACAAGAACGAGTATAAACATTTTCAATTAACAAGGGAATTACGCCCAACATTTTGTTTTGAAACCCATACTCCTCATAACCACTGCAATAAAACCAAGTAAGCTATGCGAAAGACCTTGATGAAGTCAACTTCCAACATGACATTTGAACTAGGTCGAGATGCCCATTATTTCTATGGAAAAGACCTTTCGACACTTATACATTGTTCCAATATGACAAAGGCACGGACTGGCTTCTTGACAGCACGTCATACATTCAACATTGGCCTTAAATATAAACATCCTTGGCTATCCCTCCAACAATCCTTTCAAGAGATTCAATAGCCAAACACCAATTTTGTATAAAGACTACTTACTCTATTGGACGCTTGATGGCCTAAAAGTTTGGTAGAAAGCATCCGTTGGATCACACTATGCAACGCTCCAATCCCCCATCAACATTGGGATCATATGCAATTGCAATGGGAAATCCAAAAGGGTCAATTGTGATGGAAATAACAATTGAGCTTTACTCAAGGTCTTGCATGCAAATAATAATTTCAAAGCTCTTTGCATTCGAATTAACATTCGAGCTTTACTCATTCACAAGCTCCACTATGAAATGGATCTCTAATCAATTGCATTCCACAATGCTTTGAAACTAAAATACTAAGGGATAGGCTTCTTATGGCCTCTTTGGAACAAAAGGAACCGATCTGCATGGTTAATCATGCTGATTGTTTGGACATTCTTGTAGTGGGCTCCATAAAACTGTGTATATATAGAACCTCCAAGCTTCTTGATCGTTCCCAAGTGAATCAATGGGATGTTCTTTCCAAAAGGGGAAAAAAAAGCATGTGTATGTGTATCTCTATATGTATGTGTATGTGTATGCATATATGTATATGTATGTGTGTATATGTGTACGTGTATGTGTATATGTGTACAGTGTATATGTATATGTGTGTGTATGTTTGTGTATGTATATGTGTGTATGTGTGTGTACATGTATGTCTGTGTATATGTATCCATGTTTGAATTTGCATATGTATCTATAATTGCAACTACACCTACATCTATGTCTATGTGTATGTGTGTCTTTGTGAGTATGTCTATTTGTGTGTGTATATGTACATATACATGTGTAAGTATGTGTATGCATATGTGGATGTGTATGTATGTGTGTGTATGTATGTGTATGTGTAACTGTAAGAGTATGTGTAAGTGCAAGTGCAAGTGCAATTGTATGCGTGTACGTGCAAAAAGCTATTGGCCTGCCATCTTGGCTAAAGACTATCCATATGGCTATGTCGCTAGCATGTCTCCAATTCAAATGGTTTTTGTGGATCTACCACTTCATGTATTGGAGCCTCTGAAACAACTTGCTTTAGAGTATCAAACTTTCTTGTTGCTCTTGCTTCCATGCAAAAGGTACCTTTCATTTCATCTTATTCGTCATAGGTGCTATTAATGACGAATAAGATGTAATGAATTTCCGATAGAAACTGAAAAGTCCTAGAAATGACCATAGTTGCCCCTCATCTTGAGTAAGCAATGTTAAAATAATTGAGATCCTCTTGGAATCCATCTGAACCCCATCGGCCGATACCACATGCCCTAAATACTCTATCTTTGGAAGAAACAACTGAGTCTTATCTAAGTTACAAATAAGTGATTTTCCTCTAGCTTATTTAACACCAATCTTAAGTGACTTTCATGCTCATGTACGGACCTACAATACAATGTACACCAACAATAGATTTTCCCTTGAACAAACATACAATATCATTCATTAACATCATGAAAGTAGCAAGTGCATTAGTCAAACCAAATGGCATAACTAAATACTCATAATGCCCAAAATGGGTCTTGAAAGTTGTTTTATATACATCCTACTCCTTAACTCTAATCTATTGGTAACCACTTTTCAAATCTATTTTACAATATATAATTACCCCACCCAGAGCATCAAGGAGATCTTCTATTCTAGGCATAAGATACCTATGTTTGATGGTGATCTTATTGAGCGCTCTGTAATCGATGCACATCCTATAAGTTCCACCTTTCTTCTTCACTAGAAGAATTGGTGCTCCAAAGGGCCAATAGCTCAAGTTGATAAGTCCTTTTTCCAAATACTCGTCCACAACCTTGCGGACTTTATTTCCTCTTGCAAGTTCATACAAAATGGAGATCGAGCAGTCTGACTCGCTCTTGGTACCAATTCGATCCTATGCTCAATATTTTTGCAAAGAGCTAAACCCGTAGGTAATTCTTTTAAAAACAACCCCTGAAATTTTGCTCTTACTTTATTTAAAAGTACAGAGCATTCTAGTTGGAGTTTCCTTGACTCCAAGAATCGATCACTATAGAAGATGAATGCACAAAATACAAAAAATAAATATACTTACAATCAATCTTGAGGAGCTTGGTTGCATCACCAATCGCATCTCTTAGAGGTCTGGCTCTCCACGAATCAATAGTCTGATTCCCTCATGCTCAAACTGATCAACATGTGAAGGGAAGTTTATGATTGGTCATTTCCTAGCATGCCACTTCTTATTTAAGACTATATCAAAACGAGAAAGTCGTGCTATCTCAAAATCCAATGTCTTCATAGAACTAGATTTAGATGGGTAGACCAACTGCTCGTCGATCCCATGTCTCAATACCCTTCTCATCAGCCAACTCGATTGTGTAGGCATACTCTGACTGCACAATGTCCAAGTGTAACCATCTGACAAGTCAAGAGCTCATGGCATTATGAGTGGACCAAGTGTCAAAGAACACTTTGACAAGCTGTCTTGACAAGACACCTCTCACAACAATGAGTTATGTATCTAGAAATTGGTCATTTTTTTGTGCTAGTGGTAAAAGCTCAACATCTAGCATAGAAGGTACCCTCTTCTTGACCGCCATGGCCATTATAGGAGGTGATATCTACAATGGGGAATCTTCAAAATCCTCATCTACATCACTCCTATCTCTATGGGGTTTATTACTATAGTTGTTGCTATATTTTTCTTAAGGATTGTCTTTAAATCGATGTTATCGTAAGCCATGATGATGATTAAATTGATGATGAAGAAGATGATGTTGATGATGGATATGAGGAGATTGACCTTATGATACTTCATGATTTTGTCATATGATATACCACATATGATTAATATGATCTATGAGTTTTAGACTAATCAAAGTTATTCTTTTTTTGTTTTCCATTATTTTATGCATGACTCATTTTATGGATGAACGTATTCTATTGTCTTTATGAGTGTATGTATTTTTTACAAGCTTACATGAAGAAGGGTAGTGTTAGTAAATGTCAAGAACATTTCAACATACTCATCAAACATCAAAATCCAATCAAAAGCCAAAAGTCGATATCCCATCAATAACAATTGTGAACATGTACGAATATGCACGTGTATGTGCAAGCGTGTGTATGTGTCCATGTATGTGCATGTATATGTGTATGTGTATATGTGTGTGTGTATATGTATATGTATATGTATATGTATATATGTACGTGCGCGTGCGCGTGTACGTGTAATGTACGTGTACGTGTAATGTACGTGTACGTGTAATGTACGTGTACGTGTAATGTACGTGTACGTGTAATGTACGTGTACGTGTACGTGTACGTGTAATGTACGTGTACGTGTAATGTACGTGTACGTGTAATGTACGTGTACGTGTACGTGTACGTGTAATGTACGTGTACGTGTACTTGTAATGTACGTGTACGTGTACTTGTAATGTACGTGTACGTGTACTTGTAATGTACGTGTACGTGTACTTGTAATGTACGTGTACGTGTACTTGTAATGTACGTGTACGTGTACTTGTAATGTACGTGTACGTGTAATGTACGTGTACGTGTAATGTACGTGTACGTGTAATGTACGTGTACGTGTAATGTACGTGTACGTGTAATGTACGTGTACGTGTAATGTACGTGTACGTGTAGGCGTATGCGTATGCGTATGTGTGTATGTGTATGCGTATGTGTGTGTGTATGTGCATGTGTATGCATGTGTGTATGTGTATGTGTATGTGTATGTGTGAGTATGTGTGTGTATGTGTATGTGTATATGTGTTGAGTATGTGTATGTGTACATGCACATGTACGCACATGTGTACGCATACATGTACGTGTACACATGTGACCACATGTGTGTGTACGTGTCTGTGGATGCGTACAAGTACGTGTATGTGTACGTGTTAGTGTATGCATACGTGTATATGTATATGTATGTTATGTGCATGTGTATGTTTATGTGCATGTGTATGTGTATGTGTGTACATTATTCATATGTGTATCCGTATGTGTATGCATCTATGTATGAAGATGGATATGGCCATGGATATGGTTATGTATGCATATTCCTATCATGTGCATGTGTTTGTGTATGTGTATGCATATGCACATGTGCATGTGTGTATTTGTATGTGTATGCATATGATTGTGCATGTACATGAACACATCGATAGTTATTTTATACATGTGTGTTTGTATATGTGTATGTATGAGTCCAATGTGTGTGTATGAGTATGTGTATGGTTGTACATACTATATACATATGGTTGTGTGTGTATATGCATTTGCATGTTTATACATGCATGTCTCTGTATGTGTATTTGTGCACGTGTTTGTTTGTATATTGGCACCTTCAAAATGGCCCATGGATGGATCCTTAGATCCTAACCTCTTCCACAACTCCATATTTTTCTTTCTTCCATGGTTGAGCCTAACTTCATTTATAACCCGTAACATAAATTCAGTATTATGTATAAAATTGTTTCAATTAGCTTTTGATAATTTTCATTGTCTTTTTCATACTTCATGTTGGCCTATCCAATGATTCCAAATATGAACCTTTGTTAATTCCTACAATTCTTGTCCATGGATGTTTCAATTCCAAAAACATTTCATACAACTTTTTTCAAACTATAATAATTAATTCCCTCCAAACTATATAAAAAAGTTTTTGAAAAATATCATAGCAATATCTGAGTGTGAGTCGTGACAATGATGTGTGTGCATATATGTAACTTGTAAGTACATACAAATTCAAGCATGTAACTATGAATTCAAGTATGTACTACTATATGGCATGCTTTTGTGCATATATTTGTGAAGGAAAAAGGATTCCAAGAGGGCTTTGTAAAAATGTTTGGTAGTCCCAAACAAGAACTTATGTAGTTAAAGCTCTGTAATTTTTTTGCTAAGGACAATCCATTTTGAAACGAATAAAGAGTTCTACTTTTGAAGCGCTTGATGTGATTGAGCAAGTGGTAACAATATTTACATAATTGTTATATATGATAAAAAATAATCCATAACTTCATATGTATGACAAACGGAGAATGCTTATATACAACATATTATGGAATGGTTAGTTTAACACTAAATGACAAATTATCAATCCTACGGTTTCTTATAGTCATGGATTTGTAAAAATTTATTGACACTTCATACTACACTAGATCAAACAAATACATTTAGAGAACATCAAAAAATATCTTCATGGCTGTTGGACTCAAAAGCAGAGCCCAAATATACGAGGACATTGTGTGGGGTTACATAAGGGTCCAATACTTGGTTGTGTAAGAATGGCCACATACATTTTATGCTCAGTGTAGAGGTCATTATCTTGACATTCTTTTTGAAAAAGGATTCAAATACGTGAAGCCAATACTTACTTAAGCTTTGAGAAATGTTTCTTTAGTAACCATAAAACCCATCATGATTGTATTGTTCATAATAATGGATTTAATTATATGTATCCATACAAAGTTCATTCAAATATAATGCTTTTGAGTTTACTTTATAAATAAATATGCAAGAGATAGCATTCCATGGTGGTGACTCTTGAACACACTATAAACTTTCCCAAAACTTGAGATGTTTAATATGTTGTTTCCATTTCCTCGTGTATTCCTAAAAAGAAATGTAAAAGAAATCAAGCATAAATGTGTTACTATTTTTTAGACTTTGCATTAAACTAACAAAAACATCATGAGCCGTATTTATAAGTTTACAAGTGTGAAAATCAGGATGGTATTGATGCTACAAGACTCGAAAAGGTGATGGATGGGGTGCAACATAATGCATTCTCAACCAGCAAAAGTTTATTTTCTTCATCGTATTCAAAGAAAAGAAAAATACCCTAAGGAAATGGAAAAGCAAATGATTTATAAATGCACTAATTTTATAGACATAATTACCTCAAAAAGCAATGTTTTGTGTGATAGATTACATACAAGTGGTAGATTGGCAAATGAGTATTACAATAAAATAGTAGTAGGAAAGTGGATAAGGGAGAGAGTGCAATATTCGCTAGCTCTAAGCAATGAAATTAAACAATAAAAGACCAAGAGATGAATGTTTCAAGGCAAGAAAGAGTACTTTGCTCTCACAATTGTGATACAGGTGACTACAAGAGGATATAAGAGGATTACAATGAGCAACTTGTTCATTCACAACCTTGGCTTAGCACCCATTGAGCTTTTTAGTCCTAGTGGAGGCCAACCAAATAGGCCCAACTCTTCACTTGATTGAAGGAGTATTCTTTTCAAATCCCCTCTATGATCCACTAGCTATCTCTTGGATGTTCTCTTGGGATTTATGTCTATGACAATTATTAATCTTTAACACTGATTGCATATGCTTGGTTACCCTTCCCTTCATAAAGACACTCCCAAAATATAGAGAGAGAGGGGAATCTACATGAGGTGACTACATCTATTGCATATGATGGTCATTCTTGAAGGGTCATATCTTTGATATCAATCTTGGTTTGAGTACTCTAGCCGTTCTCCCTACCCAATCCACCTAGCTTGTCTAAGTGAATCCTTGCTTGATTTGTCGTGGCAAGTCATCTAGTTGTGCAATGTCGACTCCAAGGGTCAAAAAGATCTACATGACTAAGCTTGGTCACCTCATTCAACTATGTCCAAGTGTGCATGTGTATCTTTGTGAATACAAGGAGTACACGTACAAGTATAATTTTAGCATTGTGCAATCAAAAACTTTTCATGCATATATCAATCCTTGTCTTCTAAGTATACACAACTACTTGCATGCAACGAAAGGAGAACACATCATGAATGGTGAATTATTTAGGATATATGCACTCAAATTAGAATAATTAGCTTTCTTGTATTCTTTCAAAAAAATTGTGTCTTACCTAGTAAGAAAGATTGGAGTGTGCACTTTCTATCCATACAAATAGAGCATATAGATTTCTTCCAAACATTGAAATTTGACGTACATTCATATACATTTATACATGGAACATAAGGTCAAAGAAGAGTTTAAAATATTAAGGAATAACATCGGAAATGATGGAAAAAGGAAAATATGACAAGCAAATATATTTTGTTGCAAGAGAACACGAAGAATGCAAAATTCCCCTCATGTCTACAACAAGATGAGTCCTTCATATGCCTACAATAGTAAGCAAGATGACAATGATAATGACTAATGACAATGACAATGATGAAATAGGAGATAAGGTGTCATACGCTGATGATGATTGGTGACCTTAAAGATTGATATATGAGGCTTTACAACTATAGTAACAGTCCAAGTTATAAAGAAAAATGTCTTTGGATCATAATTAGGCATTGTAACTTCACCGAGTTATCAGATATCTTTCTCTTTGTGTATGAAGCTATATGCATATGTATAACTTTCAACACAATTTTCAAGAGTTTGACAATAAGCTTGAACTTAAAAATACAATCATACAAGTGAATGGGCATAGTATCCACAAGATCTTCATATCGAAGCAAGGATAACCAACTGAAGGGCCACCTAGGAGATTGGTATAACAACTTGAAGGCTACACTAGACACGAAGGAAGTCACACAGCTAATGCATCCCCTAGGAACTTATCACAACAGGTTTCATATCTAAGAGCTGTACCAAGCAAACAAAGTGGTGAAACCACTATGTTGATGAATTTTACCATCAAATCTCAAAAAAAAAAGGGAAACAAAAAACTCATCAAAATTCGAAATCCCATCAGAATTTGAAAGCCAATTTCTTAGCAAGAACAACTGTGTGCATGCCTAGTTTGATCAAAAATCCATACCTTGTATGGCCCCTTTTTCACTACTCCTGTCTGCATATTCGAAATGCTACTCATACCTCCATAGAGAAAAGTGTGATATTGAATTTTTGAGCCTCAATTAATACAAGGAATAAAGAGATTTCTCTTTCCTTTTTTCATGTACTATGCACATCTACAAAAGTTCCTCCCGAAAGCTCAATACACCTACACTCCATATATTTTATGCATTCATGTTGGAAATTCTAACGACAATCCCAAAAACATAGCCATTCCAATATCACAGCACTGATGGAATAGCATATGCAATGCTAGAGGCTTTACACAACATGGACAAAACAATAGCATGCATATACACGATTATGCATATAAAGTGCATGTCTATATGTCTGTGACTCTGTGCCTTCTTCAAACAAAGCTTACTACACTACATGCAATAAACATAGCATATAAAGTGTTGGCATCCACCATATGGATCCAAAATGTTCCGTAAGCACTGCTCTAAAACTACAACTTAATGCAAGGTCAGATCTTTTCTACTTTGTAATTGCAGAATTTTGCTGTGTGGCACATTCATTACCTATTTTTACGTAAATTACAAAACAGTCAAACTAAATATGCCAAAATGATGATTGTTAAATTTTCAAGTTCATTTGAATAGAGTGCAGAAATGAAGCATCCCTGTTTAAACAGAAATAGACATGTGTGGTATCCCCTATCATAGATGCACAACACTTTTTTTCTGTAAATGTAAAGGTTTTTTTATGTTATTCACTATGTGGTTATCTGCAAAGAGTTACCTTCAATCGCACAAGATGCTGAGCAAGTGCCCCCAAGGCTGTTGTTGCAGGCTTGCAATCATTAACTGAAGAAAGTACCTCAAGCCATCTAGTGGCATTCGGTTGATCTTTGTTACTATCTTTCAAAGTTTTGGCAAAGTATCCCTGCGAATCAATCATGCTAATGACTGCTGCAGCTTCCATGAAATCGTTGTGAGGTTGAAGCGCAGTAAGCTCATGCGGTCTGATGCCTAAAAACAATACCTCATAGAGACTCAAATGAGCAGATTACAATTAACATTAAATACTCAAGCAGACAAAGTATAATCCTACCTTCAGTAGAATAACGTCTCAATGCTTTCATGGTTTCATTGGACAAACCTGACAAAAAGAATAATATAGAGCAAGGTAAAAAAGAATCCACCGTTAAGATCATAACCAAATTCAATCCCAAAGTGAACAAAAGATATGCTTGAGAAGTCCAAAAGACAAACACCAGAAAAGATATGGATTAATAATAATAGATCCAGAGATGCCAATCACTGACAAGTAAATGTTAAGTTGAAGGATCATGCCATCAAGTGCCCCAATGTACCATTATAATAATCCCTTCTTCAATTAGATAATTGAATTTTTATCCAGACAAGATTACTTAAATATTTAGACTTCAAAAAGAAGTAACAACGCACATGCATAATATATGAGAAATATCTGCAAGCCTGAAATTACCTCCAAGTTCATAAAGTAGTTCTCGAGGTGCTACCTGCAAAAGATGAAAAAGATCTGAATGATGTTCTTGACTTTGAGGAAATCCACTGTTATCTGTTTTAAACTCAAACAATGCACAAAATCCAGCAAAACAGAATTATCAAATTGAGACCGTGGCTACTGATTGATATGTCAATAATTCTCTGCAAATACTGACCTAATTGAATGCTTGTAGACAAAAAGAAAAGGGGGAGTAGGAAATCAGTCGAAATACACATTCAAAACTGTACTGAAAATACTGGACTATCAGCCCAGTGACATAAAACCTAATGTGAGTACATGCACAATCTCTAACCGTTCATAAAAAAACAAGATTCAACAGAAAATTATCAGCATTTATGACTACCATTGAATGTTGGAAAAAGTCAGTGACAAGTAGGACCTGTGTAAGCAATGCTCCCAGAGCTGAACGGGCACTGTCATCACCTAGTGAACCAACATAAAATTGGCCGGCAGCAGCATCAACAAATGCAAATCCAAAAACAACCCTTGCTTCTGAGGAGTGATTTGATTCAAGCTGTAACTCCTATGCATGGTTAAAACACATTTATTGGCAAACAATTTTGTAAGAGAAAAGCAAGCAGCAAGGAATCTCACAAAAATATTTTAAGCAATGCACCTCTTTTATCGCCAGGAGATGAACAGCTTCTGGCTTCATATTTTCATCCATTGCAGTGGAAGGAGTTAGGACCTGTATAAGCTTTCGCTGCACAGTCTGCAGAAAAAATTAGTTACCAATTGTCAAGTTTTTAGTAAAATGTAAGCCAAAACATAAGAAAAAACGAAGCAGTTGCAGAATTTGTGATCTTTCTGCACCACCCAATAGAACAAGTAAAATAAAACTGGATGCACACTTACTGCGCCCGGACCTCTCCTAGCCTTGGCCTGCTCTGCCGTTTCAACCTGCTCCATTCTCCCAACTTTGTACCTGAAGATAATCTCAAATAGTCAAACATCACCTACAACCTCTGCTTTGATAAATGCACAGTTTATCTCACTTACCCACGTGCTAGCAGCTTCTCGACTGCCTCTTCTATACCACTCTCAGGAACTCCAACCTGCACAGATAGTTCAGATGACAAATCATGAACAGCAGACCAATTATACTGTAAAGAAAAGATGGATACACTTCTCTATGTAAATATTTATGCCATATAACTAGAAAGAAATTAACTAATAGTATCTTCTGCAAACCATCAGAACAACGGCTTAGACCTTCTGTTCATTACACTCATTAGCCAGTCCAAATAAATACAGTGATAATAGATAATCAATTTCAGTGAAATCGGATTAGTAATCAAGGTGTAAATGAGCATCAGGAGCAAACGGCTCACCTAAAAGGCTATGAAAGATACTGTTCAGAATCAGCTGCAGAACATAACACTCACAAAGATGGGCAAGAATGTAAAACATGTATATTGGTCTGCTGCTGTAGCCGACTGAAGCAAAGGCCTCTGCAGTAAAGGCCTTGAAAACTATGAGGTAAACATTTCTGCTAATGAACCATGCCACGATGCTTCTAGATACAAAAGATAGCTCAAGTTAAAATACAAACAATGACCTCCACGATGCTCTGTTTCTTGGACAAAGTATTAAGCATAAGCATGCAATTGATGCTAAGACCCTCCCTCCCAGATGTAATGGCACTAAGGTTTCTTGAATGACAAACATTGACATGAACCATAGCTCCCAACATCTTTGGCATTTGCTGTGAATGCAAGATCTTCTTTGTTGCCGCCACTCATTGCCTTGAGCCGAAGCTCCTCCTCCATGAGTAAGGCATTGAATTCTTCAAAAGTTCGAGGTTGAGGTTTAATTCAAGTATTAAGAGCAATTACCAAACCATCAAACTTTGGCAGAACGATTCGAAGTCAATGCAAAGCTAGCTCCTCACTTGACTTTTGTACACGTGCTCCTTCCATTTGATTGCATAGATTCTTTATGCAAATGATGAATACCTCTGCAATCTCCCCATCAACACACCTTTTTGTTGCTAACTGATTTTCCAAATTCTGAATCCATGTCTGATTACAAGTTTCATATTGATTTCTCAATATGTTCCATGCTCCACAAGCCTTAGCAATATACTGAATCAAAGTAATAACACTATCAGTAGTACTTGTAACTGACGCACATAGTGCATCTGTGTTTTTACGTTTCCAAGAGCATAGAAGATCAGCATTAAGAGGAATCATTCAACCAAGATTATTTGCATCAAGTGTTTCTAAGGGCTCATGATCAATCCCTAAAACATTCTCTAGAAGCTCGTATGAATCAAGCATAGAAGTGATTTTAAACTTCCATCAAGCTTACCTTTCACGAAGGCTCGTGGTCATAACCGTAAGGTTGGGGATGACCGGCATCATTGCTGCTCTTACTTGTGCTCCACCTAATCTTGATGATGAACCACCTTGATTACAAATTGTAGATGATAACGCAATGCATGACATCTTCTCTCTTTTATCGTTAGAACCTCTGTGTTCCTTCTTCTAAGCCTCTCTAATACCATGCAAGAAATAATAACACAACGAAATAGACAAATAGACAAAGTTGAAAAAAAATGAAGACAAAGAGAGACATAGATCGAGACATATGGAACTCAAATTCTCAAGTTGCCAAGAGCAATGCAACTAAACATATGGTGTTGTCAACTCATGAAGCCCCAATATGAAGCTTAGATGGTGATCTAAACACTCTGGATGGACTTTCCAATGTGCATAAGTGTGTGGAGCTTCACACAAGCCAAGCTTATATAACTTTTACAATCAGAGTCAGTGTAAAAAAACATGATCAAGAGAGACACATTAGTCGACAAAATATATAATCTAACAAATATCTCCACGATCAGAAGTCCTACCGTCTCAACCCTGAATGGAAACCCAATGGCCCGAAAGCTTATGCTCTAGCTAACCTCATGCCTAGGCTCACAAAGATCATCTGTTACCATCAACGATGGCACATAGATCTCATTTGAGTTGGAAGAATGTCCAACCTCACACAATGGCTTCTCCTCATAATGAGGGTTGTAATAAAGTGATACGTAGGAGTCAGTTGAACCACACCCTTGAGAGATATGAGATGGTTGAAACACACCCTAAGAGGGAGGATTAATAAATAATCCTTAATCATGGCTTTTGGGACAAGTGGTTAGCCCATCACACTCCTAACCTCTTATAATCCTTAACCTGCTAGAGTATAAAATCTGATATAGTTCATTACATTGGTATCATAACCTAGGAAGTAAGTATCATGGACACAAAGAAAACCATCCTTAATCCTTAGATTCCATGTGAATTTCTATATCTCATGTTTGGTTCAAATTTGAAGAAAGTAATCCAATCATTGCATCTAAAACATGCCAAAACCTTAAGATCGACTCTCTATTCGCTAGATTCTAACACACGAAGGTCTTGTTTCGAATTGATGACATAGTCGATGACATCATCAATTTGTAAACTCCATTGATAAGCTGCTCTTGAAAACCTATATAAGGAGGGATTGGCCACATATATACTTAGTCTTGTCAATGCCAATCTTGGAAGCTCAAGGAATCGTGATCACAAAGTAAGTACTTTCAAAGTTCAAGTTTCAATTTTTATTTTGTTCCTTGTTCTAATCATGATTAGTCTAGTTCTTGAACATCTAGTCTTTGCCTCTTGTAATCTCTTAGTACTAGATCTTATCAAGTTATTTAGTGTATCTAGTTGATCTCCCTCAACGGAGTTCTTGTAATTCAGTTATCGTGTTCCATACCTACGGTCTCGAGTTGTAGGATCTCTTGTATTCTATCTAGTTTAGTTATCCATACTTATCAATCCCAAGTTGTGGAACTTCTTGTATTACTTTCCCTACGTGGGTGATCTTGTAATCAAAAGTATAATTCTGAAATCTTGTCTAGTCTAATCAAAAAGCACAAATCTAGTGCCCCTCTCACATTTTGGCAAGACTACCTCCATCAAAACCAAGCACCATGGATTCCATATGCAAGGAGATTCAATCTACCATAAGAGATTTGATAGGACATATCCAAGAGCTAAAACAATTATTACAACAACATGATCGATCGGTTTCAAACTACACCTCAGATCTCAAGATATTGCTTCGTGGATCTACATATCAAGAAGACTACCTAATTAATTAACTTCAAAGTGGCCTAAAAGATGAAGTGAAGTATCTCTTGCTATCCATGCCTCAAGGAGATGCCTTGGATGATGTTATCAATCAGGAAGTTCAATGTGAGAACCAATTGTTCAAAAAAAGCCAAATCCAACAGCTAGAAGTGTTGAAAAATCAAGATACTATTCCTCAAAAATCCAAATCAAGAATATTTGAAGCCCAAGAAGTCAAAACAAATAATATGGAGTACATATATTATGAAGATAACAAGAAGATAAAGGATGAGGAGTTCATGTTCAATCAAGGTCTGCTTACTCAAAGCTCTCCATCAAAGATCTTGGAAACACCACAGTTTACAACCAAAGGCTCAAAGGATACATCTTATGAAGAACCCAAGGAAGGTCGAGAGGCTCAATCCAAAGTTGTGGGACTTCTTGTATCAGTTACATATTCTTGTATTATTTTCCCTACAATTGTGATCTTGTAATCAAATTCTGAAATTTTGTCTAGTCTAGTCAAAGGGCCCAATCTAGTGCTCCCCTGATAGTAGGCTTGGACAAGGTGGATTGACCCAATCGCCTCTAAAAAGGCACTTGAGCACTCTATCATGTGAAAGGGTACTAAAGAGGGAGGCAACGCTTTGAGAACTCTATCCAACAAAGATTGGAGTGTATCTCTTAATCCATGGGTCTGATTAAGGCATCTAAGAAATCGTTGGAAACCTCTCGTAACGAACTTTCCAAATATATTGAGCTAGCTAGGAAGTGTGAAGCCCTTGGAAAACCTTGGGTAGCACTTGTTTGAGGATTCAAGATATCATGCATAGATGAGAATGAGGTTCAAGATACTAAGGTTAACAACAAGGTTCAAGACACCAAGGTTACGAACAAGGTTCAAGAAACTATGCAAGGTTGAGGACATCAATTCAAAGCTACCTAGGGAGTTAAGGAGCTAATCATCGAGGCTAGAGGGAGACAAGAGAAGATAATTGAGGAGAATGATCAACCGAGGGGGAAGAATGTAATAAAATGATAAGACATTTAAACCACACACTTGATAAGCAAGAGATAGTTGAAGAACATCCTAAGAGGGAGGATTAAGAAGTAATCCTCAACCATCACTTTTAGAGCAAGTAGTTAGCCCATCATACTCCTAGCCAATAGGTCATGAGTTCAATTCCCACAATTGGTATCAAAGGAAGTAGGCTTGGGAAAGGTGGATCAGCCCAATGACATCTAAAAACGGCCCTTGGGCATTCTATCATATGAAAGGGTACTAAGGGGGAAGCAACGCTTTGAGAATTGGACCCGACAAAGATTCAAGTCTCTCTCAATCTATAAGCTCGATTGAGGCATATAAGATACCATTGGAAAGTAAAAATGAACATTCCAAATCTAATAAGCTAGCTAGAAAGTGTAAAGCTTTGAGACACTTTGGATGGCACTTGATTGAGGATTCAAGATATCGAACATGAGTGAGAACAAGGTTCAAGATACTAAGGTTGAGAACAAGGTTCAAGGCACCAAGGCTGCGAACAAGGTTCAAGAAACTATGCAAGGTTGACGACATCAATTCAAGAGTACCTAGGGAGTTCAAGAGTTGATCATTGAGGCTAGAGAGATACAAAAGCAGATCATTAAGGACAATGAGAAACAAAAGGGGAAAGAATGTAATAAGGAGATGGTTGAACCATACCATCGATAGATAAAAGATTGTTGAACTACACCTTAAGAGGGAGGATTAGGAAGTAATCCTCAACCATGGCTTTTGGGGGAAGTGCTTAGCCCATCACACTCCTAACCAAGAGGTTGTGAGTTCAAATCTCATGCAATCCATTATCGAAACACACTCTAAGAGGGAGGATTAGGAAGTAACCCTAAACCATGGCTTTTTGGGCAAGTGGTTAGCCTATCACACTCTTAACCAAGAGGTTGTGAGTTCAAATCTTCTATAGTTCATTACAAGGGCCTTACGATTAAGAAAACCATGGATCATTTCTTATCACTTGAGGGTGGATTATTTAATATATCTAACACAAACCATTGAGGTAATTCTAGTTAAAGAGAGCTTCTTGTTGAACTTGTGAGTACATAAGCTTAGTAGTTGAGTAATGTCTTCATCTTCTTTATCCAAAGTTGTTACTTCTATTAGTGCTTCTATTGTACCAAAGCATACTCATCCACCTATCTTCATTAAAGGAAAGCTTAATGTATAGAATTGCATGCTATCATAATCACAAGATTTTGGACCTCTATGAACTTTGGACAATGTCATGGAACCAACAAGACTTTGACTTAAAATTTGTCCCAATGCAAAATATAAATATTACAAGACTTGACTTCAACCTTACACAAAGCTTTTTTCATCATGAAAGAGATGAAAGATGCATTGTGCAACTACTACCACTATAAGAAAGCCTTCATCAAGAAGTTATAGCATTTGTAAGATCTTTTGGCTACTATTGATGTTATTATTACACTCAAAGAGGGCTCAAAAGTGTGCGAGAGTTTTCTTGATAACATATAGTGATGGATCTCAACACTAGGATTACATCAATTCCTCTTAAATTCGAAGACTTGTGTGATGCTATTAGAGGAATAGATGCACCAAAGACTAGTTGAAATTTGAATATTGTTGCATTCTCAACAAACACAAAAAAAAGCACTTTAAATGGCTCAAAGAGAAAGCCAAAAAGCAAAGATCAATAATAGCTTATGTTATTTTGAAAAAAAGAGTCATGCCATTAAGAAAAATGGCAATATCCAATATATATGAGATAAGAAAAAAGATTGAACTATGGATTGTTGTAAAAGACATATGCACATTTTCTAAATCTCGTATAAATGACCGATAGATATTAGATGATGGAGCATCTCACATATGACCAATAAGAAAGACTAGTAGAATTCCATAATGTCTCCATGAAACCCATCAAGTAATTATGAGAAATGACTACAAATGTTTAACCAAAGAGGCTACAACAATCTCTTTTGATTCTTTCATGAGTGTTAAAAGCTCTATAATATAATGTATGTACGGACATCGAAAAGGAATTTTTTATCCATTTTTTGTTGTAACAAATAAACCATGGCTTTAAAGTACACTTTAAGAGAGACTTTGTGGAGATTATAGATGCATCTAGTCATAGTATGGTTAAAGTATACAACATGATAACTTGTATGCATTAAGTGCCTTGACCACCACAATAGACAAAAATATCAATAGGCTTTGGCATCAATAATTCAAGCATCTTGGACATATACTCATGATGTTTTGACCCGAAAAAATAGTAGCTCATTTACTTGCATTTTCAAGTTACAAGAACCTTGTGAAACCAACATGATTTCAAGCAACATTAAACAACATTCCCATGAGAGTAAAAATCAAGCCCAAGCTCCTCTCGTATTGAGACATGATAATGTGTGGTAAAATATCTATTCCTCTTTGAGAAGATCTCTTTACTTCTTGTTATTTGAGAATTAGAGTAGAACGATATGAATGTATTCGATTCGGCAAAAGGTCAATTATTTTGATAAATTTGAAGTTGGCACAAGACAATTGATAATGAGACAAGTGCCCATCCAAATGTCCTTAAGTCTTGGGGACATAACATCACCTATGCACAACAAATTTGGTCCAAACCTCCCAAACTCGTGACAGATTTTGGGGATTCCTCAAACTTTGACTCACTCATGGACAGCAATTCACATGTGGCTGGCTTGCTGTCAATGGTGGAAATTCATTGTGCTCTACTTACAGTCATATCTCAAGCACATCAACTTTGGTGTGTGTTCTATTGCACAACAAATTGGGCCAAACCTTCCAAACTCCTTGTGACAACTAAACTAATGAGAGAGCGACTTGGATAAGCATGTTTATTGTGAAGATCTCCCCCCACCAAGAAGTTACACAAGAAAGTTTGGGGTATTCTCCAGCTATAAATTTCCATACATGCCTTGAGGCGTTGGGAGATAGACTTCCTCTTCTTGGGCAGATAACATCAGATCCATCATGCTCTCAATCCCAACCCATGTAAATATGACTCATGAGATATGCATCTGAGATTAAAACTCACCTGCTGCCTCAAAACCTTGGCAGATTTGACATACACACTCTGAATTCGCCATTTATGTGCACCATACACTGCCTGCAAAGACTGCCAAGGGTATCTAATGCAGATCCAGACCCTCAGAAGAAAGTTCCACCGGGTCACTGGTGGTTCAGACAAAATGCATTAGTATCGGTATTAGGTTGATTGTCCTCAGCCTTTGTAGGCAACCACTCTGAAACAGCAGGTATCAGTTGGCATTACCAACCACCCCCATGGATTTTTGCCCCATTCACCCTCAGAATGGCTTATTTAGCAAATGTGTCAATAGTGATTCTTTTTCAGCTTGTACTATAGCTCACTTAAAAATAATATCCTTCGTAGCTCAGGACAGTTATAGCCTTCAGAAAGTTCAATGCACCCAACAATACAATCTCCTCATAACATGATGGGCAAATCTAGTGGACTGTGGAACACTAGAGAATTATTTCCATTTCCGCTTGGTTGGTTTTCATGAAATTGATAGATATGATGCTATTGAACAGAGCTACTACTTCAATTTTATTACTTTGTTCAAACATTTTCTAGATGATAAACAAATAATATGAAAGAGCAGATCATCTGCTTGAAAGCCTTTATCATCAATCCTAAAAATTATAACATGTAAAATAGCACGTACCTGTCTGCACCTGCCGACACCACTGACTGTCATTTTCCAATTGAGTTCCCTGTGCCCTATCTCTGCATCTAACTCATAAAGTTCATAAAATTTCCCCTGGACAAAAATAGCACAAACTTAATAAATACAGCCCTGCATGGAATGAATATTCTGTAACTGTGCATCTTCGAAACAACTATTGTTTCGTACCACTTTAAAGAAAAGTACAGTATCCATATACTGACTTTTCACAGACCAATACTGCTTTTGAGACGCAGCCATCTGATTGAGAACATGTGCTGGTATTTGCAAACTCCTTTTGTCAAAAAATTTGTCACCAATTTTCCTGCCTTTGCTATCTTTGACTTTCGATGGGCTGAGCCATTCAAATTTAGCCTTTGCCTCCTCCCACAAACCTTTCTGTTCTACGCCCTCTCCTAGAGCTTCCATAAGCAGTTTCCGTTTCAATGGACAAAAATCTTCTTGAAGATGCCCGCTTTGATCTTCTCTCACTCGTTTGATACCACGGATTGAAGAATCTACAGAATGGACCGGACGAGAACTGCATATCCTGTTTCTGGATATTCTCAATTGTAAAACTATTCGAAAAATACTCAAATGCAAAAAATACGGATGCAACATACACAAACATTCTGAAATACCACAGTTCTAAAATAAAAGAAATAGCAAGATCAGATTATCAAAAACTTTTTAATCAGGAAACAACAAAATAGAGACCTTGAAGCTACGTCTGTCCTACAGGCAGTAAACTCTGCATATCTCCTTTCCTTGTTAGCTGTCAAGCTTGAATTTTCACTACACAGCAAACAATTGAGTTTTAGAGAAAGGAGTGTATTCCTGAACGCCAGACATCATTGTTAGATAAATAATCAGAATATCAACGTAGCAATATAATTCAGAAATGCTTAAAATTAATGAAATTCAATATATTAGTCGTTGCTTTGAAAATAGACGACGAAATAAAATGTACATACACAGGTAAAGTTTTTTATTGAACAGAAATCTGCATAACTAATCCAATCGCTTCGCCAGATGTAACAAAATAGTAGGCTGAATAAGAATACACGCATACAGACAATAACTCATTAAAAACTAAGGCCAATCGTATCCAGTATCAAAGAGGGATACCCTTGATCAACTTCACATGTCCCCTTAACGCGACAAAGTGCACTCTCGGACAAAAGGGGAATGCTCTCTGAGGGCGAAGAGTTGAAATACTCCATTTTCTCATGTAAGACATGCTGAGTAGACCTGTACGAAGGCGTAGTTGACGCATCCCTCCGAAGAGGAGTAGCAGAGAAATGTCCAATCGAGTCCTCGACCTTCCTACGAAGAAGAGACTCCTGTGAAGGCCGCAGCATCTTGCTTGTCAAATTTTCGACGTTGATGTTGTTCCTGTTAAAGCTCGATTTCTTTGGATAGACATCGAGTCCTTCCTCGTGATGCTCGTCCTTCTGAGTCGGGCTTGAACTTTCAGACCCGCCATGGAAGAAGGACAGCAATGAGCGCTGCATCCTTAACGAAATGAGCTTACGGAGATGGCGGGAATCAATTTGAGCTCCCGCTATTTAACTTGGCCACAAGCATGATAATTCTCACCCGGCAAGGTGACACCCCGCGAACTTGCTGAGTTGGATCTTACCTGGCAATGCATCATTTCACGCAGCCTTTAAGAGTTGATTCACTCTCGAGTCTCGACGGTGGAACACATTGGTGGAACACATTGGGTGTATGGCGAGTCGCGACAGCAGGAGTAATTTGAGCTTGATTTTTTGTATCTTTGTAGCATATCGTGAAACTTTTTTTTTTTTTTTTTTTTTTGAGAGTACAATGAATTGGAAAGACGCACACACCCGACCTCGTAAGGTAGAGGCACCCATCTTGGGGAACTTTATGGACACCCATCGTTGGGAACTCATGGATATGTCCAGCCAGGATTTGAACTCAGGACCTCTTCCTTGAAGTTCAAAACATCAACCACTAGGCTATGCGGGCTTGGACATGAAACATATCTTTCAAAGTTACCACATCACAAAATAAGATTTAGATTTTTCTACCTATACGCGGGCTTGGACATGAAACATATCTTTCAAAGTTACCACATCACAAAATAAGATTTAGATTTTTCTACCTATACTTTTAAAGGGTTTTACTTTTTAGATTAGACACCCGAGTTCTTATGTTGTACATTTGATCTAATTTCTTAAAAAAAAAAATTTACCTCTTGAATCGGAGACAATGAAACCTCATCTATGTATGTGTGTGTATAGGACAATGAAATGCCCGCATTTTCATGATTCTTCACGTTATAATCAAAATACAAATCATCTTAAAATCTTTTATTTAATATTAAACATAATGAACAACACATGTGTAACTACAAAATCAGCATTGGAGTCCCAGTTTGCTGGCCTAATGGTTGGGCCTCTCACCTCTTGAGGCGGGGGCAAGGGTTCAATCCCTGGCAGCAACATGTAAGGGACATGTAATCTGGAATGATGTTGCATTGTGGCTGAGTGCCACCGTTTGTCTGTCCTTGCGGTAGTGTTGACCGCCGTTTAACCCAGTCTTGTAAACCCCTGTTCTTGTGGGATAAGGGGGGTCCCATGGGTACTATGCCCTTCCTTGTACAGTTGCAATTTCAAAGTTAAAGTCCGGGGGAGTAGGCCTCGGCCGAACCTCCATTTATAAAAAAAAAAATCAGCATTGGAGTTGGGACTTTTTTTCCCAAATACAACCCAAAAATATGAACACTTAGTAGTAGTATGCCGTATGTTATTGTATGGAAATCAAATAATTGATAACTTCTCATCCCAGTTTATAGAATCATATAGAATAGTGTTCCAATTGTAGACATGCATGCACTAATGACATATCAACGTAAAGCGAGAGCAACCCTCGCCCATAAAATGTCATTCCATGGAGTGACTAATGGGTGGTATGAAGACATATGCGACAAGGTAGTAGTACATGCACCTACAAAGAGAGAGAGAGAGAGAGAGCAAGTTCTTGGAAGAAGCTCAAAGTCAGCCTAAAAATCAAAGAAGTCAAAGCTCGGTCAAAGAATGAAGAATACGATAAAAGGGAAGCATGAGCATGGAACTAAAGGGGGGTGGGATCTACTTATTATTTTTTCCATCCTAAATCCCTCTTTGAAATAGTCTTTTTCCTACTTTTTACCCAAAATTCTTGTAAAATGCTTAATTTGGGCATAAAAATCTATTTTTAAGTATAAACTAGCCCAAAATGTAACAGTGGGCTGTATTGGAGCTTCATGGCATGAGTAGAAATAGCCACACAAAATTTTGTATTTTTCGCACATCATTTCAACCTCCAAATAGCCTCTAGACACTATTTTTTAAGCTAAGTTGGACACCACATTGTGGGCAAAGCTCTTAAAATGTTTATAGGACAAGGCCACAAATTTGGGCCACGATTGCTCTTACATAGGGCAATCATCTACTGGAAAAAGTGATTTTGACACTTATTTAGACTTTTTGATTAGCTGACCTATAGTAAATTAGAGCAATTTTCCTTGGCCAATTGAGCAAAAAATCAAGGAAAAAACCAATTGAGGTCCTTATACACCTTGAAGGGAGCATCACTCATTATAAAAGGCACCTATAACCATTTGAAAATGCTTCAGTTCCAAAAACAATTGCTCTAGCTCTAAGGCATCCACCTACTGTAACTTGATTATTTTTTAGTAATTTTGGAGCTATTCAAGAACCCAACTTGGCATAAACCTGTATTGTACATATGTTAGACAATAACCAAATTTCTTACAAAAGTGCAACCCATGACTTCCGTAGAGCAATCACCTTTTGTAAATAGACTAGAGAACATATTTTCTCAAGAAAATTGGTACTTGACCACCTCTAGTGAGGAGGGAATTGATTTTTTTATTTCCTTTCTCCATTCTCAAGATTATAAGAGAATTCTTAGTCTGTCTAGCAATAATCTCACTAGATAATAGATATAGGCTTACATTCTTCAATTCTTTCAGAAGTGTATATAAAATTGTGGTATAATTTTTGCACATATATAGGTTTAATTGCTAACTCAATTTAAAGAGAGACCTCCCAAAGAGCCAAGTGAGAACTGATTTGTCTAGGTACCACTCTTGCTTTTCATTTCAATTGACAGAGGAGAGAATCATTAGACTACCTTGCACGGATTGCTTGTTTGTGCGTGTGTGTGTATATATGATTCTTAGATTAGGGAAATTAATTAGAACTAATAGATCAACACAAAGTAGCATCTCTACTGTTGAGAGTATCATTGACTCGAATAGGAGCACAACTTACTACATATCAAGTGATTCAAAAAGTGATATTGAAGTAATGGCCTCATCAAGCTCCAAGGATATGCAAAGTCCTAATCCCAACATGCAAATAGATCAAATGTCAAAGCCTAAGGGTGAATTCTAATTTTGAATCACCTTCATGCATACCAACACATTATAAGCCACCATCTATGAAGATGATTGTGGATAGTATGTTGTTGGACTTGGGAGGCTCAAAGATCTAGCTCTCTCAAACATCATCATCATAAGGCCAAAGGGAGAGTTGTTAGTGGATAAGATGGGAGCATATTACATGGTCATAGATAAACCTGACTGAATCATTCCACAAGGGGGATAAATATAGGATAATATGGATCCCAATCAAAAGTCACAACAAATTCAAGGTACATTTGTTGGCACATTGCTAGCCGTTCCTTTACCTAATCCCCTCTTGGGTAACATTTTTCATGATGATCAAATGATGATCTTGCTGAATAACAAAACACTTCCTAATCTACTAACAATCACACAATAAATAAGTTATGGAGGAAGAAAGAAAAGATATGAAAACATTATGAAATGAATTAAAGTAGAACTGACTTGTATACAATGCTTTATGAGCATGGAGACTCCATGAGGAAAGTGTGGGCACTCTTACCAAGAGCTTGAGTGAATGGCTTGTGTTCAGTGAAGTGAGGCCCTCCTTATACAGAGTTGCGCATGTGGGATAAATGAACTTGCATGAGAATGATTCTAGTTTTGACAAAAGGGTGGAGCATGGAACTCTCAATTATCACACATTGGCCTATAGAGACCACTCCATGTGTGTGTGGGAGAAGGGCCAGCCTTAGCCAAGGTCCCAAGCTCTAGGGATATCCTAAGGTATTCAATGGTAATGGGAATGAGTGTTGCATGATGGCCACATGGCAGCACTAGAACATTCCAGAGCCTTACTATTTTGGATGCAAGAGGATATATTGGATGGGAGGAGAGTGGCACACACATCATTCACAAGTCTTCTTTTCAATTATTGAAGAGTTAACTCTCACATTTGGTATCTAGAGCATGTTTGGGAAGTTTGAGAAGTCACTTTTCTAAGAAATTCCACGGATGAGATTTTGGCCACCTTCGATCAACCGAATCATCGTCTTCATCATCAATCATGGAGTGCCACCATGGTGTGAAGGGTGTGTAGAGCTAATTTGACCAAAAAGAGAGGAAATTTAAACCCCCTGAGAGCAGCTTTAGCTCTCCCTCAAAGAGGCCACACGACTGATTGCCTAGCAAACCACACAGTTGAGCATCCAAGTTGACTCTAGACACATGGACGGGCGCCCGCAATGTGTGTTGGCTGAGCAAGGAGAAGAGGTAACTCACACTCCCTTCTCGACCAAGTGTGAGAGGGTATGCACGTGAAGTCATATATGTACCCACTAAAGGCGCTACAAACTTGATATGTGGGATAAGGGAGAAGCTAGGCGCTCATTTTGAGTTGAAGGAGGTGTTACAAAAGTGAACTCAAAATTTTTCTCTTACTTCCATAGTCAAAGACTTTCTATAAGTGCTTGTTTGAATTTGCGCTTTATATTTCTAGAAAGATCATTGCTTCAAGATATACAGGAAGCACAAGTGGAAGATCCATATTTGTTACAGATCATTAGAGCCATCAGTGATGACTCTATCATAAGGGATGAGGCAATTTTAGTTGTTTCTTCCCCTAGTAAAGCAAATGAGTCAAATCCATATTTCAATTTCTCAAAGGAGAATCGAATAGTTAAATGGAAAGGAAAGGTTTGCATACCAGATTCCCAAGAGTTGAGAAGAAAAGTCATGTACGATAACTATGATGTTCCTTGCACAGGCCATCCTAGTGTTGAAAATACAATTTAGCTTGTTAGAAGAACATTTTGGTGGCTTGGATTAGCCAGAGATATCCACACATATGTTCAATAATGCTTTATGTGTCAAGTCAACAAGGCAAAAAGGGTAAAGACACCAGGTCTTTTACATCCTTTACAGATTCCAGAGCACAACTAGGATAGTGTATCCATGAACTTCATAGTGGGATTACCGTGGACCTAAAGGAAGTGGGATACTATCCTAGTTGTGGTAGATAGAAGGGTTCCATATAATGAAACTTATGCCGCAAAAATAAAAGAAGAATTTGATAGATTGATTGAAGCTAGATTTATCTATGAGATTGGGCATACTAAATGAGTGTCCCCCATTGTAATGGTGCCAAAGAAGAATGGAAAGTTGCTAGTGTGTATTAACCTTAAAAAAGTTAATGCCGCTACAATTAGAGATAGCTATCCACTTCCAATCATTGACATTTATTGGAGCGTGTTGTGGGCAAGGAATTTTACAGCTTCCTTGATGGATTTTTAGGTTACAACCAAGTAGCCATTGCCCCAGAAGATCAACACAAAACAGCCTTCCCCAGAGAGTGGGGAATCTTTGCATTTCATGTGATGCCATTTGGTTCACCAATGCACCTGCAACCTTCCAAAGGCTCATGTGTCATGTCTTCAAAGAGTTCTTGCAAAAGAGTTTAGAAGTATATGTGGACGATTTATGTGTTCGTTCCCAAGAAAGAAGATACCACATCCCTGAACTCAAACAGATCTTCAACAAGTGTAGACAACATCAAGTTTGTCTGAACCCAGAAAAGTGTGTATTCATGGTACTCCAAGGTAAGATCTTAGGTCATATTCTTTCTAAGAACGGAATATCAACAGATGAGGACAAAGTAAGAGCCATAGCTAAGTTGCCAAGGCCAAGGAATGTTAAAGAGGTACAAGCCTTTATGGGTCATTGTGGATATTACCGTAGGTTTATCCACATGTATGCGATCATAGTTAAACCTCTTTACGCTTTGTTGACAAATTTTGAGTGGAACAACGGATGTGAAAATTACTTCAATGAGCTGAAGAGACATTTTGTGCACAACACCAATACTAACCACTCCTGATTGGAATAATTGTTCCATGTCCACATGGATGCATCCAATCATGCAATAGGATGTGTGCTAGCGCAACCCATAGGTGAAGGAAATCTAGATTTGCCTATAGCATATGCTAGTAGACAGCTAAACGTGACTAAACCAAACTATACAACAACACAGAGAGAAGTCTTAGGTATGGTATATGCTGTAAAGAAGTTTAGACACTATCTATTGGCTAATAAGTTTAAGTTTTTCACTGATCATCAAGCTTTATTATATTTGGTCAATAAACCTTGCAATATGGGACACTTAGTAAGGTGGTTCCTCTTACTAATGGAATATGATTTTGAAGTGGTTGTTAGGAAAGGTAGGACCCATCTCAGGGCGGATCACCTTTCTCACATCACTTCAAGAGAGTCACTGCAAGGAGTGTTTGATGAACTTCCGGATGCTTATCTGTTCAATTTAGAATTTGTTCCTAAATGGGCAAGTAAGTTGGTACATGTCCTAACCTTTCGACCTGCAAATAAGAATGTGAAAACAAATAAATATGAAATTGTCAAATCACAAAAATATCAAATATTGGCAGGAAGCATGTACAAACAAGATACAGAGGGTGTATTAGTGTGTTGTGTTGAGGAGGATGAACATAGCAATTGGTTGCAACAAGCCCATGAAGGATTGCTAGGAAATCACTATTCTAAACAATGAACATTGCAAAATCTAAAACATTTAGGAGTGTATTGGCCTAGTATGTACAAAGAAATACATGAGTGGATTAATAATTGTCCAATGTGCCAGGAGAGACCCTCGGTGGAGCATGCTACCCTTTATCACGTGTCATTAATTCCAGATTGGAGCACTCCATTGGTAGAATTTATGAAATCAAGAACACTACCCCATGAGGATAGTCTAGCAAGAAAACGGAGCATGGAGCAAGAGGCTCAGGACTATGCCTTAGTAGGAGACTACCTATACCAAAGAGGCAAAGATGGTTACTTAAGATTGTGCGTTCACCAATCAGACTATTTGAAAATCTTAGAAATTGCACATAGCGATGTTGCAGGTGGACACTTCAGGCCTGATTGAGTAATTAAGACCATTCTATTCTCGTGACTTTGGTGGCTCACTCTTCATATGGATTCACATACCTATGTGAAGAAATATGATACATGCCAACATGCACAATATCCGATTAGAAAAGACAAGATGCCGTTGCGGCCAATGATGGGAGGATGTGCATTTTCGAAGTGGGCTACAAACATTGTAGGTCCTATTAACCCCCTTGCTAAAATCTCCCATGCAGAATACATTATTGTAGCCATAGATTACCTTACAAAGTGGGTAGAAGTGAAAGCGACAACAAAGAACAATGCTCAAATGACGGCTAAGTTCTTATTCAAAGATGTGTTCACCAAATATGGATTACCAATAGAGTTAGTAAGTGATAGAGGCACACACTTCTTGAATGAAGTCATTGAAAACATTCTCCAAGAATTCTTGGTGATACATAAGATGTTTTCCCCCTATCTTCCACAAGCTAACGAACAAGCCAAGAGCACAAATAAGATCCTATGTAATGTACTGACAAAACTAGTAAATAATAAATGCTCTGATTGGGATAAACAATTGCATCATGTTGCCTACAAAACGGTGCTCGATGCCACCCCATTTCAGATGATCTTCGGACAGAGTGTTTTGCTACCATTAGATTTTCTAACACCAACTTTAAAAGTAGCACAAGAGAAGGAGTGGAATGGACACGAATTCTCCTCCAGGACCTTTGATCTAGAAAACTTAGGTCAGATGAGGCTATGAGTAGCAGTAGGCATCTACGTTGCAAAGAAAAGTCAAAAGGCATACTTTGATGCACACATCAAGGATAAAGGATTGAAAGAGGGAGACCTAGTGTTGGTTTATACACTAAAGCAGCATGCCCGTAAATTGGAAAACAGAGGAGATGGAGTCATGATCATTAACAAAATTTCCACAAGTGGTGCAGTTCAATTGGCCACTCTAGAAGCTGACATCTTTCCAAGCTATATTAGTGGCTATTGAGTCAAGATATATCAAGAACCTCTTACAAAGGATATGCTAAGAAGACTCAAGATTGCCAAGAAGCAGAAAGAAGAAGAGTTAAGGGTTAGAGAAGAAGCACAGGTAGAGGCTAGAGAGTGCATTAGACAAAATAAATTAAGGTGACTATTTCTAGATGTCAATCTTGAAGCCCCACAATATCACATGGCCATGTGCCAAACATCGGGTGCAATTGCTTCTCGAATAATCAACCGACACCCCTTTCTAACCGTAGAGGTAGGACAAGGAAAGAGTGCAAGGACAGTGAGAGCACTAATTGATTCAGATGTAGCAACTAGTGGAGTTAGATTTTCATACTGCCAAGATCTGCAATTGAACATCAATCCCATAGAATCCTATCACATAGGGTTGGGAGGTGTGGAAATCCCTTGTTTAGGCGAGGTGAAACTTCCCATCTACCTTCAAGTTGTCCTAATGAAAGTCAAAATGCTAGTGTGTGAAGATGAGGACCTTACGGAACCACTTGTCTTGGGTCAAGACTGGATCTATGACCATGCAATCAACTTTAACCTAAGAATTCAACTTCTTCAAGTTTGGGAGCATGAACAATGCATTACACTAGAATTAGAGAATTGCATGCTCACAAATGCAGGTGTCACACATTCTCTTAGTTCTTCTAAGCTTAATCTTCGAGAAGAGATCTTGTGTGTGTCAATAGCTCTATGATGCAAAGGGATTCAAAAAGTGATCTCTACATGGCCAAACACGATTCTAAAATGGATACCTATAAGGAGGAATACATCATTTTGAGACCCAATGGACACCTCGAAACAAAGATTGAATCAAGTCTGCAAGTAACATCAGAGCCTCGACATGCGAAAACCATGTGCCTTTGGCATAACCCTATCTTTTGCACCATTCAGGTCATGCATTTCCAAAGTATGCATTACTATAGGGCCACATTACACGGCCGTACATAGACACAATTGAGAAATCCTAGGCACACGAGACACACTTGGCATATGTAAAATATTTTCTTGATACTAACCACCTTCTTCTTATTTTATGCCATTGTTCCAAAAAAAAAAAAGAAAAAAAGAAAGAAAAAGAAAAAAAAGAACAAAGAAAAAAGAGAAGAACAAAAAAGGGGGATGAGACTTTGCGCTTGACGAATCTCATCAGTGAACCATCAGCAGGACATCCATCAACAAGAAAGACAAGACAATGCTCAACCACCATGATGGGTACAACACGAAGAGCTAAATATCAATTGAACTTTCATCATGGTAAGAATCACCTACTTCAGCAACACTATAACCATGATAGATTAGGAAACCTCTTCATTAGCATACTCTTGATCACTTAGCTCAATACCAAATTTCTTGCACCATACTTCTTGCAATGCATTCCCAAAGTATGCATGCATAGGGCCACGTTACAAGGCCATGTACAAGGCACATATTTTGTTCAACCCATGCACTAATGCACTCACCCATCATTCATTATGGGTTGCAAATCCATGTTTGGAAGATCCAAAGGACATCCAAGTTACAACACCTGCACCTATGGAGTAATTCACAGTCGGTAGCTGCTCAAAATCAACATTGACAACCTATTTTGAGCAACTAGCAATTTTTGGGAAGCTCATAAATACACCATCATATTGGAATCCAAGGTAGAAGTACATATAAAGGGACTAAAACTTACAAAGTCTAGTAGCGACAAAAAAATAAGAACTAGACAACTAACCATGCTACATTTGAAAGAGAGGCAAACTTATTTATACATGATGGACACTACCGCTCAAAGTACTACAGGGGACAACCACTCCAACAAGGGAGTGTCAGGGATGACAAACTTGAGAGGGGGGGGAGTGTTGACACTCAAGGTCAAGCACAAGGTGCAGGAATGCATCAAAGAAGGGGACACACAAGAAGAGGGAGCATGTAGGGAGCTCCAAGAAGCACATGTCAAATTTCTAGAAAAAATCCCTATAAAAATAGTGACTTTTATCAGTAAAAACCATTGTAAATATCATTTCACATTTTTGCAACTCAATTTTGTTCAAGCCGAGGAGTCCTTGAGCTTGAGGAGTATTAGAAGTAGCTATATATTAATTTTCATAATTTTTAGACTCTGTTTGGACCCTTAAATGAGCCTTGGAACCTAATTTTTAATTAGGCCGGATAATAGGTCTGGACAGGGCCAAAACTACTCAAAAAACTATAAAAACAGCTAGAGAGCTCATTTTTTAGGTTAGCTTGTTAGAGATTGAAGCTTTGTAAGAGAGTTCTTATGTAATCAAAGACCTTCCATTGTTCCACTCTTTGCTCTTACCTTGTGTGTGTGTATGTGAGTGCATGCTTGTGTGCTTCTCACTCATGCACTTGTGCCTTCACTTGCTCACAGTCTTCATACAGTCCTCACATCTCCATAGATTGACATTTATGAGGTGAATCTCCTCATGTTGGTACTTACCATTGTGCTAGAGTGACAATCATCTTCTCCCAATGTCTTGGATATCTTCTTATTAGCATATCTTGAGCTTTGCTTCTTGAGAGAGTACATTTGGAGATACACATTTGATGTGTGAGAGAGTGAAAAAAAGTTCATAATAACCTTGAAAAAAAATTCATGGCATTGGGAAGGTCCTACCTTCATTAAGAAGGTGATACCTAATCCCATTACAAGTTGCCATATGTCTATACATAGAGATTTTGGATTGCGATACAATATATGATTGATTCATATGTTAGTGCTCAAGCCACTTTTCCCCATGTGAGAGAGTGATAATTTCCTTCGGTGGCATAGATGTGAAACTCACAACAATTGACACTTTATGAGCTTTCCTATGCAAGAGTATCAAATGTAAAGAATTACAAGACAAGATAAATAAGTCAACCCATCCTCTTGCAAATCTGAACTACTCACACACTATCAATGATCGAATGCGCTAGCTTCATCGAATTACACCAAACAAATTGATAGAATATATCCTTCACTGAACAGCATAACTATTACACCGATTAACTTCACCACACAAGTAATAGATTTATTTAATTTGACAGAACAGAACACTTCAAGACTACAATACACAATGATATGAAGAAGAGAGCTATATCTATGCGGCATAACACAAACAAATCAGCATGTCCGGTGCCTATCTCTGACTTCGTCTCTACAAGACAGAACGGTGTACATTATATGAAAAGTTACATTTGGTGACTCTACCACTTCGCCGAGTCATTTCGGGATATATTACGTAGGTGTTTGGTGATGGCTAACATTACCTATCACATGACAACCGTTCATAGCATCTCTGCACATGGAGCTCATAATGGATGGAATTTACATTGGCTAGACATTAAAGTTGCATTTTTGAATGGTGATTTACATGAACCAGTGTATCTATAGCTAGGCTTTTGTGCAAAAGGGCATGAAAACAAATCGTGGAGGTTAAATAAGGCATTCTATGGATTAAAGCAAGCACCAGATGATTGGTGGGAGAGAAACATGACTAATTAAGCTCATGGATTTCATAATAGTCCAACTAAAAGCACCTTGTATGTAATACATGCAGATGATGTACTTCTTATCAATATTGTTTACGTAGATGATATGTTGTTCATTGGCCCTAATGAGATGCATATTTTAAAATCATCTTGTTTAAGGCAATAGAAAATTCCATTGCTCCACTCTTTGTTCTACCTTATGTGTGCATTGAAGTGTTCATTGGACCTAATGAGATGCATATTTCAGATTTTAAGGTTGATTTTGATGCTTCATTTGAAATGTAAAATTTGGCGCATCTTTATCACTATTTGGGAAATCAATTTATATATGTTGATGGTGGCATCACCTCGTGTCAAACTACATACATTAACACTTAACTGAAGTGTTTTAGCCATGAGTGTTTTAGCCATGAATATTGTAAACCTATTGCCACTTTCATAAAAAGAGGTTTAGGATTGAGTCTTCATGATGTTGGAGATGTGGTTGATACCATTCTCTATCATTAAGCTATTGGATGCCTAATTCATGGATGCATCACTTGGCCTGATGTTTAGTTTGATCTCTCTCATATGAATAGATTATGCATAGCCTAGGAGTTAAAATTTGCCAAGAAGTTAAGTTTATCTTTCACTACTTATTTGGTACCCATCAACTTGGGGTGTTTTATCCCAATGGGGGATTAATAACACCAAATTTACATGCTTTTTTTGACTTAAAATGGCTAGCTATTATGACACTTGCGTGTCCACAAGTGGTTTTTGCTTCATGTGTGGCAGCACATGCATATATTTGTTGAGAAAGAAGAAACCTACTATGGCCACTTCTAGTTGTGAGGCTGAGTATAAGGTAGCTTTCACAATTATTGTTGAGTGTGTGTGGCTCATATGCCTTATGGATGACTTGGGTTTTGGTCAGAATTTTACCACCACCATATTTACTAAAAGTCAATGCACATTGGCATTTGCTAGGAACCCAATGTTCCATGTTAGCACTAAGCACATTGAGGTGCATTATCATTATGTCAAAGAGGGAACCATTGATAGAGAGATTAGTTTGGTATATGTGCCTACACTAGATAATTTTGTGTACCTTTTTACAAAGGCTATACCTGATCAGAAGCTCAATGCTTTTTCCAAAGCTTTGGGCTTACTCCCTTTTGTGGATGGACCTTAGTCCAACATTGCTTGACACTTCCTTATATATGAGTGTGAACCCCTTGTTCACCACATCGCCCCCTAGTGGAATTTGTTAATATATTTTGGTAGTGATGTGTGTGAGCAAACTTAAGATCACTCGAGCAATTTTTTCCCTCTTTAGGAGTTTTTTTCCTCCTTATATATGAACCTATAACCCTAGGGCTACATATCTTTTGTACATTCACTTAATAAGACACTCATTGTTGTGCTCCAAGTTTCTTTCTCTTCCTCGTGTTGTTTACATGCTTCCCTAGTCAAACTCGAATGAAAACATATTTCTTAGAAAGAAAACTATCTTCTTGGAAGTAGTTATATGATTTTAAAGGAAAAAACATCACTTAAGGATTCAAGTACCTAACTAAAATGTCGAAAAGTATTAATTTTAACCAAAAGCGTCCAAATTTTGGACAATTGTGAGATTATAGAAAAGTTATTCAAGATTTGGTTCGGTCCATTCAAAGTTAGTTGACCAAGCACTTAAAGCCCAAATTGGAGTATAAGTTCAAAGAATATCCTCAAAATCTTGAAATACCTAGAGATTTCCCAAGTTAATGGAATCACAAGAAAGGTTTCTTAAACCTTTCTTAAATATTATACAAGAAAAGTTTCTTAAACCTTTCTTAAATATTATACAAGAAAGGTTTCTTAAACCTTTCTTAATATTAAGTACTTGGATAAGTCTCCAAGCAGTACAAAACACTTTTTAGAGGGGTAATAAATTACACATAATTGACTAGTTGAACCAATGACACATAGAAAAGTATAAATATGAGCCGAATCTGCACAATCAAATAAAATGTTTGTCCCAATTGCAACGAAATGTGGTACATAGTATGATTTGGGTAGGGAACATTCCACACAAGGATTCCCCTACTTTTCATATCAAATTTGAGATATAATCCCCTTTTGATTAAAGAGGTAAAGAAAAAAGATGAAAAACATGCTCCCATATCAGAGGGCTCAAGGGTATTCTCTTATATGACGTATAGTTAGAAGCATATTTTCATGGATGAAAATGTCGTGAGGGGAAGATGCTATAAAGTAGTTAAGGACAAAGTTTATAAGCTTCTGGAGGCAGAGACAAGGTGATCACTTAGCCTAATGGTTGAGTCTAATGGATGGAAGGTAGAGGTTTTGGGTTCAAATCCCACAAGTGGGATCTTGATGTATTTTTCCACGAGACCTGAAAGACCTTCTAGATAGATCCAACTCAAATCAATGTGACTTAACTCGAGTGAACTAGGAGATGTAACACGTGTAGACTTCAGTGGACTAGGACACTTGTCCATTTGTGGTTTCACATTCACAAGTTATGGTTATTCATGCACATCCAAGATCCAGATAACTATAGAATGCATTATTAGTGTCCGATTTCGTCCAAGAACACCAAAAGCTAGGGGTTCCAAAGTAGGGAATCTCATCGGATTACTTCAATGAGTGTTACATTTCTGCATCCTAGTTTCTTTGTATGAACACAATACAGATAATGATGCCTTGTCCTTACTAACGAGACTTCACCATAACATCATCATCATCAACTAATTACTTCCATAGACAAATATATATACAAAGTAAATTAAAGCTGCCATCCAAAGCCCTAAGATTTGCACATATGATGGACTTGAACCAGAGAGTCCGTCCAAATTTTTGTTTAAAAGTTGCATGACATGCTTGGCCACATAACTATGTGTATCTATTCTTCAAATCGACCGATTTCTACCATAAATCTACATCTTCCTTGTGTGCTTTAGCCTTGGCTGTAGTTTGTTGCATGCACTGCATCATTAACTAGGCATTTTCCTCATAATTTTGGAGATCATTCTCCCATCTAATTGGTGTCTCCTTCAATTCCACTCGAGAAGCTTCAAACTCAACATAATTATTAGTGATTTTCTAGAATTCCTCTAGCAATTGCTTTGATTTGTCACCAACCTGATGACCTCCAGTTCCAAGACTTGAACCTTTTCTTGCACCTATAGACTCTTGTCTTCTAGAGATTGCACCATATCAAAAAATCAATTTAATTTCTTAGCATTTTCAATACCATTCCTGCATCTCTTTCCTCCCACAGACAACCTGGAGCTAGGATTTGATTATCCTGTTGGATTGAGTCTCGGCCTCGTGGACCCTTTGCATCTTATGCTGCATCTTCTTGGATTTCTCCATCACTATATCACTTTCTCCCTATATGAAGTGAAGGTCTTCTCCATATCAACACAAGCAGTGTCCATGGCATGGAGGGATTTGTTACAGTTAGTGTCCATGTGAAAGGCCAAATGGCCACCGAAAGGCAGCGACCAAGGCATAGACCTTGGCATACCTTGTCATCCGAGTCATCGAAGTCACCGTTGGCTGCGCACGAGGGAGGACCTCAACTATCAAGTAATATATAGATTCCCAGTACTTCCTGGTACTTCTCGGGAGGTCACCCAACCCTATATTGTTCCCCCCAAAGCTCGCTTAACCGTGGCAATCTCTTGCCACTAAGCTACACTCTTGTGGTGTCTAAAGAAGGGGAAAGACTAAGGTTGACATTAGCTTGAACAAGTTTTAGTCCCTCAAAGCTTCATTCTTTGCTTTTAAAGCCTATTTTTGAAGCATTTTTGGGGTGTCTTTTGGAGCCATTTTGGAGTACTTTCACACATAGTTCTCTTCACACTGGTCCAAGAACATCAAGAAGAGTGTTTTTTGTACTTCTCGAACAATAGATATCAACCTTTGGGGCTGTGTTTTTCCAGCCACACTTGTAAAACTACAGGTTTCTCAAGAGGTTTTTAGTTTTGGTGGGAGCAGCCGCTGTAAATCTATGCAGGTTTTTTGAGCCTAAAGCATCAGAGTTGACAAACACTTGCAGGTGTTATTGGCTAGTTTTTTGGGCTGTGCATTCAAAATTTTATTGACATTTTACTGCATATATTGAGCACATACACACCATGTATGCTTCTGTGGATATCACTTATGTACGTCCATGTGTTCATTGATATAGCGGTTACGTTTTTTGCATAAACCCTTTTATGTTTGATAAAGAGGGTCATGGTGAGGTTTTCTTAATTGGGAGACACCCAAATGTCGGGGTCTCTTTGGTGATGCAGGTGGAAGACTTACCCAGCCTCCCCATAGGAGATGTATGATAGCTGTTCATAGGTGCTCAATAAGCCTAGTTGGCTTGTATTGGGTAACTGCTTATATGCAGTGGAGTCAGTGATTCACTATGCAGGTAGACATGTCAGTACTTGTAGTTTTATGATATTTTGCCACTTGTCATATGCTCATTTTGTAGAGGATACTCTGGCAAATTTTTTCTAGATTTTAGGTTTTATCAACTATACAGTGGTCGATTTAGTCCTTGCTGCTCATCTAAATGAGTTTGATGCTATACTCTCCTAGTTACAGGCTCAAAAAATGGATATGGATAATGAAATGAAAGCAGTATTGTTGTTATGCACCTTGCCATCATCATGGGATACGTTTTGCACAGCTATTAGCAACAGTGCACATGGTGGTAAACTCGTCTATGATGACATATGTGGAGCACTCTTGAGTGAGGAGATTCGTAGAAAATCTATGGTTGGCACTTAGAGTGGAGATGCATATAATGTTCATGATTCTTACCAAGGAAAGAATCAACAACATGGTAGGAGCAAGAACAAGGAAAAGAATGGTCAACGGAATAAGAGTAGAAGTAAATCAAGAAAAAGGGATATACAATGCCATTATTGTCATAAGAAAGGGCACATGAAGAAAGACTGTTATGCATTAAAGAATGCTAAAGGTAAAGGAGAGAATGTTGATGGGCATGTTAAATAATTACCTACACCATCTACTTCGATTGTGAAGATTGAAGAAATTAATGCTATTTCTAATGATGCTGATGTGTTGACACTTGATAGTACCGTGCCAACTGAGGCTCTTATGGCTGATTCTCTTTCCCACACCTGGCTACTAGATTCTGGTGCTTCTTTCCATGTGACACCACATAGAGAATGGTTCTCTAATTATGCAGCAAAGTCTCTTGGTACCATGAGACTTGGTGACTCTTACCAGTGTGATGTTGTGGGGATTGGAGATGTGGTTGTGCAATTCATTGATGGTTAAAAAATTATTATGCATAATGTACGCCATGTACCTCAGTTATCACACAGTTTGATGTCAGTTGATCAACTTGATGACCTTGGTTACAAGGTAGTCTTCTATGCTCAGTCCTTTCGCATATCAAAGGGCAATATGGTTATTGCAAAAGGAAGCAAAATTGGCTCACTTTATCCTTTATTTGTATCAGAGAAAGAACACTTGTTAGCTGTTACTGAATAGCCTATGGCTTGTATTTGGCATGTTCGTTTGGGCCATATATCTCATAGTGGAATGGAAAATCTTTCTCATTCTGGTTACTTTCCTGTGTTATCTTTCTCCAATTTTTCATTTTGTGAGCATTGTCAATATGGAAAGCAAACCAGAAATGTGCATAGAACGCACATTGACTCTTCAATTCAGCCTTTAGATCTCATTCATATAGATGTGTGTGGTCCTATGCCCACTAGGTCCTTAGGTGGTTCTCTTTACTTTGTCACTTTCATAGATGATGCTACTAGAAAAGTCTGCGTATATCCTATCAAATCGAAGGATGAGGTATTCCCTACTTTCAGAAAATGGCTTGCTTCAGTTGAAACTGAAAAGGGAACTAAGCTTAAGGCTTTACGTTCAGATAATGGGGGTGAGTATACGTCACATGAATTCAACCTTTTTTGTCAGTCTAGAGGGATTCAGAGACTTTACAGCTCCCTATACCTTAATACAGAATGTAGCTTAGTACAGAATGGTGTAGCTGAGAGGATGAATAGAACTATTCAAGATAGAGTAGTCTCTATGTTGCATCATACAAACCTCACACAAGGTTTTTGGGCAGAAGTAGTATTGACTTCAGTTCATGTGATTAACCTTTCAGCTAGTACTGCGAAAGGTCTGAAAGTAGCACAGGAGTTATTGATAGGGAAGCCACCATATTGTGATCATCTTCGAGTTTTTGGGTGTGAAGCATATGTTCATATACCCAAGAATCTTAGACAAAAGTTGGACCATAAGTCAAAGAAATGCATTTTTCTTGGATATGGTCGAGAAGGACAATTTGGATATTGCTTGTGGGATCCTAAAACACAATCAGTGATTAGAAGTAGTGATGTCATTTTCAATGAGTCTAAGATGCATAAACAACCCATTAAGGAGGTTGAAGTGAGAAGAGCGGTGTTTGAGGATACTAGTCCTCCAGTTAGCATGCATAAAAATGTTGCACATAGGGATGTTCAAGAGAATGTCAATTCGAATCAGTCTGCACATGTTCTTTTTTAGCAACCATTGAGATGTTCTGCACGTGTCTCACATCCACCTGATAGATATGTTCCAGGTTTAGATTTTGTTATGCTAACAGATGTCGATGAGCCTTCTTGCTACAAAGAGGCTATGCAGACAGAGGATCATGTCAAGTGGGAGCATGCCATGAAGAGTGAGTTGGATTCTATTCACAAGAATGGTACTTGGGATTTAGTACCTTTGCCAAAGGGAAGGAAAGCTTTACCATGTAAATGGGTATATAAGCTGAAGTTCACATCAGATAATGCTTCTCCAAAGTATAAAGCCCAATTTGTTGCAAAGGGTTTTAAGCAACAACATGGTTTTGATTTTGAGGAAATCTTCTCTACAGTGGTCAAAATGACTACCCTGTGCATGTTGCTTGGATTTGTTGCAATGGAGGACTTAGAGCTAGTCCAAATGGATGTGAAAACTGCTTTCTTGCATGGAGATCTTACAGATGAGATCTATATGGAACAACTAGAGGGTTATGTAGTTCCTGGCAAGGAAAGTCTAGTTTGTAAGCTCAAGAAGATCTTGCATGGACTTAAATAGTCCCCTAGACAATGGTACCAAAAGTTTGATGTTTTTATGAAGTCTCAAGGCTATTCTCAAAGTAATGAGGATCATTGTCTCTACACAAAGAGATGCTCAGATGGCAGCTTGATATGCTTGATACTTTATGTCTATGATATGTTGATTGCTGGGAAGTCCTCTTATGACTTGCCAATTCTCAAAAATAAGTTGAGTCGAACATTGATATGAAAGATTTGGGGGATGCCAAATATATTCTTAGCATGCACATTACTCATGATAAGAGTAAAAGATGCATATACTTGTCTCAAAGTGAGTACATATCCAAAGTACTTCACAGGTTCAATATGCAGGGTGGAAAGGCATTGAGTACACCTTTACCCACATATGTGAAATTGAGCAAGGATGATTGCCCCAAATCAGATGAGGAAAAGGAATTCATGACCAAAATTCCCTATCAATCCGCTGTTGGTAGTCTCATGTATGCTATGGTAACTATGAGACCAGACATTGCATTTGCAATGGGAGTTGTGAGCAAATATATGTCTAATCATTGCAAGAAACATTGGGAAGCGGTCAAGATGATTTTAAGATATCTGAGTGGCACTAAGGAAAAGTGTCTATGCTTAGGTAGAGAAAAAGCTTCCATTATTGGTTACACAGATTTTGACTATGCTGGTTGTGTAGACAATCGTAAGTCTACATCAGGGTACATTTTTCATTTTGCTGGAGGTGCTATCTCTTGGAGATCTCGTCTTCAAGAATGTACAACTGTTTCCACCACAGAAGCAAAGTATGTTGCAGCAAGTTAGGCATGTACGGAAGCATTGTGGCTTTCTCATCTTGCTTGTGATATGGGTTTACCTCAGCATGTACTTCGTTTGCTCAGTGATAGATTGATTTGGCCAAGAATCCGGTCTATCATGCAAAGACAAAGCACATTGAGGTGAGGTATCACTTGATTAGAGATTGCTTAGCCACTGAGCACATTATTCTTGAGAAGGTACACACTCGAGATAATGCTGCAGATGCTTTGACTAAATCTCTACCACAGGATAGCTTTAGACACTATTGTCACTTGATGGGTATTAGTTGATTCATGATCTTACATAGTCACTTGTATTGTGTGTAACATGCCCATCAGGTGGGAGGTATAGTTTGTATACTTACACTCAGGTATTCTTTATCATTCTTTATTTTTCTCCCATAGTTACTTTGGCCATATTGGCCTTTAGTGGGAGATTGTTACCGTTAGTGTCCATGTGAAAGGCCAAATGGCCATCGGACACTTCTTTGTATATGTTCTTTAATAAAACATATAGTGGCCTGGTCAATCACAGACTGGAAGTTCGGCCGCATTTGTAAGACCTAAGAAGTCTGTCTTCGTGCTCCCTATGTACTGTGTTTTCTGTGTATTTTGTAGTCTCTATGTAGACTACCATGTGCAGCCTTCGGAGCTCGGTTTTCTACTCCGAGGATATCGTCGTGGAGATCAAGAGAAGGAGAGCGCATTGTGGTGCATCGCCATCAAAATACTTCAAGCTTCACCGTAATTGGCTTCTAATTTGTGCATCTTGCAAGGTCAGATGGAAAGGATGTAGGCTACATCAGCAATGTAATTACTATTTAATTCCCATGTTGAGTGCAACCATGGGAAGTCAAGGTTGGTAGGGTAGATAGGTGGTAGGTTTACTCTCTCTGAACCTTGAGTATGATTTGAGTATATGAATCTATTTATGAACTCACAAAATAGAAACTCACCTGATACATCAAATCTTGTGGGAACCTTCAATGTTGGATGGGGATCCTATGATGATTGATGGAAGGGCTAAGGCAAAACATGCACTTGTTCTTTGTTTTTATGGGGGCTGATATCTAGACACCGCTTCATGGCTAGATGGCTCTTGCAGCCCTCACTAGCATTCTTCTTCCAAGTTCTATTGCACGTACTTGACATACTTCTTTCCATACACCTCTTGGTTGTGCTTCTTCTTTCTATAACTTCTTCCTCCTTCCATATTTTAGTTATTGTTTCCTTAGATGCCATATATTCCCACTACATATCAAGGTCAATGGGCTCCTCAACAGTAGAAACCAACTAGGAATCATGCATAGGTTGTTTCCCCTTATCTTGTGCCTATGAGGTACTTGCTAGCATTAGTCTCTCTATGCCATCAATCTGCTCTTGAATAGCAAGATAAATTCTTTTCTCTAGTGGTGCCATGCATGAGGACTTCCCATTCTTCTACGTCTTGGTCTAGGAACTTCTCGACATAGGCAACTTACTCTTAAAACACAATATTGAATGAAATACTTGAAACAATGTGAAACCTCAATGGGGGTAGTTCAAACTCAGGGAAGAACATTTGTAAAATGTCACAAGTGCAAGAATCCTAGGAATCCCCCTTCCTAAGCCTAGGCATCACCCACCTAGCTTCTTCCGTAAGGCATTTGCACAAGGAGATTACAAAGTTCACTGCTTGTAACTCAAATTCCTTAATATATGAATAAAAAGCATGTGACACCATGAAATTCTTGTTATGTAGGTTGAGCATCTCCACTATGAATCGAAGACCATGCAGAAACAGGTTATTTTGGTCTAATTGTGATATTTTATATTCATATTTGAAAGCTGGTCAAAACAAGGATTCCATCAGCTCATCCAGTGCTCGAGCTATCACCTCTAGAAATCCTCATCTAGTAGCAATGTAGCTTGTGGCATTGAAGCTTTTGTAATCTGTTGTATGTGACCATCAACAAACACCTATCAGTCCATAGTATTAACTAGGAGTGCATCCATTTGAAGTCCTCATCTAGTAGCAATGTAGCTTGCGCCATTGAAGTTTCTGTAATCTGTTGTAGGTGACCATCAACAAACACCTCTCAGTCCATAGTATTAACCACGAGTGCATCCATTTGTTATAAGATTACCATCCTTTCCAAACCTAGGTGAATTTTGCCACACTCAATCATGACAAAAGGTAAAAGCCTCCACTACTCCAACCAATCCACCATAGACCATGGGAGAGACTATGAAAGCTATGCTGTTACTACAAGTCAAGTCACCTTTGCTAATACCATGGCCACAAGCTATGAGCAAGAGAGATATTGGAACAGAGGAGCAAAGTCTTGGTATGCTTGAGAATTAAATGAATTCACTATTGTGCACTTGAGGTTTATATAGCCCTATAAAGTCCTTCCTGGTTCTACACATGGTCAATCTACACATGCTCCAAATCATGGCTTGTTGTTTTGAAATCATGACATGATCAAACCAATATCCATCCGTGTGGTTATGTGATCCTTGGCCTGTGTTTGACTATTATGATGTCATTAACTATTCCTTGATTTTGAGATTGTCCTTCACTTATGCATGACTTGGTTCTAAGTGCTTGATGGATGCATGGTGCATTTATTGCATGTACCCACCACTATATCGTATCCTTCAATCATTTCCAATCATATATTCGACAGGCGAATAGCAATATTCCCTTATCATGGTGTTGTTCTATCTAATTTTTCCATTGCCCTTTCTGTCTGTATTGGTCTTCATCATTATGATTGAATTATTGTAGTCCTAATCATTATACTAATAAATACTTTTGGTTGGCATAGGAAGAGTGTTCGGGTCTACTTCAACTACCATTTTTCTATCCTCTAAAATTTATTAATTCATTTTAGTTGTATCTAGTTCATTTGATGCTTCTTGGTTCCTCCTAACTTTCTCTAGTTGGTTTTATCTGGTTCTTCTAGTTCATCTTAGTTCAATTTCAATTGAATTTCTTTATTTCAATTCTTAAAAAAAAATCCTTTCTTTGCTAGGCCGAATACAGACGGAGCTTTGAGCGATTCACAAGCATAGATAACTCCTTGCCCACCAAGTTTTCTAATTTGAACATCGAAAGCCCCACCATGGCTCAAGCGTATATGCAAAGGAACAGTCCATGGTACTTTGAACTTGCTTACCTTTTTTTTCATACTTGAGTAAAAAAATAGGACCAGATCACCCATTTGAAAGACTAGAGTCTTCATGGTGATCATGCCCTGATTGTAGTTGAGTTTGGACTTCTCGAATCATTAGAAGACTATTATAGTGATCTTTGTCCCTTCTTCCACTTGCCAAAGACTGGCCATCTCGTCCTCCAGGGACTCTTTGGGAAGCAAGTAGTTGTGGATAGCCACCCGTAAAGTGGGGTCCACAATCTCCATCAAAGCAAATAGCCTATAATCCATATATCAATTTAAATTTTGTGAATCTTGCTGCCACCTTATAGGTAGTTTGGTATGCCCAGAGTGAAAGTGGTACATATTGCTCCCATTTTCTGAGGTATTCTAGGAGTAATTTTTGAAGAATTGTTAGGAGGATCTTATTAGTGCTCTCATCCAATCCATTAGCACAAGGTGTTGGAGTTAGACGTCTACAGAAGCATGCAAACAACACAAGGAAGAAGAAGAAGCTTGGAGCACAACACACAATATTGAATGTATTACTAGAGAATGTACAAAGATAAGTAGCCCATTAGGGCAATAGGCATATATACAATCCGGGGGAAAAAAACCTCCTAAAGATGGAAAAAAGTGCCCCAATGGTCCTAGTGTGTTCACACACATCACTACCTAAATATATCTACAAACCCCCCATGGGAGTGATGCGGTGAACAAGGAGCTGGCACTCATGTATAAGGAAGTGCCAAGCTATGTGGAAATCACTCCACAAAAGGAAGAAAGCCCAAAGATTTGCGGAAAGCTTCAAACTTCTCCCTAGGCAGAGCCTTCGTGAAAAGGTCTGCAATGTTCTCTTGCGTGCGCACATATGCCAAGCTGATCTCCCCGACAGAGAACCTCTCCCTGACATAGTGATAATGCACCTCAATGTGCTTAGTGCGAGCATGGAACACAGGGTTCCTCGCAACTGTCAATGCGCTTTGACTGTCAGTGAAGATGGTGGTGGCAGAAGTCTGACCAACACCCAAATCAGCCATAAGGTGTCTGAGCCACACACACTCAACAGTAGCTCTGAAAGCTTCCCTATAATCAGCCTCACAACTGGAAGTGGCCACAGTAGGCTACTTCTTGCTCAACCAAGATATACATGAGCTACCAAGCATGAAGCAAAAGCCACTAGTGGACACACGAGTGTCATAGCAACTAGCCCAATCAGAGTCAAAAAAAGCATGCAAATCTGGCGGTAGTGATCCCCCCTTGGGATAAAACAACCCCAAGTATCCGAGTACCACTCAAGTAGCGAAAGATGCGCTTAACCGCCTGCCAATGCTTGACTCTTGGGCAATGCATAAACCTGCTCATTTGTGAGATAGCAAATTGAATATCTGGCCGAGTAATGCATAAGTAAATCAAGCATCCAAGAGCCTGCTGATAGAGAACAACATCAAATGCATCTCCAGCATCATGAAGACTCAATCGTAAACTTATCTCCATAAGAGTGGCAATAGGCTTACAGTCTTCAAGGCCAAAATGCTCCAATAATGTGTCAATATATTTCGTTTGACACAAAGCCATTCCACCATCAACTTGCATAAACTGAATGCCCAAATAGTGATGCAAATTCCCCAAATGAGACATCTCAAATGAGGCATGCAAATCAGCCTTAAAATCAGCAATATGCTTCTCAATAGGACCAGTGAGCAGCATGTTGTTGACATAGACAACAATGATCAGAAGCACATCATTAGCACGCTTAACATATAAGGTGCTTTCAGTTGGACTGTTCTCAAAACCATGTGCAATCAGATAGGCATGTATCTTCTCAAAACCATATAATGCCTTCTTTAACCTGCACACCTTGTTTTCATGCCCTTTCTGCACAAAGCAACGAGGCTGAAAAACATACACTTCTTCATGCAAGTCACCATTCAGAAATGTTGTTTTAATGTCCAACTGATGTACATTCCAACCATGATGAGCTACAAGTGCACAGATTCTCCGAACAGTAGTCATACGGCATGTAGGTGCAAAGGTCTTATCAAAATCAATGCCTCTTTCTCGTGCATAACCCTTTGCAACAAGCCTAGCCTTACACATGTCAACTATACCATCTGGTTTACGCTTCAACTTGTATACCCACTTAGTGCCAATGGCCTTCTTGCCTCGAGGCAAGTCACATAAAGATCAAGTACCATTCTTCATTATAGCATCATATTCAGATTGCATAGCAGCCATCCAATTTTCTAAATTTTATGCTTCATCAAACGAAACAAGCTCATTCTCATCACAAAGACTAGATGCAGCCATAGCATAGCAATCTGATGCAAAAGAGGCACTATGAGAGCCTGAACGAGTACGATATGACAGAGGTGCATCTAATTTGTTGTCACGCAAAGTTTGCACCAACCATTTTGGCATAGTTTTTGCCTGCTCAATATCAACTCTCTCATCAACTAGTGCATCATGTAAATCTGCATCAGAAATGGAATGATCTACATCATCACATGAAACCTGCAAAGGCTGAGAAGTTGCCTCATTGGGACCAGCACTAGACTGTCCACCTATAAAAAGAGGCAGCAAAGTATCATACATGTCTTTGGAGCTAACAAATGTCTCCTTAGTAATAAAAGCAATGCCTGAATAGCATCTTCCACAAAAACAACATCACGGCTAACCAGAATGCGTTTAGTCTGTGGATGATACAGACAATAGCCTTTACTTTCAGAACTGTACCCAACAAAAATACATTTTACTGCTTTATCATCCAATTTTTTGTGATGTTGTTCAAGCACTAATGCATATGCCAAACAACCAAAAACACGCAGATGAGCAACAGATGGCTTACGATCATGCCAAGCCTCATATGGAGTGATAGACTACAGCGCTTTAGTGGGATCCCTATTCAGTACATATGCTGCACACATGACAGCCTCAAGCCAGAAACTATGTGGTAAAGCCTGAGTCTTGACCATACAGCTCGCCATCTCCATGAGTGACCTGTTCTTTCCTTCAGCAACTCCATTATGTTGAGGTGTATATGGCATTGTACACTCGTGTTTTATCCCATGTCCAGCCAAAAATACATTAAAATCAGAAGACATATATTCCCCCCCCTCGATCTGAACGGAGGGTGCCCATTTTACATGCTGACAGATTTTCAGCCAAAACCAAAAACTGTTTGAAGCACATGAACACTTCGGACTTTGCCTTCAATGGATATACCCATGCATGCCTAGAAAAATCATCAATGAAAGTCACGAAGTAAAGATAATTTCCAAACGAAGGTGTCTGCATAGGACCACAAATATCACTATGTACAAGCTGCAATTTCTGAGTAGCCCGAACTGAACCATCTTTTGGAAATGAGGAACATTGCATTTTGCCCAAAATGTAGCCTTCACAAACATGTTTTCTAGGTGCCTCAAGTTTGGGCAAAGAGGACACCATTTCAGATTTCTGCAGGCATAGCAAACTAGCAAAATTCAAATGAGCAAAGCGTGCATGCCAAAGCTTTGTATATGAGATAGGTGGGAATGTGCATACCTTTCATGTGGAGAGCTTCCCTGACCAAGTTGTTCATCAATTTGAACCGCTTCAGCTCATTGATCCTTATGAGAGATGGGAGGACAAAGTGTTGGAGATAGACGTCTGCGGAAGCACGCGAACAACACAAGGAAGAAGAAGAAGTTTGGAGCACAAACACACAATACTGAATGTATTACTAGAGAATGTACAAAGATAAGTATATCAACAAATCCCCCCTGGGAGTGATGCAGTGAACAAGGAGCTGGCACTCATGTATAAGGAAGTGCCAAGCTATGTGGAAATCACTCCACAAAAGGAAGTAAGCCCAAAGCTTTGCGAAAAGCTTCAAACTTCTCCCTAGGCAGAGCCTTCGTGAAAAGGTCTGCAATGTTCTCCTGCGTGGGCACATATGCCAAGCTGATCTCCCCAGCAGAGAACCTCTCCCTGACATAGTGATAATGCACCTCAATGTGCTTACTGCGAGCATGGAACACAGGGTTCCTCGCAACTGCCAATGCGCTCTGACTGTCAGTGAAGATGGTGGTGGCAGAAGACTGGCCAACACCCAAATCAGCCATAAGGCGTCTGAGCCACACACACTCAACAGTCGTTGTGAAAGCTGCCCTATACTCAGCCTCACAACTGGAAGTGGCCACAGTAGGCTGCTTCTTGCTCAACCAAGATATACATGAGCTACCAAGCATGAAGCAAAAACCACTGGTGGACACACGAGTGTCATAGCAACCAGCCCAATCTGAGTCAGAAAAAGCATGCAAATCTGGCGGTAGTGATCCCCCCTTGGGATAAAACAACCCAAGTAGCCGAGTACCACTCAAGTAGCGAAAGATGCACTTAACCGCTTTCCAATGCGTGACTCCTGGGCAATGCATAAACCTGCTCATCTGTGAGACAACAAACTGAATATCTGGCCGAGTAATGCATAAGTAAATCAAGCATCCAACAGCCTGCTGATAGAGAACAGCATCAAATGCATCTCCAGCATCATGAAGACTCAATCGTAAACCTGTCTCCATAGGAGTGGCAATAGGCTTACAGTCTTCAAGGCCAAAACGCTGCAATAATGTGTCAATATATTTCGTTTGACACAAAGCCATTCCACCTTCAACGTGCATAGACTGAATGCCCAAATAGTGATGCAAATGCCCCAAATCAGACATCTCAAATGAGGCATGCAAATCAGCCTTAAAATCAGCAATATGTGTCTCAATAGGACCAGTGAGCAGCATGTCATCAACATAGACAACAATGATGAGAAGCACATCATTAGCACGTTTAACATATAAGGTGCTTTCAGTTGGACTGTTCTCAAAACCATGTGCAATCAGATAGGCATGTATCTTCTCATACCAAGCACGTGGTGCTTGCTTTAAACCATATAATGCCTTCTTTAACCTGCAAACCTGGTTTTCATGCCCTTTGTGCACAAAGCCACGGGGCTGAAAAACATACACTTCTTCATGCAAGTCACCATTCAGAAATGCTGTTTTAATGTCCAACTGATGTACATTCCAACCATGATGGGCTACAAGTGCACAAATGCTCCGAACAGTAGTCATACGGCATGTAGGTGCAAAGGTCTCATCAAAATCAATGCCTCTTTCCTGCGCATAACCCTTTGCAACAAGCCTAGCCTTATACCTGTCAACGGTACCATCAGGTTTACGCTTCAGCTTGTATATCCACTTAGTGCCAATGGCCTTCTTGCCAGGAGGCAAGTCACATAAGGACCATGTACCATTCTTCATTATAGCATCATATTCAGATTGCATAGTAGCCATCCAATTTTCTGAATTCTGTGCTTCATCAAAAGAAACAGGCTCATTCTCATCACAGAGACTAGATGCAGCCATAGCATAGCAATCTGATGCAAAGGAGGCACTATGAGAGCCTGAACGAGTACGATATGACAAAGGTGCATCTAATTTGCTATCACGCAAAGTCTGCACCAGCCATTTTGGCATAGTTTTTGCCTGCTCAATATCAGCTCTCTCATCAGCAAGTGCATCATGTAAATCTGCATCAGAAATGGAATGATCTGCATCATCATATGAAACCTGCAAAGGCTGAGAAGTTGCCTCATTAGGACCAGCACTAGCCTGTCCACCTGTAAAAAGAGGCATCAAAGTATCATACATGTCTTTGGAGCTAATAGATGTCTCCTTAGTACATGAAAGCAATGGCTGAATAGCATCTTCCACAAAGACAACATCACGACTAACCAGAATGCGTTTAGTCTGTGGATGATACAGACGATAGCCTTTACTTTCAGAACTGTACCCAACAAAAATACATTTTACTGCCTTATCATCCAATTTTCTGCGATGTTGTTCAGGCACTAATGCATATGCCAAACAACCAAAAACACGCAGATGAGCAACAGATGGCTTGCGGTCATGCCAAGCCTCATATGGAGTGATAGACTGCAACGCCTTAGTGGGACACCTATTCAGTACATATGCTGCACACATGAAAGCCTCAAGCTAGAAACTATGTGGTAAAGCGTGACTTTTGACCATGCACCTCGCCATCTCCATGAGTGACCTGTTCTTTCGTTCAGCAACTCCATTCTGTTGAGGTGTATACGGTACTGTACACTGGTGTTTTATCCCACGTTCAGCCAGAAATGCATTAAAATTTGAAGACATATATTCCCCCCCTCGATCAGAACGGAGGGTGCCCATTTTACATGCTGACAGATTTTCAGCCAAAACCAAAAACTGTTTGAAGCACATGAACACTTCGGAATTTGCTTTGAGTGGATATACCCATGCATGCCTGGAAAAATCATCAATGAAAGTCACGAAGTAAAGGTAATTTCCAAAAGAGGGTGTCTGCATAGGACCACAGACAACACTATGTACAAGCTGCAATTTCTGCGTAGCCCGAACTGAACCATCTTTTGGAAAGGAAGAACGCTGCATTTTGCCCAAAATACAGCCTTCACAAACATGTTTTCCAGGTGCCTCAAGTTTGGGCAAAGAGGACACCATTTCAGATTTCTGCAGGCGTAACAAACTAGCAAAATTCAGATGACCAAAGCGTGCATGCCAAAGCTTTGCATCTGACATAGCCTGAGAATCATGAACTGCACATGCCAAATCATTCACAGATTTTTCATAGTCTATGAGCTTATACAACCCACGACATAAGATGCCAGAAGCAATAATCATATCACCATTTGAGAGATCATGGACTGTACACCTGTCATCAACGAATTTCACAACCAAGCCAATCTTGGCTAATGCAAAAACTGATAACAGGTTCTTTTTGATCCCTGGCACAAATAAAGCATCTGACAAAGTGAAAGAACTACCATCAGCAGTAGTCAGAATGATCTTACCACCTCCCATAACAGGATAAGAGGAGTTATTGGCGCATGTGACAGTATTCCCTATAGGGGCAGGCTCGAGTGAAGAGAAGAAACTGCGCTGTGAGGTAATATGTTTGGTCACCCCACTGTCAAAGTACCAAACATCTGAGTCTATTGCAGACATGCACTGATCATGAGAAGATGGGTCAAAACTGCAGATAGTAGTAAACGCCCATTCTTCTTCCTGCACAAGATTTGCAGACTCTGTTTTTGGTGTAGAGGCCTCTGCAACAACCATTCCAGCCTCTTTCTTCTTTGCCTCTTTAGCAGCCAGTTTTGGACAGTTCTTTATAATATGATCATTTCCTTTACAGTACTTGCAGAATAATTTTTGCTTTTTTGATTTCTTTTCATCTTTATCCTGGCTCTTCGATTGTGCAGCATTTGCAGATTTTTGCTTACTAGTAGAAGAGCTCCATTTTCCTTTGCCCTTTTGACTAGCCAGGAAAGCTTGATCTGCAACACGCATAATGGACCTGTTCTGCCTGGACTGATCTTCCTACAACAGAATAGAGACTAATTCTTCAAATGACAAGGCATTCGGATTGCCTTTCATTATCAACCGAAGAGTAGAGGCAAAACTCTGATATGAATCAGGAAGACCATTCAGAACGGTCTACACAAGTGAGCTATCTGGTATAACCTCATCAGCAGAAATCAATTGTTCCTTCAGGTCTTTGATCTTTGTAAGAAAACTATCCATAGAATCACCTTCATTCATGTGCTCACTCTCCAACTGTTTTCGGAGATAAGCAACACGAGCCTCATTCCTAGCCTGGTACAAAGTGGTAAGTGTATCCCAAGCATCCTTTGCTGTTCTGCAAGAGCGAATGTGAGGAATAATGGCACGTTTGACAGACAAGGCTATCAATGCATGTGCCTGGGCATCTCTGCCATCCCAACGAATCTGCTCTGCAGTAGGTGCAACAGAAACAGTAGCACGAACAGGAATCTGCGGAATATCATCTTCGACCCCAACTTCAACAGCTCCAGTACCTCCAGCACCTGTATTTGTAGTACCTGTAGTCGCAGGTGTAACAGGACGTCTTTCAACACCCTGCACAATGTTCCACAGTTCTTTTGCAACTAGTACATGTCGCATCATATAAGCCCATAATGGGTAGTTGGTACCATCCAACTTATCCTCAACAGCCAACATACGGAATACATCACTGCTTTCAGCCATGGCCGGTGACTAAAATACCTTGATGCAGAAAATTGATTGTATCTCAAAAAGTTGAACGAAACTGCCCAGACGAGTTCTGCTAGACCTGTAGCAGACTTCGAGACGCTTAAACTGGCGAACAGAAATTGGTATATACCTTTGGCACAAAAGGACAAAATAGCCTGCACAAGCGCTGTGATAGTGCGTTCGGAGGCCGAAACGAGCTCAGATCGCGATTTTGGCACCACACAGCAAAGCTGTTTTGATGTCGGAAACACCCTAAGTATGCTCACCAAATTTCGTGCGAATCTGAGACTGCAAACGGAGGAGTGTTGACGGCGTCCTAGAAGAAGCGACGACCTGCTCTGATACCAATTGTTGGAGATAGACGTCTGCGGAAGCACGCGAACAGCACAAGGAAGAAGAAGAAGCTTGGAGCACAAACACACAATACTGAATGTATTACTAGAGAATGTACAAAGATAAGTATATCAACACAAAGGTGCTGTATCCCTTTTTCTCTTTGCTCGGAGTGAGGGTGCTAATCAAATACGAGCACCTCAGAAAGTCTGGCTTTGGCAATTGGGCTTTGAAGTAATTATATAGTCCCGCCTTCTTCCATATGAGTTTCAGCCCTTCATTATTTTGAAGTCTCTCAAATTCCCTGGTGAAGAAGTGATACCTGCCCCAGCGCCCGTTGAACTCTATCTCTGCCTCCCATAGGTAGGTGCCTTCTCCCAGAGGTCCTGCCACGTCACTGAACCAATGTGAGTTTTTGCTGACTGGCATTGTGTGCCCCTGTGGAGGATTCTGCACCAGTATGGCATGTAATGCTCTCAATGCCACTGGACGTTCCTTTAACTCAATGGGAAGACTTTCAATGTCCACAATCTGAGGGCTGGTGCCTGCCTGGGAGCTAGTTCTTGCAGCCTCGGCCATATTGAAGGGACTGGTCACCGGTTCTGTGAGAATATACAAATGAATGTTAACATTGCAAATGGACACCAAGTGGTCACGTGTCCCCATTACAACATTAACAAGAGGTTTTAGTGATATGTTAGTAAGGTAGTGAGTGCTCGGTGATTGTGGGTGTGGTTAGTGGATGGATTGTCCTAAGAGCTAAATGGAGAGATGCAGTGTGAGAATGATGCAGTTAGTAGGTGGTGGTGAATTTACAGATGGGGTTGGGGGGTTTGTTACACGCTTTGGGCTGCCAAACAAACAGAATGGAAGTTGGTCTTGATTTTGTGGAGACTCTGGAGGGCTTTATAAGAGTGTCTGCTTGGAAATGAGGCTTTTTAGGGACCCATTTACAAGTGATTCTACTTGTGCTCATGGGAGAATATGTGTTTGTGTGTGATGTATAAGAATGGGTATCAGATGTTCGAGTGAGTGAACCATGTTGTACAGGGTGTGCTCTTGGTGTAGCTATTTGAGCCTGCAAGCAAGCCTTAGGCACCCAAATTTGTCGTGATTGTGGGCTAGCCTTCATCGACTTCTTGGGTACCCAGATAAACCTCACTTTCACAGAAGAGTTTTTGGACGACTTCTTATTAGTGTCGTGTTGTCGATCACTAATAGGAAGTTGAGCCAATTGTGGTGGCTTGACCGCAATAAGATGCTCGCCTTTCCGTACCCACACTTTTTTTGGTGGTTGAGACACCATGCGTCGTATTTTCTTTATGCCTCAAGCATAAGTCGGCTGCTTCTTCTGCATTTGATCCACCTTTAGTTGCTGCATCCCTGTGGCTTTTGGAAAAGAAGGGAGTTTTGTTGTACCCTTAACTTCTTTGTTGAGACAATCATCCTTCTGCATCACATAGTTTTGGACAAGAATAGCATTGTCAGCTTCATGTGTACCCCTGGAAGGACGAGGAGTCTGTGCCTTTCCTAGTTCCTTGAGTGCTCCATTATCTAACTCAACTGTAATTCGACTCTGATTTACCCATACCTGAAGAAGTCCACTTCTTAGGTTTAGGTTGACTGCATGATCATAGATCCAGTCTTGACCCAAGACAAGAGGTTCGATGAGATCCTCATCTTGACACACTAGTACTTTAACTGTCAGTAAAACATCATGAATAGAGAGGGGAAGTTCCACCTCACCCATGCAAGGGGTTTCCACACCTCCCAACCCTATGAGATATGCTTCCACAGGATTGACATTTAAGTTCAATTCTCGACAGTAAGAAAGTTTAACAGCACTAGTGGCTGCACCTGAGTCAATCAAGGCCCTTACAGTCCTTGCACTCGTTCCTTGTCCTATATCTAAGGTTACAAAAGGACGTTGATCAATTATCCTATGAGAGCTAATACCTGAAACTTCACACATAGCCACATGATATCCTTGAGCTGCATAGTCATCTGTCTTAGGCTAATCTCTACCCTGCCTTCTCAACTTCATCCTTCGGATGCGTTCTAAAGCTTCTGCTTGCACCTCTTCTCGAATTTGCTTTTCTTCTTCCTTACATTTCTTGGCAGTGTTGAGTCGATTTAACATCTCCTCAGTGAGGGGTTCTTGATATAACTTGACCCTGCATCCGCTAATGTAACTAGGGAGAACATCACCTTCTAGCGTGGCTGATTGAACTGCTCCACTAGTTGAGATCCTATTTATGATCATAGGTCCATAGCCTCTCTTCTCTAGTTTCCGTGCATGTTGTTTTAGGGTATACACCAAAACTAAGTCTCCGGCCTTCAATCCTTTATCCTTAACATGGACATCAAAGTAAGCCTTCTGTCGTTTTTTAGCTGCATATATTCCTGCAGCAGCCCTCAGTCTTGTTTCTCCTAATCGCTCAAGGTCAAAGATCCTAGAGGAGAGCTCATGGCCCGTCCACTCATGCTCCTGTGCTACCTTTAGTGTAGGTATCAAGAAGTCCAATGGTAGCACTAATTTTTGGCCAAACACCATCTGAAAAGGAGTCGCTTGGAGTACCGTTTTTATAGGCAACTCGGTATGCCCAAACAGCATGGTGTAGCTGTTTGTCCCAATCAGAGTGTTTATTATCCACTAATTTGGTAAGGACATTGCATAGAATCTTGTTTGTGCTTTCGGCTTGGCCATTAGCTTATGGGTGATAGGGGGCAGACTTCTTGTGTACTATCAAGAATTCTTGGAGAAGATTTTCAATAACTTCATTCAAGAAGTGGGTGCCTCTATCACTTACTAGCTCTATGGGTAGCCCGTATCTAGTGAACACATTCTCAAATAAGAACTTAGCGGTCGTCTGAGCATCATTCTTTGTCGTAGCTTTTACCTCTACCCACTTGGTTAAGTAGTCTGTGGCCACAATGATATATTCAGCATGGGAACCTTTAGCTGGGGGATTAATAGGACCTACAAGGTCTATTCCCCATTTAGAAAATGCACGTCCACCCATCATAGGTTTCAGAGGCATCTCATCTTTGCATATAGGATACTGAGTTCGCTGACAGACATCACATCTCTTCACATAGGCATGTGCATCCATGTGAAGGGTAGGCCACCAAAGTCCTACAAACAGGATTGCCTTGATAACCCTATCTGGTCCAAAATGTCCTCCTGCTACACCTTGGTGAGCGGTTTCCAAGATCTTGAGATATTCACTCTCATGGACACATAGTCTCAGGTAACCATCTTTACCACGCTTGTATAGATTATCACCAATGAGTGAGTAATCTAGGGCTTCTTGTTCTAGACTTCTTTGTCTGGCCAGTGTCATATCTTGAGGGAATGTTCTCGTCCTCAAGAAGGCTACTAGAGGTTCACTCCAATCTGGCACTATGGTCACTTTATAAAGAGTGGCATGCTCCACCGGTGGTTTAGTGCAACAGATTGGGCATTCTTTACACATTTTATGTGCATTAGCTTCCATAGTAGGCCAATGCACTCCGAATCTCCTTAGTGTCTGTAAAGTTCTTTGCCTCGACTGGTGTTGCTCTAATGCACCTACATGTGCTAATTGCAACCATTTTGCGTACTCGTCCTCTTCCACACAACAAGCCAATATCCCTTGATCTGTTTGTTTGTACATGCTTCCTGCCATGATATGGTACTTCTGGGCTTTTACTACCTCCCTATCTTGCATGTTTATGACTGGGTGGTTAGGCCCGTATGTCAATACTGGCACTAATGGCTTAGCCCACTGAGGTACAACTTCCAAATTGAACAAGTAAGCATCAGGAAGGTCATCTGATACTCCTTGTGGGGCTTCTCCAGATGTGAGCCTAGAGAGGTGGTCTACTCTCAAGTGAGTCTTGCCTTTCCTTACCACGACCTCAAAGTCATATTCCATTAGTAAGAGAAACCATCTTACTAATCTACCTATATTGCAAAGCTTGTTCACGAGATATAACAATGCTTGATGGTCAGTAAAAAATTTAAACTTAGTTGCAAGCAAATAGTGTCTAAACTTCTTAACCGCATATACCATGCCTAATCCTTCTCTTTCAGTGGTTGTATAATTTTGTTCAGCGACATTCATAGGCAATTGGAAGATCCATATTACCTTCACCAGTAGGTTGCACGAGTACACACCCAATAGCATAATTGGATGCATCCACGTGAACATGAAAGGGCTTATTCCAATCTGGAGTGGTCAAGATTGGTGCTGAACATAATCGTCGTTTGAGCTCAGGAGTTTTCACATTCATCAGTCCACTCAAAGTTAGTAAAAAGTCCGTACAGAGGCTTGGCAATGATGGCGTACAAGTGTATAAAGCGTCGGTAATAACCACAATGCCCCATGAAAGCTTGTACTTCCTTGACATTCTTTGGCCTAGGTAGCTCTGCAATAGCTCTAACTTTTTCCTTGTCTGTAGATATGCCATTCTTTGACACTATGTGTCCTAGAATCTTGCCTTGCCTGACCATGAAAACACACTTTTCTGGGTTCAGGCAGACTTGATACTCCCTACATTTATCAAAGATTTGTCTGAAATGGGTCTGTCTAATGTTGGAATGAGAGGTCATCAACATAGACTTCTAAATTCTTCCTCAAGAACTCTTTAAACACGTGACACATCAGTCTTTGGAAGGTTGCAGGAGCATTGGTAAGCCCAAATGGCATTACTCGAAAGGCAAATATGCCCCACTCTGTGGCAAAAGCTATCTTATGCTGATCTTCTGGAGCTATGGCTACCTGATTGTAGCCCGAAAATCCATCAAGGAAGCTGTACACTTCCTTACCTGCCACCCTTTCTAGTAGATGCTCAGTGATAGGAAGCGGATAATTATCTCTAATGGTGGCTGCATTAACCTTTTTCAAGTTAATGCACACCCGTAACTTTCCATTCTTCTTGGGCACCACTACGATGGGGGATACCCACTCAATGTGCTCAATTTCATAGATGAATCCAGCTTCTACCAGTCTATCTATCTCCTCTTTGATCTTAGCAGCGTAGTTATCATTATAAGTGTATGGCTTCTGCTTGGATGGTTTGACATCTGCGGTCATGGGAATGGTGTGTGAGCATATGTCAGGGTCTACACCTTTCAGGTCCTTGTAGCTCCAAGCGAATACATCTCTGTATTCTCTTAGCAAGGCTATCAATTCGCGCTCTTCTTCTTCCGTCAGGTCATGTCCTATGTAAGTGCATCTCTCCTCTCCTTCTTCTAGGGCTACCACTACTTTCTTGGTGGTTTCTTTGTTATCATAGGCCTCTCCTGATTGTGCCTCTCGTTTAGGCATTCTTATCATGACTCTCCTGTCGTCTATCTCATACTTTTTAAAATTTTCCGGGACCTCAAACAAAGATTCTTCCTCTTCTGGTGTGACTTCCCTCTTCTTTCTTTTCTTTCCTTCATCCTTAGGGGTCACTTGTGTGGCTAACCTTACATCATTCTCTCCATGTCTCTGAGGTTGAAATTCTACTTCATAGAAGTATTCTTCATCTGATGCAAAAGGTGGGTCCATAATGATTGACTCTAGATCAGAGTCACTTGCATCTTCAAATGCATCAGGGCTAGGTTCGCACTCTTCTAAAACTTCATCTCCCATGATTGGCTCTATGGAGAAAACTGAAATGTCATAGCCATCCTCATCACAGTGGGGTGTCCATTGTTCTTCATTGATGGCTACATCCATTGTTGCTAAAATTTCTGCCCAGCCGTGAGGTTCAAATTCTTTGTCCGGAAATACTACAGGTGCATAGGCTGGGTCTTGAATTGATCTATGTGTTTCTTTCGCACCTACCTCTCTGGCTTTTTCTCTCTTCTCTTCTTCTACTGCTACTTTGCACATCCATAAGTGGGTGTCTTCATGCATCCACGAGGATCCTGACCCTATGGAATGCACAGACTCCGTATCATCCTTTGCTCTATGGATGGGGTTCCATTGGATGGGGGGTACGTCTCTATGAGAGTAATCCTTGAGATTGACTTTAGTCGTAACACCTAAGTGTTGCAAATACAAGGAATTGGTTCCCCAATCTTGTACCACTTGCAACTGTCGCATAAATGGTCTTCCCAAAATCATCTCATAGGCATGGTTCTTACTAAAGTCACAGATAGCAAATGTGTGCTCAAACTCTACACCACAAGTAGTGAGAGTTATTCCTTCTAGTAGTCCTAAAGGCCTCTCTATGTGGCCATCAGCCATCTGCAATTTCATTCTCGTTGACCTGAGTGCTGGCTTGCCCCAACGCTTCCATAGGGAAGTGGTAGCAATTGCAACTCCTGCACCAGAGTCCAAAATTGCCTTGGTTGTGTATCCTTGATGGGCGATAGGAAGGTAACTGTTCCCTTCTTCTCCTTCACTCATGTCTCCTATCTTGTCTAGAGGAATTTCTGGCACTGTCCTATGAGAACCTACCTGGGAACGCGGTTTAGCTATCTCTCGCACTTGTTTGGCTACATGTTTCCACAGTTCTGGCCTAACCTTGAGTAATTCTTCTAAAGTGAGATTACATTTCACTTTAGTATTCTTTACTACCTCCGTGTTCCTAGGTATGACTGAGTCTTCATTTTGTACCATGACCGTGGGTGCTCTCATACAAGTAGACTTAGCTTCCCATGGGCCTGTGAAGTGGGGTAATTCATGTAAAGAATTAGACTCAAAGTCTAATCTCTCTTGAGATTGGGTGCTCTCCCACTCCTCATAAATAGAGGGAATATCTTGTGGGAATTGATCATGTGCGTCATCCACCAGTTCAATGGGAGGCGGGACTTCACTTTCTTTTGCCCATTTCTCTTCTTGAATCTCTCGTAGGAATTCTGGTGTGTACCGATTCATAGAAGAAGATGTGTCTGGCTCTGCGGAGTTGGGCACATAAGCGTCCTGGGAAGAAATGCTTATTCTTTCGTTGGCCTTGTCCTTATTTTGAGAGGCGGGTTCCTGTTCTGAATGTGCTATCAGCCTCTCCAATCTTTCTAGCAGTCCATCAAAATGCAACTGTGTCTTAGCTGAACTAGAGATGTTAAAGAGGCGACTGGCTTCAAACATGGTTTGAGCCAATTCCACCATCTTAGCACAAATCTTGGTTCGTTCAAGCTCTAGTTCCGCTCTTGGGTAACACTTTTCATGATCTGTCACATTTGGCCCTTCTTGGATTCTGGCCTGATATGCCTTAAGCATCATATTTAGGTCCTCAGGAGTGGGATCTGCTAAAACTGATCCTACTCTAGGGGGTGGTGGAATTGTGTGAGGTGGGTTGGAAGGTGTTGGATCGGATGGTGATGGGAATGGTGGGGGTGGAGTAGTGTGAGAGGGAGTTTGAGATGTGAGTTCAACTATCCTAGCTTTTGTTTCTCTTAGGCTTTCCTCGAGTTCACTCATCTTCTTAGTCCATTGCCTCTTCATTCTTTCTCTACTATCTCTCCAGGCCCTAGTCCTCTTCTTGGTTATGCTCTCAGTTTCACTAGCCTCAGCGCTTTTTTCCTGGCCTGAACTTTGGTTCTGTTGCAGGGCTTGAGCTCTAGTGACCACTTGCACTGGTGCAGTGGAAGTCACACTCCCTGTGGAGTCTACAACTAACCCAATAACATTAATAGGAGTGATTTTTGGCATATTATTGGGATTCTTTGGGCAATCTCGTAAGAGATGCTCTTTGCCGCAATCTTGACAAAAGCCTTGTATTGTTACTGACTGGGGTTGTGTGGGTGCAGGCATAGGGCAATCACGAATGAGGTGATCTCCCTGACATCTTTAGCAGGGCCCTCTAGGGAATGGGGGTCTTACCTGCCTAGGCTGAGGTCTAGAGTTGGGGTTTGCGTACATGACATTTGTATAATCTGGCTCCCAACTAGGTTCACTCGGTTCTTCACTATAGTAGGACTCACCATGTTCAGGAGACTGCATGTAGTAAGCCTGTGGACTATCTATGTGAATGGAATCAAAACTATGATCACTTGGGTCACTTTCTGAAAGCAATGGAGTCACTGGGACTATGGCTCTATTCAAATTTTCCTCAGCAGCTATATACTTTACAGGAATCACATTAGCTGGGGTTGGAGGTTGTTGAACTAACACAGGTTGAGGCCTTTGTTGGTTTTGGTAGGGTTGTTGATAGGATTGTTGTGGTCTACCATATTGCTGTGGAGGGTATTGGTTCTGGTATCTTCCCTGTTGTGGATAGGGCTAAGGGTAGGTTTGCCTCACTGCTTGCTTATTGTATGGGCAGTCTTGTGCTGTGTGATTTGTGTATCTCCGTTCTATGGTGCAATATTGGCTACTAGGGTTCACTTGGGGTTGAGCCATGATGGGACATACGTTCGCCATATGGTCACCACCGCAAGTATAGCACCTCTTTACTGGGGCAAACCTTGGGATTTGTTTGCTAGTGACACCTAGCTTTTGAGCTACTTTCTCCGCGAGTTCCTCAATTGATGTGGATTGCGAGGAAGAGAGACTAGAGGCACTATCTGAATCTTTGTAGATTTTGGAAAGCTCTAACTCTTCCCCTAGGTTGTCCTCAATATCAATGCACATGCGTACACACTCTTCTATGGTTCTAGGGTCTTTCAAGTACACATATGATCTCAACTTTGTACTCAGCAGCTCATCGAGGAATAAAGCCACTTGTTTGGCTAGCGTGGGTAACTCAGGGATAGGACATCTCTCTAGATATTGCCTAAACCTTCTTCCTACAAGTCTAACTGTCTCTTGGGGGGTCTGCTTGAAGCTATGTATCAATGAGGAAGTATTATGCCTTATCCCACTCTTAGAGAATTCAGTGATAAAAGCCTCTAAGAGTTGGTCTATGCTCCTGAACTATCTCTCATTCAATGGTTGAAACCATGTAAGGGCTGTGTTCCTAAGGGTTAGACCAAAGGCATTATACTGCGTGAATAGGTCTTCAACTTGTTTAGCTCTCAAGGCTTGCCTAAACTCAGCCACATGATCATATGGGTCTCCTGTGCCATCGAAGTAGTTCTTCATGGACTTAACTAGCTGAGTCGGTCTCAAAGTTCTCGTGTGCTCTCTAGGTCTTGGTAGAAAGCATTCATCCGCATTCCGTTGGTTCCTTGGGGCTCTAAGTCCCTCAGGTTCTGCTCTATTTGTTTCCGTTCTCGTTCTTTCTCTTCCCACTGGGTTGGCAAAGCTTACCTCAGGTCTATCTCTATGTCTATCTCTTTGAGCTCCATGAGCTTGGGATGTTCCAGCTCCTGGGTGACCAAAGGACACATTCGACCTTGGTTGGGGGAAAATAAATTCACCTTTCCAAGTGTAAGCATGCCTATCATGTTCTGTAACCACAAAGATCCTCTCTGAAGTGTGATCTAAGTAGGTCACTCTGCCTGGGCTATCAGGATCTTTGAACTCATATATCATGATTGTTCCTACCTCATTTGGCTGATCAGATTTATACCTCCAAAAGGCTTCATCAGTCTCTCGGTTCAGGAGCAGATCTATGCTCTTATTGTCTTGGGGAATCCACTCTGGTGTGATAATCCTAGTGAGAACTGATTTGCCTCGAGGGGTTCTAGGTTCTACACCCACGTTTCCTTGCTCTAGGTCTCCTAAGTCCGTTTCTGGGATCACATTTCCGAACTCGTCTATCCTATCTGGGTGGCTGGTGACTACGTATATTGTTCCTTCTTTGTCCAAGTAAGCTCCATTTTCAAACTTGACCGCTGGATGTTCTAGTCCAATGGATTGGTCAGGGTTTTTAATCTGGACCACAGATCTTCCTAGGCCGTCCTCATAACGTTAGCCTCTGAAGACCTAAGACTTTGTCTATCTCTCCCTAGGTATCGTCCTGATCTAAGTTTCATATGCTTAGCTGAGCAATCCCAATTTTTACCCAAGGTACAACCTCATTGCTGAGTTCTTTTGTATCTGTCACTTGATTCTTTTTTAAGTTGATTATCGTGTTTATGATCTTGTCTGATATCACGTTGTCAGGAATACTTGAGTTAATTTCCGCACTTTAATGTTGATCGTCTCATGTTAGGTTCTTTTCCTTTAAAGTTGTCGGCCACACACAGGTTATCTCTTGTCTTGAACTTGATTTCTTAGATAGTCTTGACTTGTCTCATGCCTATCGTTGCCCTGACTTACTTATAGCACTAGTCACATGTAGCCTAAGCTAGGAATTGACAAAGGGAGTTGAGAGTATTCCAACCTCACTTGCAGATCCCTTGCTCTTTGATGCTCAAAAACCCAGTTCTCAAGCTTGCAGATTACCCTTGCTTTGGATGCCTTCTAGTGCTCTCAGTGGACTTGTAAAAGTCCCAAAGTTAGCTCAAGACTTAGATTCCAAGGACACAAAAAATCACTTTCATTCATGTAATTCAAGGATCAACTGTTCTTTTGGCTTTATGGAAAACAATCTTGAAGACCCCTTAGCTTTTCTTCCCCTTGGATATAGTCCACTTAAAAATACTATGGCTAATAATCCTGTTATTAATTTTACCGTAACCAGTGGAAGTTTTGGTTGTACTCCCCGCGAGCTTTCCAACAAAACAAGGATCACAGCAATCGGATTTTGTATGAGGAAGATATGACAGTTCAGGGATCTAGGGTTAAAACAGGGTAAAACAGGTCATCAAGAAAACAAGATTTTCTCTCAAGTTACAAGTGTCGGAACCTCACAAATCACTATTTGCTTGATAAGTATGGCTAGAATTTTCCCCAAAATCAAGTAATATAAACCCTAGAAAATTGGCCGAAAAAGCCTGTCAATCGCGATCGACAGGTCTGTCAATCGCGATTGACAGAGGTGTCTGTCGGAGCCTGTCGGTCGCGATCGACACGTCAGTCGCGATTGATAGTGTCAATCGCAATCGACAGAGTCGGTCGTGAGTCTTGTCAATCGCGATCAATGGTGTCAATCGTGATCGACACTTTTTCTGAGATTTTCGCCGTGATTTCAGTCGATCGGGGTTCTGTCCATCGCAATGGACACGTGGCAACGCGAATTCTTGTGTCAATCGTCAACTTTCAGTCGATCGCGATTGACAGTGTCAATCACAATTGGCTGAATCCTATGTGGCAGTCGGTCAGTCGTGGGGTCTGTCGGTCGGGATCGACACCTCTGTCGGTCGCGATTGACAAAGAAACTCAGAATTTTTTTACTGTGTTTAGTGATTTAGGATGTGCTCATCATGTGCATCATTATGGTGTACTTTGTTTTACCAAATATGCGATTTTTCTGTTGATCCCGATCGATAGAGGTCGACGACACAGAGACAGTTTCGATCTTGTCCGTACCTATGCAGCCTGCTGGAGATGGTGGGATAGCCAGATCCTGCAAGACAACTCAAGAAACATGCAAAAAGAGTGCACACAAATCGCTCTCTCGCTCTCTCTCACAAGTGGAATGAGGGAAATGGAAGGGGAAAGGAGATATGATCAAAAACTGAAATTTTTCGCGATGATGGAGATGGAGGTGGGAGATGGTGAGGGTGATGATGGTGATGAGAAAAACAAAAGAAAATAGATAAAAGTGGAGAAAATACCTATGACTCCAATGCCTCAACTCTACGTCTTACCATCACATGCTCGTCCTCAAAGCTCGTTCCCCGGCAACAACGCCAAAACTTGGTGTAGCTCAGTGATGAGTAACACCTCCTTTAATGTCAATCTGGGACGACGTGAGGATGGTATGATGACCTCGAGCAAGTGAAGGCACAAGTGAGTGAGTGAGAAGCACACCAACATGCACACACATACACACACACGCGCACACACGGCCAGACAAAGAGAAAGACAATGGAGTTCTTTTAGATTACTTCCAAAATGCTCATACAAGTTCAAATCTATTACAAGCTAGCTCCAAAAATGAGCTCTCTAGTTGTATTTATAGTTTTTGACTAGTTTTTGGCCCTGTCCAGACCTAGTGTCCGGCCTAGTTAAAAATTAGGTTCTCTGGCCTATTTGGAGGTTCAAACGGAGTCTAAAAATTGTGAAAACTGATAGGTAGGTACTTCTAAATCTCCTCAAGCTCAAGGACTCCTTGGCTTACACAAAATGGAGCTACAAAAATATGAAATGATATTTACAATGGTTTTTAGTCATGAAAATCACTATTTTTGTAGGGATTTCTTCTAACAGTTTGACATACGTTTCCTGGAGCCCCCTACTTGCTCCTTCTTCTTGTGTGCCCATCCCTTTGATGCATGAAAAATTTAGATGGCCTACTTGCCGGATCTTCTTTGACTACTCTGTCTGCTTGTGCCTTCTCTTCGCTCCGACTCCCTTCGTTGGCTTCCTTGTCTTGTGAGTCCTTCAGTTCCTTGACTGCTGCCAACAAACCTCATCAGCAGAAATCAACTGTTCCTTCAAGTCTTTGATCTTTGTTAGGAAAGTGTCCATATAATCACGTTCATTCATGTGCTCACTCTCCAACTGTTTCCGGAGGTAAGCAACTTGAGCCTCATTCCTAGCTTGGTACAATGTGGTAAGTGTATCCCAAGCATCATTAGCTGTTCTGCAAGAGCGAATATGAGGAATAATGGCACATTTGACAGACAAAGCTATCAATGCATGTGCCTGGGCATGTCTGCCATCCCAACAAATCTGCTCTACAATAGGTGCAGCAGAAATCGCAGCACAAACAAGAATATGCAGAATATCACCATCTTGGACACCTTCTGCATCAGCTTCAGTACCTACAGTTGTAACAATTGCAGGTGTGATAGGACATTTTTTGACACCCTGCACAATGTTCCACAGTCCTTTTACAACCAACACATGTTGCATCATATAAGCCCATAACGGGTAGTTGGTACCATCCAACTTATCCTCAACAGCCAACATATAGAATACATCACTGCTTTCACCCATGGTCGGTGACTAAAATACCTTGATGCAGAAAATTGACAGTATCTCAAAAAGTTGAACAGAACTGCCGAGACGAATTTCACTAGACCTGTAGCAGAGTTCGAGACGCTTATATTGGCAAACAAAAATTGGTATATAGCTTTGGCACAAAAAGACAAAATAGCCTACACAAGCACTACGATAGTGCGTTCGAAGGCCGAAAACGAGCTCAAACCACGATTTCGACATGACAAAGCGAAGTAGTTTTGATCCCGAAAACACCCTGAGTATGCTCACCAAAATTCGTGTGATTCTGAGACTTCAACTAGAGGAGTGTCGACGGCACCCTAGATGAAGCGACGACCTGCTCTGATACCAATTGTTGGAGTTAAGACGTCTGCAGAAGCATGCGAACATCACAAGGAAGAAGAAGAAGCTTGGAGCACAAGACACAATATTGAATGTATTACTAGAGAATGTACAAAGATAAGTAGCCCATTAGGGCAATAGGCATATATACAAGCCGAGGGAAAAAAACCTCCTAAAGAGGGAAAAAAGTGCCCCGGCGGTCCTAGTGTGTTCACACACATCACTACCTAAATATATCAACACAAGGCTAATAAGGAGTACTGAGTTTATGATTTATCTTGTACTAATATGTAATAACCTAGACTAAATATCCAGCAAAATGAGTGCCTCAACCTGTAGTTAATTCCAAGGGCAAACCATAACGACGAAATAGCTACAAAGTTAATGCAATAGCTATGTTGCTGGCATTATAATGCTATAACACCTAGGCTTATGCCCATCGAGTGGCATAGTCTATACAAAGCGAGTATAAAAGCTTCACTATAGGTTTCTATGAGTGGTTAGATTGGACCACGGTGCATAACAGGCCATCGAAGACCATTGTGAATAATCTTCTTGAGGGTGAGTTCCTTCCCAAAATGTCCGCTTGCAAGTCCAACATGGGATTTGTTTATAAAGACCAATACTTCATGATCCTTGACAAAAAGTAGCCAAAGTTTGATAAGGTCACAATAGTATAACTAATTAAGAATTAAGGTAAATCATGAGTTGCAAAGAGCTAACCTCCGCCTGGTACATGCTGACAAATTTGAATGCACAACTCCACGTGAGAGAAAAGTTACCATTTCTTCGTGCCAAGTAGTGGGACTTGAAATTTGAGTTAAGTCCTACTACTCAATAAAGAAGAAAGTAGCATCAAGAAAATCATCATCAATGCCCTCTAGTGGTTCCCTCGAATCGAGATGAGATAAAAACTCTATTACTACATGAGAAGAGTCGGATCTATGTATGACATCATAATCAAATTCTTCTAATAAGAGAATCCATTACACTAATAACCTATTGTCAAGCCACTGTGTCCACCTCTTTTCTAGAAGATTCATCTATATCCTATGCCTCCCTAGTCATTATTTGATCTACAGAATTGTTAGATCAGACTCCAGTCTATTTATGAATCACTTGCTCAACCTAGGCAGAGTGGGTTACTCTGGCACAAAAAAATGGGGTGATACTTGAGAACACCAACCATATACTTATTTGTACATGTTGTGTTGTTCCCAAATGTTTGGATTTAGAACCAAACTTTCATATTGATGCTACTTTTCAGGACAATTGATAAACATTACCATTGGATCCTTATAAGAAATTGTAACCAAGTTTATAATCATTGGTGCTTTTAACTTGGATTCTTGTTTTCTTCTAGGTTGATAGGTTTTTGTCCTTCTCTATAGCCTTGATATTGTTTGTGTTGTCTAGAGGGAGATGAATGTGAAATACCACTCACTTTTATATTATTACCAATTTGCATAGGTTAGATGTTATTTACATATGGTTGTTGGCACTAATGACCAATCTGTACCATTTTAGGTTGTAGCCTGTTAGCTCACATAACTCTATCATAGTTGTTATACATATAATGCTCTGTGCTATGATCCATTATATTATAGACAACACAATACACTTGATTTAACACACAATTTATTGCAATATGAATTGCATTTCTACATTTGCACAATAACTTGTTTAAAAGAATCGATTACCCCAATATGTGGTATCCATGTTAGTATGCCTTTTAAGTCCACTGTGGAAATATATTAGCCACCTTTAAGTTCTCCTCAAGTTGTTCTATATCATCAATAATATGATTCAACATTTGTTTACCATCTAAGGCATAAAGACAAATCGTTTCCTTGAGCATGGGGTTGAGTCGTCCAATGAACCAACCAAGCACCACATCTTTTTGATGATGTTCTCTTTCAAGGTGCTTCGAAACAAAGAAGCATAGTTAGTAATAGTTTGACTAGGTTGTTGAGCCATATATTTCAAACTAATGAATAATTTTCATCTCTTCTTAGCCTTCCAAAGTTGATGTAGAAAAGCAATGTGCAAGGTGTTAAAGTGGAAAAATGATTAGGGGTGAGCTCTGTCAACTATTTGATAGCTTCACCACCCAACATAGCTTGGAAGACTTGACATTTCCAAGCATCATCCAAGCTACCTTCCAACAAGTCATACCATGTATCAAATAATTAAATATGAATATATACGCCATCCTCTACTTTATTACTAAAGCGATTAAATTGCATTTTGGTGATTGAACCACCATCACTACAAGAGTTTGTCATGTCCACCACTCACCATCTACATGCCCTAAAGAAAATGAGTCCCCAACTAATTCCTTCAAATCTACCTGAGATTGGATTAGCAGTAGTCCAAATTGACTTATGCTCCCCTCTCTAAATGTCCATCTATGCCTTTAACTAGTTTGCCCAGGCAAAATCAAGAAGACCTAGTGCTACTCCAAAATCATAGGGTTTCTTATCTCACACCCTCTTTGATTCTCTACTTGGCTTCCTATCTCTTGCCACTTCCACGTGCTGCAACTTTGCAGCATCAAATGTTAGATGTACCTCTAGGAGTTGCATGATCGATGGGTATGAAATTGCTCCTTTCTCCACTAGCCAAATTAATTGCTCTGAGATATGCACACTACCCGAAATTGAACTACTAAAAACTTCTCCTGCTTCAAAGTTAGGGGTTTCCAATATGGCTAACTTCTCCTATTCTCCCTTAAAGCGAGAAAACCAAATACCAAGATGCACTGGCATGGCATCCCTCCATTGTTGTGATCAACCCAAAAAAATTTAGTACTGTCAAAATTGAACATCGACATCCCATCCCATCATGGCCACCAATGTTTGTGGTAATCTTTAACCTCAGTGTAAGCTTAGATTTGGGCAATGGGGGTTTTTTTTGCAAACAATCATAAGTTTTTATTCCCTACTCAATATCTGACTATTTTCATCTAGACTTACATAGACTTAACTCCGAACAATCACTTCGTACACAATAGATGGACAATTGCCATGAAGATAATAAAGAGACATAGTATAGGCACCGAATGAGAGAATCATATCACTTATACTTTATGGAATTACAAGGCACAATCTATGTTGTAGATACAAAATGTAACTTTCTTATAGACCATTTCCAAAGATCGTGGGTTTGAATCCCATTGTGTTTGCCAATGTTTGTGGTAACCTTTTCCCTCAATGTTCTCATTTGCTATGATATTGAATTACTACCCTGTAGCTCAGTGATGAGTAGCACCTCCTTTAATGTCAATCTGGGAAGACGTGAGGATGGTATGGAGACCTCGAACAAGTGATGGCACAAGTGTGTGAGTGAGAAGCACACTAACATGCACACACATACACACACACGTGCACACACATACACACACACGCGCACACAGGGCAAGAAAAAGAGAAAGACAATGGAGTTCTCTTAGATTACTTCAAAATTGCTCATACAAGTTTAAATCTATTACAAGCTAAACTAAAAAATGAGCTCTCTAGCTCTATTTATAGTTTTTGACTAGTTTTTGACCCTGTCCAGACCTAGTATACCTAGTACCTAGTATTCTCCTTTTTCCTCCAAACCATTATATTATGGGTTTCACCAATCACGCCATTATGGATAAAACCCCATAAAGTTCTTTTACTATAGTATACATTTTTATGCATAGTGATTTTGACTTGTGACATACTCAAGACAAACATAGATGACACACTATGCCCAAACAATGAACACAAAGAAAAGGATATGAGAACCAAACCAAACTCAAATCAAGAATTCCACTAATTTGTATACAACACCCCTTGCAACAAGCTAGACATAAGGAGAATAAACAACAAGAATACACTACAAGGAAGAAGTATACTTTTGCACAAGGTTCAGAACAATAGAGATACAATTAGGATACCAAATTAAGCTATCAATTATGCACAAATAGCAGATTGAGACACTACGATCCATGACATTGAGGAGTATTGAGATTTTGAGATATTGAGTGATAGATCTTTTCTTCATAGCATCCACCTTTATGACTACATCCCCAAAAGCAATACAAGAATCCAATGAGTGTAACTTCGTCACATATTCAGGTTTGAAGGTTGACATATTGCCAACCTTCTTTAGTGCCTCACTCCATGTTGCACGATGATTGTGAACAACATTGGCACTCTTTGGATCTAAAAAGCTACTAGGTGTCCATATCTCAAAATCTATGTAGAATTTGGAGAATCTTACTAAAGCGGTCGCATATAGAACAAACAAAAACCTTGAAGCAACGTCTTGGAACTTGCAAGAGACTTGGATTCCATGACTCCTAAATATCCCAAAAATGACATTAGAAAGATTGAGGATCCGTTTGTCAAACCTTCCCTACATAGGTGACGGAGGGTGGTTGAAGCTATTTGTAGAGTGTTTCATGATGAAATCATTAATGATGTTGGTGATGAATGCCAAATTTGTTTTTCACAGGATTCCATGATGATATGGCAAGGGACCATTCATATGTTTATCCAAGCTCCTCCAACTAAGGGCATGTTCTCATAGAAGGCAAGATATGATTTGAGAAAATATGCATGTATATGATGTAATCTAGGATATGTCTATGATATCACCTTCCCCTTTGGTGAAAAGTTCCAGAAGGAGCAATTATATTCTTTCTTTTGGGCTCATTGGGTTCTTCTTGTTTGAATTCACAAAGCTTGATAAGTGCTCTCTGAAGAGTTCTTGTAGGTTACCAAGTATGGTCATTGATGGCATATCCTTTTGTAGCTCAGTGATGAGTAGCACCTCCTTTAATGTCAATCCGGGAAGACGTGAGGATGGTATGATGACCTCGAGCAAGTGAAGGCACAAGTGCGTGAGTGAGAAGAACACTAACATGCACACACATACACACACACGGGCACACACAGCAAGACAAAGAGAAAGACAATGGAGTTCTTTTAGATTACTTCCAAATTGCTCATACAAGTTCAAATCTATTACAAGCTAGCCCCCAAAAAATGAGCTCTCTAGCTCTATTTATAGTTTTTGACTAGCTTTTGGCCTTGTCCAGACCTAGTGTCCGGCCTAGTTAAAAATTAGGTTCTAGGGCCTATTTGGGGCTCTAACGAAGTCTAAAAATTATGAAAATTGGTACGATGCTACTTCTAATACTCCTCAAGCTCGAGGACTCCTCGGCTTGCACAAAATGGAGTTACAAAAAGGTGAAATGGTATTTACAATGATGTAGAGTGACTATATTCACTATTTAGGAAGTATTACTTCATGGAAAAATTTGGACGGACTACTTGCCAGATCTTCGTTGACTACTTTGTCTGCTGGTGCTTTCTCTTCGCTCTGAATCCCTTCTTTGACTTCCTTGTCTTGTGAGTCCTTGGGTACCTTGACTACTGCCAAAACCCCCCCTCTCTCGCGTCTGTCGTCTCTGACAGACCCTTGTTGAGTGGGTCATTGGATGTAGTACTCCACAACGTCTGTGGCTAAATGATGTTATGCTATTCTCAACCCTTTTGCCAAATCGGTGAGCAGTGCATCCTAGTCTACTGGCCCTGGAACTTCTGAATGTGGCATACCTAGCTTTTCTGAATGTAGAGCTTGTTCCACCGCAAATAACTGTAATAGGTGAGATGGTCTAGGAATGAATATCTCTGAATGATATTCCCAGAACCCTGTGATAAACATTTCTTCAAACGTCTGTTTGAAGCAGGCAGGTAGATACTTTATTCGAGCATGCCACGCATATACAACGTTAATGGATGGTGTGGTGCTCATATCGTAGACAAGGTCCTGATTCCCTTCATTAAATCCAAGAGCCGAAAGATGAGGTTCTTTGATATTCTTAAACATCCTGAATGTAACCAGCATGAGCTCAAAAATTTTGAGGCACATCTGTGCCATGATATCTGGTATATTCTTGAATCTGACTGCCCAGTGTCGGATGGTTGAAATCATGTAGTTGACTGTGGGTTGGCCTCTAGGTGGGGCTAAGTAGACATAATTGAGCCATTTTTCACACCCTTTGACTGTCAGCACTGTTTTTGTGTACTCCGGCCAAGACCTTCTTCGAAAGACAGGGCAGTAGCAGGGATTATACTTGATATATAAAGGCATGTTATTCCACGTGCGTACCATCTCAGGGTAGGTTTCAAGCATACGGATCCTCCAAGTAGGTTGATGTATATTCCCCTGCGTGGCACTTGCAAGTATATACCAAGTATGGTCATTGATGGCATATCCTTTCAAATGAGCAAGAATATTTGAATCTTCCTTAAGATATTCTTAAATCTAGTACATGCTTGAACTATAATTCTTCATTATCTTCACCTCAATAGATAGTAAAGGATTGGATCTCTTCCCCCCTCAATAGTGAAGTCTCATATGATTCAAACATGGATATATGAAAATTGGGTGGATTCACATGATAATCAACACCTAAAGCTTGAAGGTAATTGGGTTAATCTCAATTAGGGTGGTAAAAAGAAATAGTCTCAATTTTTTTGACTTTTCATAGGGCCTTTGCAAGTTATCTTCGAGTGATGTACTATATCCCCAACATGGTAAGATGGATGTTGAGTGCGATGTTCGTATGCATAACTCTTATATTGCTCTTGAGCCCTTCAAATTAACTGATTGAGTTATAGATGAATATACATTAAGTATTGAGTCTTTTATATAGAGAATAGGTTCTTGGCATGATTGGAAAGTTATGCATCTATCCTAAGCTATTGATCATGATTCACAAAGAAGGGAGTTTTCTTGATAGATATATAGATGTTGCGGTATACACAAACTCTATAAAGGGCAAAAGCTTGGATCAATCATTGCTTAGAGAGTTGATGATGCAACAAAGGTATTATTCTAGAACTTGATTCACCTATTCATTTTCGCCATCAATTTCTGTATGATTGGCCATAGACAATGTAACTTAACACCAAGGATTTTCCAAAGATACTTAAATAAGTGGATATGAATTGTGGGCCTTGACTTTTGACAATATCATGGAGCAATCCATGTAACCTAAAAATATGTCTAAGCACAAAATATAATAGTGGTTGCTCCTATAAATGCCTTCGTGGTTGGAATGAATTATGCCAACTTTGTGAATCTATCCACTATAACAAGAATAGCATGATAGTTGTTTGATCTTGGTAGATCCATGATAAAATCCAAGATAAGGAAGACTACACTCATCTTGGACTAGGTATATGCAATAGACCATGAGTTTTATGGCAAAGTACCTTAGAATTGTTACAATATCAGAGGTTCAGATATATTCATTGGCTTTCTTCTATATTTGGGGAAACCAAAAATCGCTTGATATGAGCTTTATTGTTTTACTCCATATAAAATGGCCCACTACAAGGTTATTATGTCATTGTTGAATTACTTGAATTCTAGGTTCTCTTGGAGGGATATAATATAAGTTCTTGTAAGTTAGTGGTCCAACATTTCATTGGAACGAAATCACCTTCGTGTCATTTTCCTTATTCTTTACAAATACACTGGGGGAACTTTGGCTAGGATCTCATCAATATTCTTGCATAATTCGGAAAGTTCCCTGAGGATAATCTATAGATGGATCCAAAGTGTGATTGAGCTCCCTCTTGAAGCTCCATGGTGCATCATAGAGTATACGTTCTGTTAGGATATGCATTTTTCTTCTTAAAGGTTTCTTGGGGAATCTTGATACTCGCTTTATAGTTTTAGTAGATCGCCTTTGTTGAACTCTTGAATTGGTATGGGATAGATCATGTATACGGATTTCTTTCTTATTCAATGCATATGGTGGATTATTCTAAACATCTCAATGAGTGATCTTATTCTTTACGCAAACAATTTTTGGACTCTGTTTCTTGAGCTAGTGCATTCTAATAATAACATGATTTGTGGAACTTGATATCATATTGAAGCATATGTGGGACTCATGATCATCAAGGTTTACTTAATGGTCTAGTTTCCTTGGTAATGTCTCCATATGCTAGAGGCCTTCCATCTATTACTTCAGATGTTATAGGTTTTTTCTTTTGAAGTATTAGGATTCTATGTTTTTTTTATCAATAATTCATCAATGACACATGAGGAGGCTCCAAAATCAGCTATGGATTTGAGGGGAAGGGTCTTTTCAGGCATGATCAAATTCATAGGCACAAGGAGATTTTTATGGGTGCTACTAGAATTATGAGAGCCTTTCTGATACCATGGTCATCTGTATGGTCTCATTTACAACTTAACTTTCTTATTTATTTTTTCCACAAATGTGACTACGATTCTAGAGTATTTTCTCTTATTTAGGAATTTTAATACAACTTTTCATGTTGCATGTGGATATAAAGTTTAACTTGCTGCAAGATTCCTCAAAACTTTGTGCAATTTTTGTTGAAATTTCCTAGCATGCGAATCTTAGGATCCTTCACAAAAGATGGAGTAGGATATTGATTTACTTGATTGATTCCTTGATTTGCTTGAATTTTCCTTATTCCTTCTCACAACTCATGGATAATCCAGCCTATACGAACAAGATGTTCAATCTCAATTTGTGCATGTCCTTGAGCAATTCCTCAACTTGTTGTTCGAGTTTCAAAAGAGAGGCCACAATTCTTCTGGTTGTGTTGGTGCTTGGTGTTGATCGACCAGTCTTGCAAAAATGTCTAGGGAGCACTAGATTGTGCTCTTTGAGACTAGACTAGATCCATAATTATTTTCAATATATTTCAAATTATAGATTAACCCACAAAAAGGAATACAATACAAGAATATACCACTAAAACAACAAGTTCCACAAATCAAGACTAATAGATATGAATGATTGTACTAGACAAGATATAGTAGATCCCACACCCTAGATTGTAGGCATGAAACGTGATATCAGAATTACAAGATCTTACTAGAGATCTTGTACTACAAGATTATGTTATGATAAGACAAGTTAAATAGGAACTAGACCACACAAGGAGTTAAGCAAGAACAAGAATAGGAACTTGGAAGTTACTTACTTGGAGACTACAATTCCTTGAGCTCCCAAGGCTAGCATTGAAAAGACTAAGGATCCCTATGGTCAAGCCCTCCTTACAAATGTGTTCAAGGGTAGTTAAAGATGTTCTAGAATATTCCACATGTGATATAATTGACAATGTAGGTGATGGTCTCGCATATCTTCTAGAAGCTTTGATAATGATGTGGAAAGGTATTTTTTGCATGGTTATACAAGGTCCTCCAAGTAATGGGATGTTCTTGTGGAATGCAAGACATTATATAAGAAAAGATGAAAGGCCATGATGTAAGCTAGAATGAGTGCCCATGAAGTTAAGGCTAACATAAGATAAAATGTGATAAGGGTGATGTACAAAGAAGGATAAAACTTGGTTCTTATGACACAAAACCCTCCAGAAACATGTGAAAGCCCATTGCATTACCCTCTTTAGAAGGTTCTACTAGTCACTACAAAAACTCAAAATACTTACAAGGGGTTACAATGCGAGACACAATAATCACAAAGGGGTCATATTAGGATGTTGTTTTAGTGTGTACAAAAGTACTAGTCCTCCCTTCCAAAGTTACTTATCTTTGATATATGCATCATAGTACGTTATGGCATTTTTTGCAACATATATTCTTGCTAATCCCTAAACCTTGTCTCATGCATCTTCTCAAGTTGATCTACTTGTTCAAAAAATTCATGACTAGTCCATTTGTAAGTTTTTTCCACTCTCAATGTTGCCACCAATAAGTCAATAGATAATATTATATTTTAATATGTTGGACTTTGATGTCTACAGAAGCACACGAACAACACAAGGAAGAAGAAGAAGCTTGGAGCACAACACACAATACTCAAGCATATGGTGCATTTATTGCATGTACCCACCACTATATCTTATCCTTCAATCATTTCCAATCATATATTCGGCAGGCGATTAGCAATATTCCCTTATCATGGTGTTGTTCTATCTAATTTTTCCATTGTCCTTTCTGTCTGTATTGGTCTTCATCATTATGATTGAATTATTGTAGTCCTAATCATTATACTAATAAATACTTTTGGTTGGCATAGGAAGAGTGTTCGGGTCTACTTCAACTACCATTTTTCTATCCTCTAAAATTTTATTAATTCATTTTAGTTGTATCTAGTTCATTTGATGCTTCTTGGTTCCTCCTAATTTTCTCTAGTTGGTTTTATCTGGTTCTTCTAGTTCGTCTTAGTTCAATTTCAATTGAATTTCTTTATTTCAATTCTTAAAAGAAAAAATCTTTCTTTGCTAGGCCGAATACAGACGGAGCTTTGAGCGATTCACAAGCATAGATAACTCCTTGCCCACCAAGTTTTCTAATTTGAACATCGAAAGCCCCACCATGGCTCAAGCGTATATGCAAAGGAACAGTCCATGGTACTTTGAACTTGCTTACCTTTTTTTTCATATTTGAGTAAAAAAATAGGACCAGATCACCCATTTGAAAGACTAGAGTCTTCATGGTGATCATGCCCTGATTGTAGTTGAGTTTGGACTTCTCAAATCATTAGAAGACTATTATAGTGATCTTTATCCCTTCTTCCACTTGCCAAAGATTGGCCATCTCGTCCTCCAGGGACTCTTTGCGAAGCAAATAGTTGTGGATAGCCACCCGTAAAGTGGGGTCCACAATCTCCATCAAAGCAAATAGCCTATAATCCATATATCAATTTAAATTTTGTGAATCTTGCTGCTACCTTATAGGTAGTTTGGTATGCCCAGAGTGAAAGTGGTACATATTGCTCCCATTTTTCGAGGTATTCTAGGAGTAATTTTTGAAGAATTGTTAGGAGGATCTTATTAGTACTCTCATCCAATCCATTAGCACAAGGTGTTGGAGTTAGACGTCTACGGAAGCGCGCAAACAACACAAGGAAGAAGAAGAATCTTGGAGCACAACACACAATACTGAATGTATTACTAGAGAATGTACAAAGATAAGTAGCCCATTAGGGCAATATGCATATATACAAGCCGGGGGAAAAAAACCTCCTAAAGAGGGAAAAAAGTGCCCTAGTGGTCCTAGTGTGTTCACACACATCACTACCTAAATATATCAACAAATCCCCCCTGGGAGTGATGCGGTGAACAAGGAGCTGGCACTCATGTATAAGGAAGTGCCAAGCTATGTGGAAATCACTCCACAAAAGGAAGTAAGCCCAAAGCTTTGCGGAAAGCTTCAAACTTCTCCCTAGGCAGAGCCTTCGTGAAAAGGTCTGCAATGTTCTCTTGCATGGGCACATATGACAAGCTGATCTCCCCGGTAGAGAACCTCTCCCTGACATAGTGATAATGCACCTCAACGTGCTTAGTGCGAGCATGGAACACGGTTCATCGCAACTGCTAATGCGCTCTGACTGTCAGTGAAGATGGTGGTGGCAGAAGTCTGACCAACACCCAAATCAGCCATAAGGCGTCTGAGCCACACACTCAACAGTAGTTGTGAAAGCTTCCTTATAATCAGCCTCACAACTGGAAGTGGCCACAGTAGGCTACTTCTTGCTCAACCAAGATATACATGAGCTACCAAGCATGAAGCAAAAGCCACTAGTGGACACATGAGTGTCATAGCAACCAGTCCAATCAGAGTCAGAAAAAGCATGCAAATCTGGCGGTAGTGATCCCCCCTTGGGATAAAACAACCCAAGTAGTCGAGTACCACTCAAGTAGCGAAAGATGCGCTTAACCGCCTGCCAATGCTTGACTCTTGGGCAATGCATAAACTTGCTCATCTGTGAGATAGCAAAGTGAATATGTGGCCGAGTAATGCATAAGTAAATCAAGCATCCAACAGCCTGCTGATAGAGAACAACATCAAATGCATCTCCAGCATCATGAAGACTCAATCATAAACCTGTGTCCATAAGAGTGGCAATAGGCTTACAGTCTTCAAGGCCAAAACACTCCAATAATGTGTCAATATATTTCGTTTGACACAAAGCCATTCCACCATCAGCTTGCATAAACTGAATGCCCAAATAGTGATGCAAATGCCCCAAATGAGACATCTCAAATGGGGCATGCAAATCAGCCTTAAAATCAGCAATATGCTTCTCAATAGGACTAGTGAGCAGCATGTCGCCGACATAGACAACAATGATCAGAAGCACATCATTAGCACGCTTAACATATAAGGTGCTTTCAGTTGGACTGCTCTCAAAACCATGTGCAATTAGATAGTCATGTATCTTCTCATACCAAGCACGTGGTGCTTACTTTAAACCATATAATGCCTTCTTTAACCTGCACACCTTATTTTCATGCCCTTTCTGCACAAAGCCACGAGGCTGAAAAACATACACTTCTTCATGCAAGTTACCATTGAGAAATGTTTTTTTAATGTCCAACTGATGTACATTCCAACCATGATGAGCTGCAAGTGCACAGACACACGGCATGTAGGTGCAAAGGTCTCATCAAAATCATTGCCTCTTTCCCGTACATAACCCTTTGCAACAAGCCTAGCCTTATACATGTCAAATATACCATCCGGTTTACGCTTCAACTTGTATACCCACTTAGTGCCAATGGGCTTCTTGCCTCGAAGCAAGTCACATAAAGACCAAGTACCATTCTTCATTATAGCATCATATTCAGATTGCATAACAGCCATCCAATTTTCTAAATTTTGTGCTTCATTAAACAAAACAGGCTCATTCTCATCACAAAGACTAGATGCAGCCATAGCATAGCAATCTGATGCAAAAGAGGCACTATGAGAGCCTGAACGAGTACGATATGACAGAGGTGCATCTAATTTGTTGTCACGCAAAGGTTGCACCAACCATTTTGGCTTAGTTTTTGCTTGCTCAATATCAGCTCTCTCATCAACTAGTGCATCATGTAAATCTGCATCAGAAATGGAATGATCTGCATCATCACATGAAACCTGCAAAAGCTGAGAAGTTGCCTCATTGGGACCAACACTAGACTGTCCACCTGTAAAAAGAGGCAGCAAAGTATCATACATGTCTTTGGAGCTAACACATGTCTCTTTAGTACATGAAAGCAATGACTGAATAGCATCTTCCACAAAAACAACATCACGACTAACCAGAATGCGTTTAGTATGTGGATGATAGAGACGGTAGCCTTTACTTTCAGAACTGTACCCAACAAAAATACATTTTACTGCTTTATCATCCAATTTTCTGTGATGTTGTTCAAGCACTAATGCATATGCCAAACAACCAAAAACATGCAGATGAGCAACAGATGGCTTGCGATCATGCCAAGCCTCATATGGAGTGATAGACTACAACGCTTTAGTGGGACCCCTGTTTAGTACATATGTTGCACACATGACAGCCTCAAGCCAAAAACTATGTGGTAAAGCCTGAGTCTTGACCATACACCTCGCCATCTCCATGAGTGACCTGTTCTTTCCTTTAGCAAATCCATTATGTTGAGGTGTATATGGCACTGTACCCTCATGTTTTATCCCATGTCCAGCCAGAAATGCATTAAAATCAGAAGAAATATATTCTCCCCCTCGATCTAAACGGAGGTTGCCCATTTTACATGCTGACAGATTTTCAGCCAAAACCAAAAACTGTTTGAAGCACATGAACACTTCGGACTTTGCCTTCAATGGATATACCCATGCATGCCTAGAAAAATCATCAATGAAAGTCACAAAGTAAAGATAATTTCCAAATGAAGGTGTCTGCATAGGACCACAAACATCATTATGTATAAGGTGCAATTTCTGAGTAGCCCGAACTGAACCATCTTTTGGAAATGAGGAACGCTGCATTTTGCCCAAAATACAGCCTTCACAAACATGTTTTCCAGGTGCCTCAAGTTTGGGCAAAGAGGACACCATTTCAGATTTCTTCAGGCATAGCAAACTAGGAAAATTCAAATGACCAAAGCATGCATGCCAAAGCTTTGTATATGAGATAGCCTGAGAATCATGTACTGCACATGCCGAATCATTCACATATCTTTCATAGTCTATGAGCTTATACAACCGACGACATAAAATGCCAGAAGCAATAATCACATTGCCATTTGACAAACCATGAACTATACACCTGTCATCAACAAATTTCACAACCAATCCAATCTTGGCTAATGCAAAAGCTCATAATAGGTTCTTCTTGATCCCTGACACAAATAAAGAATCTGACAAAGTGAAAGAACTACCATCAGTAGTAGTCAAAATGATCTTATCAACTCCCATAACAGGATAAGAGGAGTTGTTGGCACATGTAACAGTACTCCCTATAGGGGTAGGCTTGAGTGAAGAGAAGAAACTGCGTTGCGAGGTAATATGGTTGGTCGCCCCACTATCAAAGTACCAAACATCTAAGTCTACTGCAGACATGCACTGCTCATGAGAAGATGGGTCAAAATTGCAAACAATAGTAAACACCCATTCTTCTTCCTGCACAAGATTAGCAGACTCCGTTTTTGGTGTAGAGGCTTCTGCAACAACCATTCCAGCCTCGCTCTTCTTTGCCTCTTTTGTAGCCAATTTTGGACAGTTCTTTATGATATGATCATTCCCTTTACAGTACTTACAAAACAATTTCTGCTTTTCTGATTTTTTTCTCATCTTTGTCTTGGTTCTTCCAATGTGCAGCATTTGCAGATTTCTACTTACTAGTAGAAGAGCTCCATTTTCCTTTGCCCTTCTGACTAGCCAGGAAAGCTTGATCTGCAACACGCATAATGGATCTGTTCTGCCTGGACTGATCGTCCTGCAACAGAACAGAGACTAACTCCTCAAATGACAAGGCATTTGGATTGCCTTTCATCATCAACCAAAGAGTAGAAGCAAAACTCTGATATAAATCAGGAAGACCATTCAGAACGGTCTGCAGAAGTGAGCTATCTGGTATAACCTCATCAGCACAAATCAATTGTTCCTTCAAGTCTTTGATCTTTGTTAGGAAAGTGTCCATAGAATCACCTTCATTCACGTGCTCACTCTCCAACTGTTTCCGGAGGTAAGCAACACGAGCCTCATTCCTAGCTTGGTACAATGTGGTAAGTGTATCCCAAGCATCATTAGCTGTTCTGCAAGAGCGAATATGAGGAATAATGGCACGTTTGATAGACAAAGCTATCAATGCATGTGCCTCGGCATCTCTGCCATCCCAACAAATCTGCTCTGCAATAGGTGCAGCAGAAATCGAAGCACGAACAGGAATATGCAGAATATCACCATCTTCGACACCTTCTGCATCAACTTCAATACCTGCAGTTGTAACAATTGCAGGCGTGATAGGATATTTTTTGACACCCTGCACAATGTTCCACAGCCCTTTTACAACCAACACATGTTGCATCATATAAGCCCATAATGGGTAGTTGGTACCATCCAACTTATCCTCAACAGCCAACATACGGAATACATCACTGCTTTCAGCCATGGTCGGTGACTAAAATACCTTGATGCAGAAAATTGACTGTATCTCAAAAAGTTGAACAGAACTGCCTAGACAAATTTCGCTAGACCTGTAACAGACTTCGAGACGCTTATAATGGCAAACAAAAATTGGTATATACCTTTGGCACAAAAAGACAAAATAGCCCACACAAGCACTACGATAGTGCGTTCGGAGGCCGAAACGAGCTCAAATCACGATTTCGACACGACAAAGCGCAGTAGTTTTGATCTCGAAAACATGCTGAGTATGCTCACCAAAATTTGTGTGATTCTGAGACTTCAACCAGAGGAGTGTCGACGGCACCCTAGATGAAGCGACGACCTGCTCTGATACCAATTGTTGGAGTTAAGACGTCTGCAGAAGCACGCAAACATCACAAGGACGAAGAAGAAGCTTGGAGCACAACACACAATATTAAATGTATTACTAGAGAATGTACAAAGATAAGTAGCCCATTAGGGCAATAGGCGTATATACAAGCCGAGGGAAAAAAACCTCCTAAAGAGGGAAAAAAGTGCCCCGGTGGTCCTAGTGTGTTCACACACATCACTACCTAAATATATCAACACAAGGCTAATAAGGAGTACTGAGTTTATGATTTATCTTGTACTAATATGTAATAACCTAGACTAAATATCCAGCAAAATGAGTGCCTCAATCTGTAGTTAATTCCAAGGGTAAACCATAACGACGAAATAGCTACAAAGTTAATGCAATAGCTATGTTGCTAGCATTATAATGCTATAACACCTAGGCTTATGCCCATCGAGTGGCATAGTCTATACAAAGTGAGTATAAAAGCTTCACTATAGGTTTCTGTGAGTGGTTAGATTGGGCCAATAAAATAAAGTCCCTTTTTTGAAATGGTTCAATGGGTAAGATTGGTTGGAGAGGAAATTAGTGTACCACTTGAGGTTCGCTGGTATGTTATGTTGATAGAGGACATTTTTGGATATATTTCCAAACACCACGGTGCATAACAGGCCATCGAAGACCATTGTGAATAATCTTCTTGAGGGTGAGTTCCTTCCCAAAATGTCCGCTTGCAAGTCCAACATGGGATTTGTTTATAAAGACCAATACTTCATGATCCTTGACAAAAAGTATCCAAAGTTTGATAAGGTCACAATAGTATAACTAATTAAGAATTAAGGTAAATCACGAGTTGCAAAGAGCTAACCTCCGCCTGGTAGATGTTGACAAATTTGAAGGCACAACTCCATGTGAGAGAAAAGTTACCATTTCTTCGTGCCAAGTAGTGGGACTTGAAATTTGAGTTAAGTCCTACTCAATAAAGAAGAAAGTAGCATCAAGAAAATCATCATCAATGCCCTCTAGTGGTTCCCTCGAATCGAGATGAGATAAAAACTCTATTACTACATGAGAAGAGTCAGATCTATGTATGACATCATAATCAAATTCTTCTAATAAGAGAATCCATTACACTAATAACCCAATTTATTCTCATTGCTTGACTAAATATAATAGTGCTGAATGAAATGAAATATACATTGAACCACACCTACCCTACGATTGGCATAATAAACAGACCAAAACTACTCATGGTTGTCTGTTTGCATTAATGCACTACCAATGGCAATACTAGACACATCTACAAAGACATGGGAACCTTGGCTCTAGTCCAGTGCTTGTAGTTCCGCGCAAAGAAACCTAGTTGGTAAGCTAAATAAGAACTTACATGGACTTAAATAGTGCCCTAGATAATGGTACCAAAAGTTGGATGCTTTTATGAAGTCCTGAGGTTGCTCTCAAAGAAATGAGGATCATTTTCTCTACACAAAGAGATGCTCAAATGACAACTTGCTATGCTTAATACTTTATGTTGATGATACACTAATTTCAGGGAACTCCTTTGATGACTTGTCAATGCTAAAAAAGAAGTTGAGTGAGGCATTTGGTATGAAGGATTTGGGGGATGCAAATATATTCTTGGCATGCACATTACTTGTGGTATGAGTAAAAGATGCATATAATTGTCTCAAAGTGAGTACATATCCAAAGTACTTTACATGTTAAATATGTAGGGTGGCAAGGCATTGAGTACACCTTTACCTACATATGTGAAATTGATCAAGGATGATTGACCCAAATTAGATGAGAAAAGGAATTCATGACCAAAAATCCTTATCAATATGCTATTGGTAGTCTCATGTATGTTATGGTAGCTACGAGATCAGACATTGCATTTGTAGTGGGAGTTGAGCATATATATGTCTAATCCTAGCAAGAGGCATTGGGAAGTGGTCAAGATGATTTTGAGATATTTGAGGGGTACTAAGGATAAGTGTCTATGCTTGGGTAGAGGAGAAGCATCCATTACTGGTTACACAAATTCTGATTATGCTAGTTGTGGAGACAATTGAAACTCTACATCAGGGTACATTTTTCACATTGCTAGAGGTGTTCTCTTGGACATCTCATCTTCAAGAATGTATAATTGTTTCCACTACAAAAGTAGAGTATGTTGCAACAAGTGAGACATGTAAGGAAGCATTGTGGCTTTCTCATCTTACTTGTGATATGGGTAACCTCAACATGTACCTTGTTTGCTTATTGATAGTCAGAGTACAATCACTTTTCCTAAGAATTTGGTCTATCATGCGAAGAACAATCACACTGAGGCAAGGCATGAATTCCTTGGAGACTTACTTAGCTATTGAGCACATTATTCTTGACAAGGTTCCTACTCAATGTAATGTTACAAATGCTTTGACTAAAGGTCTACCATAGAATATATTTTGAAATTGTTTTTACTTGATGGGGTTTGCTTGATTCAAGATCTAGCATAATTACTTGTTGATTATGTAACATGACTATCATGTGGAAGGTATAATTGTATACTTACACTCAATTATCCTTTACCATTCTCTATTTTTTCTCCCATGGTTCACTTTGGCCATATTGGCCTTTAGTAGGAGATTGTTACCATTAGTGTCCATGTGAAAGGCCAAATGGCTATAGAACACTTTTTTGTATATGCTCTTTAATAAAACATATCTTGGCTTTGTCAAAAACACATTCAAGGTTCAACCACATTTTTAAGATCTAGGAAATCTAAGATCATGCTCTCTGTGTATTGTGTAGTTCTATGTATTCTAAAGGTCTATGTGGAGCATCGTGCTCATCTTGCATATCTCAACTTTGTACTTTGAGGTCATCATTGCAAAGCTTTTGCAGAGGAGAATCCATCATGGTGCATCATTGTCTCACCACTTGGGATGTTAGTGAAGTTCTTGGATTGAATTGGATGATTACACTAGAGACCATGATGAGATGGGGTTTTCGATGATAAGGTAATGAATATATTAGCAACACTAATGTAGAATGTGCAAACATCGTTTCAGAAAAGAGTATCTATAGTACCAACAAGAACTCCAAGATTAATTAAGAGTAGTGGGGATTGGTTTTGGTTTGAAAATAAGTCTATAGAGGAATAGACACTAAAGAGAAAATAAAAAAATCTTGAAGAATCAGAGTTTGGGGTGAATATTTCATCAGACTAAGCACAAATTCCAAGAAGTGCACGGATTGGATGACTAGGAAAATCATTGGATATAAGTAAAGAAACAAAGTGCGACCCTAAGCCAAAGTTTGGATCTGCTCAATTGTTGGAAGATTGGAGGCCACAACTTTTTATTTACAAATTAGATTCTAAGTATTACACAAACCCAAAAAGTAATTTCATAACTAATGGTTTTGCTCAAAGGATGAAATCCTTGTAGGAAAAACCAAGGAACAATCCAACCCAAAGCTAAAGGAGTAGTTACTAAACCAAATTCTACCAATAAGGTAACATAAATAGTAGAAGATACTAAAATTCCTATAGAAAATAGAGCAAGAGTTATGATGATGGCACAAGCACCTCATATGCATAAACTATCTTTTTCAAAATTTAACAATGTTTTGCTTGATGACTAGATGTTCATGTTTAAGCATTTGAAGTAAATTTTCTAGTTTTAGATGGTAATTAGGAAGATGAAAGGAAGTGCCAAGTCTTTATGGCCATCTTAGGAGGTGATCTAGTATGATGGCTCACTAAATACCCAACAAACCATTTTGCAAATTATGAAGCACTTAAGAATGCCTTTTTACAAAGGTCTATAAGAACAAAAACTCTCGAGCATATGCTTTTAGCATGATATACCATGAAGCAATATCCCAAACAAAGCATCAAATCTTATGCTAGAATGCTCTAAAGTCTAATGGTAAGACTACCTCAAACAAATTTACCACCAAAGGAGACCTTTAAAAACTGATTTGTACAAGGCCTATTGCCTTCCTTGAAGGACAAAAAATTGGTTATATGCTATAGAACCTACCAATTCTTTGGACAATATAATTGGAGTACTCATTCAATAGGAATAGTAAGAACACTGTAATCCAATAGGATCCTCTTCTAAAGCTCCTCTGTACTTTCATAGTTCAATACTATAAAGTAAACATTATCTACTAGGTGTAGTCAAATGGTAGACTTAGAAATTTTATCCAACTCATCCCAATCATCATCATCCATGTCAATTGGCTTCTTTGAGGTTCCATTCACTAGCTTCCATTGCCTCCTTTGAACCAAAACATCTTTAATATGATGATAGAGCAAAGTTTATGCCATCAAATTTTCGAATCTCAAAATGTTTTTTGCCCTGCAAGTTATAGCTCCTCTTGGAAACACTAGCACTAGATCTTGATCCACCACATGTGCCTGAGATCTTTGATGCCATGATGGTAGAGCATTGACTAGAATGATAATGGAACTAGAATAATACAAACACTACTAAGGATAAAAAAAGGATGACCAAGTGTGGGATTCTGGGAGGAACTTGGTAGAGTGTCCCCAAAAAAATGGATCAATGAACATCAATGAACAATCAAAAGGATTATGTGAGAATGTGTGCTGACACCAATAAGTGTATTAGGGGGAAAAATCAACCATTTTAATGACATTTATGATTGTAAATGTGCACAGTGAATCATTGACTGAAGTATTTCGATGGCGATGCACCACAGTGCACTCTCCTTCTCGAGAGCTCCATGACGATATGCTCAGAGTAGAAAACCAAGCTCGTAAGGCCGTACGCAGTACTCCACATAGAGGCTACAGAATACGTAGAAAACACAGTACACAAGGAGCATGAAGACAGACTTCTTAGGTCTTACAAATGCAATCGATCTTACAGTCTGTGACTGACCATGCCACTATATGTTTTATTAAAGAACATATAGAAAGAAGTGTCCGATGGCCATTTGGCCTTTCACATGGACAATAACGGTAAGAATCTCCCACTAAAGGCCAATATGGCCAAAGTAACTATGGGAGAAAATAAAGAATGATAAAGAATACCTGAGTGTAAGTATACAAACTATACCTCCCACCTGATCGGCATGTTACACAGTGTACAAGTGACTGCATAAGATCAAGAATCAAGTAACCCCCATCAAGTGACAACAGTGTCAAAAGCTATCCTGTGGTAGAGCTTTAGTCATAGCATCTGCAGCATTATCTCGATTGTGAACCTTCTCAAGAATAATGCTCTCAGTGGCTAAGAAATCTCTAATGAAGTGATACCTCACCTCAATGTGCTTGGTCTTTGCATGATAGACCAGATTCTTAGCCAAAGCAATGGCACTCTGACTATCACTAAGCAAGCGAGGTACATGTTGAGGTAAACCCATATCACAAGCAAGACGAGAAAGCCACAATGCTTCCTTACATGCCTCACTTGCTGCAACATACTCTGCTTCTGTGGTGAAATAGTTGTACATTCTTGAAGACGAGATCTCCAAGAGATAGCACCTCCAACAAAATGAAAAATGTACCCTGATGTAGACTTACGATTGTCTACAAAACCACCATAGTCAGAATCTGTGTAACCAATAATGGATGCTTTCCCTCTACCTAAGCATAGACACTTGTCCTTAGTGCCACTCAGATATCTCAAAATCATCTTGACCACTTCCCAATGTTTCTTGCCATGATTAGACATATATTTGCTCACAACTCCCACTGCAAATGCAATGTCTGGTCTCGTAGCTACCATAGCGTACATGAGACTACCAACAACAGATTGATAGGGAATTTTGGTCATGAATTCCTTTTCCTCATCTGATTTGGGGCACTCATCCTTGCTCAATTTCACATATGTGGGTAAAGGTGTACTCAGTGCCTTTCCACCCTGCATATTGAACCGGTGAAGTACTTTGGATATGTACTCACTTTGAGACAAGTATATGCATCTTTTACTCCTATCACGAGTAATGCGCATGCCAAGAATATGTTTGGCATCCCCCAAATCCTTCATATCAAATGTCTAACTCAACTTCTTTTTGAGAATTGACAAATCATAAGAGGACTTCCCAGCAATCAACATATCATCGACGTAAAGTATCAAGCATATAAAGCTGCCATCAGAGCATCTCTTTGTGTAGAGACAATGATCCTCATTGCTCCGAGAATAGCCTTGGGACTTCATAAAAGCATCAAACTTTTGGTACCATTGTCTAGGAGACTGTTTAAGTCCATACAAGCTCTTCTTGAGCTTTAAAACTAGACTTTCCTTGCCAGGAACTACATAACCCTCTCGTTGTTCCATATAGATCTCATCTGTAAGATCTCCATGCAAGAAAGCTATTTGCACATCCATTTGGAGTAGCTCTAACTCCTCCATTGCAACGAATCCAAGCAACATGCGCAAAGTAGTTATCTTGACCACTAGAGAGAAGATTTCCTCAAAATCAACACCATGTTGTTGCTTAAAACCCTTTGCAACAAGTCGTGCTTTATATTTTGGAGAAGCACTATCTGATGTGAATTTCAGCTTATATACCCATTTACATGGTAAAGCTTTCCTGCCCTTTGGCAAAGGTACTAAGTCCCAAGTACCATTCTTGTGAATAGAATCCAACTCACTCTTCATGGCACGCTTCCACTTGACATGATCCTCTGTCTGCATAGCCTCTTTGTAGCAAGAAGGCTCACCGGCATCTGTTAGCATAACAAAATCTAAACCTGGAACATATCTATCAGGTGGATGTGAGACACGTGCAGAACGTCTCAATGGTTGTTGAACAGGAACATGTGCAGACTGATCTGAATGGACATTCTCTTGAACATCCCTATGTGCAACATTTTTATGCATGCTAACCGGAGGACTAGTATCCTCAAACACCACTCTTCTCACTTCAACCTCCTTAATGGGCTGTTTATGCATCTTAGACTCATTAAAAATGACATCACTACTTTTGATCACTGACCGTGTTTCACGATCCCATAAGCGATATCCAAATTGTCCTTCTCTACCATATCCAAGAAAAATGCATTTCTTTGACTTATGGTCCAACTTTTTTCTAAGATTCTTGGGTATATGAACATATGCTTCACACCCAAAAACTCGAAGATGATCATAATATGGTGGTTTCTCTGTCCATAACTCTTGTGCCACTTTTAGACCTTTGGCAGTACTAGGTGAAAGGTTAATCACATGAACTACAGTCAATACTGCTTCTACCCAAAAACCTTGTGAGAAGTTTGCATGATGCAACATAGAGACTACTCTATCTTGAATAGTTCTATTCATCCTCTCAGCTACACCATTCTGTACTGGGGTATAAGGAGTTGTAAACTCTCTACAAATCCCTCTAGTTTGACAGGAAAGGCTGAATTTATGTGAGGTATATGCACCCCCATTATCTGAACGTAAAGCCTTAAGCTTAGTTCCTTTTTCAGTCTCAACTGAAGCAAGCCATTTTCTGAAAGTAGGGAATAGATCATCCTTTGATTTGATAGGATATACCTAGACTTTTCTAGTAGCATCATCTATGAAAGTGACAAAGTAAAGAGAACCACCTAAGGACCTAGTGGGCATAGGACCACACACATCTGTATGAACGAGATCCAAAGGCTGAATTGAAGAGTCAATGTGCATTCTATGCACATTTCTAGTTTGCTTTCCATATTGACAATGCTCACAAAATGAAAAATCAGAGAAAGATAACACAAGTAAGTAGCCAGAACGAGAAAGATTTTCCATTCCACTACGAGATATATGGCCCAAATGACCATGCCGAATACAAGCCATAGGCTGTTCAATAACAGCTAACAAGTGTTCTTTTTGTGATACAAATAAAGGATAATGTGAGCCAACTTTGCTTCCTTTTGCAATAACCATATTTCCTTTTGATATACGAAAGGACTGAGCATAGAAGACCACTTTGTAACCAAGGTCATCAAGTTGACCAACTAACATCAAACTGCGTGATAACTGAGGTACATGGCATACATTATGCATAATAAATTTTGAACCATCAATGAACTACACAACCACATCTCCAATCCCCACAACATCACACTGGTAGGAGTCACCAAGTCTCACGGTACCAAGAGACTTTGCTGCATAATTAGAGAACCATTCTCTATGTGGTGTCACATGGAAAGAAGCACCAGAATCTAAGAGCCAGGTGTGGGAAAGAGAATCAGCCATAAGTGCCTCAAATGGCACAGTACTATCAAGTGTCAACACATCAGCATCATCAGAAATAGCATTAATTTCTTCAATCTTCACAGTCGAAGTAGATGGTGCAGGTAATTTTTTAACATGCCCATCAACATTCTGTCCTTTACCTTTAGCATTCTTTAATGCATAATAGTCTTTCTTCATGTGTCCTTTATTATGACAATAATGGCATTCGATATCCCTCTTCCTTGATTTACTTCTACTCTTATTCCGTTGACCATTCTTTTCCTTGTTCTTGCTCCTGCCACGTTGTTGATTCTTTCCTTGGTAAGAATCACGAACATTATATGCATCTCCACTCTGAGTGCCAACCATAGATTTTCTACGAATCTCCTCACTCAAGAGTGCTCCACATATGTCATCATAGACGAGTTTACCACCAGGTGCACTGTTGCTAATAGTTGTGCAAAACGTATCCCATGATGATGGCAGGGTGCATAACAACAATATTGCTTTCATTTCATGATCCATATCCATTTTTTGAGCCTGTAACTGGGAGAATATAGCATCAAACTCATTTAGATGAGCAACAACACTATCTGTGTCCTTCATACAAAGGTCATATAATTTTCTCATCAGATACACTTTATTTGATGCCGTCTCTTTTTTCATATGTATTGCATAACTTCTTCCAAAGCTCCTTTCACAGTCTAATACTGTAAAGTAAACATTATCTGCTAGGTGCAAGCGAATGGTAGACTTGGACATTTCAGCTAACTCATCCCAATCATCTTCATCCATGTCAGTATGCTTCTTTGAAATCCCATTTACTGGCTTCCATTGCCTCCTTTGAATCAACACATCTTTAATATTATTCTTCCATAGAGCAAAGTTTGTGCCATCAAATTTTGGGATCTCAAAATGGTCTTTGCCCTGCAAGTTATAGCTCCTCCTCAAAACACTAGCACTAGACCCTGATCCACCGGATGTGCATGAGACCTTTCATGCCATGATGGTAGAGAACTGAATAGAATGATAATGGAGCTAGAACAGTTCAAACACCAACAAATAAGTGTATCAAGGAGTAAATCGACCATTGTATAGTTGACTAAACCAAAAATTTGGAAAAATTTTGCCAAAGTATCCTCTGCAACATTAGCATATGACCAGTGTCAAAGTATCATAAAACTGCAAGTACTGACATGTCTGCCTGCATAGTGAATCATTGGCTCCACTGCATATAATCAGTTACCCAATAGAAGCCAACTAGGCTTATCGAGCACCTATGAACAACTATCATACGTCTCCTATGGTGAGGCTGAGTAAGTCTTCCACCTGCATCATCGAAGAGACCCTGACATCTGGGTGTCTCCCAGTTAAGAAAACCTCACCACGACCCTCTTTATCAAACGTAAAAGGCTTTATGCAACGAAGGTAACCGCTATATCAATGACCAGATGGATGTACATAAGCAGTATCCACAGAAGCGTACATGGTGTTATGTGCTCAACATATGCAGTAAAATGACACTAAAAGGCTGAATACACAGCCCAAAAACTAGCCAATAACACCTGCAAGTGTCTGTCAACTCTGATGTTTTAAGCTTAAAAGACTTGCATAAATTTGCAGCAGCTGCTCCCACCAAAACTAAAAACCTCTCGAGAAACCTGTAGTTTTACGAGTGTGGCTGAAAATACAGCCCCGAAGGTTGATCTTTATTGTCTGAGAAGTACAAAGAACACTCTTCTTGATGTTCTTGGACCTGTGTGAAGAGAACTATGTGCAAAAGTACTCCAAAATGGCTCCAAAATACACCCCAAAAATGCTTCAGAAATAGGCTTTGAAAGCAAAGAATGAAGCTTTGAGGGACCAAAACTTGTTCAAGGTAATGTCAGCCTTAGTCTTTCACCTTCTTTAGACACCACAAGAGTGTAGCTTAGTGGCAAGATATTGCCACGGTTAAGCAAGCTCTGGGGGGAACAGTATTGGGATGGGTGACCTCCTGGGAAGTATCGGGAACCTCTATATTCCTTGATCGTTGAGGTCCTTCCTTGCGCGTAGCTAACGGCTCCAATGGTGACTTTGGTGACTTGGATGACAAGGTATGCCAAGGTCTATGCCTTGGTCGCCACCTTAATCGTAAGCCTTGGAGAAAGCCTTGGGGGGGGGGGTGCTCGCTTTGCTCGCACAAAAGAAACAAAGATAGAAAACCGAGCTCCTAAGGCCGTACACAGTACTCCACATAGAGGCGGCAGAATACGCAGAAAACACAGTACACAAGGAGCACGAAGACAGACTTCTTAGGTCTTACAAATGTGGTCAATCTTATAGTTTGTGACTGACCAGGCCACTATATGTTTTATTAAAGAACATATATAAAGAAGTGTCCGGTGGCCATTTGGCCTTTCACATGGACACTAACGGTAACACTGACTCCATTTTATATAACCACTTAATTGAAAGAAGCTAACTACTATTATCAAGCACCTAAGAATAATTGGCATACATCTTGTATGGCAAGGCTGGGTAACTGTTCCACCTCCATCACCAAAGAGACCCCAACATTTGTGTGTCTCCTAGTTAAGTAAACTTTAGCACAACCCTCTTTATCAACGTCAAAGGCATTATTTAAGAACATAATTGTTATATCAATGACCACATGGATGTACATAAGTGGTATCCACAAAAGCGTACATTGTGTGTATGTGGTCAATGATATAGCTTAGGTGGTCATTGATATAGCTTAGGTGGTACATCTCTGTTTCTCTAGATCTGAAATTTTTGTAAGAATTGCACATACTGTAGCACCCTTTCTCTTTCTTTGTGTTTTCCCTTTTCTAATTTCTATTCTCTTTCGTTTTGCAGGAGCTTTTTGGCATCAAATCTTTGGAATTCTATGAAGGACAACATTAAATGGACCTTGAGGACAACGCTCCAAACAATTACATCGATGTAAGTGATTGTTTTGTTTTCGATTGATATAGAGTGAGATAGAGAGAGAGAGATGAAAGAAAGAGAGAGATCTAGAGAAACATAAAGAGAGAGAGAGAGAGAGAGAGAGAGAGAGAGAGAGAGAGAGAGAGAGAGAGAGAGAGAGAGAGAGAGAGAGAGAGAGAGAGAGAGAGAGAGAGAGAGAGAGAGAGAGAGAGAGAGAGAGAGAGAGAGAGAGAGAGAGAGAGAGAGAGAGAAAGAGAGAGAGATGAAAGAGAAAGATAGAGAGAGAGTGAAAGAGAGAGAGATGAAAAAGAGAGAGAGATGAAAAAGAGAGAGATGAAATAGAAAGAGAATGAGATAGAGAGACATATGCATACATACATACACACACATATGCATTCACATACTCACATACATATTACATGCACACATGCATATTACATACACACTCACATACATATTACATACACACATGCATATACATACACACACATATTACATACTCACATGCATACACACATATACATACATACATGCATATTACATACAAACATGCATATTACATACACACATGCATATTAGATACACACATGCATATACATATACACACATATTCATTCTCATACTCACATACATACATACATGTATACACACATATACATACACACATATACATACACACATGTACACACACACATGTATACATACACACATGCATATGCATACATACATACACACATATTTGCATGTACACACACATACATACATAAACACATGCATATTACATACACACTCACATATGTATACACACACATATGTGCATACACACATGCATATGCATACATACATACACACACATATGCATGTACACACACACATACATACATACACACATGCATATTACATGCACACACACATATATATACACACTCACATATGTATACACACTCACATATGTATACACACACATGAATACATGCACATACACATACACACACATCACATATACATACACACATACACACATATACATGTTTTAGGGTTAAGGTTTTAGGATTAGGGTTTATGAGTTTCTCTTTTCTTTTGTTTTGCAGGAGATTTTTGGCATCAGTTCTTTGGAATTCGACGAAGGAAAACATTAAGTGGACTTTGACGACAACGCTCCAAACAATTACATGGATGTAAGTGATTGTTTTGTTTTCAATTGATATAGAGTGAGAGAGAGAGAGAGATGAAAGAAAGAGAGAGATACATACACACATATTTGATTGTACACACACATACATACACACATGCATACTACATACACACACACACATATAAATACACACTCACATATGTATACATGCACATATGTGCATACACACATGCATATGCATACATACATACACACACATATGCATGTACACACACACATACATACATACACACATGCATATTACATACACATGCACATATATATACACATTCACATATGTATACACACACATACATACATGAACATACACATACACACACACACCCCACATATAAATACACACATATACATGTTTTAGGGTTAGGGTTCTCTCTCTCTCTCTCTCTCTCCCTACACACACATCTCTCTCTCACACATCTTGGTAAATGATGTGTGTACTCTTTCACTGTCTCTCTTTCTCTATGTCTTCTAGGCCTAGCTACATTTTTATGAATAAATTATGTGCATAACAATTATTTTCATCACTACATATCATTCTAATTATTCATTTTTGGTAGTTTCAACTCCATTTTGTGCAATTCGAGGAGTCCTTGAGCTTGAGGAGTATAAGGAGAACCCGTGTATCAGTTTTCATAATTTTTACAGTGGATTTGAGCATCCAAATAGCTAAAGAACCTAATTTTAATTAGGCCAAACGCTAAGTTTGAGCTAGACCAAATCTAGTCTTAAAACTATAAAAAGGACTAGAGAGCTCATTCTAAAGTTATTTTGTTTGGGTTTTGAGCTTGTATGAACTTGATTGTAACTTGAAATTAAAGAAATACAAGATTGCATTGTTCCACTCCTTGTCTTGCCTTGTGTGTGCATGTGTATGTATATGTGCACATGCTAGTGTGCTTCTCAATCATGCAATTGTGCATTCCACTTGCTCACGATCGTCATACCATCCTCACATCTCCACATATTGATATTTTTTAGGTGGATCTCCTCACATTGGTTCTCACCATTGTGCTAGAGTGATACCAAATTTGGTGCCATTGTTGAGGAACAAGCTTCAAGGACGAGGAGTAGAGCCTTGACATTGGAATCATAGGTAAGTAGGTAATTTTCTATTTTATTTACTTCTTCATCATCATCCCTACCATCCCTACTCACCTCCTACCTCCATCTCCTTCATCGTGAAATTCTCGCCTCCTTGGTCATATCCCCATCTCCACCTGATTCCCCTCATACACTTGTGCGAGAGAGAGAGAGAGCAAGAGAGCGACTGCGTGTGATCTACTTTTGTGTGTTGTGAGTGTTTTTGGTAGGTTTCAACATCAACAATAGAAGCAACATTATCAATAGGTATGCCAAGACTCTGCTCTCATCTCAGGATGACAACATCTATCTATTGTCATAGATAGAAACTTTTGGTATTTTGTAAGTGAAAGTTAGGCACAATAGAACACATTATTTTTTGGGAATTTTTGCAAAGATTTGGAGCTCTTTGGAAGGCTAAGTAGGGTGCCGATTCAAATCAAAGCTTGGAAGTGGGCATCTTGGGCATTCGAGCAACATCATGCATGGTTGACTTGAGATTGGAAGTTCTCTCAATCCCCTTTGTCGATTTATCAACTTAGGCTACATTCGCTTGGTGGTTTTGATTGATTAAGGTAATGATAGGCACAAAGCAAGTTCAAAAAACCATAATTTCTCAAGTTCAAGATTAGTTAGAGGAAAGTGGTGGAAAACCCTAACTAAAAAGAACCTAATTAGATCGAGTAAAATACCAAAACACGTTACAACACAAGTATTCCTGACGATGCATATCTTAAGAGAATAAATTACATAAAAAGAACTAAAAAAGAACGTGTTGATACAAAGAACCTTGCAAAGTGGTTGTACTTGGAAATTTGGTAGATAGCTTAGGTCATATGAACCACAATCAAAGAGAAGAACATACACAGATTGAGGCAAGGAAGAATGATCTTCTCCTTCTTCTTCTATTACATAAAAGGAATGTACAAGAATGACCTAACACAACAACACAACGAGTGCAATATGTAAAGAACAATACATAAGGAACATCCTAATGTCCACAAATGCCTGAGCTGGCAAGAAACAAATGTGCCATTACTCTTGGTAGATAAATCTAGTAAAACTCAATGAAGTATCCTTGACATATATCGGTGTGACCACTATACATGTCAGAGAAATGAAAAAGTGATATGTGTCATCCTAGATCATCACATGTTGAGCTTGATATCTCAACACTCCCCCTCAAGCTCAATGTCATGTCCTCTAATCCAAGCATCTTCCGACACTTCTTCAATCTCTTCTCTAAGTGCTTTAGTGAAAATATCAGCAACCTGCTCATCTGTTCTGACATAAACAAGATCTATATCACCTGCTAATACCTTCTCTCTAATGAAGTGATAATGTACCTCAATATGCTTTGTCCTAGCATGAAAATAAGGGTTATGTGCTAATTGTATGCTGCTAAGATTATCCCAATAGATGGTGATAGGCTTTTGCACTTCCACACCTAAATTTGCAAGTAACATCTCTAGCCATGATGCCTTACATGCTGCCATTGAAGCACCTCTATACTCAACCTCTGTACTTGACAAAGCAACATTGGGTTGCTTCTTATTGCTCCATGTAATAGCTCCACTCCCAAATGAGAATAGAAAGCCACTAGTAGATCTTCTATCTAGAATACTACCAACCCAATCTGAATTAGTGTATCAAAAAACCTGCACATCTATACCAGCTTCATAAAACAATGCACAATCCAAAGTAGCAATCACATAATGTAGAGTGCACCTCAGAGCATCTAAATGCCGCTGCTTCGGAGCCTGCATAAATTGACTCTCAAGTCCAATAGTGTAGCTTAGATCAGGCCTTATAATTGTGAGATATATCAAACTTCCTACAATTTTCCTGTACATAGTAGCATTTTCCAATGCTTCACCTGGTGTAGCATCCAACTTCAATTTCTGATCTAATGGCATAGAAATTGTCTTGCAATCAGCCATACCATACTTTTGCAGCATACTCAAGGCATATTGCCTTTGCAACATCCATATACCTGTTTCTATATGTATAAAATCAATGCCCAAAAAATAGTGCAGGACACTAAGATCTTTCATGTCAAATTATTGCATAAGAAGTTGATCTACCTCTTTAATGTTTTTTTCATTATCACCACCTACAATCAAGTCATCAACATAAATAGCCACAATCGTGATGCCATCACCACCTTTCCATGCATATAGTGAATGATCTGCATCACACATAGAAAACCCAATGGTGGTTAAGTAGTCACCAATCCTTGCATGCCAAGCACGAGGGGCTTGTTTAAGCCCATACAAAGCCTTTTGCAACATGCAAACATATTGTGGGTGCTTTGGATCTTTATATCCTTGTGGCTAGTCCATATATGCTTCTTCCTGTAACTCACCATTTAGGAAAGCATTCTTTACATCCATCTAATGCAAAGTCCGTCCTTTTGTTATAGCTAATGCAACAAGTGCTCTAAAAATAGACATTTTATCCACGGGACTAAACATTTCCTCATAATCAATGCCATATGTCTGTGCATATCCTTTTGCTAGCAATCATGCTTTAGACCTACTTATGCTACCATCAACATTGTGCTTTACCTTGTAAACCTATGTGCAACCTATGGGTCTCTTTCCTTGCAGCAATGGAACTAGCTTCCATGTTTCGTTTGTTTTGTTTCTATATCCATAGCTTTTTCCCAATCTACATTTTTGATTGGATCTTCAAAACAAGAAGGTTTAGCATCTTGTATTAACTTGGTCACGTAGGCACAATGACGAGCCATATAACTATCATATGTCAATCGCTGCACAAAATTTTGCATCCTCCCAAACCTTCTTAGTCATGGTCTCCTTGTATCATCTGCATGTGCCTTTCTAACTCTTGGAGTCTTCATAGAGGGCAATCCAAGTTCCTCATTAAGGCTCTTTTCTAAATCGCTTGAATCTCCATCAATGTCTTCAAAACCTGTAGATGTTTTACTACCAGCAGAAAACTTTTCTTTACCTTTCTTTGATGTAGTTGATGAATTTGTTGGACTGATATTTCTGCGCAATCTTCCACTCCATGGATTTGAGTTGGAACTATTGATTGGTAACACATCTGGTCCACTCAGAACTTGAGATTTTGCACTTGATTTTTTAGCATTTTCTTTGTCATTTGGTTCAAGATCAAGTACATCTTTGTCATCTACATAAAAGCTTGACATTTCATCAAACACCACATCTCTACTTACCTTCACCTATCATGTGAGTGGGTTATAACATTTATACCTCTTTTGCTCAAGGGAGTACCAATGAAGATATTTTTTTTTTGCTTTTGGATCAAGATTTGTCCTCAACTCATCTGGAACATGTACATATGCAATACAACAAAATACTTTCATATGTTTTAACATTTATACCTCTTTTTCTCAAGGGAGTACCAATGAAGATTTTTTTTTTCTTTTGGATCAAGCTTTGTCCTGAACTCATCTAGAACATGTACCTATGCGATACAACCAAATACTTTCATATGTGATAAGTTTGGCTTTTTACCTGTAAACTTCTCTTCAGGTGTAACTTGATGTATGAGTAGTCAGAGTTCTGTTCATGATGTATACATGGCAGTATGCATAGCATCTATTTTTGCATTCACCAATGCCAGTCTCTTGTGGTGTGGGTACGTGAAGTGAGTGAACACCTCACTCTTCTCTTTCATGAAATATATCCATACTTTCCATTTACGGTCATCAATGAAATTATGAGAGCCCGGACATTCGTAGAACCCTAACTTCCAAGTTAGATGAGGTCTATGTGTGACCATTGATGGTTGTAGATGATCTTTGTGAGCCTAGCCATTAGGTTAGGTAGGGCATAAACTTCCAGGCCATTGGGTTGCCATTTAAGGTGAAAATAAAGGCCCTGTGGCATCACGCGGTTTGCCCATAGAACCTTAATGGGGGGAGTGTAGAGGGGGGCCTATCCCCCCAGCCCATAGGGCCGAGATGGTAGGACTTTTGGTCGTGGAGATATTGTCAGATTGTATATTTTATCGACTATTTTGTATGTCCCGACCACGTTTATTTATACCAAACTACCTTGTAAAAGCTATATAAGCACGGCCCAGGTTGAGCTTTACATAGCATTGCGCACTAGTAAGCCCTTCATCTAGAGTCTGTCTAGATCGCCATCTAAGCTCCATAGTGGGAGCGCACGGGTGGACAACACCATCATTGTAACTACATTACGCTTGGAAATTTGAGAATTTGAGTTCTTTATCTCTCAATCTGTGTCTATCTTTGTCTGTGTTTTTCTCTCAACTTTGTCTACAAGTCTATTCTACAATGCTGTTATTTTCTTACATGGTATCAGAGCACAGGAGGCTCTGAGTGGTGCAAAAGTAGAAACACAGAGATTCAAGAGGTCTGTACAACAAAAGAGAGAATATGTCAAGTGGCACGTCATCATCTACGATTGGGAGTCAAGGTGGTTGATCAATAGGAGTAGGTGGCGCACAAGCAGGAGAAGCAATAATGCGAGTCATCCCAACATTGCGGATACAACCACTAGCCTTCACAGAAGGTAAACTTGATGGTACGAACTACACCCTATGGAAGTTCAAAACCACTTCTATTCTTGATTCGTATGAGCTTCTGGAGACTGTTCTTGGGACTGATCATGCGCCCCAAGAAAGACCTGATCCAAATAATCCTGGTCAAACAATTCGTCTTGATGCTGATCTTCTACGTGCTTAGAAATGTAGAAATGCAACACTCTGTGCTCTTGTTACAAGTACTTCTGATAGTGTTCTGACTCTCATTCAGCATACTACGAAGACATGTGAAGCATGGAACATATTGAGAAATCAATATGAAACTCGTAATCAGACACGGATTCAGAACTTGGAGAATCAGCTTGCAATAGAACGGTTTGCTGACGGGGAGACTACAGAGGTGTTTATCACTCGCTTAAAGAATCTAGGAGATCAAATGGCAGGAGCAGGTGTTCAAAAGTTAGGAGCTAGCTCAACGTTGTCTTCAAATCTGTCCACCTAAGTTTGATGGTTTGGTAACTACTCTTAACACTCAAATTAGACCTCAACCACTAAGTTTTGAAGAACTCAATGCCTTACTCATGGAGGAGGAGTTGCGGTTCAAGGCAAGGAGTGGTGGTAGCAAAGGAGATGCTGCATTCATAGCAAATGCCAAAGGAGGCAAAACAGACTCTTCAAAAGATGGGGACAAAAAGAAGAACGACAAAAGAAGTTCAAGGGAGAGTGTTTCCACTGCAAGAAGAAAGGACACAAAATCCAAGACTGTCGCATCAAGAAGGCAGAAGAGAAGAGTGGCTCTTCAAAAGGTGGCAAGGGCAAGGAGTCTGCCAACATAGCAGAAATAGAGCTTGAGTTATTTGTTACGATAGGGGAGGTGTGCTCCTCGGCTGAAGATTCAAGAACAGATGACTCATGGGTGTTGGACATTGGTGCATCCCGTCACATGATGTTGGTGCAAAACAAGCCTTAACACTTGGCTTTGTTGTGTGCCTTGAAGACTCAACATAAAGCTTGAACTATTGGACCCTTGGAAAGCATAAAAGTTTGGACCCTTGAAGGATGTATTCATGTGAACCATATACCATAGGAACACATGCCTATGCTTTATTATCTTTTATCCAATGTAAAAGTCAATGTGACTTAACTCACCTCTTGTAATCTCACCCACCTTCAAAAGTCGTGGAAATTAGAAGTTATGGATGGAGAGAATATCTCCATGTGATTAGATGAGAGATTTGAGGGAGCCTACATTTGAATTTGAAATTCAAATCTCAAGTGATGACTTATAAAAGACTATGAAAAAGTCGCGGGTCTAGTGGCTCACTTCCCGAGGCTAATCCAAGCAGATCATAGAGTGTGTGAGAGCTACTACTTAGCCTACACCTCTGAGTTCCATTGGGCATCACTCTACATGCCAATGGGAATGTACATTTGATAGTTTCAATACATATACTCATAGTTCTTAACTCTGTGTTCTCTGAGTCATTCACCTCAAAGTCTGTCAACTTCAACAGGACATATCTCAAGATCTACTGAACCAAATTTGATGGTCCAGGGCTCATTGGAACCAGCTCAAAGCATTCTACAACACTACAAAATTTCAAGTCATTCTATTCAGCCAATTGGGAGAAATCACTGTCGAAGCAGTCACTGGTATATTTCTGTGTTGTTCCTAAAAAGTCGGGGGTGTCTCTGATTTTGCTAAAGATCATGCTCAGAGTATAGTTTGTTATTTGGAGTGATTTAACTTGATAATGGTAGCTTGTTAAGTTAATTTAATACTCCCAGAAGGAATTAAACCAATTGCAAGTGTGCTAGACACACTGAGCTTAGGACTGAGCAGATATCAATATAGGAATAGAAAGTTTTTGAAGTTGTGAAGGTTCAAAATCATCTGTTTTGATTTGGTCATTACTCAATCATTTTGTAAAGCACATATATAGTTTCTTGGTGTCATTTGGAAGCTCAAGGAGTCTCCTAACCATATTTGAAGAGAAGAGAGGGCAGGTGTGAAGCAGGTCTAGCAGCACCAACTTGATCTTCTGATTGTACCCAGCCATCACATTCAAACAGTGGTATCAGAGCAAAACAAGGTAATCATGGGTGATGGTTTCCCTTCCTTCATTGACAAATTGGATAGAAATAACTACCAGGCATGGTCATTAAGAATGAAGACCTATCTACAAGGGAGAAGCTTGTATGGATACATATCAGGAGATGAGGAGTTGCCCTCATTCAAAACCAGAGGCCTACCTACAAAGGATGAGCATGAGAAACTTAATCAATGGTGTGCTAAAGATGCTTTGGCAAGGTCATATCTTCTAAACTCTATCTCTGATTTTCTTCTACCTCATGTTAGGAACTGTAAGACTTCCCAAGAAACTTGGGAGACCTTGTCAACATACTTCTCATCAAGCACAAGGGCCAGAAAGAATCAGCTATGGATTGAGTTTACAACTCTTAGGAAGCAATCAAAACAATGTATTTCAGATTTTGTCACCAAAGTCAAAGACATTGCAGATCAACTTGCAAGTGTTGGAGAAGAAATTGAAGAAGAGCAAATAGTCAGACAAGTGATCAATGGACTCAAAGCAGATGACAAGTGGGAAAGCTTTACCACTGCAATGGACTTGTACATGGACATCCAAGCACCTGATCTAACAACTCTGATTGGACAACTCTTTACACATGAAGCAAAGATCACAAAGAATGGAGAGCAATCAAAAGGTAACAATCCCTCTGCCCTATATACAGATAAGAAGTCTAAAGACAAGGGTAAAAGTAAGAAAGTTGATGAAGAAGGATCCACCTCCCAAGCAAACTATGCAGGGAGAGGTAGATCATCTAGAGGTAGGGGCAGAGGAGGTAAGTCAGGTAGGGGGAGACCCTATAATCAATCTCCATGCAATATTTGTGGCTTGTCTAATCATACTACAGATGAATGCTACAAGAACTACAAGAATCAAAGAGGAAGAGGTCACCAAAGAGGAGGATACTCTCAAGGCAGAGGCAGGTTCAATCAATCTCAAGGCTACCATGGCTACAACAGTAATTACAACAATAACTACAACAATAGCTACAATCACAATGGCAATTATCAAGGAGGATACAGGAACAGAAAGGATTACAACAATTATGCAGAGGATCAAGATGATTCCTTGTTGATTATGAACATGACATCTAAATCAGGTATCAATGATGATCATTTGTTCTATATTGATTCAGGTTGCTCTAATCATGTAGCTGGGAATGTTGCCTTACTCTCTGATTTGGAAGAACCTAAAGGCAAGCACCAAGTGCAGACAGGTGATGATACTAAACATTCAGTGGTTAAAGTAGGTAATGTCAAAACAAGTGATGGTAATCAGAATTTGCTAAGCAGAGTATTGTATGTCCCAACAATCACCAAGAATCTGATGAGTGTAGGTCAGATTGTTGAAAAAGGTCTACAGGTCAGGTTCACTCAACATGGTGCATATGTGGAGGATCCAAGACATGGATTCAGAAGGATAGCCAAGGGAGAGAAATCAGGTAGACTATTTACCTTTGAACTTGAAGATACTAAGAATATTGCCTTGTACAACTATAAGGATCAAACCCTATCAGAATTAGAGATGTGGCACAAGAGATTGGGTCACATTGGAGAGAGGACCATAAAGCAAATGAGTAGGGATCAATGTGTGCTTGGGATACCTAATGTATCCAAGCAACACATGATATACAAGTGTGGAGCTTGTCAGTTTGGTAAGTCACACAGATTGCCATATACAAAAAAGGGTTTTATGCATGAAGATTACTTGGAATTGGTGCATACAGATGTTTGGGGACCAAGCAAGGAGCCATCCATATCTGGATCAAGGTACTATGTATCTTTTATTGATGACTATAGCAGATGGACTGTCTTGTACTTCATGAAACATAAAGATGAAGTATTTAATTGTTTCAAAAGGTATCTTGCATTAGTAGAGAATCAAACAGGTAGACATTTGAAGAGGTTAAGGTCTGATGGTGGTGGAGAATACTTCTCCAATGACTTTGAAGACTTCTTGCAGGAAAGAGGCATCAAGAGGGAGATTACCACAAGGTACTCACCTGAACAAAATGGGGTAGCTGAAAGAAGGAATAGACTCATTGTGGAGACAGCTAGGTCTATGCTTAATGAGAAAAAATTACCAAATTATCTTTGGGCAGAGAGTGTATCTACTGCCACATACTTAATCAACAGGTTGCCATCAAAGACACTTGATGGAATGACACCCTATGAGGCTTGGCATGGTAAGAGACCATCTCTGGATCATTGCAAGATCTTTGGGTGTGTTGCATATGTGCATATTCCCTCACAGGTAAGGGGAAAGCTAGACCCTAAGGCTGAAAAGTGTATCTTTATTGGTTATGATTTGAATAAGAAAGGATACAGGTTCTATAACCCCTCAAACAAAGGCTTCAAGGTAAGCAGAGATGTAATCTTTGATGAAAATGATTCATGGTATGATAATGAGTGCAGGAAAGTTAGCCTACCTTATGATATGGAAGAAGACTTTCCAAAGCTTGTCAGGCAAGAACCAACTCAGAATGAGGACACAAGCTCAGATGATGAAGACACCATCAACATTGAAGAATTCAAAGCTTGGAAATCCAAAGGGAAGATGAAGATGAAGCAACTTGAAGACAATCCAGAATCCTCAACTCAAGCTATGAGGAGATCTTCAAGGGAAAAGAAGAAACCTATTAGGTATGGGTATGATACTTCACTTGTAACCAAGCACTCTGTATATCTTGCAAAGGATATCTTGAATGAAGAACCAGGTACATTTGAGGAAGCTATTACTAAACCAGAATGGAAGGAAGCAATGGATGAAGAAATGGAGGCTCTCAAGGAGAGTGATACTTGGGACTTGATACCCAAGAAGGACTCCATGAAGGTGATAGGATCCAGATGGATCTACAAACTCAAAAGGAACTCAGATGGTACAATAAGCAGGTACAAAGCTAGGTTGGTAGCCAAGGGTTTTGCACAAACCCAAGGCATTGATTATGAGGAGACATTTTCTCCTGTGGCAAAGATGCCAACTATCAGAATTATGGTGAGTGTAGCTGCATCCAAAAATTGGAACATGTACCAATTGGATGTAAAGAATGCATTCTTGAATGGATGGATATCTGAAGAGGTCTACATGTCACAACCACCTGGCTATGAGGATCCCAATAAGGTAAATCATGTTTGCAAATTGAAGAAGGCTCTGTATGGATTGAAGCAGGCACCTAGAGCATGGAATTACAGGTTGACAACCTATCTCTTGGATCAAGGATTTGTGATGAGTAAAGCAGATACTTCATTGTTTGTAAAGAAGAACAATTCAGAGGTAATATACTTGTGTGTCTATGTCGATGACATCATTATTACAGGAAATGATGTTCAAGGAATTAGACACATCAAAGGTCAAATGATGAAGGAATTCAAGATCAATGATCTTGGATTATTGAAGTACTTCCTAGGGCTTGAATTGGTCTACACAAATTCAGGTATATTCATTACTCAAAAGAAGTACATTCAGGACATGGTCAAGAAGTTTAATTTGCAGGAAGCTAAAGTCTCAAACATTCCTATGGAGGTCAACCACAAACTCAGTGCACATGAAGGAGAAGAACTCAAGGATATTACAGGTTACCAAAGTTTGGTAGGTAGTCTTAATTATGCTACCTTAACTAGGATTGATATCTCATATGGTGTTAGTGTACTTAGCCAATTTATGCATAAGCCAAGAGTACCACATTTGGAGGCAGCCAAGAAGATAGTAAAGTACCTAAAGGGAACACAAAATCATGGTTTGTATTATCCATATTCATCAGACATTGACATCAAGGTATACTCAGATGCAGATTGGGCAGGTTGCAAGGATGACAGGAGGAGTACATCTGGTTACATATGCTTTGCAGGTGATAAACCAATTTCTTGGTCATCCAAGAAACAACCCACAGTAGCCCTATCATCTACTGAGGCAGAGTACAGAGGGCTAACCAATGCTACTCAAGAAGCAATATGGTTGAAGTTACTCTATTCAGAATTGGGCCTATACACAAGGCCACCTATCATATTTGGTGATAACACAAGTTCACTTCACCTAGCTGCTAACCCTGTTTATCATGCTAGGACAAAACACATAGAGGTTCATTACCACTATGTGAGGGAGAAATTACTTAGCAAGGAAATCCAATTATCATATGTGTCCACTAATATTCAATGTGCAGATTTGCTTACAAAAGCTTTGGATGGGAGCAAGCTATGCAGGTTTAAATCCATGATTGGATTGCAGGATATCATTGAAGACTAAAGATGAAGACTCAAGCAAGTGTTTGGCTTGAGGGGGAGCTGTTGGTGCAAAACAAGCCTTAACACTTGGCTTTGTTGTGTGCCTTGAAGACTCAACATAAAGCTTGAACTATTGGACCCTTGGAAAGCATAAAAGTTTGGACCCTTGAAGGATGTATTCATGTGAACCATATACCATAGGAACACATGCCTATGCTTTATTATCTTTTATCCAATGTAAAAGTCAATGTGACTTAACTCACCTCTTGTAATCTCACCCACCTTCAAAAGTCGTGGAAATTAGAAGTTATGGATGGAGAGAATATCTCCATGTGATTAGATGAGAGATTTGAGGGAGCCTACATTTGAATTTGAAATTCAAATCTCAAGTGATGACTTATAAAAGACTATGAAAAAGTCGCGGGTCTAGTGGCTCACTTCCCGAGGCTAATCCAAGCAGATCATAGAGTGTGTGAGAGCTACTACTTAGCCTACACCTCTGAGTACCATTGGGCATCACTCTACATGCCAATGGGAATGTACATTTGATAGTTTCAATACATATACTCATAGTTCTTAACTCTGTGTTCTCTGAGTCATTCACCTCAAAGTCTGTCAACTTCAACAAGACATATCTCAAGATCTACTGAACCAAATTTGATGGTCCAGGGCTCATTGGAACCAGCTCAAAGCATTCTACAACACTACAAAATTTCAAGTCATTCTATTCAGCCAATTGGGAGAAATCACTGTCGAAGCAGTCACTGGTATATTTCTGTGTTGTTCCTAAAAAGTCGGGGGTGTCTCTGATTTTGCTAAAGATCATGCTCAGAGTATAGTTTGTTATTTGGAGTGATTTAACTTGCTAATGGTAGCTTGTTAAGTTAATTTAATACTCCCAGAAGGAATTAAACCAATTGCAAGTGTGCTAGACACACTGAGCTTAGGACTGAGCAGATATCAATACAGGAATAGAAAGTTTTTGAAGTTGTGAAGGTTCAAAATCATCTGTTTTGATTTGGTCATTACTCAATCATTTTGTAAAGCACATATATAGTTTCTTGGTGTCATTTGGAAGCTCAAGGAGTCTCCTAACCATATTTGAAGAGAAGAGAGGGCAGGTGTGAAGCAGGTCTAGCAGCACCAACTTGATCTTCTGATTGTACCCAGCCATCACATTCAAACACATGACAAGCAGAAAAGACCTTTACAGTTCCTTACAGCCTCTAAAGGAACCCATCACAATAAAGGTAGGGAACAATGCAAGATGTCTTGTAGAGGGCGAAGGTACGGTTTCTTTCATTAACTCTAATGGCGATATCAGAAAGCATTCAAATGTGTTGTATGTTCCACAAATAAAACGAAATCTACTTTCAGTAGCTTCTATAACTGATCAAGGTCATCAAGTATCTTTCAGTAAGACAGGAGCTAAGATTATGGTGTCAACATCATTGTTGGGACTGGCATAAGGAGGAACAACATGTATGAGTTGTGTGCTCTTACAACCACTACAAACATGGGCACAAGTAAGCTATGGCATGAGAGATTCGGCCACATTGGATACCCTCTACTAAAGGAGATGCATCACAGGGGTATGGTTGCACACCTACCATCGATTGCAGAAATGAAGGAACCATGTGAAGCTTGCATGATGGGCAAGCAACAGAGGAAGGTGTTTCCACAAGAAAGCAAGAACATGGCAAGCTATCCTCTAGAGTTGGTGCATGCTGACTTGTGCGGAAAAATGCCTACACACGCCTTGGGCGGATCTTCTTGCTTCATGTTACTTGTCGACGACTATAGTAGGAAGATGTGGGTGTACTTCCTTCGCGATAAGGGTCAAGCTTTTGGTAAGTTTAAAGAATTTCTTCAGCTTGTTGAAACTGAAACAGGGAAGAAGATGAAGAAATTCAGGACAAATGGTGGTGGTGAGTTCACATCAACAGAGTTTGAAGATTTCTGCAAGAGTAAGATAATCAAGCATCAACTCACAATGACACATAGTCCTCAACAGAACGGTGTTGTAGAACTTCAGAATTGAACCATCATGGAGATGGCAAGGTGCATGTTGAAAGGAAAGGGTTTGCCTAATCAATTTTGGGCAGAGGCTGTCAACATTGCTATCTACATCTTGAATCGAAGCTACACCAAGGCACTTGATGGAAAGAATCCACAAGAAGCCTACACTAGTAAAAAACCTTATGTTTCCCATTTCAAAGTATTTCGAAGCGAATGTTATGTACATGTTCTAGATAGGGAGAGAAGTAAACACGACCTTGATGGCTGATCTAATTCAAGAAGAAGCAAAGGAACCAACCAATGTGGAAGAGGCACTCCATGGTCCGAATTGGAGGGCTGCCATGCAAGCAGAATACAACAATATCATGAAGAATGGAACTTGGGAGCTAGTGGATGGACCCCCTAAGCGTAAAGTCATTGGCACCAAGTGGGTCTGGAAGCTAAAGTACAAGGCTGATGGTACTCTAGAAAAGTATAAAGCAAGACTTGTTGTTGTTGCACAGGGCTACTCACAAGTTGAAGGCATTGACTTTTGTGAATCATTTGCCCCAACTACAAGAATGACAACTATCCAAGTAGTACTAGTTGTGGCTGCACATAAGCATTTGCCAGTCCATCACATGGATGTGAAATTAGTGATCCTGAATGGAGACCTCAAGGAGGAGGTATATGTCTCTCAACCACCAGGGTTTGAGGATCCCCATTTAGAGAACAAGGTATGTAAGCTAAAGAAGGCATTATATGGGCTAAAACAAGCCCTTAGAGCATGGTACAACGGATAGATAAGTATCTCTTGGATATAGGTTTCAAAAGATGTGCTTCTAATGCTAACTTGTATGTTCTAAAGAGAGGAGGGAAGGCAATTGTGCTTGTACTCTATGTAGATGACTTGTGATTACAGGAAATGATGATGCTCTTCTTCAACAAACAAAAGATGCCCTAAGTTCACAATTTGAAATGATAAACTTGGGTGTTGGCTGTATACGAGAAGAAGCAAGTACGAGCATACAAGCAGATCTAGCACTAAGGCAACCCTTTATTTTTTCAAAACCATTACACTAGTTAAAAGTGATTCTCATCACTAAAAACCCCTGTAAATACCATTTTCACCTTTTTGTAGCTCCATTTTGTACAAGCCGAGGAGTCCTCGAGCTTGAGGAGCCTTAGAAGTAGTTGCCTGCCAATTTTCATAATTTTTAGATCTCGTTTGAGCCCTCAAATAAGCCCTGGAACCTAATTTTTAACTAGGCCGGACACGAGGTCTGGACAGGGCCAAAGCTAGTCAAAAACTATAAATAGAGCTAGAGAGCTCATTTTTGGGGGAACTTCTTGTAGTTTAGAGCTTGTATGAGAACTTTGTTGCAATAGAAGTGATTCCATTGTCTTACTCCCTTTGTTCTTACCGTGTGTGCGCGTGTGCGTGTATGTGTGTGCATGCTTGTGTGCTTCTCACTCACGCACTTGTGCTTCCACTTGCTCGTGGTCTTCATACCATCCTCACGTCTTCCCGGATTGACATTAAAGGAGGTGCTACTCATCACTGAGCTACACCAAATTTTGGCGCCGTTGCCGGGGATCGAGCTTTGAGGACGAGCGTGTGATGGTAAGACGTAGAGAGGACGCGTTGGAATGGTAAGTAGTTGGTAAATTTCTGATTTTTCTCCATCTCCATCTCCATCTTCACCTCCTTCTCCATCTCCACCTCCACCTCCTTCTCCACTACATATTCCCTCTTCCTTATCATTCCCTCATTTGTTGTGTGCGAGTTTTAGAGAGAGCGAGCGTGTTTGTTCTTGTTTTGTGTGTTTTTTGCATGTTTCTTGCAGGTGGCAGCTCCATCATCATCTCCAGCAAGTTCAGCAGGTACAGAATCTGTCTGCACAGTCCCCGAGGTGTTGAGCTCGAGCTATCGCGACACTCCGAAAATTTCACCCAATCACGATTCTGAGTGCACCACGACACTGCGCAGGCCTAGAGCTCCCAGGGTCACTAGACAGAACAGAAAATTTCACCATATCCCGAGCTATCGCGACACCTCGAGGTATCGCGACACTCACGAGCTATCGCGACACCTCACGAGCTATCGCGACACCTCACGAGCTATCGCGACACCTCACGACCTATCGCGACACTCACGACCTATCGCGACACCTCACGAGCTATCGCGACACCTCACGAGCTATCGCGACACCTCGACCTATCGCGACACCTCGACCCGACCTATCGCGACACTTCGACCTATCGCGACACCTCCCACCTATCGCAACACCTCCCACCTATCGCGACACTCACGACCTATCGCGACACCTCACGAGCTATCGCGACACCTCACGAGCTATCGCGACACCTCACGACCTATCGCGACACCTCACGAGCTATCGCGACACCTCGACCTATCGCGACACCTCGACCCGACCTATCGCGACACTTTGACCTATTGCGACACCTCCCACCTATCGTGACACCTCCCACCTATCGCGACACCTCACGACCTATCACGACACCTCCGACCTATCGCGACACCTCGACCTATCGCGACACCTCGACCCGACCTATCGCGATACACGGCCTTTAACGCATGAAAAGTTAGGGTTATTTTTGAGTGAATTGAAGGGTAGTTGAGCTTAATTTTAGGCACCTTGGTATAACTTTAGAACCTTGGAAGTGGGCAAAAGACCTAGAAACCAGAGAGGGATCTCCTGAACCCTGAGAGCCTGTTTTGACCCTTTAGTGCCTGAATGGTCATAACTTGACCATACGAACTCCGATTGATGAGATTTTGGTCTCGTTGGAAAGCTCGTTGAGAATCCTACGTGGACCTCGACTGGTTTTTGTAAGAACCATACGCGGAGTTTTAGAACATGCATTTTTAAGTTGACCTTTAGGTGGAACTAGGTGGTCCTAAGATTGAAGGGGTACAGTGAGTTACTCCAGGGGGACTAAAATTATTGATGTGTGTCTTTCAAATACTTGTGGTAATAGAGCTATACTGACTGGTGAGCTTTTGCAGGAACATTGTGTGCACTCAAGGCAATCCAAAGCAAGCTAGCAAGGGTGAGTACCAAGCTTGGGAGAAGGCTTCCTGGGCTTGTGTAGCAGTCTGGTCAACCAGCTAATTGAGGTTGGAAGATCTCTCAACCCTCCTTTGTCAATTTCTAGCCTAGGCTAAGTATGACTTAGGTGTGGTAATTAATTAGGGCAACGTTAGGCACAAATCAAGTCCAAGAGTATTAATCAACCAAGTGCAAGAATTAAGTAGGTCTTAAGTGCGAAAACTCTAAGGGACAAAAGGTAAACTGGAATCGATCACTTATCAAGTGCGGAAATTCACTTAAGTACTCCTGACGATGCGATTTCAGACAAGACCATAAACATAATATTCAACTCAAAAGAACAAAGTGATTGGTGCAAATTAACCTGCAACGAGAGTGTGCTTGGGTCCAAGGGGGTAGATAAATCAGGCATATGAACCTTAGATCAGGCAGACACTTAGGCCGAGACAGACAAAGCCTCAGATCTTCTGAAGCTAGTGTCAATCACACTGCCAGGTCTTGGGCCCAGCAGTTGAGTGATTACCCATACACTCCCAGATCAGAAACAAGTGATTCTGAGATGTCCTATCACATGGAGAGACCAGTAGGTAGTTCAGGGTTGGCTTATCTAGAAAAGCCAGAAGGACCATACAAGACTCAACTGGAATACATCAGGACTAATCGTTTAGGTGCTCGCATCTATGAAGATGGCCTGAGAAGGTCGGTGGTCCAGATTAAGAACCCCGATCAACCCCATGGATTAGACCACTCGGTAGTCAAGTTTGAGAATGGAGCATACCTAGATAAAGAGGGGACTATATATGTAGTCACCACTCTTCCTGATAGAACTGATGAGTTTGGAAATGTGATTGCGGAGACCGACATGGGTGATATAGAGCAAGGGAACTTAGAGAGAGAAAGAGCCAAGAACTCCTCGTGGTAAATCTGTCTTGACCAGAATCATGACTCTAGAGTGGATTCCACAGGATAATAAAAGCATAGATCTGCTTTTAAACCGAGAAACCGATGAGGCTTTTTGGAGATACAAATCTGCTCAACCCCAGGAAGTGAGTGCTCTCACAATCTATGAGTTTAAGGACCCTGATAGCCCAGGCCAAGTAACCTACCTAGACAATGCATCAGAGAGAATCTTCGTGGTCACTGAGCAAGGCAGACATGCCTACACATGGAAGGGAGAATTTGTTTTTCCCCAACCAAGGTCTAATGTGTCCTTTGGTCACCAAGGAGCTGGGACCTCCCAAGCTCATGGAGCTCAAAGAGATAGAAGTAGAGACAAACCTGAGGTAGGTTTTGCCAACTCCCTGGGAAGAGAAAGAACGGGAACAGAAAGGAATAGAGTGGACCCTGAGAGACATAAAACCCCATGGAATCAAAGGAATACTGACGATTTTCCTTTGCCAAGGCCGAGAGAACACACTAGGACCCTGCGACCAACTCAACTGGTGAAGTCCATGAAGAATTACTTTGATGGCACGGGAGACCCTTATGACCATGTGGCAGAATTTTGGCAAGTATTGAAAGCTGAACAGGTAGAGGACCTATTCACACAATATAATGCTTTCGGTCTAACCCTTAGGAACACTGTCCTTATGTGGTTTCAACCACTAAACGAGAGGCAATTCAGAAACATAGACCAGCTCTTAGAGGCATTTATCGTTGAGTTTTCTAAGAGTGGAATCAGGCATAACACCTCCTCACTAATTCATAGCTTCAAACAAAAACCTCAAGAGATGGTCAGACTAGCTGGAAGAAGATTTAGGCAGTACCTGGAGAGGTGCCCGATGCCGGAGTTACCCACACCAGCCAAACAAGTGGCCTTGTTCTTAGATGGATTGTTGAGCACTAAGCTCAGGTCATATGTGTATCTGAAGGACCCCATAACGATAGAAGAGTGCGTGCGCATGTGCATAGACATTGAGGACAATCTAGGTGAGGAATTAGAACTATCAAAAATCTATAAGGATTCTGATAGCTCTAGTAGCCTGACATCTGGTCAATCCACATCCATTGAGGAACTTGCTGAGATGGTAGCTCAAAAACTAGGTGTCTCTAGCAAACAAATTCCGAGATTTGCCCCAGCTAAGCGGTGTTACAATTGTGGCTGTGACCATATGGCAAGTGTATGTCCCATTATGGCCCAACCCCAGGCGAATCCTAATAGCCAGTACTGCACCATAGAGCGCAGGTACACCAACCACAATGCACAAGACTGCCCATATAACAAACAAACTGTTAGGCAAAATTACCCTTAGCCATATCCACAACAGGGTAGATACCAGAATCAGTACCCAACACAACAATACAACCGACCACAGCAAACTTATCCACCGCCTTATCAAGGGCAGCAGAGACCTCAACCAGCCCTAGTGCACCCCTGCCCCAACCAATGTGATTCCAGTGAAATACGCATCTGCTGAAGAAAACCCGAACAGAGCCATAGTCCCAATCACCCCATTGCTATCAGACAGTGATCCAAGTGACCATAGTTTTGACTCCACTCATATTGATAGCCCACAGGCTTACTACATGCAGTCACCCGAGCATAACGAGTCATACTATTATGAGGACCCAAGTGAAAATAGTGGGGAACCTGAGTATGCTAATGTCATGTACACCAACCCCAACTCTAGACCTCAACCTAGGCAGGTACGACCCCCATTTCCTAGAGGACCATGCTTCAGATGTCAGGGAGATCACTTTATACGTGATTGTCCGCTGCCTGTCCCTACACAACCTCAACCAGTAACCATTCAGGGTTTCTGTCAAGACTGCGGGAAAGAGCATCTCCTACGAGATTGCCCAAAGAACCCTAATGACATGCCTAAAATCACTCCTATCAATGTTGTTGGGTTAGTTGTAGATTGCACAGGGAGTGTGACTTCCACTGCACCTGTGCAGGTGATCACAAGAGCCCAGGCACTACAACAAAACCAAGGTGTTGGTCAGGAAAAGAGCCCCGAGGTGAGTGAAACAGAGAGCATAACCAAAAAGAGGACTAGAGCCTGGAAGGATAGTCGTGAAAGAATGAAAAGGCAATGGGCAAAAAAGATAAACGAACTTGAAGAAAGCTTGAGAGAAACCAAGGCAAAAATCATAGAGATCACATCTCAACCGCACTCTCACACATTCCCACTGCTACCATCCCCATCACCCTCCATTCCTCCACCCTCTAATACACCCCACGTAACCCACCCACCACCCCGAGTAGGATCAGTATTAGCTGACCCCACTCCTGAAGGCTTGGACATGATGTTCAAGGCCTACCAGGCTCGACTTCAAGAAGGGCCAACAGCTGCAAACCTAGACAAGAGTTACCCTAGAGCAGATTTAGAGATTGAACGGATGAAAATGTGCATGAAAATGGTAGAACAAGCTCAAGCTATACTTGAGACTAGTCAAAAGTTCAATCAGACAAACTCTGTCAAGCCGGATTTGCATTTCCAAGGCTTACTAGAAAGATTAGAGCAGTTGGTAAACAAATCACAAGTTTCTTTACCTCCACAGGCTCAACCAGTTGTTGAAAGAGGAAGCTCACCACCAATGGGAGCTTATGTTCCTAATTCCACGGATGCTGGGATACCTCCTTCAATTCAACAGTACTCTCAAGAGTTCTTGCGGGAAATACAAGAAGAGAAATGGGCCAAGGAGAAGGGTGATTCCCCTCCTATTCCTGAGATTGATGATCTTCATGATCAATTTCCCCAAGACATTCCGTCTATCTATGGAGATCAAACAGAGCAACAAGAGGATGAGAGATTAGATTTTGAATCTAATTCTTTACAAGAGTTGCCTCATTTCACAGGCCCATGGGAATCTGAATCTCTCCAGATCAGAGCTCCCACAATATTGGTAAGAAATGAAGACTCAGTGATTCCAAGAAACACTGATGCTGTGAAGAACACTAAGGTTCAATGTCATCTCACTGTGGAAGAGCTGCTTAAAGCCAAACCGGAGCTCTGGAATCATGTGAAGGATCAGGTTCCAGAACTTGATTCCAATATGCCAAAAGTAGGCCCTAAGCAGAAAGTACCAGAGATACCTCTCGACAAGATAGGAGACATGAGCGAAGGTGAAGAAGGTAACACTTATCTTCCGATCACCTATCAAGGTTACACAACCAAAGCAATTGTGGATTCGGGTGCTGGTGTTGCTATTGCGACCACCTCCTTGTGGAAGCGATGGGGCAAACCCACCTTAAGACCAACGAGAATGAAACTTCAAATGGCAGATGGTCATTTTGAAAGACCTCTCGGATTGCTTGAAGGGATAACTCTAACCACTTGTGGTGTAGAGTTTGAACATACATTTGCTATATGTGACTTTGAGAAAAATAATGTCTACAAGATGATCCTAGGAAGACCCTTCCTACGACAATTGCAAATAGTACAGGATTGGGGAACCAACTCCTTGTACTTACAACACTTAGGGGTCACCACCAAGGTCAATTTGAAGGATTACACCTTCAGAGATGTACCACCCCTACAGTGGAATCCTATCCACAAAGCGAAAGAAGATTCTATCTCCGTGCATTCTGGAAGTTCACCTGATCCATCCTGGCTGCATGAAGATACTCACTTGTGGATGTGCAAGGTCGCGGAGGAAGAGGAAAAGCACCTAAAAGCGAGAGAAGAAGGAACTCCCCCAGGAGATAGACCAATAAAAGACCCAGCCTATACACCGATGATATTTCCAGATGAGGAATTTGAGCCTCATGGTTGGGCAGAAATCTTAGCTACCATGGACATTGCAGTCAATGAAGAACAATGGACACCTCATTGTGATGAGGAGGGTTATGATATTTCAGTGTTCATGTGTCAGCCCCTGTTGGAAGAGTGTGATCCTAGTGAGTTCATAGAAGAAGAGGAGAATGACGATGATCTCGAATCCATTGTGATGGATACTTACTTTGACTCAGAGGAACACTACTTAGAAGACATAGGAGTGTTAACCCAAAAAGAAGAAGAACCCCTTGCGAGTATTAAAACGATAAATTCAAAGAAAGGAAGTGAAGGAGGTCAAAAGAAAAAGAAAAGAAAAGCAGTGAAACAAGAGGAGGAAGAATCATTGTTTGAAGTACCAGAAAATTTCAAGAAATATGAAGTGGAAGACCGAAGAATTTTGGTACGAATGCCTAAGAGAGAGGCCATTATAGGAGAAGCATATGACAATAAAGAAAAGACCAAAAAAATTGTAGTGACCATTGAAGGGAACGAAGAGCTATGTACGTACATAGGAGACGACCTAAGTGCAAAAGAAGAATTAGAGCTTGTAGCTCTATTAAGGGAATATCGGGATGTGTTCGCATGGCACTATAGAGACTTGAAAGGAGTAGATCCAGAGATTTGCTCTCATACGATTCCGATGACCGCTGATGCCAAGCCCACCAAACAAAAGCCCTACACATATAATGACAATTATGCAGCCAAAATAAAGGAGGAAATTGACAGGCTGATTGAAGCTGGATTCATCTATGAGATTGAGCACACTGAATGGGTGTCCCCCATTGTAGTGGTGCCCAAGAAGAATGGGAAATTGCGAGTGTGCATTAACCTTAAAAAAGTTAATGCCGCTACAATCAGAGATAGTTATCCACTTCCAATCACCGAACATCTATTGGAGCGTGTTGCAGGCAAGGAAGTTTATAGCTTCCTTGATGGATTTTCAGGTTACAACCAAGTAGCTATTGCCCCCGAAGATCAACACAAAACGGCCTTTGCCACAGAATGGGGAATCTTTGCATTTCGTGTGATGCCATTTGGGCTCACCAATGCACCTGCAACATTCCAAAGGCTCATGTGTCATGTCTTCAAAGAGTTCTTGCGAAAGAGCTTAGAAGTATATGTGGATGATTTATGCGCTCATTCCCAAGAAAGAAGTTACCACATCCCTGAGCTCAGACAAATCTTCAACAAGTGTAGAGATTATCGAGTGTGTCTGAACCAAGAGAAGTGTGTGTTCATGGTACGACAAGGTAAGATCCTAGGTCACATTGTTTCTAAGAATGGAATTTCAACCGATGAAGACAAGGTAAGAGCGATAGCAGAGTTGCCAAGACCAAGAGGTACAAGCCTTCATGGGCCATTGTGGATATTACCGTAGGTTTATCCACATGTATGCCATCATAGCTAAACCTCTTTATGGGTTGTTAACAAATTTTGAGTGGAACGAGGAATGCGAGAATTCCTTCAATGAGCTGAAAAGACGTTTGTGCACAGCACCAATATTGACTACTCCGGATTGGAGCAAACCCTTCCATGTCCATGTAGATGCCTCCAATCATGCAATAGGGTGTGTGCTAGCACAACCCACAGGTGAAGGAAACCTAGATTTGCCAATAGCATATGCTAGTAGGCAATTAACTGCAACTGAACGAAATTACACCACAACGGAGAGAGAAGGCTTAGGCATGGTATATGCTGTGAAGAAGTTTAGACACTATCTATTGGCCAGTAAGTTCAAGTTTTTCACTGATCATCAAGCTTTACTATATTTGGTCAATAAACCTTGCAATACAGGCCGCTTAGTAAGATGGTTCCTCTTACTAATGGAATACGACTTTGAAGTTGTTGTCAGGAAAGGTAGAACCCATCTTAGGGCAGACCATCTTTCTTGCATCACTTCAGGAGAGCCACCGCAAGGAGTGTCTGATGAATTGCCCGATGCTTATCTGTTCAATTTAGAAGTTGTTCCTAAATGGGCAAATAAGCTGGTACCAGTCCTAACCTTCAGGCCTGCAAATAAAAATGTTAAAACAAGCAAAGAGGAAATTGTAAAGTCACTAAAGTATCAAATATTGGCCGGGAGTATGTAAAAGCAAGATACCGAGGGCGTATTAGCTTGTTGTGTCGAGGATGATGAACATGCTAGTTGGTTGCAACAAGCCCATGAGGGACTGCTAGGAAATCACTATCCTAAACAACGAACATTGCAGAATCTAAAACGTTTAGGAGTGTACTGGCCTAGCATGGACAAAGAAATACAAGAGTGGATCCACAATTGTCCAGTGTGCCAGAAGAGACCCCCAATGGAACATGCCACTCTTTATCACATGTCTTTAATCCCAGATTGGAGTGCTCCATTGGTCGAGTTCATGAGATCGGGAACATTACCCAATCAGGCTAGTCTTGCAAGAAAACGGAGCATGGAGCAAGAGGCTCAAGACTATGCCTTAGTAGGAGACAAACTATATCGAAGAGGCAAGGATGGTTACCTAAGACTGTGCATTCATGAATCAGACTATTTGAAAGTCTTAGAAGCTGCACACAGCGGTGCTGCAGGTGGACACTTTGGGCCTGACAGAGTAATTAAGACCATTCTATTCTCAGGACTTTGGTGGCCCACTCTTCATATGGATGCACATACTTATGTGAAGAGTTGTGACACATGCCAACGTGCCCAATATCCGATAAGAAAAGATGAAATGCCTTTAAGGCCAATGATGGGAGGACGTGCATTTTCAAAGTGGGGTATAGACTTTGTAGGTCCCATCAACCCCCCAGCTAGAAACTCCCATGCAGAATATATTATTGTAGCCACAGATTACCTTACAAAGTGGGTGGAAGTAAAAGCCACGACAAAGAATGATGCTCAAACGACGGCTAAGTTCTTATTCGAAAATGTGTTCACTAGATATGGGTTACCAATAGAGTTGGTTAGTGATAGAGGTACACACTTCTTGAATGAGGTCATTGAAAATCTCCTTCAAGAATTCATGGTGATACATAAGAAGTCTGCCCCTTATCACCCACAAGCTAACGGACAAGCCGAGAGCACGAAGATCCTATGTAACGTATTGACGAAACTCGTAAATAATAAACGCTCTGATTGGGACAAACAACTTCATCATGCTGTTTGGGCATACCGAGTTGCCTAGAAAACGGTACTCAATGCCACCCCATTTCAGATGGTCTTCGGACAGAATGCGGTGCTACAATTAGATTTCCTAATTCCAGCTTTAAGAGTAGCACAAGAGCATGAGTGGAATGGACATGAGTTGTCCTCTAGGATCTTTGATCTAGAACGTCTAGGTGAGACGAGGCTACGAGCAGCAGCAGTCATCTATGCTGCAAAGAAACGGCAAAAGGCATACTTTGATGCCCATGTGAAGGATAAGGGCTTGAAAGCAGGAGATCTAGTTTTAGTCTACACATTGAAACAACGCGCAAGAAAGCTAGAAAAGATAGGCTACGGACCTATGATCATCAATAGGATCTCCACGAGTGGAGCAATACAACTAGCCACTCTAGAGGGGGATGTTCTCCCAAACTTTATTAGCGGATGCAGAGTCAAGCTGTATCAGGAACCCCTCATGGAGGAAATGCTAAGTCGACTCAATACTGCTAAGCAACGTAAAGAGGAGGAAAAACGAATTCGAGAAGAAGCACAGGCAGAGGCCTTAGAGCATATCAGGCGAATGAAGCTGAGGAGACAAGGGAGGGATCAGCCTATGCCTGACACTCAAGAGTCTCCAGGCTATCACATGGCCATGTGTGAGGCTTCAGGTGAACGTACCCATAAGATAATGGATCGACGACCTTTTGTGACCCTAGAAATAGGACAAAGAGACTGCACAACAAGCGTGAGAGCATTAATTGATTCAGGAGCAGCCACAAGTGCAGTTCAGCTTTCTTATTGCCAGTAGCTGCAATTGGAGGTAAAACCCCTAGAAGCATACCTGATAGGATTAGGAGGTGTTGAAACCCCTTGTATGGGAGAGGTGGATCTTCCCCTCTACATACAAGAGGTCCTCATGCCAGCAAAAGTGCTAGTGTGTGAAGACGAGGATCTGACCGAACCTCTTGTCTTAGGCCAAGACTGGATCTATGATCACGCAGTCAACCTCAACCTAAGAAGTGGACTTCTTCAGGCTTGGGTAGGCCAAAGCCGTCTCACGATTGAATTAGAAAATCAAGCACTCAAACCAATAGAACAGGCACCAACTCCTGGTCCCTCCAGGAATCCACATGAAGATAACAATGTTGTTCTTGTACAAACTTCTATGGTGCAGAGGATTGTCAATCTTACTGAAGGTACAGGGACCAATAAGGAGTTCCTAACTGATCCAAAGAAGATTCTAGACGAGCAGACCGAACATCACTCGACATGAAGGAGGCTGCTGATCAAGACACAGGAGCGCCAACCCGTGCAACATGGAGCATCTCGTGGCGCGAAGCAGACGTGGATACGCAAGGATGGAAAACCCACAACCCTAATAGCAGACTCTCAAGGAGACAAGAAACGAGCCTCACCGTCAAGGAACAAAGTGAAGAAGCCCCCTAGGATAACCCCTAGACATACCATTTCTATTTGGGTTCCTAAGCGGTCAATGAAGGCCACTCCTAATGCTAGACAGATATGGGTGCCCAAGGCTTGCTTACAAGCCCAAATTACTTCGCCTTCAGGCACTAGAATGAAGCAACTTTCACAAACACTTGTGGCCAACTACTCAGAAAATGAAAAGATACCTACACCTCTCACTATCTCCACTCCCATCGACCGTAGGAACGTCTGGAAATGGGTACCCAAAAGGTCCCAAATACATCACACTCTCATCCAGAAACCTTCACCTATCTTTAGCTCTAAGAGCTACGACTCCTCTATCAAAGTGTGGAGAATTAAACTGTGTACTAAACCCCCTGACCCAATTCTGTAAATCTGCCCACACTAACACAGGAGCATTCTGAGCCATTGCATAACCAAAGTATGCATCTAGGATGACACTGACCTCTAATCACCACTCACACCTATCACAAACACTTCACCACTAACCACTGACCTCCGGGATTGTCATGTTAGTATTGTGAAGGGAACACCATTACATCTTGTTTCCTATGCAACACTAATGTGCCTTTCTTCTTCCAGCAGATAAGCAACCTACTCTCATGGCAACAGCGGCAGGCACAAGCTCTCAGGCACGCTCTGGTGCTCAAATCAATTGGGATGCCATGCCGGTGGAGGCCCCACCAACAGCTCGGCCTGAAGAGTTCGTGAATGTGCGGAGAATTCCTATTCCAGATCCACCAAATGGCCTAACCGAAAGAGTAAAGGGGCATTCTCACTGGTTCAATGAGATGCCAGGAGATTTGGGAGACGCGGATCATATCTGGGAGTCCAAGATGGAATGTGGAGGGGTGTGGTGGACCTTCCAGTTCTTCTCGCGAGAATTTGAAGCATTGCAAAACGCAGCTCCACTTCAAGATATCTGGCAAAAAGCAGGATTACAAACTTATTTTAGTGCAGCTCTGCGTAAACCCGATTTCCTCAGGTGCTACTACCTAATTGCCACGCTGAAGCCCACAGGGGAGAAAGATCATTCAAGCACATTCTGGGTGCCCTCCTTGTCAAATCTGGAGGAAATGAGGAAGTTCGAATTGAATGTTACTTTAATCAGGGAAGCACTTCAGATATATGGCACGCATGTACCTTCTGACCGCGACCCTTTGATACCTGAGTCGATGAAAAGCAATAGAATCAAGAAGCTAAAAGAAATGTGCGCCCTCACCCCCAACATCGCCATACCTTTGCGGATGTGCCTCCAACACTTCGCATTCCCAGCTCAGGACCGTTTCACCCAACCTCACAAGAAAATATGGTATGGGCTATATCTAGCAGAGACTGGAAGCTTGCCCATTAAGATGCCTGTATGGATCTTAGACCAAGTGTATGAGGCAGGCAAACGGGGAGTGAGGAAGCCTACTCTGCATGGCTGTTGTGCGCTGACAAGAATTATCTATAGATGTCTTGCATATGATGTGCCGGTTGCCAGAGCCCTAAAGTATGCACAACTGGAGTTGTTCAAAGGGCGGAAGTCAGGGAGCCAGCCTGCAAAACGAATGCGTGGATCGCTCTCCCAGGCAATGGTCCCTCAAGAGGCCACGACTGAAGCTTCTCCCAGACCAGAAGCTCAGGTCGCACCTTTCACGATCCACCTTCAAGGAGTTCAAGCTGGGGAGGTGGTACAACCCGCTCCATCCGCCCCTCCACTACCTACCGATGCAGAGTTTGCATCTATGGCCACCTTTAGAGAGGATCCAAACTTCGATTTTGAAAGATTCCTGTAGACGGTCCCCCTATCAGACAGTGAAGATTCCCCTGACAATGTTGATCCGGGAGCATCCGTCCAAAGAGAACAGCCACGGGGCGAGACAAGCAGAGTACATGGGGAAGAAGTGGCACAACATCCTCATGACCCAAACACTCAAATTCAGGAAGGTGCACAAAGAAATGAACCAGAAGACAGTGAAGAGGAGGCCCCTGCCTACACAACACAACTCAGACGGCTGTACAAGACAATCAAGCAGGTACAGAGAAGACATAAGATGACAGAAGAGGCGAACAGAGCTCTAGTGAACCAGATGCTTCAAACCGAGAATGTCGACTCACATTTTGTGGAATCATTGAATCTATTGGCAGAGACATGTGGGATCGGGGAAGCATTGAGGACAATGGTCTATCAGGAAAACCCTATCTATGATCAACGAAGGATTGATACACGGCCACGACGCGGGAAAATGATTCAAATGGAAGTCTCTACTGCCTTGCCTACTATAATTTCAGAGGATGTTCACATGACGAGCCCAAGTCCCACCGACGAACAAGAGGTAATTACACAGGTACCATCTCCACCGCCACCTTCCATTCAACCCTCAGAACCCTTCTCCACTAGCCCTTCTGAACAACCAATATCCACCCATCATGAAACCATTGTACACACCTCCGTTTTTACATCCTTCCCTTTACCCACATCCAGCACTTCCACCCAAATTTCTGAACCTCACACCGGTCATCCGGCCACCGATCAAACCATAATAGGTCACCCTTCCTATCTCCCCGCCCTTGGACAACCACTTACCACTAGCCAGACCTCATCCCATCCTTTTCCATTCACCCACACCCAAACCCTATCCACCACTTCCCTAGTGACCGCCTCATGCTCAACCCAAGTCACACAACCGTCATTCTGGACAAACCTTGTAAATATACTCCAACAGGTGGATAATTATAATAAAAAGTCCCTTTCCCAACCCCACTCCCCCACATTCACTGCCACCACTATCACACCACCCACCATCCCTGTATCCACAGTTCACGAATCACACACTCTCACGTCCGATCCCATGGACATCTCACCATCCAGAGGATCACCCACCACCACTGTTATTCCAACATCACCACATGTCATTTCACTCACGTCACCACTGTTACCGTTAGTGTCCATGTGAAAGGCCAAATGGCCATCGGACACTTCTTTGTATATGTTCTTTAATAAAACATATAGTGGCCTGGTCAGTCACGGACAGTAAGTTCGACCGCATTTGTAAGACCTAAGGAGTCTGTCTTCGTGCTCCCTGTGTACTGTGTTTTCTGCGTATTCTACAGCCTCTGTGCGGAGTACTGTGTGCGGCATCAGTAGCTCGTTTTTCAAGTCCGAGCGTATCGTCGTGGAGCTCTCGAGAAGGAGAGTGCTGCAAGATGCATCGCCATCGAAATACTTCACTGGTATCAGATTTCTCCTCCAAGGCTTACGACTAAGGCGGCGACCAAGGCATAGACCTTGGCATACCTTGTCATCCGAGTCACCGAAGTCACCGTTGGCGCCGTTGGCTGCGCGCGAGGGAGGACCTCAACGATCAAGGAATATAGAGGTTCCCGGTACTTCCCGGGAGGTCACCCATCCCAGTACTGTTCCCCCCAGAGCTCGCTTAACTATGGCAATCTCTTGCCACTAAGCTACACTCTTGTGGTGTTTGAAGAAGGGGAAAGACTAAGGTTGACATTACCTTGAACAAGTTTTGGTCCCTCAAAGCTTCATTTTTGCTTTTAAAGCCTATTTCTGAAGCAATTTTGGGGTGTTTTTGGAACCATTTCGGAGTACTTTCGCACGTAGTTCTCTTCACACAGGTCCAATAACATCAAGAAGAGTGTTCCTTGTACTTCTCAGACAATAAATATCAACCTTTGGGGCTGTATTTTCAGCCACACTCGTAAAACTACAGGTTTCTTGAGGGGTTTTCAGTTTTGGTGGGAGCAGTTGCTGCAAATTTATGCAGGTTTTTAAAGCCTAAAACATCAGAGTTGACAGACACTTGCAGGTGTTATTGGCTAGTTTTTGGGCTGTGTATTCAGCCTTTTAGTGTCATTTTACTGCATATATTGAGCACATACACACCATGTACGCTTCTATGGATACCGCTTATGTACGTCCATGTGGGAATCGATATAGCGGTTACGTTCTTTGCATAAAGCCTTTTACGTTTGATAAAGAGGGTCGTGGTGAGGTTTTCTTAACTGGGAGACACCCAGATGTCGGGATCTCTTCGGTGATGCAGGTGGAAGACTTACCCAGCCTCGCCATAGGAGATGTATGATAGTTGTTCATAGGTGCTCGATAAGCCTAGTTGGCTTCTATTGGGTAACTGATTATATGCAGTGGAGTCAGTGATTCACTATGCAGGTAGACATGTCAGTACTTGCAGTTTTATGATACTTTGACACTGGTCATATGCTAATTTTGCAGAGGATACTCTGGCAAAATTTTTCCAGATTTCTGGTTTAGTCAATTATATAGTGGTCGATTTACTCCTTGATACACTTATTTGTTGGTGTTTGGACTCTTCTAGCTCCATTATCATTCTATTCAGTTCTCTACGATCATGGCATCAGAGGTCTCAGGCACATCCGGTGGATCAGGGTCTAGTGCTAGCGTTCCGAGGAGGAGCTATAACTTGCAGGGCAAAGACCATTTTGAGATCCAAAAATTTGATGGCACAAACTTTGCTCTATGGAAGAATCAGATTAAAGATGTACTGATTCAAAGAAGGCAATGGAAGCCAGTAAATGGGATTTCAAAGAAGCCTGCTGACATGGATGAAGATGATTGGGATGAGTTAGATGAAATGGCCAGGTCTACCATTCGCTTGCACCTGGCAGATAATGTTTACTTTATAGTATTAGACTGTGAAAGTGCAAAGGAGCTTTGGAAGAAGTTATGCAATACATATGAAAAAGAGACGGCATCAAATAAAGTATATCTGATGAGAAAATTATACGACCTTCGTATGAAGGACACAGATAGTGTTGCTGCTCATCTAAATGAGTGTGATGCCATATTTTCCTAGTTACAGGCTCAGAAAATGGATATGGACAATGAAATGAAAGCAGTATTGCTGTTATGCACCCTGCCATCATCATGGGATACATTTTGCACAGCTATTAGCAATAGTGCACCAGGTGGTAAACTCATCTATGATGACATATGTGGAGCACTCTTGAGTGAGGAGATTCGTAGAAAATCTATGGTTGGCACTCAGAGTGGAGATGCATATAATGTTCGTGATTCTTACCAAGGAAAGAATCAACAACGTGGCAGGAGCAAGAACAAGGAAAAGAATGGTCAACGGAATAAGAGCAGAAGTAAATCAAGGAAGAGGGATATTGAATGCCATTATTGTCATAAGAAAGGACACATGAAGAAAGACTGTTATGCATTAAAGAATGCTAAAGGTAAAGGACAGAATGTTGATGGGCATGTTAAACAGTTACCTGCACCATCTACTTCGACTGTGAAGATTGAAGAAATTAATGCTATTTCTGATGATGCTGATGTGTTGACACTTGATAGTACTGTGCCATCTGAGGCACTTATGGCTGATTCTCTTTCCCACACCTGGCTGCTAGATTCTGGTGCTTCTTTCCATGTGACACCACATAGAGAATGGTTCTCTAATTATGCAGCAAAGTCTCTTGGTACCGTGAGACTTGGTGACTCTTACCAGTGTGATGTTGTGGGGATTGGAGATGTAGTTGTGCAGTTCATTGACGGTTCAAAATTTACTATGCATAATGTACGTCATGTACCTCAGTTATCATGCAGTTTGATGTCAGTTGGTCAACTTGATGACCTTGGTTACAAGGTGGTCTTCTATGCTCAGTCCTTTTGTATATCAAAGGGCAATATGGTTATTGCAAAAGGAAGGAAAGTTGGCTCACTTTACCCTTTATTTGTATCACAGAAAGAACACTTGTTAGCTGTTACTGAACATCCTATGGCTTGTATTTGGCATGGTCGTTTGGGCCATATATCTCGTAGTGGAATGGAAAATCTTTCTCGTTCTGGCTACTTACCTGTGTTATCTTTCTCTGATTTTTCATTTTGTGAGCATTGCCAATATGGAAAGCAAACCAGAAATGTGCATAAAACGCACATTGACTCTTCAATTCAGCCTTTAGATCTTGTTCATACAGATGTGTGTGGTCCTATGCCCACTAGGTCCTTAGGTGGTTCTCTTTACTTTGTCACTTTCATAGATGATGCTACTAGAAAAGTCTGGGTATATCGTATCAAATCGAAGGATGATGTATTTCCTACTTTTAGAAAATGGCTTGCTTCAGTTGAGACTGAAAAAGGAACTAAGCTTAAGGCTTTACGTTCAGATAATGGGGGTGAGTATACCTCACATGAATTCAGCCTTTTCTGTGAGTGTAGAGGGATTCGTAGAGAGTTTACAGCTCCTTATACCCCAGTACAGAATGGTGTAGCTGAGAGGATGAATAGAACTATTCAAGATAGAGTAATCTCTATGTTGCATCATGCAAACCTCTCACAAGGTTTTTGGGCAGAAGCAGTATTGACTGCAGTTCATGTGATCAACCTTTCACCTAGTACTGCCAAAGGTCTGAAAGTGGCACAAGAGTTATGGACAGGGAAACCACCATATTATGATCATCTTCGAGTTTTTGGGTGTGAAGCATATGTTCATATACCCAAGAATCTTAGACAGAAGTTGGACCATAAGTCAAAGAAATGCATTTTTCTTGGATATGGTCGAGAAGGACAATTTGGATATCGCTTATGGGATCCTGAAACACGGTCAGTCATCAGAAGTAGTGATGTCATTTTTAATGAGTCTAAGATGCATAAACAGCCCATTAAGGAGGTTGAAGTGAGAAGAGTGGTGTTTGAGGATACTAGTCCTCCGGTTAGCATGCATAAAAATGCTGCACATAGGGATGTTCAAGAGAATGTCCATTCAGATCAGTCTGCACATGTTCCTGTTCAGCAACCATTGAGACGTTCTGCACGTGTCTCATATCCACCTGATAGATATGTTCCAGGTTTAGATTTTGTTATGCTAACAGATGCCGGTGAGCCCTCTTGCTACAAAGAGGCTATGCAGACAGAGGATCATGTCAAGTGGGAGCGTGCCATGAAGAGTGAGTTGGATTCTATTCACAAGAATGGTACTTGGGACTTAGTACCTTTGCCAAAGGGCAGGAAAGCTTTACCATGTAAATGGGTATATAAGCTGAAATTCACATCAGATAGTGCTTCTCCAAAATATAAAGCACGACTTGTTGCAAAGGGTTTTAAGCAACAACATGGTGTTGATTTTGAGGAAATCTTCTCTCCAGTGGTCAAGATGACTACTTTGCGCATGTTGCTTGGATTCGTTGCAATGGAGGACTTAGAGCTAGTCCAAATGGATGTGAAAACAGCTTTCTTGCATGGAGATCTTAAAGATGAGATCTATATGGAACAACCAGAGGGTTATGTAGTTCCTGGCAAGGAAAGTCTAGTTTGTAAGCTGAAGAAGAGCTTGTATGGACTTAAACAGTCTCCTAGACAATGGTACCAAAAGTTTGATGCTTTTATGAAGTCCCAAGGCTATTCTCGGAGCAATGAGGATCATTGTCTCTACACAAAGAGATGTTCTGATGGCAGCTTGATATGCTTGATACTTTACGTCGATGATATGTTGATTGCTGGGAAGTCCTCTTATGATTTGTCAATTCTCTAAAAGAAGTTGAGTCAGACATTTGATATGAAGGATTTGGGGGATGCCAAACATATTCTAGGCATGCGCATTACTCGTGATAGGAGTAAAAGATGCATATACTTGTCTCAAAGTGAGTACATATCCAAAGTACATCACCGATTCAATATGCAGGGTGGAAAGGCATTGAGTACACCTTTACCCACATATGTGAAATTGAGCAAGGATGACTGCCCCAGATCAGATGAGGAAAAGGAATTCATGACCAAAGTTCCCTATCAGTCTGCTGTTGGTAGTCTTATGTATGCTATGGTAGCTACGAGACCAGACATTGCATTTGCAGTGGGAGTTGTGAGCAGATATATGTCTAATCCTGGCAAGAAACATTGGGAAGCGGTCAAAATGATTTTAAGATATCTGAGTGGCACTAAGGAAAAGTGTCTATGCTTAGGTAGAGGGAAAGCATCCATTATTGGTTACACAGATTCTGACTATGCTGGGTGTGTAGACAATCGTAAGTCTACATCAGGGTACATTTTTCACTTTGCTGGAGGTGCTATCTCTTGGAGATCTCGTCTTCAAGAATGTACAGCTGTTTCCACCACAGAAGCAGAGTATGTTGCAGCAAGTGAGGCATGTAAGGAAGCATTGTGGCTTTCTCGTCTTGCTTGTGATATGGGTTTGCCTCAGCATGTACCTCATTTGCTCAGTGATAGTCAGAGTGCCATTGCTTTGGCTAAGAATCCGGTCTATCATGCAAAGACCAAGCATATTGAGGTGAGGTATCACTTCATTAGAGATTGCTTAGCCACTGAGAGCATTATTCTTGAGAAGGTTCACACTCGAGATAATGCTGCAGATGCTTTGACTAAAGCTCTACCACAGGATAGCTTTCGACACTGTTGTCACTTGATGGGGGTTACTTGATTCTTGATCTTACGCAGTCACTTGTATACTGTGTAACATGCCCATCAAGTGGGAGGTATAGTTTGTATACTTACACTCAGGTATTCTTTATCATTCTTTCTTTTTTCTCCCATAGTTACTCTGGCCATATTGGCCTTTAGTGGGAGATTGTTACCGTTAGTGTCCATGTGAAAGGCCAAATGGCCATCGGACACTTCTTTGTATATGTTCTTTAATAAAACATATAGTGGCCTGGTCAGTCACGGACAGTAAGTTCGACCGCATTTGTAAGACCTAAGGAGTCTGTCTTCGTGCTCCCTGTGTACTGTGTTTTCTGCGTATTCTACAGCCTCTGTGCGGAGTACTGTGTGCGGCATCAGTAGCTCGGTTTTCAAGTCCGAGCGTATCGTCGTGGAGCTCTCGAGAAGGAGAGTGCTGCAAGGTGCATCGCCATCGAAATACTTCAACCACTTCGAAACACTGTAGGCACAACATCCACTTTTCCCTTGCCCATCTCCCGACCCCTTGCATCTTCCACCTTTACCCCTGCACCCCCTTCATTTAGTCATGCACTCAACACCATGCTCGAAGCTGCTGCCCAACTCAAACAGGAATACAGGTTACTAGAAGAAAACAATAAAGAGCTCTGTACTTTGTCATCCCACCTCCAGGCACGTGTCATTGCCCTGGAGTTGCCTAATACGGAATTACAGCAGGAGGTGACTACCCTCCAACAATATCAGGTGGAGCTCGAGTCCACACATACAGAGAAGAGTAGGGCAACGGAAGAACAACTTAGAGATCAGCTAGCCCGTAACGCTAGACTACAACGAAACATGGCTCTACTCCAACGCCATTTAGCGGCTGCTCAAGAAGAAAACAAGAGACTACAGCAACAAAATCAAGACAACCTCGAAGCAGCCATGGAAAACACTCCAGGGGCACCCATCGACCCTGCCAAATTTCAAGCCATCCCCTCAGAAACCATACAACAAGTATTGGAAACCTATGCCAATCTCTTAGAAGCACATTATCAGCTTGTTGACCAAGTCAAATACCTACAGAAAGCCCAAGTGCCTACACCACACCAACGCGAACCTAAAGAGATGGCCAACGCTGCAACCTCACCAGAGCCAGAATTACCAGTAACCAATGAGGTACTTGAGCTACGGCAACAGGTGGCAGAACTAAAAATTAAATTGTTACAGTATGAACGACCTCCCTCCCCACCTGATCAAACCATAGAAGAAGACACAGTAGGCATTCCAGTGGAGGAGACATTTGAAGACAATTATGAGCCTCAACCCCTTCCAGGAGGCAGAATTACGGAGGAAGGCCAGGATACATATGAGGAACCCCCGTCAGCATGGATGAAGCAGGTAGAGGAGATGGGCCACACTCACGAAGAGCGCGTAGCAACTCAGATGCTAGCAATGAAGGCCATTGAAGACACCATACTTCAATCTGAGTATTTTAGGCACCTTGCTCCTAGACGACTCATCACGAGCTCTGAATTACAATATAAGCCATATTTTGTATTGTTGGCCGACTACAACGCAGAGATCAAAAGAGTCACCAACAAGTGCCCTACCTTCGCCACCCAGTTCAAACCAGAAGATATACCAGAGGTAGCCAGAAAAGGGGCGATTTTCCAACCTACTTGGAGGCAAAGATTACTAGAAACATACCCGGACATGCTGAGAACATGGGATCACGCTCCCATGCATTTGAAGTATAACCCTTGTTATGGGCCAGTACAAAGAAGAAGATCATGGAAAGCCTTTGCCATCAAGGTTCAGAACAATGTAAACTATAGAGAATGGCTTAATTACCCCGCCATTGCACCCCCAACCGGCACCCCCACAGTATCTTACATGATAGCAACCATCAGACATTGGTTGCCACGCCTCCACCCCATGCCAGATGTGGCTGCCCAGATGATGCTCAAGATATTCGATATGATGCAGGTGGTGCTCAAAACTTTCCGCAATGTATGCCATATTCAGCCTCCGATTCCCGGCTTCACCAATGATAATTATGACCTCCTGTATGATATGAGCACAACCCCAAGCATACGAGTTGCTTATGCATGGCACGCACACATCAGATATCTCCCTGCCTGCTATAAGCAAACTTTCGACGATATGTTTACCACGGGGTTCTGGGAGTCACACTCAGAAGTGTTCGCACCACGCCCAACCCACCTGCTACATCTATTTGCGTGTGAACAAGCCATGCACTCAGAACTCTACACAACGCCACAACCGGACATACCGGGTGCAATCAATTGGGAGACCCTCCAGAGAGACTTGGTTCGGGGACTACGCATCAAGGAACAAGAAGTGGCAACCGACCTCCTGCAAGAGTACATTGATCAAACAGTGGAGCAGAGGTCTGTCAGAGGCGACAGACGCTAGGGGGGGGAGAGTGTTGGCTGTATACGAGAAGAAGCAAGTACGAGCATACAAGCAGATCTAGCACTAAGGCAACCCTTTATTTTTTCAAAACCATTACACCAGTTAAAAGTGATTCTCATCACTAAAAACCCCTGTAAATACCATTTTCACCTTTTTGTAGCTCCATTTTGTACAAGCCGAGGAGTCCTCGAGCTTGAGGAGCCTTAGAAGTAGTTGCCTGCCAATTTTCATAATTTTTAGATCTCGTTTGAGCCCTCGAATAAGCCCTGGAACCTAATTTTTAACTAGGCCGGACACTAGGTCTGGACAGGGCCAAAGCTAGTCAAAAACTATAAATAGAGCTAGAGAGCTCATTTTTGGGGGAACTTCTTGTAGTTTTGAGCTTGTATGAGAACTTTGTTGCAATAGAAGTGATTCCATTGTCTTACTCCCTTTGTTCTTACCGTGTGTGCGCGTGCGCGTGTATGTGTGTGCATGCTTGTGTGCTTCTCACTCACGCACTTGTGCTTCCACTTGCTCGTGGTCTTCATACCATCCTCACGTCTTCCCGGATTGACATTAAAGGAGGTGCTACTCATCACTGAGCTACATTGGGGTTAATGCATTATTGCTTAGGTCTTGAAGTTTGGCAGGAACCAGGGAAGATTTTCATCTCTCAACAAAAGTATGCAAGGCAGATATTGAAGGCATTCGACATGGAGGATTGCAAGGAAATTTCTACACCTATGGAGGTCAACACAAAATTATCTATTGAAGATACTTCATCTCCAGTGGATATTGGAAGATACAGGAAATTAATTGGAAGTCTCATCTACTTTTGTAATAGCAAACCAGGCATCTCTTATGGTGTTGGAGTAGTAAGCAGGTTCTCTAATAAGCCTTGCCAAACTCATTGGAAGGCACGCATGCGGATACTCAGGTATGTGAAAAGAACTACTGATTATGGTATTCTTTATGAAGAAGGATCATCTCTGGTTAGATATTGTGACTCGGATTGGGCAGGAGATATTGATACCAGAGAATCAGTTTCTGGATATTGCTTTTCTTTAGGATCAGGGATTTTCTCTTGGATTAGTAAGAAGCAACCGACTGTAGCATTATCTTCTACTAAAGCTGAATACAAAGCTGCATGTGTTGTAGCATGTGAAGCAGTATGGTTGAGGAGGATCCTATGGCACATAGGAATACAAGGACAGGAGGCTACAGAGTTGAAGTGTGACAACCAAAGTTGCATGGCTATCGCCAAAAATCTTGTTTTCCATGCACGTACCAAGCACATAGAAATTCAGTATCACTATGTGTGCGAGTTGATTGAGGACGGGGTCGTGGAGATAAGCTATTGTCCTACTGAAGAAAATGGAGCAGACATCTTCACCAAGGCTCTTGGGAGAGAGCAACTTCTTTGACACTTTCCAAAGCTTGGGATTGGACCAAGGAGGTAGTTCACCATAGGGTGGACATTGAGGGGGGGGGTGTTAGATATGCTCAATACTCCATCCTCATGTGACCACAAATGATAAATGGTGCTCTAAGCTGTAAGGCCCCCATTATGAGGAGAAGCCATTATGAGAGCCCAGACATTTGTGGAACCCTAACTTCCAAGTTAGATGAGGTCTATGTATGACCATTGATGGTTGTAGATGATCTTTGTGATCCTAGCCATTAGGTTAGGTAGGGCATAAACTTCTAGGCCATTGGGTTGCCATTTAAGGTGAAAATAAAGGCCCTATGGCATCACGCAGTTTCCCCATAGAACCTTAATGGGGGGAGTGTAGAGGGGGCCTTGCCCCCTTCTGTGGGGTCCTGGGGGCCTATCCCCCCGGCCCGTAGGGCCCAGATGGTAGGACTTCTGGCCGTGGAGATATTGTCGGATCGTATATTCTATCGACTATTTTGTATCTCCTGACTACATTTATTTATACGGAACCGCCTTGTATAAGCTATATAAGCATGGCCCAGGTTGAGCTTTACATAGCATTGCACACTAGTAAGCCCTTCATCTAGAGTCTATCTAGATCACCATCTAAGCTCCACAGTGGGAGTGCACGGGTGGACAACACCATCATTGTAACTGTATTAGGCTTGGAAATTTGAGAATTTGAGTTCTCTATCTCTCAGTATGCATCTATCTTTGTCTGTGTTTTTCTCTCAACTCTGTCTATAGGTCTATTCCGCTGTGCTATTATTTTCTTACATGGGCCACCTTTTCTGCTAGGTCTTCAATCGAGTTAGAATGTTTTGAAGATGATTGAGAGGAGTTATCTGAATCTTTGTAGACCTTTGAAAGTTCCAGTTCATCTCCTAAATTATCCTCAATGTCTATACAAATCCGTACACATTGCTCTAGCATTCTGTGTTCCTTTAGGTATACATAAGATCATAGTTTATGGCTCAAGAGGGCGTCCAAAAACAAGGACACTTGCTTGCCATGTGAGGGAAGTTTTGGCATTGGGCATCTCTCAATATACTATCTAAACCTATGTCCTGCGAGCTTGAATGTTTCCTGGGGAGTTTGTTTGAAGCTGTAGATTAATGAGGAAGTGTTGTGCCTGATTCCACTTTTGGAGAACTCAATGATAAATGATTCTAACAAGTGATGAATGTCCCTAGATTGCCTTTGTTGTTAACATTGGAACCAGGCTAAAGCTGTGTTCTTTAGCATAAGTCCAAATGCATTGGATTGTGTAAACATATCTTCCACTTGCTCCACTTGCAACACTTGCTTAAACTTGGCAACATGGTCATAGGGATCTCCTGTCCCATCGAAGTAATTTTTCATTGACTTCACTGACTGGGTAGGTCTCAGTATTCTTGGATGTTGTTGGGGTCTTGGTAGAGGAAATTCATCCATACCACCTTGCAGTCTTGGTTCTCTCAATCTCTCCAATCTATCAATGTCCATGGTTGATCTATCTCTCCCTATGGGGTGAGTGAAGCTTACTTCTGGCTTTTCCTTGTTCTTCTCTCTTTGGGAACCATGGGCTGAGGATGTCCCAGCTCCTTGATGGCTAGTGTTTGCATTTTCTCATGATGGGGGAAATATCAACTCACCTCTCCATGTGTAGGCATGTCTTGCATGATCGGATACTACAAACACTCGTTCTGCCGTGTTGTCTAGCTATACTACCTTTCCAGGTGTATCAGGGTCCTTGAATCCATAAATGGTGATTGATCCTATTTCATTTGGCTATTCCATTCTATACCTCCAAAATGCTTCATCAGTGTCCTTATTCAACAACAATTCAATACTTTTGTTATCCTGAGGGACCCATTCTAGGTTTAGCATTCGTGTCAATACCGATTTCCTTCTAAGTGTCCTAGGTTCTTCTCCTAATGGTTCTTGCTCTTTGGCTCCTGCTTCAATCTCGGGTATGACTACACCAAGTTCATTAATGAGATTAGGCTAATTAATGTTGATATATTTAGGTAGTGATGTGTGTGAACACTCTAGGACCATTAGGGCACTTTTTTCCCTCTTTAGGAGGTTTTTTCCCCCAGCTTTTATATACGCATATTGCCCTAATGGAATACTTATCTTTGTATATTCTAGTGGTAGTACATTCAGTATTGTGTGTTGTGCTCCAAGCTTCTTCTTCTTCCTTGTGTTGTTCGCGTGCTTCCACAGACGTCTAACTCCAACAATTGGTATCAGAGCAGGTCACCGCTTCATCTAGGGTGTTGTCTACACCTCTCCGGTTGGAGTCTCAGAATCACACAAAATTTGGTAAGCATACTCAGGGTGTTTCAGAGATCAAAACAACTTCGTTATCTGGTACCGAAATCGCGATCCGAGCTCCTTTTGGCCTCCAAATGCACTATCATAGTGCTTATGCAAGCTATTTCATCTTTTTGTGCCAAAGGTATATACCAGTTTTGGTTCGCCAATATAAGCGTCTCAAAGTCTCCTATAGGTTTAGCAGAATTCGTCTAGGCAATTTTGTTCAACTTTTTGAGATATTATCAATTTTTTGCATCAAGGTATTTTAGTCACTGGCCATGGCTGAAAGCAGTGATGTATTCCGTATGTTGGTTGTTGAGGATAAGTTGGATGGTACCAACTACCCATTGTGGGCTTATATGATGCGTCATGTATGTTGATATATTTAGGTAGTGATGTGTGTGAACACTCTAGGATCCTTGGGGCACTTTTTTCCCTCTTTAGGAAGTTTTTTTCCCTCGGCTTGTATATATCGCGTGCTTTCGCATCGCAGACGTCTAACTCTAACAATTGGTATCAGAGCAGGTCGCCGCTTCATCTAGGGCGTCATCTACAGCTCTCCGATTGCAATCTCAGATTCGCACAAAATTTGGTGAGCATACTTAGGGTGTTTCAGAGATCAAAACAACTTCGCTATGTGGTGCCTAAATCACGATCTGAGCTCCTTTCGGCCTCCAAACGCACTATCGCAATGTTTGTGTAGGCTATTTCATCTTTTTGTGCCAAAGGTATATACCAGTTTTGGTTTGCCAATATAAGCATCTCGAAGTCTACTACAGGTTTAGCAGAAATCATCTGGGCAGTTCTATTCAACTTTTTGAGATACAATCAATTTTTTGCATCAAGGTATTTTAGTCACTGACCATGGTTGAAAGCAATGATGTATTTCGTATGTTGGCTATTGAGGATAAGTTGGATGGTACCAACTACCCGTTGTGGGCTTACATGATGCGACATGTATTGGTTGCAAAAGGACTATGGAACATTATGCAGGGTGTTGAAAAACATCCTATCACACCTGCAACTGTTACAATTGCACGTATTGAAGCTGATGCGAAAGGTGTCGAAGATGATGATATTCAACATATTCTTGTTCATGTTGTGGTTTCTATTGCACCTACTGCAGTGCAGATTTGTTGGGATGGTAGAGATGCTGAGACACATGCATTGATAGCTTTTTCTGTCAAACGTGCCATTATTCCTCACATTCGCTCTTGTAGAACATCTAAGGATGCTTGGGATACACTTACCACATTGTACCAAGCTAGGAAACAGGCTCATGTTGCTTACTCCGAAAACAGTTGGAGAGTGAGCACATGAATGAAGGTGATTCTATGGACAGTTTCCTAACAAAGATCAAATACTTGAAGGAATAGTTGATTTCTGTTGATGAGGTTATACTAGATAGCTCAGTTGTGCAGATTGTTTTGAATGGTCTTCCTGATTCATATTAGAGTTTTCCTTCTACTCTTCGGTTGATGATGAAAAGGCAATCCAAATGCCTTGTCATTTGAGGAGTTAGTCTCTCTTCTATTGCAGGAAGATCCGTCTAGGCAGAACAAGTCCATTATGCATGTTGTAGATCAAGCTTTCCTGGCTAGTAAAAAAGGCAAAGTGCTAATTTTTCACAATCGAAGAGGGAAGACAAAGATGGTAAGAAATTAGAAAAGCAAAAATTGTTTTGTAAGTACTGTAAAGGAAATGATCATATCATATAGAACTGTCGAAAATTGGTTGCTAAAGAGGCGAAGAAGAAAGAGGCTGGAATGGTTGTTCCTTTGCGGAAAGCTTTAAAGTTCTCCCTAGGCAGAGCCTTCGTGAAAAGGTCTGCAATGTTCTCCTATGTGGGCACATGTGCCAAGCTGACCTCCCCAGCAAAGAACCTCTCCCTGACATAATGATAATGCACTTCAATGTGCTTAGTGTGAGCATGGAAAACATGGTTCCTTGCAACTGCCAATGTGCTCTAACTGTCAGTGAAGATGGTGGTGGAAGAAGACTGACCGACACCCAAATCAGCCATAAGGCGTCTGAGCCACACACACTCAACAGTCGTTGTGAAAGTTGCCCTATACTTAGCCTCACAACTAGAAGTGGCCACAGTAGGCTGCTTCTTTCTTAGCCAAGATATGCATGGGCTACCAAGCATGAAGCAAAAACCACTAGTGAACACACAAGTGTCATAGCAACTAGCCCAATCCGATTCAAAAAAAGCATGCAAATTTGGCGGTAGTGATCCCCCCTTGGGATAAAACAAACCAAGTAGCTAGGTACCACTCAAGTAGCGAAAGATGCGCTTAATCGCCTTCCAATGCTTGACTCCTAGGCAATGCATAAACCTGCTCATCTGTGAGACATCAAACTGAATATCTGGCCGAGTAATGTGTTAAACGCGCGTTTACCGTCAGAACGCGTTTAAACTCTATTCGGGTTCTTGGGAGTGGAAGGGGTCGGAATAATCAGAGGCCCTATACTTGATTTTCCCAATTGAACACTCATACTATAGTACCGTAATGTTAAACCTCTACTAACACGAGTTACTATCAATACTCTGATTTGTTCTATCACAGATTTCCGACTCATACACAGAATAAGGCTTCTCAGTAACCGGCACACAAGGTAAATACTATCGTAATACAGACTCTCAATAATTAACTTAACGGAACAGTGATTCAATTACTGCAAACACTATCATAACACAGTCCTTACCGCACAGGTGCAACAAGGAAACAAAGACAAAAAAGACACAGTATGACTCAGAGTTCTCCAAAAACAACACAACGTAACTCCACAGACGTATCGCCCAGACAGATAGTCTGGCGATCTTCTGGTCATCACCGAAAGTGTCTTTTCATTGCTTTATAAAAAAGTTACATCTCTTCGTAGCGACTTCTCAGTTCGTGCGGAATATGAAAAGGAAAAAGGATTTACAATTGCCAATCCGGCGGCTTACACTGGTATGCACGGTGGACTCGAACCCGCAGGTATACAAAATTCTATGGTTCATCTATTATACCCTGTAGATACATTGTTCTAGCTAATTTAAATGTCCGGGAAATTTTCTTTTTCAACGAATTTAACATCTGCTTCAGGATCTCTGGTTCTACTAATTGAGCATCAGTTCGTACAGAGCTTAAAGAAATTACTTGGCTCATCAAAATTTCTGCCTGTGTTTGCAGAAAGGCTTCCTGTAAGTAAAAATCATTTGATAAAGTTGCATCCCTGTTGACTTTCATGTCTGCAATCTGTTTATCAACTCGAGAGAGTCTTTCTACTTGAGCACCCAGTTGATTCTCTCTTCTGTCCAACTCTTGATTCTGAAATTGAATGGTCCTGTAATAGGCATCGCGCTCTCTTTGAATTGCTGGGATCTCTTTCTAGAGCTGTGCGACCAACATCATCTGCATTTTAAGAGCAGAATTAGATTCAGTGAGGGTGGCATTTGCAAACTCTAGCTCTGTATTGGTTTGTTTTAGTAAAATGGACATTTCCTGTCCTTTCTGCACTGCTTCAGTCAATTGATCTCTAGTTTCCTTTAACAAATCTCCTAGGGCTATGTGGGCATCCTCTTTATCTTTAACTACCTGCCGTAATTGAAGAATTTTGGCATCAGCAGCACATAATAAATCTTCTTTTATTCTGACTTTGGCCAAGGCAGCATCTCTTTGATTGATTACGGTCTCCTGTTGAGCAAGCTGTGCTTGAAGCTAGCTAATCTAGAAGTGCAGATTATGATTCTCTGCTTTGACTGAATCTACTTCTTCCTGCAACGGAGTGATATCTGCTTCAAGGGTATCCACCTTATGCTTCAATTCCGGACGAATATTTTCTGTCACCATTCTTAATTGCACCGGAAGCTGCTGGGAAAACTGAATAATCATGCATCCCATAGATTCTAATTCTGTGAACATAGGAATTGGAGGAAGTAAAGGAGGAAGTGGCTGTGATGAAGAGGTTAAAAGATGAGTGGAATCCGGTGGAGAGTAATTGAGTGAGGAGGATGAAGTGGTAGGTTCCTCAAGAGCAAGGGGTGGAACAGGAACAATGGGAGGAGGAATGGGTTGCAGAGTATTAGCTGCTTTGGTAAGTTGCTGCGTAGTCACTTTGGGTTGGGCAATTGCAGCTTCTACTACCGTAATCAATTCCTATAAAAATTCTGCAACAATAAGTTGCGTATCTTCTTGTACCTCTTGTTTGGACTGCTGCTGAGATTGTTCCTTAGAAGATTTGTCGTCAGAATTGGTCACACTTTGCTCTTGTTGCTTGGTTGGAGATGACTGGGCGGACGAATCATGATGCATTGATGTAGCTGTATCGTGGAAAGTCTCTTCTTCATGCCCTTCTTCTTCATTGTTGTCTGCTTTATCACATGCGGCAGACCCTTGCACCTGACTGTCAGACGAACTAATCCTGATGCGTTTTTGGCATAGGAGCTGGAAGATTTCTTCGTCATCTTCTTTGTCGTCTTCCAGTATCTGAGCAGATTCTTCATGATATAAAACTCGACCTCTGGGTGGTGGATGTGCTGCTAAGATGGTCGGAAACAGGAAAGTGATTATGTGCGGGAGACGTGATCGCGGAAAATCTCCTTTGTTAACCTGTTTAATAACCGAAACGCATTCACGGTGAATACGCCGAAAAAAATAGGAAGCGAAATTGATAGGCTCTCTAGCAGCCATATCAATTACTAAGTAAAATGGGCGAGATATCCCATAAGTTCTTTTCTGCAGGTTTAAGATAGCTACTAAGCTGTTCTTTGAGGTTCAGGGCAACAGAGTATAACATACTTATTTGAAGAGTACCTAGGGAACAATTGAATCATGGTAGCAATTGGCAGATTTGGGCCATTCTCTCGACCTTCGAGAGAGAGTCGGAAAGCATAAACAAATGACTGCATTGTGATTACAGTACGAGATGGTAAAGAGGTAATTGGCCAATTCTGCTCCGTAGCAGGTGTGGCAACGATGGCGGCAATGATTTGGGCATAAAATGGGTGACATTCCACTAAATGCCAAGGCAATTCAGCGAAATTAGACAACCCACGGACGCGCAAGAATTCACCCACATCCGAAGGGAGTCCGTCACGGAAGGTAGCAAAGTTTGCCAGGGCTTCCATGATGTGCACACAACGTAGCACAAAGACACAGTGAATACAGGAAACACAAAGCACACAGATTACACAGACACAATAGCGATTAACAGTGAAACAAAAGAGATTAAGTAGATACTTGGCAGTGTGAGGCGATCGAAATTGTTAATCATCGCGCGATGTTGAGATGATAACCTTCATAACTACGGTGTGCATGCATGAGCAGAACGATAATGCAGGGCGGTTGTTGATCATAATTAGGTATTAAAACGAGGATATTTACAGACTTATTTTATTAATCACGCAAAACTAAAAAGGAAAAGAAAAGAAAAGAGAAAAAAAGAAAAAAATACGTGGGCAACCGCAGAACACTTCAGTGGGAATCAGGCGCTTGATGATACGACCGCAACTTTGAACCATTTATCACTTTCGGAAGAGTGTACAATGAATCCTACCTTTAATAGGCGATCAAGTTCTGCTTTGACCTGTGCTGCATAGTTAGGGTTCATACGGTAGCTGGGTTGTTTAATCGGCTTTGCTTCAGGTTTGAGTATGACCCTATGTTGATAGATGCGAGGGTCCAGACCTTTCATATCACGATAATCCCATGCAAAAACATCAGAGAATTCACGAATAAGTTGGATCAAATCTGCTTGAAATACTTCAGACAATCCTTCCTTTATCTTGACAGGTCGTGGATTTACTTCATCTCCCAAATTATAGGTGATTAACTGATCTTCGGGAACATAGAATTGACGAGGTTTGCCTGGATTTTTAGCTGACTGCAAAAGATGTTGTAGAACGGTTTCATTCATAGCAACAGTATCTTCTGTCTCCACTTCTTCGGTCACAGACACCACTGTACAGGCTGCCGGACTCCAGTTATCTACAATAGATTGTAGATCTATAGTACTTAAGGAAATCAGATCTTCATTGTTATTCAAAAATGCTTCTTCTTCATCGTCAGATAAGCCATCCAACATATGGACAGGCTCTGCTACATATGGTCTGGCATGTAATTCACAGGGCTGAATAACATCCAATTTGACAACATATTTACGGTGATTGTCCTTAAAAGTAAGTTCCTGTGCTGACCAATCCTGTATAACCTTAGCCTGTTTTAACTAGGGTCGTCCAAAAAGAAGATCATAATCAAGACTAAACTCCGGTAGTTCTAAGACTACAAAAGTCATCTTAAACGTTGTACCTTGCAAGGTTATCGGGACATTCCGTACGAGTCCTACTGGATGAACTCGAGATTGATCTGCCATTCTAACGAAAAATTGAACAGGCTCGATTTGCATCCATCTCAACTTTTTACAAAGCGCTGCAGTGGCTATATTTACACCAGACCCACCATCAATTAGTACTTGAGTAATCTTGTGATTTTTGCACCATACCGTAATTAAGGGGACCGAATGATCCACCGTAGAATCAGTTTCCGGTTGTACCGTTGCTGTTGCTGGAATGCAGGAAGATCCAGGACTGAGCTGTTGTTGGATTTGCTGCCGAACTCCCGGTACTAGTGCAAGTAATTGTCCAAGAGGGAGAGTAATGGACGCCTTAGATAAAATTTCCCATGCCTGATCTGTTTGAATTGTACTTTTCATCGATTTTGAAGATGATGCGCCTGTTACAGGGGTAGAATCTTGTTCCTGCGATCCTTCCTTTGGCAGCGGAAATTGGGTTACTGGAATGGGATTTGGAAACACTCTAGGCTCTTTGGTGGTCCATTGACTAGCTTTGTCATACATTCTCTGTTGTTCATGGATGCCATGTTCAAACACTTCTGCTGCTGGTTGTAACTGCTTACCAGATCTTGTTTGAATCACTACGGCCTGAGTTTCTATTGGTGAAATATATACCATATTGGTCATAGGGTTCTGACGCTCTTTCTTCCTTTGATCATATTCAGCTGCATCTTTACAGAATCTGCGTATGTGGCCTAACTCACCCCAAAAATGACAGCGACGGGATGGCAAAGAATTACCTTCCTGTGATGTTCCTATCTGCCAGCGATTTGTATTGTAATTTGTATTTCGCTGTCCTCGATAATTTCTGTATCCTTGCTGCTGATTATTTCTCATCTGAGGTGGTACATAATGAGTGGCCGGCTGCCCAGGTTCTTGTATAATAGCATTTACGGTTGCTAGTCCCTGCACTTTGGCGTTATAAGCATAGTTTTTGGTGGAATGTCCGGTTGTATTGCAGATAGCGCAATACATCAGATTAAGGGCACATGTGACACTGGTATGCCCTGGATTCTTGCACTTAGTGCAGTACATTTGTCTAGCCGGATCCTCTGCAACACTTTTACTGGCTTTTAACCACTCCAAATCTTCGCTAAAGCCTCCAACCTTATGCTCGAGCTGCAAAGCCATTGCAATAACCGCATCTAATGTCATAGCTCCCACACAATGGATGATCATAATCTGTTTGAGCTGTAGAGTCAAACCATTAATAAACCACTGAGTGATGACATCATCCGGTAAATTAGCATGTGCTGGCGGTAGTTGTCTCAAATGAGTTCTAAATAGGGTGGCATATTCCTGCACTGTTTGATTCAGCTTCTGTCTATTGTTCTGCAGGTAATCGAAAATTTCGGCAGGGTTCTTCTTCAGCCGGAATCTCTGCAAAAACGCATCCCTTACCGCTTCATAGGTGCCGAAATGGTTGATATCATATTCTGTAAGCCACCTGGCGACTTCATTAACTAGTGGTGACTGGAATACTATGGCCTTGTATGCCGGATCGGGTGGATGATTAAGTACTGCATAACTAATTTCAAAGGTACGTACATGAGCATCAGGATCATCACGTGGAAATCCACCAAATTTTGTGTAGGTAACTCCTGTTGGAACCGGACGAGGTGGAAGTAGTTGTTGCTGTTGTTGTTGTTGTTGTTGTTGCTGTTGCCCACTCATGTTGGTATTGTTACTATTTCCTGAGTTCTGAGGATGTGCTTCCGGTTCTTCAGAGTCTGTATGATTAGACTGCTCTCCTTCCGGTTCGAAAATAGCGCTTAACCTCTTACGAATTTCTAATTCGAATAGCTTATCCTCTTCTGCGGTATCAAACGTAGGCAAACTTGCTCCGAACAGTGGTGTCCGGAATGAAGATTCACCGGGAAGTATAACACTCTCACCGGAAAATTGTAAATTTTTTGCAACCAGGACCGAACTACCACCGGAATTAGTGGAACTTTCCCCACTCCAGGGTATTCTTTCACCTTCAATGACCTCTCTGGATAACACACCTCTATCCGTAGAGAGATTTGAATCTTGACCAGACGGTGTCAGATCAACTGCACACTGTGTTCTTGTGGACTCCGAAGTTACTGTCTCTGCTGCAGACTGCACCGAGATTTCACCGGAATTTACCAAAATTGTAGTATGTTCCACCGGAACGCTACCAAAATCACTACTAATATGCTTCGCTTCTTTGACGACCAGACCTAAACGATCTGTGCTTCTTCCTCCTGGGGGTGTCCTTCGCAAATTTGGTACCACCCAAGGCTGTCTGTACTTCGGATACGACTCGCCGGACCGAGTAACCGGCATATAGCACCTTTGCTACACTTGCGTACTACTCTATCTTATTGTCGATTCACAATCTATGGTTACCTTCCCACAATCACTGTGCAACACTCTATTGCCACTTTCCGATAATCACTTTGCAACAATCTATTGCCACTTTCCCACAACTAATTTGCAACATTCTGGTGCCACTTTTCCACAACTAATTTGCAACATTCTGGTGCCACTTTCCCACAGATGATGCTAGTGTTAAACGCGCGTGTACCGTCAAAACGCGTTTAAACTCTATTCGGTTTCTTGGGAGTGGAAGGGGTCTGAATAATCAGAGGCCCTATACTTGATTTTCCCAATTGAACACTCATACTACAGTACCGTAATGTTAAACCTCTACTAACATGAGTTACTATCAATACTCTGATTTGTTCTATCACAGATTTCCGACTCATACACAGAATAAGACTTCTCAGTAACCGGCGCACAAGGTAAATACTATCGTAATACAGACTCTGAATAATTAACTTAACGGAACAGTGATTCAATTACTGCAAACACTATCATAACACAGCCCTTACTGCATAGGTGCAACAAGCAAACAAAGACAGAAAAGACACAGTATGACTCAGAGTTCTCCAAAAACAACACAACGTAACTCCACAGACGTATCGCCTAGACAGACAGTCTTGCGATCTTCTGGTCGTCACCGAAAGTGTCTTTTCATTGCTTTATAAAAAAGTTACATCTCTTCGCAGTGACTTCTCAGTTCGTGTGGAATATGAAAAGGAAAAAGGATTTACAATTGCCAATCCGGTGGCTTACAAATGCATATGTAAATCAAGCATACAACAACCTACTGATAGAGAACAACATCAAATGCATCTCCAACAACATGGACTCAGTCATAAACCTATTTCCATAGGGGTGCCAATAGGTTTAGAGTCTTCAAGGCCAAAACGCTGCAATAATGTGTCAATATATTTTGTTTGACACAAAGACATTCCACCATCAATGTGCATAATCTTAATGCCCAAATAGTGATGCAAATACCCCAAATCAGACATCTCAAATGAGGCATGTAAATCAGCCTTAAAATCAGAAATATGCTTCTCATGAGGACTAGTGAGATTGGCTTCGACAAGCTAAGCTTCTTCATCTTCATCTAAACAATCCAACACATGTGTTGGTTCTACTATAGTAGGTAGATAGTCCTTTGAACACGACTAAACTTGATCCAGAATAATACAATATTTATATTGTCCTCTCAAAAAGATCAAGTTTGTGTTCCCAATCCTAGTGAACTTTGGCTTTCATATTCATCTTTTTTTCTTCAATAACTACAAAAGTACACTAAAAGTAACTTGCTGCACTCAGATAGGAATATCCAAAATTAGTTTGATAGTTTGTAATTGGGATCGAACAACCATTCAAATGTAAAATGGTGTTGGATGAAGATCCTTCCACCCAATAGATCCACCATCAATTACTACATTGGGAATCACGTTATTTTTTTCAAATGCAATTATCACGAGCATTGCATAGTAAACGAGTGTTGCTTATTTAGCTTCTATTTGGTGTATTTGAATATCAAGGGTGGTTTTATAAGGAATATTTATCTTCTAAAAAGCTTCCTTGACGATTGTCTAATGAAATATGGGTACCAAATCTAATAATGGTCCTAATGGGAGTTGAGTAGTGGCACTAGATTTTCATTTATGCTACATATATGCTTCAATTGTTGCTAAATTTTCTTTTTAACTATCTAATTCCTTAGTCATTTTTTGTTTTGATTCTTCTACAAGGTTTTGCTCCGAGAGAAGGTTTCAAGATGAGAATAATTCATGGGGAATTTGGTATAGTGGCGTTTGATTCAACAGATGGCAGTATAATTGCTAAAAAATGAATAGGAGCACTACTTGCCCATTCTATACCATATTGGTACATGGCATATTATTCTTGTATACTAGAATCTAGTGGACCAATGCATGCATCATAATGCATGTTTGAGCATGTCACGATTATGGTTGTTGGTTCCACCATATGATGAATAGGTGAATTTTTTTTTGTGATCATAGCTTCAAGAATCTAGACAATTTGGCAGATTCTGACCAATTTCAAGGGAGAAGTTATAAGTTGGAATCCTCTTGTCTTGTTGATTGTTAGGATTTTTATTAAAGTTTCTATATCGAGAGTTAGATTCACATTAACCTTGATTTTGTTGAGTTGAATTGTTTTGATTTTGGTTGGAAGGTCTTGATCCTCAAGTTTGTGCTACTGAATTTACTTTGGGAGCATATATATTCCAATGACCTCCAAAATAATATGCTTGAACATGATTTTTGGTTGTTGGCCTAGAATTATTACATCCATTAAAATTATAATTTTTGTATTATGATTCTACATGTTGTATATAGCATGCAAACATTACAACAATATGACCAAAATTTCTACATTTTATACATTATACTTGGCCTAATGGATCAATTGTTTCCTAGGATACAACTGGTGTTGATGTTGTTGGATCAGTAATGCAACACATATGAAAAAGAAATAATATCAAATAAAGTCTATCTAATGAGAAAATTATAAGGCCTTTGCACGAAGGACAAAGATAGTGTTGCTTCTCATCTAAATGATTTAGATGCTATATTCTCTCACTTACATGCTCTGAAAATGGAGATGGATAATGAAATCAAAGCATTCTTGTTTTTATACACCTTGCCATCATCATGGCATACATTTTGCATAGCTATTAACAATAGTGCACCTGGTGGTAAACTAGCCTATGATGACATATGTGGAGCACTCTTGAGTGAGGAGATCCATAAAAAGTCTATGATTGCCACTTAGATTGGAGATGCATATAATGTTCATGATTCTTAATCATGAAATATTCATCAACATGGTAGGAGCAAAAACAAGGTAAAGAATGGTCAACAGAATAAGTGTAGAGGTAAATCAAAGAACATGGATATCGAGTGCATTAATTACATAAAAAAGGACATATAAGAAAGATTTCTATGTGTTAAAGAATGCTAAAGGATAGAATATTGATGGGCATGTTGAACAGTTACTTGCACCATCTTCTTGAATTGTGAAGATAGAAGAAATTAATGCTATTTTTTATGCAAATGGATCTAAAAATTGCTTTCTAGCATGGAGATATTATAAATGATACCTATATGGAACAAATAGAGGGTTATGTAGTTCTTGGCAAAGAAAAGCTAGTTGGTAAGCTAAAGAAGAACTTATATGGACTTAAATAGTCCCCTAGATAATGGTATCAAAAGTTTGATGCTTTTATGAAGTCCTGAGGTTACTCTCAAAGCAATGAGGATCATTTTCTCTACACAAAGAGATGCTCAAATGACAACTTTCTATGCTTAATACTTTATGTTGATGATACATTGATTGCAAGGAAGTCCTTTGAGGACTTGTCATTGCTAAAAAAGAAGTTGAGTGAGGCATTTGGTATGAAGGATTTGGGGGATGCAAATATATTCTTGGGATGCACATTAGTTGTGGTATGAGTAAAAGATGCATATACTTGTCTCAAAGTGATTACATATCCAAAGTACTTTACATGTTCCAATATGCAGGGTGGCAAGGCATTGAGTACATCTCTACCTACATATGTGAAATTGATCAAGGATGATTGCCCCAAATTAGATGAGAAAAGGAATTCATGACCAAAAATCCTTATCAATATGCTATTGGTAGTCTCATGTATGCTATGGTAGCGAGGAGACCAGTCATTGCATTTGTAGTGGGAATTGAGCATATATATGTATAATCCTAGCAAGAAGCATTGGGAAGTGGTCAAGATGAGTTTGAGATATTTGAGGGGTGCTAATGATAAGTGTCTATGCTTGGGTAGAGGAGAAGCATCCATTACTGTTTACACAAATTTTGATTATGCTGGTTATGTAGACAATTGAAAGTCTACATTAGGGTACATTTTTCACATTGCTGGAGGTGCTCTCTTGGAGATCTCATCTTCAAGAATGTACAATGAGTATGTTGCACTCAGTTACCCTTTACCATTCTCTATTTTTTCTCCCATAGTTCACTTTGGCCATATTGACCTTTAGTGGGAGATTGTTACCATTAGTGTCCATGTGAAAGGCCAAATGGCCGCAAAAAACTTTTGTATATGCTCTTGAATAAAACATATCTTGGACTTGTCAAAAACATTCAAGGTTCAACCACCGTTTTAAAATCTAGGAAATCGAAGATCATGCTCTCTATGTATTGTGTAGTTCTATGTATTCTAAAGGTTTATGTGGAGCATCATGCTCATCTTGCAGATCTTGATTTTGTACTTTGAGGGCATTGTTGCAAAGCTTTTGCAGAGGAGAATCCATCATGGTGCATCATTGTCTCACCACTTCGGATGTTAGTGAAGTTCTTAGATTGAATTGGATGCTTACACTAGAGACCATGATGAGATGGGGTTTTCGATGATAAGGGAATGAATATATTAGCAACACTAATGTAGAATGTGAAAAGATCATTTAAGAAAAGAGTACCTATGTTACCAACAAGAAGTACTCCAAGATTAATTAAGAGTAGTGAGGATCGGTTTTGGTTTGAAAATAAGCATACTGAGGAATAGACACTAAAGAGAAAATAGAAATATCTTGAAGAATCAGAGGGTGAATATTTCATCAGATTAAGAAACAATTCCAAGAAGTACGGGGATTGGATGACTAGGAAAATAATTGGATATAAGTAAAGAAACAAAGTGCGACCCTAAGCCAGAGTTTGGATCTACTCAATTGTTGGAAGATTGGAGGCCACAACTTGTTATTTACAAATTAGATTCTAAGTATTACACAAACCCAAAAAGCGATTTCATAACTGATGGTTTTGCTCAAAGGATGAAATCCTTGTAGGAAAAACCAAGGAACGACCCAACCAAAAGCTAAAGGAGTAGTTACTAAACCAAATTCTACCAATAAGGTAACATAAATAGTAGAAGATACTAAAATTCCTATAGAAAATAGAGCAAGAGTTATGATGATGGCACAAGCACCTCATATGCACAAACTATCTTTTTCAAAATTTAACACTGTTTTGATTGATTACTAGATGTTCATGTTTAAGCATTTGAAGTAAATTTTCTAGTTTTAGATGGTAATTAGGAAGATGAAAGAAAGTGCCAAGTCTTTATGGCCATCTTAGGAGGTGATTTAGTATGATGGCTCACTAAATACCCAACAAACCATTTTGCAAATTATGAAGCACTTAAGAATGCCTTTTTACAAAGGTCTAGAAGAACAAAAACACTCAAGCATATGCTTTTACCACGATATATGATGAAGCAATATCCCAACAAAGCATCAAATCTTATGCTAGAATGCTCTAAAGTTTAATGGGAAGACTAGCTCAAACAAATTTACCACCAAGGGAGACATTTAAAACTGATTTGTACAAGGCCTATTGCCTTGAAGGAAAAAAATTGGTTATATGCTATAGATCCTACCAAGTCTTTAGACAATATAATTGGAGTAGTCATTGCATTGGAATTGTAAGAACACCATAATCCAATAGGATCCTCTTCTAAAGCTCCTCTGTACTTTCATAGTTCAATACTATAAAGTAAACATTATCTACTAGGTGTAGTCAAATGGTAGACTTAGAAATTTTATCCAACTCATCACAATCATCATCATCCATGTCAATAGGCTTCTTTGAGTTTCCATTCACTGGCTTCCATTGCATCCTTTGAACCAAAACATCTTTAATATGATGATAGAGCAAAGTTGATGCCATCAAATTTTTGAGTCTTAATTTTTTTTTCCTTGCAAGTTATAGCTCCTCTTGGAAACACTGGTAGTAGATTATGATCCACCACATGTGCCTGAGATCTTTGATGCCATGATGGTAGAGAATTGACTAGAATGATAATGGAGCTAGAATAATCCAAACACCACTAAGGATAAAAAAGGGATGATGAAGTGTGGGATTCCGGGAGAAACTTGGTAGAGTGTCCCCAAAAAAATGGATCAATGAACAATCAAAAGGATTATGTGAGAATGTATGTGATGACACCAATAAGTGTATTAAGGAGAAAAAAAGCAACCATTGTAATGACATTTATGATTGTAAATGTGCATAGTGAATCATTGACTCCATTTTATATAACCACTTAATTGAAAGAAGCTAACTAGGCTTATCAAGCACCTAGGAATAACTAGCATACATCTCGTATGGCAAGGCTGGGTAACTCTTCCACCTACATCACCAAAGAGACCCCAACATTTGGGTGTCTCCTAGTTAAGTAGACCTCAGGACAACCCTCTTTATCAACATCAAAGGCTTTATGCAAAAACATAATTGTTATATCAATGACCACATGGATGTACATAAGTGGTATCCACATAAGCGTACATTGTGTGTATGTGGTCAGTGATATAGCTTAGGTGGTCATTGATATAGCTTAGGTGGTCATTGATATAGCTTAGGTGGTCATTGATATAGCTTAGGTGGTCATTGATATAGCTTAGGTGGTCATTGATATAGCTTAGTTGGTCATTGATATAGCTTAGGTGGTCATTGATATAGTAGTTATGTTTTTGCATAAAGCCTTGTCGTTGATAAAAAGGGTTGTGATGAGTGTTAGCCAAGGAGGCCTTAATAGACAAGGAAGCAAGCGACATGATAGGTAGAGAGAAGAACAAGGAGGTATGAGAAGACAAAGCAGTCAATGCTGATTAGGCAAGGAATAGGCCTAGCTACATTTTTTTGAATAAATTATGTACTTAAAAATTATTTTCATCACTACATATCATTCTAATTATTCGTTTTTGGTAGTTTCAACTCCATTTTGTGCAATTCGAGGAGTCCTTGAGCTTGTAGAGTATCAAGAGAACTCGTGTATCAGTTTTCATAATTTTTACAACGGACTTGAGCATCCAAAACAACTAAAGAACCTAATTTTTAATTAGGCCAGACACTTAGTATGAGCTAGAACAAATCTAGTCTTAAAACTATAAAAAGGGCTAGAGAGCTCATTCTAAAGTTATTTTGGTTGGGTCTTGAGCTTGTATGACCTTGATTATAACTTGAAATTAAAGAAATACAAGATTGCATTGTCAGTGATGAGTAGCACCTCCTTTAATGTCAATCCGGGAAGACATGAGGATGGTATGAAGACCTTGAACGAGTGATGGCACAAGTGCGTGATGGAGAAGCACACTAACATGCACACACATACACACACACGCGCACACATGGCAAGAACAAAGAGAGAGACAATGGAATTCTTTTAGATTACTTCAAATGTGCTCATACAAGTTCAAATCTATTACAAGCTAACTTCAAAAATGAGATCTCTAGCTCTATTTATAGTTTTTGACTAGCTTTGGCCCTGTCCAGACCTAGTGTCCGGCCTAGTTAAAAAAATTAGGTTCTAGGGCCTATTTGAGAGCTCAAGCGGAGTCTAAAAAATATGAAAATTGATAGGTAGGTACTTCTAGGCTCCTCAAGCTCAAGGACTCCTTGGCTTGCACAAAATGGAGCTACAAAAATATATAATGGTATTTACAATGGCTTTTAGTGATGAAAATCACTATTTTTGTAGGGATTTCTTCTAACAGTTTGACATACACTTCCTGGAGCTCCCTACTTGGTCCTTCTTCTTGTGTGTCCACCTCTTTGATGTGCTTCAGCTTCATGAAAAATAATGGCTTACTTGCCCGATCTTCTTTGACTGCTCTGCCTGCTTGGCCCTTCACGTTGGCTCCCTTGTCTTGTAAATCCTTGACCGCTTTGACCACTGCCAACACTCCCCCCCCTCGCGTCTGTCGTCTCTGACAGACCCTTGTTGACTGGATCGTTGGATATAGTAATTCACGACATCGGTCACCAAGTGATGTTCTGATAATCTCAGTCCTTTTGCCAAATCGGTGAGTAGGGCATTCCAGTCTACTGGCCCAGGAACTTCCGGATGTGGCATATGTAACATTTCTGAATGTAGAGCCTGTTCCACAGCAAATAACTATAATAAATGAGATGGTCTGGGAATGAATATCTCTGAATGATATTCCCAGAACCCAGTGATAAACATTTCCTCAAACGTTTGCTTGAAGCAGGCTGGTAGATACTTGATACGAGCATGCCATGCATAGACGACATTGATAGATAATGTGGTGCTCATATCATAAACAAGGTCTTGATTTCCTTCATTAAATCTGTGAGCCGAAAGATGAGGTTCCTTGACATTCTTAAAGGTCCTGAATGTAACCAGCATTAGCTCAAAGATTTTGAGGCACATCTGTGCCATGACATCTGGTATATTCTTGAATCTGACTGCCCAGTGTCGGATGGTTGAAATCATGTAGTTGACCGTGGGTTGGCCATGAGGGGGTGCTAAGTACACATAGTTTAGCCACTTTTCACATCCTTTAACCGTCAAAACTGCTTTGGTGTACTCTGGCCAAGACCTTCTTCGAAAGACAGGGCAGTAGCATGGGTTATACTTGATGTATAATGGCATGTTATTCCAAGTGCGTACCATCTCAGGGTATGTTTCAAGCAGACGGATCCTCCAGGTAGGTTGAAATATATTCCCATGCGTGGCACTTGCAGGGATGTCTTCTAGTGCAAATTGTGTCACTGAGGTTGGTTCTTTTGTTGTGCGCTGCTTGATTTCATCATTATAATCTGCCATTAAGACACAGAATGGAACATACAAATCATCGGACGTGCCAATCCACCTATGATGGGAGAGGTTTCTGAAGTAGTCGGATTTGATGACGATTTCTTCCAATCGGGACATCGACTGTATCTGTACTGCCACCCTCTCATCGTGGGTTGTAGCCACCTTCTCTAACCTCTGCATCCATTCAGGAGCTTCGATCTCAATTGTGTCCATTCCTTCTTCTGTTTGCTTACCCCCTGGTGCAAGCATCGGTACGAATGGGTCTTCAAAGATCTCCTCAACTTCAATTGGAACTAGGTCTTCATGTTCCGGCTCCACGAGGGGAGAGGGTTGACGCTCATATTGAAGAACTTTATTTTGTAGTTCTGCCAGTTGTGCTCTGAGTTCTGCGACTTCTTCAGATGTGTCCGCTGCGGCGATAACTTCTTTTGGTGAATCTTGCTGAGCTGCCAGTTGCTTTAGTAGGTCATCCCGCTCTCTTTCTAAGGCAGCGTGTGCTTCCAGGAGATTGACATGTGTTTCCAATATGATTTGCATATTTGCCGATGGGATGGCCTTGAAATTCTCTGGGTCGATTCTTGCGGTGAACCCTCCATTGCTGCTTCCAGGTTCTCTTCGTTCTGTTTCTGTAGTCGTTTATTTTCTTCGAGTGCTAGGACATGTTCTTTCATAGTAAGGCAAGGTTACGTCGAAGCTTGAGATTGTCCGTTATCTGAGAGTGTAACAGATCACCAAGTTGTTGTTTTTCTTCAGTACCTATCTCGGGTGGATTGGCGATTAACTGATCATGTTGTGCTTGCAATGTACTATACTGCTGTTGTAACTGCCTCTTCTCTTTCTCTAAATTAATGAATCTCTCCTATAGCGTTTCATGATTTCTGAACAAGTCGTATGCCGGGAATCTAGATGCTGGTAATGCTGTTGTAGTTGAGACATACACTGGTACATATTCTTAAATACATTATTAACAGGAGTGGATGCGGGAAAGGTGTTGAATGCAGGGGGGTAGGGAAAAAGGAATGGGAATGTGTATGCTGTGCTTGAAAAGGGTGAAGTGGATGGTGGGGGAATGGGAGATTGTGGAAATATGGGGGGAGGGAGAGGTGCGGAAGTAGGTGATATGTCCATGACGTCATATGTGGATGCAGTCGTGGGAGTGATTGTGAACATGGGAATTGTCGGTGTAGTGATGGTTGTGAAGGTGTAAAGTGGTGTGTGTAGTTGTGAATATGGACCGCCAGGGAGCGTGATCGGGGGAATGGGATTTTCAGCGGCTACAATCAGAATAACCGTGCCAGTGGTAGTATTTTCAATAGGGGTGGTGATAGGTTGTGCGGATTGTGAGGGTTGACTCACAGTTTGTGCTTCGGTATGGGAAGTGGACTCTAGGGCGGTGACGGTGGTGGTGACACTGGTAGTGGGAGGTGAAGGTGGTGGAGTTGGAGGTAGGGGTGGTAAAGGGGGTGACGGGGGTGCACTTGAGGTATGAGCTTCCTCAGTGTCATGAATGGTTTGAGCCGTGCCTGTGGTCGTGGATGTGGTGCCCTGTGGTTTTGATACCAATACATTCATTTGTTTCCCTAATCGAGGGGGGCGTCTGCCGTATCTTTGCTCTGATCTTCGCGAGTGCGCAAGAGCGGTATGCACCGTCTCAGATGCCCCCAATGTGTCAGCAATCATGTCAAGGGTTGCCCTATATTGCTCATCTACACCTTCATCTTCTAGGATCTGGTTCATCAGGGCCTTTCCTGCTACCAAGGATAGTTTGTGTTGTTCTTGAACTCAATTGATGGTATCATACAGTCTCTTCAATTGCTTTGTATAAGCAGGGGCTCCTTCAAGTTCCTGTACAACTTCTTGCTCATATTCATGCTCTTCTTTGTCGGACAATCCTTCTTGTTCATCCTCTTGCTCCTCTTCTGCAGTCTCCTCTTCATCATCATCCACTTCGACTACTTCTGGTTGGACTGGATGGGGTTGGTCTGTGACTGTCTGTTGCCCACTTGCCTTCTCTACCTCAACTTCTAAATTAGTAGCATTAATTATTCTGGCTACCTCCTCATCAGTTAGATCTTCCAGTGTGAAGCCATGAGGGAACTCTAGGTCGGTGGGTATAGGTGGAAACACCAGATTCGGTCCTTCTGTGCTATGCCTTGGTAATCTGATAGTGAAGGGTTGCACTCGCCTTGGAAGTCGGGGAGTTGTCTCTGGTGTCAATGTAGCACCGGGGGCCTGTGCACAAGGCATCTGAACCGCTCCCCTCATTTCCTTGGATGGAGGCCCAGCGGTTGATAGTCTACGTTGGAATTCTTGCACCCTGGTCCAAACAAGTGCCCTTTGAATTGGCATATCATATGCCAAGCATCTGTAAACAATCCTTGTGAGAGCACAACATCCATAAAGTACTGACTTTTGCTTCTTATACCACCGTTGATGTGCCAAGTGTATTTGGTCAATAATCCAATGAGGCATGTTGATTGTCAAATCGAAGGCATCTGCTAAATATAGACTGAACTAGATCTTCTTGGGTGGCATCGTGAACCTCTCTTGAGCAGGGAATGCGAAATGTTGCATGCACATTCGGAGATGAATGGCAATAGTTGGTGTCATTGCCACCATGTCCTTGAGTTTAGTCAGGTTCCTGTTTTTCATGTTGTCTGGGACCATTGACTCCTTCTCTGTGGGGATATGCATGCCTTTCATGTCGAGAGCTTCCCTTACCAAATTGTTCATCAATTTGAAGCGCTTCAGTTCATTACCTCTTGTAAGAGATGGTAGGAAAAAGGTGCTATACCCCTTTTTCTCTTTACTGGGAGTGAGGGTGCTAATCGAATATGAACACCTTAGAAAGTCTAGCTTCGATAACTGGGCTTTGAAGTAATCATATAGTCCCACCTTCTTCCATATCGGTTTCAACCCTTCATTATTTTTAAGCCTCTCAAACTCTCTGGTAAAGAAATGATACCGACCCCAGTGTCCGTTGAACTCTATTTCTGCCTCCCACAAGTAAGTGCCTTCTCCAAGAGGTCCTGCCACATCACTGAACCAATGCGAGTTTTTGCTTACTGGTGATGTGTGCCCTTGGGGAGGATTCTGAACAGGTAGGGCATGTAAAGCTCTCAATGCTAGTGGTCTTTCCTTCAACTCTTCCTCAATGGGGAGGCTTTCAATGTCCACAATCTAAGGGCTGGTGTTGGAAGCAGCCAGAGGCACAGACAACACGGAAGCATGTAACGACAGAGCAGGGAGCCAGTCGAATCGTTTTTCAAAGAATTATGTTTTCAAATACTTTCCAAAAACCTCCAACAGTGATTTTTATCACTATTGTAACATATGTAACATAGAAACCCCATTTTGTAATCCATAGCTCCATTTTGTGCAAGCCGAGGAGTCCTCGAGCTTGAGGAGCTTGGGTAGAACAAGCGTATCAATTTTCGTTATTTTTAGACATCGTTTACCCTTCCAAATAGCATCTAGGACCTAATTTTTAACTATGCCGGTCACTAGATATGAAACCGGTCAAAACTAGTCTAGAAACTATAAAAAGAGCTAGAGAGCTCATTTTTGAGGTTAGCTTGTTTGAGGTTAGAGTTCTTTTGAGCTTGTAATAGTGTTCTTGAGTAATAGAGTTGATTTCTCACCTTCCATTGTGTCTTGCTTGTCTCTTCGTAGTGTGTGTGTATGTGTGTGTGCATTTCTATGGTTCTCACCTTCACTCTCACTTCATCTCACGTTCACGATCTTCATATCACTCCTATCTCTTCCGCGGATTGACAATTAAGGAGGTGAAGCTTCTTAACGTGGTACTTACCATTGTGCTAGAGCAACACCAAATTTGGCGCCGTTGCCGGGGATCGAGTCTAGGACGAATGTGTGATGGTAAGAGTATAGCAAGAAGTGGCGTTGGAAGGTAAAAATTTCAGTTTTTGTTGTTGTTTTTACTTGGTTTTTAGTGTTTTTCACCTCCCCCACACTCCATCTTCATCACCGCATCATCATCTTCATCTCCAAAAAAAAATCAGAAAATTCACCATATCCACCCATTCTCCTCATTTCCCCTCATTTGTGCATGCGAGAGAGTGAGAGAGAGCTTTTGTGCTTGTGTGTGCTTTTGCTTTCTTGAGTTTTCTTGTAGGTATAGTACTCCAATGCATCAAGAAGGCTGCAAAAAGGTAAGAAAATCACCTTCTGTCAGAATTCTGCCGAGTGTGTCAGACCATCGCGATGGTCTGCAACCTTCGGTATTTTTGGTAGGCGACCACACCACGAGGTAGGCGACCCTTGCGCTTGCACGAATCCACAGGCGCATCTCAAAAATTCACTGTTTGGTGGACCATCGTGACGGTCTCAGACCATCGCGATTGTGTCACACCATCGCGATTGGCTCACGCCATCGCGACGGCTCGGCCGGACCATCGCGACGGTCTCACGCCATCGCGACGGTCTCACGCCATCGCGACGGTTCATTTTTACCATCGCGACGGTTCGCGGACCATCGCGATTGTTTGGTTGACCCCACACCATCGCGATTGGCTCACGCCATCGCGCCGACGGTGCCACGTGGCAAGCTAGACCATCGCGACGGTTCACTTTTTGGACCATCGCGACACCTCAAAAATTCGGACCATCGCGATAGGCTCACGCCATCGCGCCCAGACCATCGCGATTGGCTCAAGCCATCGCATCACGCCATCGCGACGGTTCACATTTACGCCATCGCGATTGTTCACTTTTGGGCCATCGCGACGGTTCACACTCACGCCATCGCGATTGTCCACTTTCACGCCATCGCGACGGTGCACTTCAGACCATCGCGACGGTTCGCGCATCACGCCATCGCGACAGTTCACCCTCACGCCATCGCGACGGTTCACCCTCACGCCATCGCGACGGTCCCAGACCATCGCGATCATCTCAGACCATCGCGATCATCTCAGACCATCGCGATCATCTCAGACCATCGCGAGTGAAATTCGAGAGAGACGCTTACATAGACAAGGAAGGAACGATGTACATATTAAGTACGCAGCCAAACAATACCAACGAGTTTGGCGTGATTCAACCAGAGACGAAAACAAAATCTCAAGGAAAAGAACCATTAGAAGAGCCTAGAACACCTAGAGGAAAATCTGTACTGACACGAGTACTAATCTCGGAATGGATCCCTCAGGACAACAGAAGCATAGAGTTGTTTGTAAATAAAGAAACTGATGAAGCCTTTTGGAGATACAAGACAGAACTACTTAGTGAGGTAGGTATCATGACTATATACGAGTTCAAGGACCCGGATACACCTGGAAAGGTTGTATACCTGGATGAGACTTCAGAAAGACTCTTTGTGGTGCCTGACCACGCTAAAAACACATACACATGGAGAGGTGAATTGGTATTCCCTCCATCTGGAACGAACATGAATACAAGTCAACAAGGGGCAGGAACATCATCAGCCCATGGAAATCAAAGAGAGAAAAATAAAGAAAGACCCGAAGTAAGCTTCACTCATCCCATAGGGAGAGATAGAACAACCACAGACACTAATAGAGTAGATAGGCAAAGAGATCATGGAATACCAGGTGGTAGAGATGATTTTCCTCTACCTAGACCACGTGAACACGCAAGAATACTAAGACCCACTCAATTAGTGAAATCAATGAAGAATTACTTTGATAGGACAGGAGATCCCTATGACCACGTCGTAGAATTCAAGCAAGTACTAAGAGCCGAACAAGTTGAAGACATGTTCACGCAATACAATGCATTTGGACTAACGTTAAAGAATACCGCTTTAACTTGGTTACAACCTTTGCAACAAAGGCAATTTAGAGACATCCATCACTTTTTAGAGTCATTCATCACTGAATTCTCTAAAAGTGGGATTAGACATGACACGTCTTCGTTGATTCATAGCTTTAAACAGACTCCTCAAGAAACAGTAAGACTGGCAGGACGTAGGTTTAGACAATATGTTGAACGATGTCCAATGCAAGAGCTACCCTCACAAGCCAAGCAAGGGTCATTGTTTCTAGATGGCTTGTTGAGCTCTAAACTGCGCTCCTACGTGTACCTAAAAGAACCCAGAACGCTAGAGCAATGTGTAAGAATTTGTATAGACATTGAGGACAACTTAGGAGACGAGTTGGAACTCTCAAAGGTCTATAAGGACTCAGACTGTTCATCTCTAGCATCCACAAAATTGTCTAGCTCAATAGAAGACCTAGCAGAAAAAGTGGCCCAGAAACTAGGAGTTTCTAGTAAACCTAGGGTGCTAATGAACAAGCGTTGTTACACCTGTGGTGGTGACCATATGGCAAATGTGTGTCCCAATGCACCACAACCTCAAGCCAACCCTAGTGGCCAATATTGTACAATTGAGAGAAGATACACGAATCATACGGCTCAGGACTGCCCATACAACAAACAATCAGTGAGACAGAACTACCCGCAAGCATACCCGCAGCCAGGTAGGTATCAAGGCCAATACAATGCTCAGCCTTATTACTATAGGCCTCCTCTGAACTACCCATACCAGGCTCAACAGAGACCTCAACCTGTCTTAGCTCAGCAGCCACCCCCACCAGCGAATGTCATCTCAGTCAAATACGCTGCTGCAGAAGAGAACCTAAGTAGGGCCTTAGTGCCTTCTTCACCTTTGATCACAGAGGGTGACCCGAATTCGAACAGTTTTGACTCTACTCATGTAGATAGTCCACCCGCATATTACACAGAGTCACCAGAACACGTAGAAACATATCATTATGATAGTCCACCAGTGGAACCTAGTTGGGAGCCCGACTACGCTCATGTGATGTACACAAACCCAAATCCACGGCCCCAATTGAGACAACAAAGACCACAGGGCCCTAGAGGACCATGCTTTAGGTGCCAAGGAGACCATTTCATAAAGGATTGTCCACATCCCCCGATAGTAGGCACAGTACTATAACATCCAAGGCTTTTGTGCTGATTGTGGCAAAGAGCACATAATCAAAGATTGTCCTAAGAACCCTGTCAATGCTTCGAATGTGACACCGATCAATGTGATAGGTATTGTAAATAACGCAGATGGATCCAACCCTACATACGTGCCTATCCAAGCTATAACAAGAGCCCAGGCGCTCTTACAGAACCAAAAGCTTAATCAAGAGAAAGTAGCCGGAACCAGTGAAGTTGCAGAATCTAGCAGTAAAAAGACAAAATCTTGGAAAGATTCTAGAGAAAGAATTAAGAGAAAATGGAGTAAAAAGATAACTGAGTTGGAAGGAAGTTTGAAGGAATCTAGAGCCAAAATCCTAGAATTGACTTCGCAGGACTTGAATCAAGAGAATCCAGCTCAGAAATCAGGATCAGTTTTAGCGGAACCCATACCAGAAAATCTAGACATGATGTTTCGTGCATATCAAGCTAGATTAAAAGAGGGACCTCAGGTAGCTGAAATGAGCAAAAACTACCCTCGAGCTGATCTAGAAATTGAGAGAACTAAACTTTGCATGAAGATGGTAGAACTAGCACAAGCTTTGTTCGAAGCCTCTAGATATCTTAATTGGAATAACATGGCAAAACCGGAACTACACTTTCAAGGACTAATGGAGAGGCTAGAATATTTGATTGAAAGCAAAGAGAAAAAGGATCAGCATAGGAACCCTATTGTCTCAGAGACACAGGAAAGGAATGCACCATCCCTGTCTCAAGTACCCAACTCAGAAAGTCAAGACGATGTGTCTTCCATACATAGGTACTCACATGAATTTTTGAGAGAGATCCAAGAAGAGAAATGGAGAAAGGAACAAAGAACCCATCCTCCTATTCAAGAAATAGATGACTTGTAGGAACAATTTCCCCAAGATATTCCCTCTATTTACGATGATGTAGAGGAAGAACAACTCAGTGAACACACAGGATTTGAATCTAATTCTTTACAAGAATTACCTCAGTTCACAAGACCTTGGGAAGCAAAGTCTATTAGTATGAGAGCACCCACGATAATAGTGAGGAACGAAGAATCAGTAATCCCTAGAAACACGGAAGTGATCAAGAATACTAAAGTACAATGTAATCTCACTCTAGAGGAGTTGCTGAAGGTAAAACCAGAATTGTGGAAACATGTAGCAAATCAATTCCCCGAGCTTGCTACTACTCCCTCACAAATAGGATCACGAAATAAGGTACCAGAGATACCCGTAGAAAAGATCGGAGATGTAAGCGAAGGAGAGGAAGGTAACACTTATCTTCCGATAACCCATCAGGGCTACACCACGAAAGCCATCTTAGATTCAGGAGCCGGAGTAGCCATAACTACCACCGCTCTATGGAAACGTTGGGGTAAGCCAGCATTAAGACCCACCAGGATGAAGCTACAAATGGCTGACGGACACATAGAAAAACCATTAGGCTTACTAGAAGGCATATCGCTCACCACTTGTGGCGTAGAATTTGAGCATACCTTTGCCATTTGTGACTTTGCAAAAAATCATGCATATGAGATGATATTGGGACGACCATTCATGCGTCAGTTGCAAATTGTACAAGATTGGGGAACTAATTCTTTGTACTTGCAACATTTAGGAGTGACTACCAAAGTCAATCTTAAAGACTATTCACATCGAGATGTACCCCCAATACAATGGAATACCATCCATAAGACACCAGTAGAAACAGAATCCGTGCACTCATTAGAATCAGATCCTTCTTGGTTGCATGAGGATACTCATTTATGGATGTGTAAAGTGGCCAAACAAGAGGAAGAAAGATTAGAAGCAAGGACCTTAGGTGCAGAACAACATCCACGAACCCTTCAAGATCCAGCTTACGCACCTGTAGTATTCCCTGACGAAGAGTTTGAACCCCATGGTTGGGCAGAAATCCTAGCAACCATGGATGTAGCCATCAATGAAGAACAATGGACACCCCACTGTGACGAGGATGGCTATGACATTTCAGTTTTCACGATAGAGCCCATCATGTGCAATGCAATTTTAGAAGAGTGTGAACCTAACACTGATGCATTTGAGGATGCAAGCGATTTTGATTTAGAATCAATTATCATGGACCCACCCTTTGCATCAGAGGAAGAATATTTTTTCGAGGTAGAAACTCACACTCAGAGACACGAGGAAATTACGAATGAGGTGAGGTTAGCCACTCAAGTGACTACTAAGAGTGAGGGCAAGAAAAGAAAGAAGAAAGAAACCATGTCAGAAAAAGAAGAATCTTTATTTGAAGTACCCGAGAACTTCAAGAAATATGAAATCGAAGATAGAAGAATCATGGTACGAATGCCTAATAGAAAAGCGAATGACGGACAAGTATATGATAACCGAGAGAAAACCAAGAAAATAATCGTAGCCATAGAAGGAGAAGAAGAAAAATGTACATACATAGGGCATGATTTGACAACTGAAGAAGAAGAAGAGCTAGTTGCCCTATTGCGCGAATATAGAGATGTTTTTGCTTGGAGTTACAAAGATTTGAAAGGAGTAGATCCAGATATATGTTCTCATAGAATCCCTATGACTCCAGATGCAAAACCGACAAAACAGAAACCTTACACGTACAATGATAACTACGCTGCGAAGATTAAAGAGGAGATAGATCGCTTGATAGAAGCAGGATTCATTTACGAAATTGAGCATACCGAATGGGTATCCCCCATTGTGGTTGTGCCCAAGAAGAATGGAAAATTGCGTGTGTGTATTAACCTTAAAAAAGTTAATGCCGCCACGATTAGAGACAGTTATCCCATTCCTATCACAGAACATCTATTGGAAAGAGTTGCGGGCAAGGAAGTTTACAGCTTCCTTGATGGATTTTCAGGCTATAATCAAGTAGCCATTGCTCCAGAAGACCAACACAAGACGGCATTTGCCACTGAATGGGGCATATTTGCATTTCGTGTGATACCATTTGGCTTAACAAATGCACCCGCCACTTTCCAGCGACTCATGTGTCATGTTTTTAAGGAATTCTTACGCAAGAGTTTGGAAGTTTATGTCGATGACTTATGTGCTCATTCAAACGTAAGACAGACGCATATCCCAGAGTTAAGACAAATATTCGACAAATGTCGAGAATATCAGGTTTGTTTGAACCCAGAAAAATGTGTTTTCATGGTCAGACAGGGCAAAATTCTAGGACACATTGTGTCAAAAAATGGAATCTCTACGGATGAAGAAAAGGTGAAGGTAATTGCAGAATTACCTAGACCAACTAATGTGAAAGAGATACAAGCATTTATGGGCCATTGCGGTTATTATAGGAGATTCATACACATGTATGCAATCATAGCCAAGCCTTTGTACTCTCTTTTAACCAATTTTGAATGGACAGATGAATGTGAAAATTCATTCAATGAACTTAAACGACGCTTGTGCTCAGCACCTATATTGACAACCCCAGATTGGAGTAAGCCATTCCATGTACATGTGGATGCATCCAATTATGCCATAGGATGTGTGTTAGCACAACCCACGAATGAAGGTAACATAGATCTCCCCATAGCTTACGCGAGCAGGCAATTGAACGCAGCAGAAAGAAATTACACCACGACGGAACGAGAAGGATTAGGGATGATCTACGCAGTGAAGAAGTTTAGGCACTACTTGTTGGCCAACAAATTCAAGTTCTTTACAGATCATCAAGCCCTATTGTACTTAGTCAACAAACCATGTAACACAGGACGACTGATACGTTGGTTTCTATTACTCATGGAGTATGATTTTGAAGTCATAGTCAGGAAAGGAAAGACACATCTTAGAGCTGACCACCTTTCAAGATTAACCTCAGGAGAAGCTCCTCAAGGAGTAGCGGATGATCTACCAGATGCATACTTGTTTAACCTTGAGATAGCACCAGAATGGGCTAAACCTATAGTCCCTATTCTCACGTACGGACCCAAGAATCCTAGGATAAAGATCAAAGAGGGAGAGATTACCAAATCTCAGAGATATCAAATCATAGCAGGAAGCATATATAAACAGGATAATCAAAAGATTCTTGCTTGTTGTGTAGACGAATCAGAACATGCGAATTGGTTGCAATTAGCACACATAGGTGCATTAAAGCAACATCATTCAAAACATCGAACATTACAGACTCTGCATAGACTAGGAGTATATTGGCCTACGATGGAAGCAGATGTCTACAAGTTGTGTAAAGAATGCCATGTTTGTTGTGAAAGACCAGCAGTAGAGCATGCTACATTGTATCACGTGTCTCTCACACCAGACTGGAGTGAACAGTTAGTGACATACTTGAGGATGAAGACATTCCCTCAAGGCATGACCTTAGTTCGACAACGCAGTCTAGAGCAGGAAGCTCACGACTATTCACTTATTGGCGATAATCTATACAAAAGAGGACGAGATGGATATCTAAGACAATGTGTTCATGAGAGCGATTATCTGAGCATACTAGAGACTGCACACCAAGGTGTTGCAGGAGGTCATTTTGGACCCGATAGGATAATCAAAGCCATCCTCTTTGCAGGATTGTGGTGGCCCACTCTTCACATGGATGCTCATACCTATGTCAAGAGATGTGATGTGTGCCAAAGAACTCAGTTTCCTACTCGCAGAGATGAAATGCCATTGAAACCCATGATGGGCGGACGTGCATTTTCTAAGTGGGGTATAGACTTTGTAGGACCCATTAACCCCCTTGCAAAAGGTACACATGCGGAATACATTATTGTTGCCACAGATTATCTTACGAAATGGGTAGAGGCAAAAGCCACGAAAAAGAATGACGCACACACAACTGCAAAATTCTTATTTGAGAATGTCTTTACAAGATATGGATTGCCTATAGAGTTAGTGAGCGATCGTGGAACTCACTTTCTAAACCAAGTCAGATTACAGATTGGAACCTTAGAACAGAAGTGAGTGATACCGCTTGACTTCCCTAACGGCATTCCGATTGAGGTTTGTAACCCTAGACCCTATGAAACGCATGCAACGGAAGACCGGAAGATCTTGGGTCAGACTAGTCATGTTACGTCTACACCAACCCACTCGGGCTTGGCTATGGACAATTGTCAATCAAAAGAACGACAGGAGATCTTCCCTGGGGCTTCCTGCAAACTAGAAGGGGCAGCTACCCAACTGCTAGGGTAGATGAACACAATCAGCGGTCAGGTGGGTTGCATCAACGGCCAAATGAGCACAACACCCTGCGGTGCTCATCCTTCCAAACTTGCTGTAGACTGGCCTAGATTAAAGATAAATAACGAATCACTTCCTAATGGGCAGGTCACGCAAGTGTTGGATCTCCCTTCTTTTCCAAAGCAGAGCGTCCAATGGACGTCTCAAACCCAACCACGAACGAGTCAACCACAACAGAGGAACCCAGACCGACAACACCACCAGGCAAGGCAAAGAAAGCAGAAGTATCAACATCACAGAACAAGTGGCACGAAACAAATATGGGTGCCAAAAGGACAGCAACCACAGGCTATTGGCAACACTGGAGACGAGAACAGGACAAAGTTTCAACAGAAGCAGAGTCAGCATCCAAAGTCCCCTCGATCTTCTTTTACAAGTACCAATACTCGACAGATTTGGATCGCCAAGAAGTATCTTATCAATCGACCCACACCCATGCAGATTTGGGTACCCAAACAATGTATTATAGCCCAACCCTCAAGCCATGTAATATATACCCCTCAGAAATCTTTCCATCCTTCAATACCACCAAACCCGATACCACTTTTCGTCCCTCAGCAGAAACACACCACCCACTCAAAGACTCTTAGGAAATGGATACCGAAACGTATCCAGACGTCTTCTTGTACCATCGTATCTAACAATTCTCCCACCCCGTTTAAACTCCACCCTTGTACTAATTCACCTTCAACCAAACCCCACATCATGTATAATAAAAGCTCATCAAGAATTGTAGGCATAATCTGAACCATGTAGGTGTCTAGAGACCTGCATTAGTTTTGCAAATAATCATTGCATCAATCACTTCACGACACTTGGCTACACGGGTTACACATCGGTTATGGAAAGGGATTGCGGTCTCACCTTAATGGGATCATAATTAATTTCCATACTAATGTGTTAATATTTTGTAGCAGATCTTTTCCATTAGCTCATCAGTCATCATGCAAACCGAAGCAGGACCATCAGAAGCTGGCCTCAGTGCACCGATGGCCACTATTGGAGAATTACTAGCGGAATCTTATCCGACGATGCAACCACCAGAGTTTCAAGGTTTTCCAGGACCCATGCCCATCGATGATCCTCCTAGAGGATATACCGAGAAGATTCATCGTAACTCTCATTGGTTTCAAGGCCTAGCAGGACCATTAGCAGAGCTGATTTCATATTTGAGGCCAATTTGGCATTTGATCTTCGCACATGGGCCAAGTACCAGTTCTTTTCACGAGAATTTGAAGGACTGCAGAATACACAAGATTTAACGCACGTTTGGGCACGAGCAGGATTTACAGAGTATTTTAGCGACCCTCTGCCTAAACCCGATTTTTACAGATGTTTTTACTTGGTAACCACCTTAACAGCTTCAGAAAACAAGGATCTACCTGGCACATTCATGTTACCATCCTTGGTAAATGATCCTCCATTCAGAAGGTTTTATTTGTCTAAAGATTTAATTCGCGCAGCTCTGAAAATACATGGAACACACACTCCGACGGAGAGAGAACGGCTAGTCCCAGAGCAGATGAAACGTGGTGACGTAACTAAGTGGGAGGATATTTCTGCTATAACACCTGAGCTTTCCAAGCCATTACGGATATGCATGCAGCACTTTGCTTTCCCAGCTCAGGATCGTTTTACCATGCCCCACAAGAGAATCTGGTTTGGATTATACTTAGCATGTACTGGACCTCAAACGGTTGATCTAGCTAGCTGGATAATTGATCAGCTCTATTTGGCACAACATAGATGGGAGCGAAAGAAGGTAATCAATGGGTGCTGCACCCTCACAAGGATTATATACATGTGCTTGGCATATGATTTACCCATAGAGCGTGCCATGACCAGTGAGGAACTGAAAGCATTTAAGGGCACCACTAGGAAGGCTAGAAAGTCTAGCAAAGGCAGAGCCGGAAAGCGGATGAGAGGTACTATCCCATGCCTACAAGTCCCAGAATCACCCTCTCCACAACCATCTCCAGAGCAGTCACCAACAGCAGCCGCTCCCACGGTACCACCAATTCGTATACGGTTATCAAGACCAGTTACGCCGGAGGGCACCACCAGTACTGTTGCCCCCAAGCAGCCACAACCACAGAACCTATCACCACAGCAGCTGAACTTCCCACCACTATTGGTGCGGAAGCTTTCTCTTTTCCAATACCCCATTTAGAACCAGGACAAGCAGAGCCACTGGACCAAACTTTTGATTTTGAGATGCCCGATGCATTCTCCAATGAGTTCCAGTTTTCAGAAGGACAATTGTTTTCTCAAGAATTTGAAAGGCCTAGCTACCCTACCACACCTAGGGATCAGCCACAAGGACAGATCGTGTCCAGCTCTGATGACGAAAGAACAGCAACCGATGACGACGAAGGAGACGACGAAGCTAGCCAGGGAACACATGAATCCCAAGAGCATGAACAGACAGATGGCCAAGGCCAACAAACAGACACACATGGCGATACAAGTACCCATGAAGATGAAACTTACGAAGCAGCAGCTTACACACTAGCTATCAAGAAGCTGTATAGAACTATGGAAAAAGTTTGGGCACGCAAAAAGCTGACAGAGGAAGAGAGTCAAACAATAATAGAACAAGAACTGGTCACAGGCGGATTCGAAGACGCATACATCAAAGGATTCAAAGAATTAGTCAAATCAATCGGCTCCAACGAAGCACTCAGGTACTTGCAAAGAAAGCCACTACCACAGTTCGACCCACGCAGAGTACGACTACTTTCAAAGCCCGGCGAATACATTCGTGTACCAGCCGGAGCACAATCTTTAGAACAAGCCAGGGAGGCACGCCTCGTCCCCGAAAGTTCGGTGGCTGTAGAAACCATTTTTGTAGATTCCCCACCCCGCGCTACAGCTGTACATACCTCAGTAGTCACTGAAGTATCGACCACCCCAACCGCTCCTCCATCACCGCCCATCCCTCCAGCCTCCCCTATTCACCCTCCTTCCCCCCGCCTATCATCTTCATTCGTCGGTGGCGTAGCAGAAATCGCCTTTACGACCACTCACCCCACAATTCCCGCGCCCATTAGCCCTAGTCTACCCCCTCCCACACCCACCTTTCTATCCAACCCATTCCTTCATCAATCTTTTCCATCTTTCCCCACAACTCCAAGACCCCTTTTCCCATTCCCCCCGCCCTTAACCTTCTCTCCCATCTCACCTCCCCGACCCACTGTAACCCCTCTTTCCCCTTTCCACCAAGCTGCTCCAGCCAGCCCCCCTGTAAATTACCCCTCAACCTTTGTAAATCCCGTATTTACACCAGCACGAGTACCCACGATCACACCCATATTCACGGTCACCGCATGAGATACGTCCACTGACATGGACATCTCACCACCCACTGCACCATCACTCACTTCACTCACGGCACAAACATTTTTAGGCACATCACAATTTTCAACAATCACTAAATCATCCACCTTCCCACCCCCATTCCCCATTCCCGTTGCATCTACACCAACTGCATCTTCATTTAGCACCCCATTAATACTATCACCCACTGTAGATAATGCATTCCGACAGATGTTCATGTGTATGACGCAAGTAAGAGATGAGTTCACATCTCTTGGTGATAATTATCAGCAGCTGCAGAGGACAACCAATGACTTACAGTCGCAGCTTAATTTATTGTCTATTGAGAATGCCTCTCTGAACACCCGATACCAGGAATTATGCGAGGCTTATCACAAATTGGAACTAGAAAGCGAAGAAAAGACCAAGGAAGCCACTGCTGACCTGGATAACTTATTAAGAGCCCAGACAGTCCGCAATGCAACGCTAACACGAAACATGGGCTTACTACGAAGACACCTAGCAGCCGCCAAGGAAGAAAACCAGCGCTTACAGGATCAGAACCGAGAAAACTTAGAAGCAGCGCTCGACCACCCAGACCAACCACTCAGTCCTAGCAGGTTCAAAGCCATTCCTTCAGACTCGATGAGGATGCTGCTAGACGATCATGTAAGATTACTAGATGAATACGACCGCATGAACGAGGAGTTACAGAAACTCAAAGAAGATCACAAATTACTCCAGTTACGAGAACCGGCACACCAAGACATACCAGCACCTGTGGACCCCTCTCCTGACCTCCTAGAGGAACTCCACTCATTACGGGCCCAGGTATCGACCCTTGAATCAAGGATTGCAGTATATGAAGCGCCACCAAGGCCAGATTCCCCACCTGAGCTTCCAACTGAGGAAGAAACGGTCACCATCCCGGTGGAGGAAACGTTTGAAGAAGCGTACGAGCCACAACCCATCCCAGGCGGACGCGTCACGGCCGAAGGTCAGATGACGTACGAACTTCCGACCCCCGCGTGGATGAAAACTATTGAGGAACTTGGAACAACGCACTCAGCTAGAGTAGAGGCACAATTACACGCCATGGCGATGATAGAAGAAAGAATATTACAGTCTCCATTCTTTGCTCATTTGGCCCCGCGACGATACATATCTGGGCATGAGCTATAGTATAAATCGTATTTCATGTTAATGGCCGAATACCAGTTAGCCATTGAGAAAGAGACAGGTAAGAAACCATCGCATGCAACTCAATTCGAGGCGGATGATTTGCCACTAGATGCACAGAAAGGAAGGATCTATCAACCAGAGTGGCGAAAAGATTTACTACAGCAGTATCCAGAGATGATGAGTACATGGGTAAAGGCACCTTTGCATTTGAAGTACAATCCGTGTTGGGGACCAGTGCCACGACGCCGCTCCTGGACTGCCTTTGCTATTAAGGTACAAAACAATAAGTAGTGCCAAGACTGGTTGAATTACCCCTATTTTAAGCCACCCATTGAGTTACCAACTGTTGGCTACATGATGGCTACAATTCGCCACTGGCTCCCTAGATTAAAGCATATGGATGATATAGCGGCGCATATGACTGTCAAAATCTTTGACATGATGCAAATGATTTTTAAAGTCTTCCGACGCGTCAAGGCACCACATGTCAACACCCCGGGCTTTGAGCATGGCAATTTCGATCTGGTATATAATATGAGTACAACGCCATCGCTACGGGTGTGTTATGCCTGGCACTGCAGAATAAAGTACCTACCGGCGTGCTACAAGCAGACGTTCGAAGAGATGTTCACAACCGGCTTCTGGGAATACCATTCAGAGGTATTCATAAGCAGGCCTACACATTTATTACAATGATTTGCCTGTGAACGAATGGTCTATTCCACACACTATCAGCTCCCGCCACCGGAAGAACCGCAACCAATCGACTGGGAGAAACTCGAGGCAGACCTGGCCCGAGGCATTCGTATCTCCGAGCACACCCTCGCTCAAGACCTCCTACAGAACTATATCCGGCAGACCTCACAGCACGGTTCTGTCAGGGACGACAGAAGCGAGAGGGAGGGGGGTGTTGGAAGCAGCCAGAGGCACAGACGACACGGAAGCATGTAACGACAGAGCAGGGAGCCAGTCAAATCGTTTTTCAAAGAATTATGTTTTCAAATACTTTCCAAAAACCTCCAACAGTGATTTTTATCACTATTGTAACATATGTAACATAGAAAACCCCATTTTGTAATCCATAGCTCCATTTTGTGCAAGCCGAGGAGTCCTCGAGCTTGAGGAGCTTGGGTAGAACAAGCGTATCAATTTTTGTTATTTTTAGACATCGTTTACCCTTCCAAATAGCATCTAGGACCTAATTTTTAACTATGCCGGTCACTAGATATGAAACCGGTCAAACTAGTCTAGAAACTATAAAAAGAGCTAGAGAGCTCATTTTTGAGGTTAGCTTGTTTGAGGTTAGAGTTCTTTTGAGCTTGTAATAGTGTTCTTGAGTAATAGAGTTGATTTCTCACCTTCCATTGTGTCTTGCTTGTCTCTTCGTAGTGTGTGTGTATGTGTGTGTGCATTTCTATGCTTCTCACCTTCACTCTCACTTCATCTCACGTTCACGATCTTCATATCACTCCTATCTCTTCCGCGGATTGACAATTAAGGAGGTGAAGCTTCTTAACATGGTACTTACCATTGTGCTAGAGCAACAACTGGTGCTTGCCTGGGAGCTAGTTCCTGCAGCCTCGGCCATATTGAAGGGACTGGTCACCGGTTCTGTGAGAATATACAAATGAATGTTAACATTGCAAATGGACACCAAGTGGTCACGTGTCCCCATTACAACATTAACATGAGGTTTTAGTGATATGTTAGTTAGTCAGTGAGTGCTCGGTGATTGTGGGTGTAGTTAGTGGATGGATTGTCCTAAAAGCTAAATGGAAAGATGCAGAGTGAGAATGATGCTGTTAGTAGGTGGAGGTGAATTTACAAGTGGGGTCGGGGGGTTTATTACAAACTTTGGGCAGCCAAACACAGTGGATGGCTTTCGGTTTTGGTTTGGTGGAGACTCTTGAGGGCTTTGTGAGAGTATCTGCTTGGAAATGAGGCTTTTTAGGGACCCATTTACAAGTGATTCTACTCGTGCTCATGGGTGAATATGTGTTCGTGCGTGATGTATAAGAGTGGATATCAGCTGTTCGAGTGAGTGAACCATGTTGCACAGGGTGTGGTCTTTGTGTATCTATTTGAGCCCGCAAGCAAGCCTTAGGCACCCAAATTTGTCCTGATTGTGGGTCAACCTTCATCGACTTCTTGGGTACCCAGATAGATTTTACTTTCAAAGAAGATTCTTTGGAAGACTTCTTATTAGTGTCGTGTCGTTGATCACTAATAGGGAGCTGGGTTGGTTGTTGTACCTTGACCGCCATAGGATGCTCGCCTTTCCACAACCACATTTGTTTTGGTGGTTGAGACACCGTGCTTAGTATTTTCTTTTGGCTTCGAGCGTAGTCGTCTGCTTCTTCTGCGTTTGATCCACCTTTGGTTGCTGCATCCCAATGGCTTTTGGAAAAGAAGGGAGTTCCATCATGTCCTTGACTTCTTTGTCGAGATAATCATCCCTCTACATCACATAGTTTTGGACAAGAACAACATGGTCATCTTCTTGTGTACTCCTGGAAGGACTAGGAGTGTGTGCCTTTCCTAGTTCCTCGAGCGATTCATTTTCTAACTCAATTGTAATGCGATTCTGATTTACCCAAATTTGAAGAAGTCCACTTCTTAAGTTTAGGTTGACTGCATGATCATAGATCCAGTCTTGACCCAAGACAAGAGGTTCAGTGAGATCCTCGTCTTGACACACTAGCACTTTAACTGTCATTAAAACATCTTGAATGTTGAGGGGAAGTTTCACCTACCCATGCAAGGGGTTTCCACACCTCCCAATCCTATGAGATATGCTTCTATAGGATTGACATTTAATTTCAACTTTTGACAGTAAGAAAATTTAACAGCACTAGTGGCTGCACCTGAGTCAATCAAGGCCCTTACATTCCTTGCACTCTTTCCTTGTCCTATTTCTAAGGTTACAAAAGGACGTCGATCAATTATTCTATGAGAACTATTACTTGAAACTTCGCACATAGCCATATGACATCCTGGATCTGCATACACCTCTATCCTAGGCTGATCTCTACCCTGTCTTCTCAACTTCATCCTTCGGATGCGTTCCAATGCCTCTGCCTGTGCCTCTTCTTGGATTCACTTTTCCTCTTCTTTGCATTTCTTGGCAGTGTTGAGTCAATTTAGCATCTCTTAAGTCAGGGGTTCTTGATATAAATTGACTCTGCATCCGCTAATGTAGTTTGCCAGGATGTCACCTTCTAGAGTGGCTAATTGAATTGCTCCACTTGTGGAGATCCCATTGATAATCATGGGTCCATAGCCTCTCTTCTCTAATTTCCGTGCATGCTGCTTCAAGGTGTAGACTAGTACTAGATCTCCTACTTTCAAGCCTTTATCTTTAACGTGGGCATCAAAGTAAGCCTTCTATTTTTTCTTACCTGCATATATTCCTGCTGCCGCTCTCAGTCTTGTTTCACCTAGTTGTTCCAGATAAAAAATTCTAGAGGAGAGCTCATGCCCTGTCCACTCATGCTCTTGTGCTACTTTCAATATAGGTATCAAGAAGTCCAACGGTAGCATAGCATTTTGGCCAAACACCATCTGAAAGGGGGTGGCTTGGAGTACCGTTTTATAGGCAACTTTGTATGCCCAAACAACATGATGTAGTTGTTTGTCCCAATCAGAGCGTTTATTATTCACTAGTTTTGTCAATACATTGCATAGAATCTTATTGGCGCTCTCAGCCTGGCCATTAGCTTGTGGGTGATAGGGGGCAGACTTCTTGTGTACTACCAAGAAATCTTGGAGAAGATTTTCAATAACCTCATTCAAGAAGTGGGTGCCTCTATCACTTACCAGCTCTATAGGTAGCCCGTATCTAGTGAACACATTCTCAAATAAGAACTTAGCAGTCGTCTGAGCATCGTTCTTGGTTGTGGCTTTTACTTCTACTCATTTGGTTAGATAATCAGTGGCTACAATAATGTATTCAGCATGGGAACTCTTAGCTGGGGGATTAATAGGACCTACAAAGTCTATTCCCCACTTAGAGAATGCCCGCCCACCCATAATAGGTTTTAAAGGCATCTCATCTTTCCGTATGGGATACTGAGTTTGCTGACAGACATCACACCTCTTCACATAGGTATGTGCATCCATGTGAAGCGTGGGCCACCAAAGACCTGCAAACAGTATAGCCTTGATCACTCGATCTGGTCCAAAGTGTCCTCCTGCTACACCTTGGTGAGCAGTTTCCAAGATCTTGAGATATTCACTCTCATGGACACATAGTCTCAGGTAACCATCTTTACCGCGCTTGTATAAATGATCACCAATAAGTGAGTAGTCTAGGGCTTCCTGCTCTAAACTTCTTTGCCTCATCAGGGTCATATCTTGAGGGAATGGTTTCTTCCTCAAGAAGGCTACTAGTGGTTCACTCCAATCTGGCACTATGGATACTTGATAAAGAGTGGCATGTTCCACAGGTGGTTTAGTGCAACAGACTGGGCATTCCTTACACAACTTGTGTACATCTGCTTCCATAGTTGGCCAATGCACTCTGAATCTCCTTAGTGTCTGTAGGGTCCTCTGCTTTGAGTAGTGTTGCTCAAATGCACCTACATGTGCTAATTGCAACCATTTTGCGTACTCGTCCTCTTCCACAAAACAAGCCAATATCCCTTGATCTATCTATTTGTACATACTTCCTTCCATGATATGGTACTTCTGGGCTTTTACTACCTCCCTATCTTGAGTGTTTATGATTGGGTGGTTAGGCCCGTATGTCAATATTGGTACTAATGGCTTAGCCCACTGAGGTACAACTTCCAAATTAAACAAGTAAGCATAAGGAAGGTCATCTGATACTCCTTGCGGTGCTTCTCCAGATGTGAGTCTTGAGAGGTGGTCCGCTCTCAAGTGAGTCTTACCTTTCCTCACCACGACTTCAAAGTCATACTCCATTAGTAAGAGGAACCATCTTACTAATCTACCTGTATTGCATGGCTCGTTCACGAGATATAACAATGCTTGATGGTCAGTAAAAAATTTAAACTTATTTGCAAGCAAATAGTGCCTAAACTTCTTAACTGCATATACCATGCATAATCCTTCTCTTTCAGTGGTTGTATAATTCCGTTCAGCTGCATTCAATTGTCTACTAGCATCGGCAATTGGAAGATCCATATGACCTTCACCTGTAGGTTGTGCAAGTACACATCCAATAGCATAATTGGATGCGTCCACATGCACATGAAATGGCTTGTTCCAATCTGGTGTGATCAAGATTGGTGCTGAACACAATCTTCTTTTGAGTTCGTTGAAAGAGTTTTCACATTCATCAGTCCACTCAAAGTTAGTCAAACGTCCGTACAGAGGCTTTGCAATGATGGCATACATGTGTATAAACTGTCGGTAATAACCACAATGCCCCATGCAAGCTTGTACTTCCTTGACATTCTTTGGCCTGGGTAGTTCTGCGATGGCTGTAACTTTCTCTTCGTCAGTGGATATGCCGTTCTTTGACACTATGTGTCCTAGAATCTTGCCTTGCCTAACCATGAAAACACACTTTTCTGGGTTCAGGCATACTTGATATTCTCTACATTTTTCAAAGATTTGCCTGAGTTCAGGTATATGTGTTTGTCTAATGTTGGAATGAGCACAAAGATCGTCAACAAAGACCTCTAAGTTCTTGCTCAAGAACTCTTTAATCACATGGCACGTCAATCTTTTGAAGGTTGCTAGAGCATTGGTAAGCCCGAATGGCATTACCCGAAAAGCAAATATGCCCCACTCTGTTGCAAAAGCTGTCTTATGCTGATCTTTTGGGGCTATGGCTACCTGATTGTAGCCCGAAAATCCATCAAGGAAGCTATACACTTCCTTTCCTGCTACTCTTTCTAGTAGATGCTCAGTGATAGGAAGCGGATAGTTATCTCGAATAGTGGCTGCATTAACCTTCTTCAAGTTAATGCACACATGTAGCTTTCCATTCTTCTTGGGCACCACTACAATGGGGGATACCCACTCAGTGTGCTCAATTTCATAGATGAATACAGCTTCAACCAAGCGATCTATCTCCTCCTTGATCTTAGCAGCGTAGTTATCGTTATAAGTGTATGGCTTCTGCTTGGAGGATTTGGCATCTGAGGTCATGGGGATAGTGTGTGAGCATATGTCAAGGTCTATGCCTTTTAAGTCCTTGTAACTCCAAGAAAATACATCTCTATACTCCCTTAGCAAGGCTATCAACTCCTGCTCTTCTTCTTCCGTCAGGTCATGTCATATGTAGGTGCACATTTCTTCTCCTTCCTCTATGGCTACAACTATTTTCTTGGTGGTTTCTTTGTTATCATAGGCCTCCCCTGATTGCGCCTCACGTTTAAGCATTCTTATCATGACTCTCCTATCATCTATTTCGTACTTCTTAAAATTTTCAGGGACGTCAAACAAAGATTCTTCTTCTTCTAGTGTGACTTATCTCTTCTTTCTTTTCTTTCCTTCATCCTTCGGGGTCACTTGTGTGGTTAACCTTATGTCATTTGTGAGCTCTCCATGTCTCTGAGGGTGAGCTTCCACTTCGTAGAAGTATTCTTCATCTGATGCAAATGGTGGGTCCATAATGATTGACTCTAAATCGGAGTCACTTGCATCCTCAAATGCATCAGGGCTAGGTTCGCATTCTTCTAAAACTGCATTTCCCATGATTGGTTCTCTTGAGAAGATTGAAATGTCATAGCCATCCTCGTCACAGTGGGGTGTCCATTGTTCCTCATTGATGGCTACATCCATTGTTGCTAAAATTTCTGCCCAGCCATGAGGTTCAAATTCTTCATCAGGAAATATTACAGGTGCGTAGGCTGGGTCTTGAATTGATCTATGGGTTTCTTTTGCACCTATCTCTCTGGCCTTTTCTCTCTTCTCTTCTTCTACTGCTACTTTACACATCCATAAGTGAGTGTCTTCATGCATCCATGAGGATCCTGATCCTATGGAGTGCACAGACTCCGTGTCATCCTTGGCTCTATGGATGGGATTCCATTGAATAGCCGGTACATCTCTATGAGAGTAATCCTTGAGATTGACTTTGGTTGTAACACCTAGGTGTTGAAAATACAAAGAATTGGTTCCCCAATCCTGTACCACTTGCAATTGTCGCATAAATGGTCTTCCCAAAATCATCTCATAGGCCTGGTTCTTGCTAAAGTTACAGATAGCAAATGTGTGCTCAAACTCTACACCACAAGTAGTGAGAGTTATTCCTTCTAGCAAGCCTAAGGGTCTTTCTATGTGACCATCAGCCATCTGCAATTTCATTCTCGTTGGCCTAAGTGCTGGTTTGCCCCAACGCTTCCATAGGGAAGTGGTAGCAATTGCAATTCCTGTGCCTGAGTCCAGAATTGCCTTGGTTGTGTACCCTTGGTGGGTAATGGGAAGATAGGTGTTTCCTTCTTCTGCTTCACTCATGTCTCCTATCTTGTCCAAGGGTATTTCTGGCACTGTTCTATGAGATCCTACCTGGGAACGCGGTTTCGCTATCTCTGGTACCTGTTTGGTTACATGTTTCCACAGTTCTGGTCTAACCTTGAGTAGCTCTTCTAAAGTGAGGTTGCACTGCACTTTAGTGTTCTTTACTACCTCCGTATTCCTAGGTATGACTGAGTCTTCGTTTCGTACCATGACCATGGGTGCTCTCATGCAAGTAGACTTTGCTTCCCATGGGCCTGTGAAGTGGGGTAATTCATGTAAAGAATTAGACTCGAAGTCTAATCTCTCTTGAGATTGTGCACTCTCCTGCTCTCCATAAATGGATGGGATGTCTTGTGGGAATTGGTCATGCGCATCATTCACAAGTTCAATAGGAGGAGGGACTTCACTCTCTTTTGCCCATTTCTCTTCTTGAATTTCTCGCAAAAATGCTGGTGTGTACCGATTCATAGAAGAAGATGTGTCTGGTTCTGTGGAGTTAGGCACATAGGCTTCCTGGGCAAGAAGGCTTACTCTTCCACTTGCCTTGCCCTTATTTGGAGGGGTGGGTTCCTTTTCTGATTGTGCAATTAGCCTCTCCAATCTTTCTAGCAGTCCATCAAAGTGCAACTGCGTCTTAGCTGAACTAGAGATGTTAAAGAGGCGACTGGCTTCAAACATGGTTTGAGCCAATTTCACCATCTTAGCACAGATTTTAGTTCGTTCAAGCTCTAGTTCCGCTCTAGGGTAACACTTTTCATGATCGGTTACGTTTGGCCGTTCTTGGATTCTGGCCTGATATGCCTTAAGCATCATATTTAGGTCCTCAGGAGTAGGATCTGCTAGTACTGATCCTACTCTAAGGGGTGGTGGGGTCGCATGAAGCGGATTGGAAGGTGGTGGATCGGATGGAGATGGGAATGGTGGAGGGGGGGGAGTGTGAGAGGGAGGTTGAGATGTAAGTTCAATTATCTTGGCTCTTGTTTCTCTTAGGCTTTCCTCGAGTTCACTCATCTTCTTTGCCCATTGCCTTTTCATTCTTTCACGGCTATCTCTCCAAGCTCTAGTCCTCTTCTTGGTTAAGCTCTTTGTCTCACTAACTTCGGAGCTCTTTTCTTGGCCTACTCCTTGGTTCTGCTGCAAAGCTTGAGCTCTGGTGACCACTTGCACTGGTGCAGTGGACGTCACACTCCCTGTGGAGTCTACCACTAACCCAATAACGTTGATAGGGGTGATTTTTGGCATGTTATTGGGGTTTTTGGGCAATCTCGTAAGAGATGCTCCTTTCCACAATCTTGACAAAAGCCTTGAATTGTTACCGATTGGGGTTGTGTAGGTGCAGGCATAGGGCAATCACGAATGAGGTGATCTCCCTGACATCTATAGCATGGTCCTCTAGGAAATGGGGGTCTTACTTGCCTAGGTTGAGGTCTAGAGTTGGGGTTTGCGTACATGACGTTTGCGTATTCTGGCTCCCAACTAGGTTCACTTGGTTCTTCACTATAGTAGGACTCACCATGTTCAGGAGACTGCATGTAGTAAGCCTGAGGGCTATCAATATGTGTACTCTCCCTCTCTCTCTCTCTCTCTTTTTTTTTCTTTTTCTATGTTTTTTCTTTACTAATATGTTCTTTGTTTGGTTTTGCAAGAGATTTTGGGATCAAATCTTTGGAAATTCGACGAAGAAGAACTTCAAGTGGATTTTGATGATCGTGTCAAACAATTCTCTCTCTCTCTCTCTCTCTCTCTCTTTCCCTCTCCTTCCCCCTCTCTCTCTCTCTCTAAACACACCTCTATTTTTATAGATCTGACGCTTTGGTAAGTAGATCGCACATATTGTATCACTCTCTTTTTGCTTTTCTAATATCTTCTCTCTTTAGTTTTGCAAGAGATTTTTGAGATCAAATCTTTGGAAATTCAACGAAGGAGAATTTCAAGTGGATTTTGACAACTTTGATTCAAAAATTACATAAATGTAAGTAAAACATATAACACTCTTTTATCTTTCTTTATATTTTTGTTCTCTAATATCTTCTCTCTTTATTATTGTTTGAGAGAGAGAGAGAGCGAGAGAGAGAGAGAGAGGGATACATGCATATGCATACATGCATGCATATGCATACATGCATGCATATGCATGCATATGCATACATGCATGCATATGCATACATGCATGCATATGCATACATGCATGCATATGAATACATGCATGCATGCATATGCATACATGCATGCATATGCATACATGCATGCATGCATATGCATACATGCATGCATGCATATGGATACATGCATATGCATACATGCATGCATATGCATACATGCATGCATGCATATGGATACATGCATATGCATACATGCATGCATACATGCATGCATGCATGCATATGCATACATGCATATGCATACATGCATACATGAATACATGCATACATACATGCATGCATGCATACATGCATGCATGAATACATGCATGCATGCATATGCATACATGCATGCATGCATACATGCATACATGCATGCATGCATATGCATGCATGCATATGCATTCATGTATACATACATGCATACATACATGCATGCATGCATATGCATTCATGTATGTATGCATATGCATGCATGCATGCATGTATGTATGCATGTATGTATGTATGCATGCATGTATGTATACATGCATGCATGCATATGCATACATGCATACATGCATGCATGCATATGCATACATGCATGCATGCATATGCATACATACATACATGCATGCATACAGACATGCATGCATACATACATACATGCATACATACATGCATGCATGCATATGCATACATGCATGCATGCATGCATATGCATACATGCATGCATATGCATACATGCATGCATATGCATACATGCATGCATGCATGCATATGCATACATGCATGCATGCATATGCATACATGAATGCATATGTATACATGAATGCATATGCATCCATGCATATGCATACATACATGAATGCATATGTATACATGAATGCATATGCATACATGCTTAAGCATGCATATGCATATGCATACATACATGAATGCATATGTATACATGAATGCATATGCATATGCATACATACATACATGCATACATGCATACATACATGCATACATTCATACATGCATGCTTGCATATGGATACATGCATGTGCATACATGCATGCATGCATATGCATACATGCATGCATGCATATGCATGCATGCATGCATATGCATACATGCATGCATATGCATGCATGCATGCATATGCATGCATGCATGCATATGCATGCATGCATGCATATGCATGCATGCATGCATGCACGAGGGATATGCATATGCATACATGCATGCATATGCATACATACATACATGCATACATGCATACATGCATACATGCATATGCATACATGCATGCATGCGTATGGATACATACATATGCATACATGCATGCATGCATATGCATACATGCATGCATGCATGCATATGCATACATGCATGCATGCATACATGCATGCATACATACATATGCATACATGCATATGCACACATGCATATGCATGCATATGGATACATGCATACATGCATGCATATGCATACATGGATATGCATACATGCATACATGCATGCATGCATGCATGCATATGCATACATACATACATGCATGCATATGCATGCATGCATACATGCATGCATGCATATGCATACATACATACATGCATGCATACATACATATGCATACATGCTTAAGCATGCATATGCATATGCTTACATGCTCAAGCATGCATATGCATATGTAAGCAAGCAAGCATATGCTTACATATGCATACAAGCAAGCATGCATATGTATACAAGCAAGCATGCATATGTATACAAGCAAGCATATGCATACAAGCAAGCATATGCATATGTATATGTATATACAAGCAAGCATATGCATATGTATATGTATATGTATACATGTATGCATATGCATATGCATACATGTATGCATATACATACATGTATGTATACAAACAAGCATATGCATATGTATATGTATACATGTATGCATATGCATATGCATATGTATACATGAATGCATATGTATACAAGCTTAAGCATGCATATGCATACAAGCGAGCATATGCATACAAGCAAGCATATGCATACAAGCTTAAGCATGCATATGCATACAAGCAAGCATATGCATATGTATATGTATATACAAGCAAGCATATGCATATGTATATGTATTTGTATACATGTATGCATATGCATATGCATACATGTATGCATATACATACATGTATATGTACATGTATGTATACAAACAAGCATATGCATATGTATATGTATACATGTATGCATATGCATATGCATATGTATACATGAATGCATATGTATACAAGCTTAAGCATGCATATGCATACAAGCAAGCATATGCATACATGAATGCATATGCATACATGAATGCATATGTATACATGAATGCATATGCATACATGAATGCATATGTATACATGAATGCATATGTATACAAGCTTAAGCATGCATATATATATATACATTGGATGAGATGAGATCTTCATATTGCATCAGATGGGATCTCCACGTACACCTTGGGGTGCACATGATCATGATGAATCGAAGATATATCATATCCGTAATGGAGCTCCAGTTATGGATGCGACAGGGAAGTCAATGCGACAATGGATACGACAACTCTGCTCTATCGAATTCGGTCATTCAGTAATGCTAAAATGGGCCGAACAGGATAGAGACTCTAAAAATCATATCACACAATGCATATATGAAGAGTACCGGCCAGCACTTGGCAATCCTGTTGTGAGTTCCGATTGGATACAAGATACAGCACGCGAGGTCATGTCACATCGACGATCGGAAGCTCACGATGCTTTCAAAGCAGGCTTACCCAAGCCTATATGGCTAGACACCGAAGAATGGGAATCGATTCAGGATGAACATCAACATACTCCTGATCGGTATCATCAACAAAGAGATGCGGCGGCCATACGGTTAGATACGGTTGGAACGTCGCATTTAGGTAGCGGCGGATACGACAGTATGCGCTACCAATTTGTAAGTATGATGTTAATTATTGAAGTTGTTTGTGTTAAGTATATTATGTATATTCATCTAACATTTTGCATATTTACTATAGGAGTTGGCAGTGGGTCGTCCTCCAACGCGAGCTGAAGAATCGTATGGATATCGACATGGACTGACTGCATTGTTACAAGACTTAGAGGGACGTGGTGCAATCGTCTCATGGGAGAATATTCTTGATTAGGTAAAGTTATATCTTGGTTTTGTGTTTCTAGTTGTTATTTATAAATGTCATGTTAATTGGTCTTATTTTATACATATGTTTTGTTGCAGGATTGTAGGTGTAAATATTTTGATCAATGCCACAATTTTGTATCACACTCGCATACGACAATGATGAACCATAATTTTGTATTCGATTCCTATATGGAAGTGTTTTGTCACATTGCCACAATTTTGTATTACACTCCTATATGGCAATGATGTACCATAATTTTGTATTCGATTCCTATATGTAAGTGCTTTGCCACACTTTTGTACATTTTTCATTTATGGAATATACGACTTTCTGTACATGAATCTTTGTTCATTTTTGTTCATATAAGTTTATGTTTTGGTTGCCATTAGAGTACATAACACATGTACTTAGTTGGGCAGAGTGTATTGTCTTTTGCTAAACAACATCATGCTTTAGCAAAAGACAACACACTCTGTCCAAAAAAATTTGTGCAGGTATGGTCGTCGGTATACGCGTCGGTAGGTCCAGTATGGTCGTCGGTATACGCGCCGGTACACCCAGCGGACGTCGGTATAGACGTCGGTATATGCATCGGAAATACCGTCGCTTATACCGACGCCTATACCGACGCTTATACCGGTGCCCATATCGGCGCTTTGGTTCCGACGCCTACACCGACTGCAACACCGACGTCGCGAAGAATTCACGCCCGTTCATTTGCCTCGATAGCAACCTCGGTATACCCTCGATATGTTGTAGTGCTGGAGGTGTGATTGGTCCAATAAAATCAAGACCCCATTTCTGAAAAGGTTCTAAAGGTAAGACAGGCTGGAGAGGAAAGAAATGGTGTTGTAAAGGCTGTCCAGACCGTTGACAATTGTCACACTGTTTGACAAACTGAGATACATCTCTGTACATGGTAGGCCACCAAAGCCCACTTTGCAGAATTTTCCGGTGCGTTAAATCTGCTGCAAAATGTCCACCGGAAGGTATGGAATGTGCCAGATCGATAACTGAGTTTACTTCATGTGGAGGAATACAACGAAGTAAGACTCCAGTGTGATCCATATAATACAATTCTCCAGCAATCAACCGGAATCTGCGACTGTAAACTGCAATTTTCCTACGCATTACAGGAGAAGTCTGAGCAGGAAGACATCCATCAGTAAGAAAGGCTAATAACTGATCATAGTAATTAGATGTCACAGGAGGTTCTACAGATTCATCATTAGTTGGGTCAGTAACATAAATTGCAGGTGTGGTGTCATCAACACCGACCGGAGCTTCACCGGAATCCAACCGAGAAAAGAAATCTGCTAATGCATGTGCAGTTCCGGGTCGATGAATTACTTCGTAATCAAATTCTTGTAAAAGTAGAACCCAACGCGCTAAATGACCACCTAAATGCTGCTGCCGAACTAGATATACTAGCGCAACATGATCTACATGAAAGACGAATTTTCGGCGTAGCAAATAATGCCGAAATTTCTTTACAGAATATACTAAACCAAGGCATTCTCTTTCAGTTACAGAATAATTCTTTTTAGCAGGAGCAAGCCTTCTACTTGCATAATAAATAGGCCGAAACCACTTATCAGTTTGTTGCATTACGACACTCCCAATGGCGATATCTGATGCATCTACAAAAACATGAAATGGGCATTCCCAATCAGGAGGTTGTAGAATTGGAACCTGCGTTAATAAGCCTTTTAGACAATCAAATGCTGTTTGACATTCCTGAGTCCAAACAAACTGTCGAGGAGTACTGGTTATTAATCTATTGAGGGGTATTGCCAAATGAGCAAGCCACCGTAAATGTCGACCATGCCATCTGACTTGACCCATGAATCTCATCACTTCTTTCGGTGTAGTAGGCACAAGTGCTTCTAACACAGCTGCAATTTTATCTGGATCAATTTGTATGCCTTGTGCAGACACAATATGGCCAAGCAGCTTACCACATGAAACCGCAAACACAGACTTGTTTGGGTTCAGGCAGAGTCTGTAGTCATGACACTTCTCAAAGCAACACCGTAAATGATACAGGTGTGCTACCATCTTACCAAATAATGAAAAATCATCTAGATATACTTGCATGAAAGAAGTAAGATAGGGGGAGAAGATGTCTTGCATACATCGTTGAAAAGTACTAGGAGCATTTCTTAATCCAAACCACATAACTGTACAAGCAAAAACACCCCAATTCGTAATAAACGCTGTTTTTGGTATATCTTGCTCAACCATTCAAACCTGGTTATAACCACTATAACCATCAAGAAATGAATACATTTCATGCCCAGCCACTCTATCCAGCATTGTATCAAGAAATGGAAGTGGAAATGGATCAGGTACGGTGGCTGCATTCAATTTCCTGTAATCGACACATATTCAGAGCTGCTTGTTTTTCTTTGGTACGATTACAATCGGGGAGATCCATTCAGCATGTTCGACTGGAACAATGAATCCGACTTTTAATAACCTATCAAGCTCTGCCTTTATCTGTGCTGCATAGTTAGGATTCATCCTGTAGCTAGATTGTTTAATTGGTTTTGCTTCCGGTTTAAGTACGACCTGATGCTGATAGAGGCGAGGGTCTAGACCTTTCATATCGCGATAATCCCATGCAAAAACATCAGAGAACTCACAAATAAGTTGTATTAGATCTGCTTGAAATGCTTCAGACAATCCTTCCTTTATCTTGACAGGTCGTGGATTTACTTCATCTCCTAAATTATATGTGATCAACTGATCTTCGGGAACATAGAATTGATTAGGTTTTTCTGAACCATCAATTGACTGCAAAAGTTGCTGTATATCAACCTCATCCTTGACAAGAGTATCTTCTGTCTCTACTTGTTCGGTCACAGGCACCACCGTACAAACTGTCGGATTCCAGTTATCTACAACAGATTGTAGATCAACAGTCCCTGAGGAGATTAAATCTATGTCATTCTTCAAAAATTCTTCTTCATCGTCATCGGATAAACCATCTAACATGTGAACTGGTTCTGCCACATAAGTTCTAGCATGTAGTTCACAGGGCTGAATAACATCTAATTTTACAACATATTTTTGGTTGTTGTCTTTGAAAGTGAGTTCCTGTGCGGACCAATCTTGTATAATCTTAGCTTGTTTCAACCAAGGATGGCCGAAAAGAAGATTATAATCAAGACTAGATTCCGGTAGTTCTAGAACTACGAAAGTCATCTTAAAAGTTGTACCCTGCAAAGTGATTGGGACATTCCGTACAAGTCCTACTGGGTGGACTCTGGATTGGTCGGCCATTCTAACAAAAAACTGGACAGGCTCAATTTCGGTCCATCCTAACTTTTTACAAAGTGCTGCAGTAGCTATGTTTACACCGGAACCACCATCAATTAATACTTGAGTAATTTTATGATTTTTATACCATACCGTAGTTAAAAGAACCGAGTGATCCACCGTAGAGTCAGTTTCCGGTTGTACTGTCGCTGTTGCTGGAATGCAGGACGACACAAAACTACTCCTGGTACTAATGCCAGTAACTATCCAAGAGGAAGAGTAATGGATGCCTTAGATAAAATTTCCCATGCTTGATCTACTTGACTTGTACTTTTTACTGATTCTGAAGATGATGCATCTATTACCGGGGTAGAATGTTTTTCCTGCAAACCTTCATTTGCCAATGGAACTTGTGTCACCGGAATTGGATCTGGGAACACTGTAGGTTCTGTGGTGGTCCATTGACTAGCTTTGTCGTACATTCTCTGTTGTTCACGTATGCCTGGTTCAAACACTTCAGCCGCTGGTTGCAGTGGCTTACCAGATCGGGTCTGGACTACTGCAGCTTGTGTTTCTAATGGTGTGATATGAACCATATTTTTCATTGGGTTCTGACGCTCTTTTTTCCTCTGATCATATTCGGCTGCATCTTTACAGAATCTTCTGATGTGACCAAACTCACCGCAAAAATGACAGCGAGGTGGTGGCAAGGCATTACCTTCTTGTGATGTTCCTGTCTGCCAGCGATTTCCATTATAGTTGGTATTCCTCTGTCCTCTATAATTTCTATATCCTTGCTGCTGATTATTTCTCATCTGAGGTGGTACATAATGGGTGGCAGGCTGTCTTGGTTCTTGTATAATTGCATTTACTGTTGCTGTTCCCTGCACTTTGGCATTATAGGCACAGGTTTCGGTGGAATGTCCGTTGGTATTGCAGATAGCGCAATATAGCTGATTAAGGGCACAAGTGGCACTGGTATGCCCTGAATTCTTGCATGTGGTGCAGTACATCTGTCTAGCTGGATCTTCTGCAATATTTTTACTAGCTTTTAACCATTCCAGGACTTCGGTAAAACCTCCAACCTTATTCTCGAGCTGCAAAGCCATTGCAATAACCGCATCTAGCATCATAGCTCCCACACAGCGGATGATTATAATCTGTCGGAGCTGCGGAGTTAAACCATTAATAAACCATTGCGTGATGACATCGCCCGGTAGATTAGCATGTGCCGGAGGTAGTTGTCTCAAATGAGTTCTGAATAGGGTGGCATATTCTTGCACTGTTTGATTCAACTTCTGTCTATTGTTCTGCAGGTAATCAAAAATCTCGGCAGGGTTCTTCTTTAGCCAAAATCTCTGCAGAAACGCATCTCTTACTGCTTCATAGCTGCCGAAATGGTTGATATCATATTCTGTAAGCCACCTCGCTGCTTCATTAACTAAGGTTGACTAGAATACTATGGCCTTGTATGCCGGATCAGGTGGATGATTAAGTACTGCATAACTAATTTCAAAGGTTCGTACATGAGCATCAGGATCATCACCTGGAAATCCACCGAATTTTATGTAGGTAACTCCTGTTGGAACCGGACGAGGTGGAAGTAGCTGTTGCTGCTGTTGTTGTTGTTGTTGTTGTTGCCCACTCATGGTTGCTGTTGTATTGTTACTATCTCCTGAGTTCCGAGGTTGAATTTCTTGACCGTCGGAATCTGTATCGTTAGCCAGTGCACTCTCCGGCTTGATAATATCGTTCAATCTCTTTCGGATTTCAGCTTCGAATAAACTACCTTCCTCCTTGATATCAAATGTAGGGAAGCTTACTCTGAATAGTGGTGACCCGAATGAAGATTCACCAGGAAATGGTAAACTGTCACCGAGAGACTGTGAACTCTCTGTAACTAGGACCGAAATATCACTGGAATTTGTTGAGATTTCCCCAAAACAAGGTATTTTTTGGCCTTCACTGATTTCTTTGGTCAACATGCTTCTATCCTCAGACAAATTCGAATCTTGACCAGATGGTGTTAAGTTAATTGCATACTGCATCTTGGTAGACTTTGGAGTTACTATATCTTCGACAAACTATGCCGAACTTGCACCGGAATCTGCCAAAATTGCAGTACGTTCCACCAGAATGCTACCGGAATCACTACTAACGTTCTTCGCTTCCTTGACAACTGGGTTAATTAAACTTATCTGCACTTCTAGCTCCTGGGGGCATCCTTAGCAAATTAGGTATCGCCCAAGACTGTTGGTTTCTCCTATACTTCGGGTACGTCTCACCAAAACGAGTAACCGGCATATATCACGTTTGCAATACTTTGCGTACTACTCTACCTTATTGTCGATTCACAATCTATGACCACTTTCTCACAATCAATTTACAACGCTCTGGTGCCTCTTTCCCACAGATGGCACCAGTGTTAAACGCGGGTCTTGCCGTCAGAGACGTGTTTAAACATCTATTCGGGTTCTTGGGAGTGGAAGGGGTCTGTTAAACAGAGGCCCTATACTTGATTTTCCCAAATCAACTCACTCACATAACAGTCTGTTCAATAACTTTACTAACCCAACTTACTAACCAGAAATTCGGACTTCATCTAATTCATCTACTCACAGAATGTCGATTCATACACAGATTAAAACTTCCTCAGTGACTAACGCACAATACAAAGATGACCGTAACACAAACTCACAGTAATAAACTTAGCGGAACCGTGATTCAGTACTTAACTTAAGATAATCCTTACTGTAACTTAATCTTTACCGGACAGGTACAGATAATCAACAACACAGACAGAGTTTTCAAACACACCACGGAAACTACACAGACTACATCAACTAGACAGTCTGGCGACTCCTCTGGACGTCACCGAAGCGTCTTTTTTCATTGATTTATATAAAGGTTACAACATCTACGCAACAACCTTTCGGTTCGGAATATGAAAAGAGTCAGACTTTACAATTGCCAATCCGGCGGCTTATAGTGTGCAGGTACACCTATGGAGCAAAATCATAAGCTTAGTGCTTATGAAGGAGAGCCAATTGAAGACATCACAAGCTATCAAAGCTTGGTTGGAAGTTTGAACTATGCAACACTCACAAGGGTGGATATATGCTATAGTGATAGCATATTGAGTCAGTTTATGCATAAGCCGAGAAGACCACATAGGAAGCGGCCAAGAGAGTCCTCAAGTACCTAAAGGGAACTATGAATGAAGGTTTGTTTTATTCATTTACTTCAGATATTGAGCTAAAGGTCTACTCAGATGCAGATTGGGTCGGATCTAGAGATGATAGAAGAAGCACATCTGGATATATATCATTTGCAGGTTCAAAAATCATTTCTTGGTCATCCAAGAACCAACCAACCGTGGCATTATCTTCTACTGAAGCCGAATATAGAGGTTTGGCTAATGCAACTCAAGAAATCATGTGGTTAAAGTCTTTGTACACAGATCTTGGACTTCATTCTTCAACACCTCACATTTTTTGTGCCAATACAAGCTCACTACATCTTGCAGCTAATCCGGTATACCATGCTAGAACCAAGCATATTGAAGTCCACTACCATTATGTAAGGGAGAAGCTAATGAGCAAGGATATTCAACTATCCTATGTCTCTACAGATATGCAATGTGCAGACATGTTGACTAAAGCTCTTGATGGTACAAAGTTAAGTAGATTCAAGTTGATGATTGGCTTGCACGAAATCAAGGACAATTGAAGACTTATTTGGAGGCCAAGCATGTTAGGCTTGAGGGGGAGTTATTGGTACATTTTACCCAAGCCTACATGCTTGATATTATGATCATTTGTATGTCACAAGTGTTTGTAAGCTCTGATGATTTTGGCTCAAAAAACCTGCATAAATTTGTAGCGACTGCTCCCACCAAAACTGAAAACCTTTTCGAGAAACCTGTAGTTTTGCGAGTGTGAATGAAAAACACAATCCCAAAGGTTGATATTTATTGTCGGAGAAGTGCAAAGAACACTCTTCTGATGTTCGCGGACCTGTGTGATGAGAACTATGTGCAAAAGTACTCCAAAATGGCTCCAAGAGACACCCAAAAATGCCTCAAAAATAGGCTTTGAAAGCAAAGAATGAAGCTTTGAGGGAGCAAAACATGTTTAGTACACACGAAGCACGAAGAAAGAATTCTTAGGTTTCACAAATGTGGTCGAACATACAGTCTGTGGCTAACCAAGCCACTATATGTTTTATTAAAGAACATATACAAAGAAGTGTCCAGTGGCCATTTGGCCTTTCACATGGACACTAACGATAACATAAGTCACCTTCTTTTAAGCCTTTATCTTTCACATGTGCATCAAAATAGGCTTTCTATCGTGTCTTGGTTGCATATATGCTTGTTCTTGCTTTCAACCTAGTTTCTCGTAATCATTCCAAGTTCACTATCCTTGATGATAATCCGTGGCTAGTCCACTAATGCTCTTGTGCAGCCTTAAGGGTAGGTATCAAAGAAATTCAAAGGGAGCACTGCATCTTGACCAAAAACTATTTGAAAGGGATTTGCATTGAGTACGGTCTTGCAGGCCACTCGATATGCCCAAACAACATGGTGTAACTGTTTATCCCAATCTGAACGTTTGTTGTTCATGAGTTTTGTCAAGACATTACAAAGGATTGTGTTATTACTTTCTACCTGATGGCTGGCCTGAGAATGATATGGTGCAGATTTCTTATGAATCAGCATAAAATCCTGTAAAGACATTTTCAAATAAGAATTTTGCAGTCATGTGTGCATCATTCCTTTTTGTGGCTTTAGCTTCTACCCATTTGGTAAGATAATCTATTGCTACTATGATGTATTCCACATGAGTACCTTTAGTAGGGGCTTTAATGGGTCCTACAAAGTCTATACCCCACTTAGAAAATGCACGTCCTCCCATCATGGGTTTCAGTGGCATTTCATCTCTACGAGTAGGAAATTGGGTTCTTTAGCACGCCTCACATCTCTTAACATAGGTAGTGCATCTATGTGAAGAGTAGGCCACCATAACCCTACAAATAGTATGGCTTTTATTATTTTGTCGGGTCCAAAATGACCTCCTGCAACACCTTGGTGTGCAGTCTCCAATATGCTCAAATAATCACTCTCATGAACATATTGTCTCAGGTATCCATCTCTCCCTCGTTTTTGTAGGTTATCACCAATAAGTGTGTAGTCTTGAGCTTCCTGCTCTAGACTTCTTTTTCTTGCTAAAGTCATTCCTTGATGAAATGTTTTTGTCCTCAAGTATGTTACCATTGGTTCACTCAATTCTGGTGTAAGAGACAACTGATATAGCATGGCATGTTCCATAGGTGGTCTTTCACAACAAACTGGGCATTCTTTACATAGCCTATAGACATCTGCTTCCATAGACGGCCAATAGACTCCTTTACTATGCAGATTCTGCAATGTACGGTGTTTTGAATGATGTTGCTTCAATGCACGTACATGTGCTAATTGCAACCATTTCTTTCATTTTGACTCTTCCACACAACAAACAAGAATTATCTGATTATCTTGTTTATATATGCTTCCTTCTAGTATATGGTATCTTTGTGACTTGGTCATCTCTCCTTCTTTGATCCTAATCCTAGGATTCTTGGGTCAAGATGTGAGAACAGGGACAATGGATTTGGCCCATTTGGGTACTATCTCAAGATTAAATAGGTATGCATTTGGTAGTTTATTCGCTATTCCTTGAGGAGCTTCTCCAATGGTTAACCATGAAAGGTGATTTGCTCTAAGGTGGGTCTTTCCCTTCTTGACTACTACTTAGAAGTCATACTCCATTAATAAGAGAAACCAACATATCAAACATCCTATGTTAAAAGGCTTATTGACTAAGTACACAATGCATAATGATATGTGAAGAACATGAACTTGTTTGCCAATAAGTAATGCCTGAATTTTTTTACTGCATAAATCATTCCTAATTCTTCATGCTTCGTAGTGGTGTAATTTCTTTTTGCTCCGTTTAACTATCTACTTGCATAAGCTATGGGAAGATCTATATTTTTTTCATTCATGGGTTGTTTCAACACACACCCTATGACATAGTTGGATGCATCCACATGAACATGGAATGTCTTACTCCAATCTAGTGTAGTTAAGATGGGTGTTGAGCACAAGTTTTGTTTGAGTTCATTGAATGATTTCTCATATTCATCCATCCATTCAAACTTGGTTGAAAGAGAGTACAGAGGCTTTGCTATGATCACGTACATGTGTATAAATAATCGATAATAACCACAATGTCCCATGAAATCCTGTACCTCCTTTACATTTTTGGTCCTAGGTAGGTTTGCAATCACTCTCACTTTCTCTTCATCTGTAGAGATTTCATTCTTTGAGACAATGTGCCCTAGAATTTTGCCTTGCTTGACCATGAAAACACACATTTTTGGGTTCAGATAGACCTAATATTCTTGACCTTTGTCAAATATTTGCCTTAATTCAGGGATGTGGGTCTTCCTCATGTTATAATGAGCACATAAGTCATCCACATAAACTTCCAAGATCTTTCATAGGAATTCCTTAAAAATGTGACACATCATTAGGGGAAAAAATGAACCCTGCATGGGCCTTTTAGATTAAGGAGTGATTAGGGATGGACCAATGAGAAGAGGGTGGTGGCCACAGTCTAGTCCCTCAATCACATAGACTACGCCTAGGATTCCCTTGTTTTTTAGTGGTCAAATCCTCCAAAACTACTATGGAATCACAATTTTCTAGGCATGAGTGGTATGAGAGTGCAACGAAATCAATCCTATCCCTTGGATGTTCTCAAAGATCCAAGGGTTCATGTCTTTTTTCCAAAGTCAAGGAGGGAATGAATATTGACCCTTGGATTGACCATCAATCGTGTGTCTCACATAGAAAACAGCTAGAAGAGGGCACGCAACAATCTATACCATTGATTCATCTTCGAATTGGATGGAGTAGATCGTCTTGCATTTGAATTTGGGCGCCTTTTGCTTTCAGCCATTGGATCTTACCCATAATCCAAAGGCTTAGAGTGCTCCCCCAAAAGGTCAAGGCGTGATTTAGTCTAGTCCATTGGATGGAGGCACGATCCAACGGTGCATCTTCTTGCAGAGCTATGATCAGCCCCGTTTGCACTCGTCCCTTCGATTTGGCATGCATCTGATGATCCCATTTTGTGTAGAGATCTATCATAGTAAGATCTACGAATTTGGGTCCCCACACCCACGCCAACTGATCAGTGCCATCGATCTAGAGGATCCAATGGCTAGTGATTGTCTTTCTTTTCCATTCAAAAAGGTACATGTATGAAATATTATTTTATTTAGCAATACCACTAGTGGTTTATTCTGTCCCCTTAAACTACTACAAGATTAATTTTAATCCCTAAAAATTAGGGATCCTTACAAGGCCCATGTAGGGTTCATTTTTCCCCCTAATGTTAATCATTGAAAAGTGGCGGGACCATTTGTGAGCCCAAAACTCAAAATGTAAATATGCCCCCAAAGGTTGTCTTATGTTGATCTTAAGGGGCAATGGCTACTTGATTATAGCCTGACAATCCGTCAAGAAAGTTGTAGACTTCCTTGCCCACAACTCGTTCTAATAAATGCTCTGTGATACCAAGAGGGTAACTGTATCTAATCGTAGTGGCATTAAATTTTTTTCACGTTAATACACATATGAAATTTCCCATTTTTCTTGGGCACAACCACAATGGGGGATACCCATTCGATATGTTCAATTTCATAAATGAATCCTGCTTCTATCAAACGATCTATCTCCTCTTTAATCTTGGCAGCATAATTATCATTATAGGTGTATGGTTTTTGCTTAGAAGGCTTCACCTCTAGAGTCGTAGGAATTCTATGGGAGCATATATCTGGGTCTAATCCTTTCAAGTCCTTGTAACTCCAAGCAAACACATCTATATATTCTCGCAATAGGGCAATTAACTCTTCTTCTTCATCTTCTGTCAAATCATGCCCTATGTATGTGCATTTCTCTTCTCCTTCTTCTGTTGAGACTATTATTTTTTTGGTTTTTTCTCAATTATCGTATACTTCTCCAATGCCTACTTCTCTTTTAGGCATCCGTACCATGATTCTTCTGTCTTCTATTTCATATTTTTTAAATTTCTCCGGTACTTTCGTGAGATGTTCTTCTTCTTTCGTCTTAGGTAATTTCTCTATCTTCTTTTTGTGCTTACTTTCTTTACATTCTATGAGTGAATTGGGTTGTTCAGTTTGATTTTCCTTTCCCAACTCAAGGGTAGTGACCTCCACAAAGTAAAGATACTCCTCTTCTAATATTGAAATGTCATATCTGTCCTCATCATAGCAAGGGGTCCATTGTTCTTTGTTTACTGCTATATACATGGTAGCTAAGATCTCTACCCAACCGTGAGGTTCGAATTCCTTGTTAGGAAACACTAGCGGTGCATAAGCAGGGTCCTGAAGAGTTTGTGGATGTCATTCTAAACCCAAGGTCCCAATTTATAATCGTTCTTCCTCTTGTTTAGCTACTTGACACATCCATAGATGAGTATCCTCATGCAACCACGTTGGATCTAATTCTGTAGATTGTACCGAATCTGTTTCTTTAGGGGTCCTATGGATAGTATTCCACTAGATTGGGGGTACATTGTGATGGGAATAATCCTTCAGGTTAACTTTGGTGATCACTCTTAAATGTTGTAGGTACAAAGATTTAGTTCCCCAATCTTGTACAATTTGCAATTGTCACATGAATGGTCTTCCTAATATCATTTCGTATGCGTGATTTTTCCCAAACTCACAAATGGTGAAGGTGTGTCCAAATTCTACACCACAAGTGGTGAGAGATATCCCTTCTAGTAAGCCTAATGGCTTCTCAATATGTCCATCAGCCATTTGTAGCTTCATTCTCATGGGTCTTGGTGCTGGCCTACCCCAACTTTTCCATAAAGCAGTGGTAGCGATGGAGACTCCTACACCTAAATCTAGGATGGCTTTAGTGGTGTAGCTTTGGTGGCTTATTTGAAGATAGGTATTACCTTCCTCTCCCTTGTTTATATCTCCAATTCTTTCCACGGGTATTTTGGGTACCTTCTTGTGTGAACCTCCTTGAGAGTGAGTGGTAGTTGTCTATGGGAGTTGGTTTGCCACATGCTTCCACAACTCAGGTTTGATTATTAGTAATTCTTCTAAAGTGAGATGACATTGCACTTTAGTGTGTTTGATCACTTTTGTGTTTCTTGAGATCATTGAATCTTCATTTTTGACTATTATGGTGGGTGCTCTCATATTGGTAGACTTGGCTTGCCATGGTCTTGTGAATCGGGGTAATTCTTGTAAGGAATTGGATTCAAAATCCGTTTGTTCACTAAGTTTCTCTTCCTCTACATCGTCATATATGGAGGGTATGTCTTGGGGAAATTGTTCCTACAAGTCATCTATCTATCTCGTGAATAGGAGGATGGGTTTTTTGCTCTCATCTCCACTTTACCTCTTGGATTTCCCACAAAAACCCTTATGAGTGCTTATGTATGGAAGAAAGGCCCTCGGTATTCAACACTTGAGACAGTGATAGTGCATTACCTTCCTGTGTCTTTGGGACAATAGGGTTCTTCTGCAAACTCTTCTTTATGTTGCTCAATATCAAGTATTCTAACCTCTTCAATAGTCCTTGAAAGTGTAACTCTAGTTTTACTATGTTACTCCAATTGATATATCGAGAGGCTTCAAACATGGTTTGGGCTAAGTCTATCATCTAATGGAGAGTGTTAATCTCCAAAAGAACAAGTTATCCTTGAAGTTAGAGCACCTATATATCAAGAATAACTTAAAACCTTCACCAATTTGGAGGATCAAAACTCAACTACCAAGATCTTGAACAAACTGTGAAGAAGATGTCTACACAGAAAGTCTGCTGCACATAACTCATTTATTGGCTTATCAAATGTGTAAAGTTTTTTATAAAACTTTGTGCAAGGTATCATCTATAGTTTGCGCACCTCCTCCAAGTTAAATCATTCCAAAAGACTCAGTAGATCTTGAGAAATGACCTCAACAAGTCACCTATGTCTAAAACTGTAGTTCTTAACAGTTGATTTTGACACCTATAACTTTTAAAGCTTGGTTCTCCCAAACTATAACCTGTTTATGCAAATGCTTTTAGCCATAGATGGATTACCTCCCAACTTAGATTTTGACTCCTTATTTATGCAAAACTTTACACTGTGCACTGAGAACTAACCATTTCTTTGACCATCGGGATTGCACCTGTTTCAGAAGACACTCAACACTTCCTCACATATGAATGTTCCTACTCATAATTCTCAAAGCCTGTTTACAATTAGGCTCTCAAACGTTAACCATAAACTCATCAACTATGGAATTATACACCTACAAAAGGATTCTTGAATTGATCAAGCACAGGAGGAGAACACATAGAAAAATCGGGCGTAATTTTTCTTTATTACTGAAAAATTTTGCATCTGGATGAGAGAGCTATCTTACTCACTTCACAAGTGTCTAATGACTTATAAGTCTCTTCAATTCTTGTTCTCTCACACTCTCTCATATTTTCCTTGACATTTTTCCTTGTATATATAGGAAAATATATACAAGCTCATAACCATACAGAAATATAAGTGAGCTAACTCTAAATTAATGTACATATGTATACATATCTTCATTATTTGAACATATACTTTCTTCATGCTTCATGACTTGATCTTTTCTTCAATACTTGACTTCAAGTCTTCATCAAAACTTCAATTGTTGATTGTCTTGCACCAACAACTCCCCCTCAATCATCAATTGAGGTTTTCTCTACCTTCTTTATACCTGCCATGTCTTTGAATCTTTGTAGCTTTGGTCCATCCAAGCTTTTGGTTAGCATATCAGCTATCTGATCTTTTGTTGAAGTATGTATAACTTCAATCTCTTTATCCATCACCTTCTCTCTTAGAAAATGATACTGAATCTCAATGTGATTAGTCCTGGCATGAAAAACAGGATTAGTAGCTAAATACAATGAACTCATGTTATCTCCATGAATAGTGGGTGTACTCTGAATGATGTCAAAACTCTTCATAAGAGTCTTAAGCCATATCACTTCCTTTGCAGCTTCAACCATTCCTTTGTACTCAGCCTCTGTGGATGATAAAGCAACTGTATGTTGCTTCTTTGAACACCATGAAATTAACTTATCTCCGACATAACACAAGTATCTATAAGATGTTCTCCTATCATCAAGATTACCTACCCAATCTGTATCACTATATATCTTGATGTTTGTATCTGATGTAAAACCATAATACAAACCTTCTTTGAGTGTACCCTTAATGTACCTCAACACACTTTGTCCTGCAACCCAATGTTCTTTCCTAGGACAATGCATGAATTGAGATAATACTCCAACTGCATATGAGAAGTCAGGCCTAGCTAATGTAGCATAGATCAGACTACGAATCAAACTTTGATATAGCTTCATGTCCTTGAATTCTTCTCCTCCATATCTGCTCAGTTTGTAATTCACCTCCATTAGAGTAGGTGCTACCCTGCAATCATCCATTTTAAACTTGATCAACAAGTTTTTCAAATACCTTTCTTGAGTTACATACACTCCATGTTGAGTGTATGAGATCTCCATGCCCAAGAAATATTAAAAATCTCCCAAGTCACTAATCTTGAACTCTTTCTCCATTTGCTTCTTTAGACTTTGAATTCCTTTCTCATCTGTACCTGTAAGAATTATATCATCAACATATATGCACATGTAAATGAACCCATCATCACTTGCTTTAACAAGCAAGCTACTATCTGCTTTGGATACTTGAAAACCAAGTTCCTTCAAGAACTTCACAAGTCTATAATTCCATGCCCTTGGGGCCTGCTTCAAACCATACAAAGCTCTCTTGAGCTTACATACATGATCTGGATACCCTTCATCTCTGAACCCTTGTGGTTGCTCCATAAAAACATCATCTAAAATATAACCATTTAGAAAAGCATTCTTTCACATCTAATTGACATAATTTCCAACCTTTACATGCATCAATAGCTATGAGTGTCCTGATGGTTGTCATCTTTGCTACAAGACTATAGGTCTCATCATAATCTATATCATATGTTTGAGCAAATCCTTTCACAACAAGTCTAGCTTTATACCTAGACACAATTCCATCTGCAAACCTCTTTGTCTTGTAGACCCATTTGCATCCAATGATCTTCTGACTATTTGGTTTAGGAACCAAATCCATGTGTCATTCTCCATCAATGCATCATACTCTTTCTGCATAGCTTTCTCCCAATTTTACTTGCCTCTTCATATGTAGAAGGGTCTTCATCTGCTTTTACCATATAAGCATAATCTCTAGTAGCCAAAAAAGAAGTGTCATAGCTATACCTTGTAGGTTGCCATTTGTGCCTTGATGATCTTCTAAGTTCTCCACTCCTTGAGGTTTCTGGTTCATCACATTCTCGATCAAACCTTGGCAATTCTTCATCTTCAACCTCTACTTCATTGTTCTCTTCTTCATCATATATCTGAACCTTTGATTTACCTTTCTTTTGATTCACAACTTCCTCATCACTTGCATAAATATTGATTGTACTTGCATACCAAGTACCTTGCTCATCAAATGTAACATCCTTTGATACAAGGAATTGTTTTGTGGATGGACTCCACAACCTATATCCCATCTGCTTATCATCATATGCAATGAATACATACTTTTCAGCTTTAGGTTCCAATTTGTGCCTCAATTGAGATGGCACATATGCATATGCCAAACATCCAAATACTTTGCAATGATCTAGAGTAGGTCTCTTACCCCACCATGCTTCATATGGTGTCATACCCTGCAAAGCTTTACATGGTAATCTATTGACCAAATATGTAGCTGTATTTACAACCTTAGCCCAAAAATAATTGGGACAATTTTCTCGTTCATCATGAATCTTGCAAACTCAACAAGAGTTCTATTCCTCCTTTCTGCTACACCATTTTGTTGAGGAGAGTACCTGCAAGTAACCTTCCTTTTTATACGTGCATTCCACAAGTAATCACTAAACTCATTAGAGAAATACTCTCCCCCTCCATCTGACCTTAGTCTCTTCAACTTTTGACCTGTAATTCTTTCTGCATACACATGATAATGCTTGAATGTATTGAATACCTCTGATTTATCTTTGATCACATAGATAGTGATCCATCTGGTAGCATCATCAACATAAATTACATAATACCTTGAACCATTGATACTAAAATCCTTTGATGGTCCCCACACATCTGTGTGTGACAACTCAAGATTTTCTGAATACATAAAACCATGCTTGGAATAAGATTGCTTATGAGCCTTACCTAATTGACATGCCTCACATCTATATGTCATATGTTGACCTGCAACATTAGGCAATCCAAGCAGTGAAGCATTGTTAATCATATCTTTAATTACTCTTTGATTAAAATGTCCAAGCCTTTTGTGCCAAAGATCTAACTCAGAGATCTTATGTCCTCCATAGGTGAACAAGGCATGACCAACATTACCTTGAATCTTCAATGTGAACACTCTTCCTTCTTTCTTCCTTGCAACAATTTGTTTATACCCATTGCTAGGGTCTTCCAAAAAACTCCTTCATTAGTGAACCTAACTTCATAACCTTTTTCAACAATTTGTCCAACACTTATCAGATTCTTTGGAATTGTAGGGACATACAAAACCTTACTCAAGAGAGTAATTCCATCCTTGGCCTTCACTGATCCAATTGACTGCACATTGTGCTTTGTATTATCACCTATTTGAACTACATGATTAGTTACCTTATTTTCCAAGTCAGTCATCAATGCTATGTTGCCACTCAGGTGATTGCTACACCCTGAGTCAATGTAGAAGCCTCTTTGGTCTTCACTTTGCCTTTCACAAGTTGCATTCATATTCAATGTTGAATCCACCTTTTGATCTGAAGCATAATTGTAGTAGGTATTGTTGTATTGTTGGATTTGGAATCCTCTACCTGCATTTCTTCCAAAATAACCTCTACTACCTCTACCTTTGAAATTACCTCTTTGATTTCTGCCACCTCTTCCTCTTGAATGAAAGTTCTGATTATATCCACCATTATTCTAAGTATTATGCCAAAAATCATGAGCTAAGTGATTCATCTTACCACAAATCCAGCAAGCTTTTACTCCATCTTTATTACTTCTGCCTCTTCATCTACCTTTGCCACCTACTCTTCCTCTTAGGAAGTTAGATTGGCTAGTTGTACCTTCATCTTCATTTGCTAGTTGCTTCCCTTTGCTATTCTTCTTTTTATTCTTTGAATACATTGATTGACCTGCACTCTTATCACTTTCACCTTTGACATCTTGCTCAAAGGTTAGCATGTGTCATAGCAACTGATTCAAATCAAGAGTAAAATGATCTAGTGATAATTCAGTAGACAAAATGAATGGTTTCCATTTGTCATCACCTCTCAAACCTGTGAGGATTTTCCTTACCAATTTATCCTCCTCAATATCTTCATCAACTGCTCCTAATGCATCTGCAATGTCATTCAGCTTTGTTACATAATCTGAAATGGATTGAGAGGCCTTCTTCTTGAATGTGGTAAACTCTGCCCACAAGGATGCCTTCCTTGACTTTGTGGTGTTTTGGAAATGCTCCTCCAAAGCATTCCATATATCACTTGCACTTTCAAGACCTCTAATGTGAGGTAGCAAGTAGTCATTAACTCCCATATAGATAATGCTCCTAGGTTGAGCACCTCTCTTCATCCAAGTCTTCAAATCTGACAATTCATCCCTAGTTGGAACACTAGGATCTCTGAACTGAGGCTTTTCTTCTTCACCTGTGATATAACCTATCAAGTCTTTGCTCATAAGATGAGCCTTCATCCTCATTGACCATGCTAGATAGTTCTCTCTATCCAATTTCTCTATCTGAAGAGAATCTCCCATCCTTTCTTCACTTGTGTATTAAATTCTTCAACCTTTATAATAAATAAGTGTACCTTTGCTTAGAATGAAGTTCCTTTTGTCTTCATTGATATCTTTTGACCTCCTTCTCAAGCTTTACTTTCAAGCTTTCACCTTTTGTATCTTCAAATGTTGAATTCTTTATAACTGTAGCAGGCAGTGTCCTCCTTTCTTCAATTTTGATGCTTCCTGCTCTGATACCACTGATGGAGAGTGTTAATCTCCAAAAGAACAAGTTATCCTTGAAGTTAGAGCACCTCTATATCAAGAATAACTTAAAACCTTCACCAATTTGGAGGATCAAAACTCAACTACCAAAATCTTGAACAAACTGTGAAGAAGATATCTACACAGAAAGTCTGCTGCACATAACTCATTTATTGACTTATCAAATGTGTAAAGTTTTTTATTAAAATTTGTACAAGGTACAATTTGCGCACCTCCTCCAAGTTAAATTATTCCAAAAGACTCAGTAGATCTTGAGAAATGACCTCAACAAGTCACCTATCTCTAAAACTGTAGTTCTTAACAGCCGAGTTTGACACCTATAACTTTTAAAGCTTGGTTCTCCCAAACTAGAATGCGTTTATGGAAATGCTTTTAGCCATAGATGGATTACCTCCCAACTCAGATTTTGACTCCTGATTTGTGCAAAACTTTACACTGTGCATTGAGAACTGACCTTTTCTTTGACCATCAGGATTGCGCCTGTTTTAGAAGACACTCAACACTTCCTCACATGTGAAAGTTCCTACTCATAATTCTCACAGTCTGTTTACAGTTAGGCTCTCAAAATTCAACCATAGACTCATCAACTGTGGAATTAGACACCTACAAAAGGATTCTTGAATTGATCAAGCACAGAAGGAGAACACATAGAAAAATCGGGTGCAATTTTTCTTCATTACTGAAAAATTTTACATCTGGATGAGAGAGCTATCTTACTCACTTCACAAGTGTCTAATGACTTCTAAGTCTCTTCAATTCTTGTTCTCTTACACTCTCTCATATTTTCCCTGACATTTTTCCTTGTATATATAGGCAAATATATACAAGCTCATAACCATACAAAAATATAAGTGAGCTAACTCTAAGTTAATGTACATATGTATACATATCTTCATTCTTTGAACATATACTTTCTTCATGCTTCATGACTTGATCTTTTCTTCAATCCTTGACTTCAAGACCATCAAAACTTCAATTGTTGATTGTCTTGCACCAACACCATCTTCATGCAAAGCTTAGTTCTCTCGATTTCTAAGTCTACCCTTGGATAGTTCTTACTCAGTTTAGCTACATGGGGTCCTTCTCTTAGCCTTGCATGGTATACTCAGAACATCATGTGTAGATTTTCAAGTATGGCTTCAACTAAAACTGATCTTGATTTCTGGTTCGGGGTTTCCCGATTCAACTTTTGCGAGGTTAATTCTAAGATTTTTAGCTCTAGTTTCTTTTAGACTTCCTTAGAATTCATTTATCTTCTTATTCCATTTCCTCTTGATTCTTTCTCGTGAATCCTTCCATGATTTAGTTTTTCTTCCACTAGACTCTCCAACTTTGCTTGTCTTTGCTATCTTATCAGGGTTAGGATGTTGGTTTTGTAACAGTGCCTAGGCTCTCATTATAGCTTGGATAAGTACATACATAGATGGGGATCCATTTGAGGTATGTACAATACCTATCACATTAATGGGCATCACTTTAGAGGCATTAGTAGGGTTCTTAGGGCATTCTCTTATGACATGACCTTTAACACATTCAGCACAAAAGCCTTGAATGTTGTAATATTGTGAATGCTTTTCTATTCGAGGATGTGGGCACTTCTTTATTAAATGATCTCTTTGGAACCTAAAGCATGGTTCTTTAGGGCCATGTGGTCTTAAGAGGTTGTCTCAATTGGGGCTGTGGGTTAGGATTGGCATACATTACATTGGTGTAGTTAGGCTCCCGATTGGGTTTCAATGGTGGACTCTCATAGTGGTATGTTTCCATGTGTTCTGGTGACTCAAGATAGTATGTAGGTGGGCTATCTACATGGGTGGAGTCAAAACTGCTTGAGTTGGGATCACTTTTAGTGATTAGAGGGGATGATGGTATGATAGCCCTACTCAAGTTCTCTTCTACGGCAGCGTATTTAACTGAGATCACATTGGCTGGTGGGGGTGGCTACTAAGCCAAAACTAGTTGAGGTCTCAATTGAGTATGATAAGGGTAGTTCTATGGGGGCCTATAGTAATGAGGCTGAGCATTGTACTGACTTGGATATCTACCTGGTTGAGGGTATGCTTGAGGCTAGTTCTGTTGGACCACTTGTTTATTGTAATGGCAGCCTTGTGCTCTATAACTAGTGTACTTCCTTTCAATGGTGCAGTACTGGCCACTAGGGTTGGCTTGAGGTTGTGTTACATTGGGACTGTGATCCGCCGGAAAGGAACTCTTAAACTTTGTAATATACCCTAAAAAGTCGCACGCATACTGAAAAGGCGTAGCGCAAAAGTTGTAACTCTTTACAAGAATGAAAGAGGAGTCGCACAAAGCAGAAGGCATCGTATCGTCAGATTGTTTGTCTGGGCGAGAGCTTGCAGTGGAGTGCAGTTTGCTGAAATCCTATGTAATCTGAGTACTTGTCAATTTTGTTGATTAAGCTTAATAATTAATTAAGTCTTAATGAAGTAGTAAGATTAATGGGTTAATGCGATAAGTAAAGACGTATACCGTAATCGTGCGGAGTTGAAGTAGTTTGGTAAATATATTCAAAACAGTTAATGTGTGAAGTCTATGAAGGAGTATACTTTGAGTCTGTAGATTTGGGAAAATACAAACAAGGCCTCTGTTTACAGACCCCTAACCATCCCAAGAACCGAGAGTTGAATTAACTTTAAACAGTAAAGGTTTAACACTCGCGCCGTCTGTGGGAAATGGAGTAGCTAATTGAAGAAGAAGGTTAAGGTTTGAAGAAGAATCCTTTGATATATGCCGGTGTTTTGTTTTGGACTCCAAGTTGTCCTCTCCAATCATGAAGTAACAAAGAATCAACAAATCATCTTTATTTTGTCAATCCTAGGAATATCCATAAGACCACAGCCCCTTCAAGATAATAGATTCAAGGAAATAAGAGATTGATGGCTGGATTGCTGAGACAAATTGAAGATGAAGAGAAAATCTTGAGTTTACCATAACTAAGGCAAATCTCCATCATTTTCTATGTTCTTTATGTCAAAACCATGCCATTTCATTAGCAGAATACAATTATGAACTCAAAATTGAAAAATATCACCTGTATCCCAAAGACGAGACAATCGCGATTCTGTACCAACAGACGATTTTCACAATTTTGGAACTTCCTTCAGTCCTTTCCACTCATTTACAGCAATAGGTCTCTCTCTTCATACAACTTACTCAGTAATACACACATATGACTCACAAATCTCCATGATTAAGCAAGAGACAAGCTCACACATCAAAAGAAATACACTCAACAGGAGAAAACACGATTTTGCAGAAACTCTTTCTTCTCTATTGATAGCTTGAGCAAATAACTAACCAACCTCTCCAAAATAGAGAAAATTGACTTATATACATTTTCAAGTGTCCCTTTTCACACTTGAAATTAGGTCTTTTTCCCTAATTTTCTAAAAAATGCTATCTAAGAGTTTCTAAAAATTCTACAAAAATTACATGATATCCTCAACCACATAAGGAAGACTCTTCCTTATTTTTACAATCATTGCATAAATATTTTACAAATTTTTTGACTTTTTACTAACTTTTTACATCAAAAATGCTCTTCCAAAAATACACCTTCCAACATCCTTCCCCTCCTAAGCCTTTCGGCTCCTGACGAAAGATTTTCTTATGTGAGCTCAGCTTTATTTCTTCTTCCTTTGATACACTTGTGACACCAAATCATGGCTCTTCCTTTCTGTGACATTCAAGTTATTGACCATTTCAAATAAGGCTTTCCTCCATTGTACTGCAGCTTCAGGCTTATCTATGACATCCTTCTTCAAATATTCGGTGTAAGCAACTTCATAGGCAGTAAGTCTTGCTTTTGTAACAACTGATAGGTTTCCAAAAATCTCTGACTCCCTCTCAAAAAACCCATAATCAAAGGCATCCTCAAAAATCTGTAAGTAATGGCTACCCAAAAATATAATTCTGCTGTAGTAGGCCATTAAGCAGATCCTGTCTGGTGTCTCACTCAAATCAAACAAAAGAGCATCTGTTGGTGAATTAAACCCTATGTAGTTCAAAATTCTGATATCTGTATCAGTGTAGGTCTCTATACAAGCTAGAATCAACCTCATTATTCTGACCAGTAACATACAAGCCGGATCATTAACATCTTTATATGTTGTTAAAACTGACTCAGCAGTATTCACCATGTAATTTTTTGTAGGCCAAGTGCCTGCCTTTGGACCTGCTATTTTTGGAAAATTCAGCCATTTTGCTGGAATCTGCCCTGTTTTTCTCCTTTCCCAAAAAACAGTCCATTCTCTTCTTCTGGCAACTGGACAATAGGCTGGGTTGATCTTTAAATTCAAAGGTGCCTCTTTCCAGATTTTCCTACATTCCTTATTGGCATCCAACCACTTATTTCTCCATTTAGGATTTGCTCTTTCAAATAACTCCTTCGTGACATTAATATCTTCTTCATACTCAAGGTATTTGTTAGGAGATAGCCCTACTCTGGCTAATTGATAATTCTTTATACTCTCCAAAATCATACAGAAAGGTATTCCCAATCCATCTGCAGCCCAATGATGCTGATCTGGATTAATGCCTTTATTCAGAGCAAAGGTAACTATTTGATCTTCATACTCATCATGCATTTTTCTGATAAATTCCATTCTTGACTCTCTATTGGTCAATAATTTCTGTACAAAATCTTCAGAATATTCTTCCTCTGTTTCTTTGGCTGCTGGTTCCTTGTTCTCTTGTTCCTTGTCAAAATCCCCTGTTTCATATTCCTTTTTATCTGTATCTTCTGCCTGTACTTGATCTTGAATTTCTTCTGGAACTTTTGATTTCTCCAACTGTTTCTGTAATTCTTCTATAGTCATCATTGAATTTTTGTTCTGAGCTGCCCATAACTCCTTTTCCTTCCTCCACTCATTTCTTTCTTCCTCCATCTTTGCTTGCCATTCACTTCTTTCCTTCTCTACCTCCATATGTAATTGATGATATCCTCTCATTGATGTGGCAGCATGAGTGTTTGCCTGTTTCTCCATTTCCTTGGCCTCTTTTAGTTCTATTTGAAGTCTTTGAATTTCTTTATGCAGCTCTTCCTTTTCTTCCTCTGTCAATTGAACAGATTTACTTCCACCTTGTAGTTGACCTTCTTCTAACAACACTTTATTAATCTCTTCATGTGCTCTAGTCAGAATTTGATAAGATGTTTGTAAAGTTCTGTATCTTCCTCCTATGGTTTTTAGTTCCATTTCCATTTTGGCATTCTGTTCTGATAACTTTACACTCTTTTCTTCCAAATATTGGATCCTGTTCTGCTTCTGAACCTCAGCTTCTTCCAAAACAATGATTCTATTGAGATATTCTTCATTCCTTTCCTTTATCAACCTTAATTGCTCTGTCATCTGCTCTTTTTCTTTCTTGTGTTCTTTGATAATTAAACTGCCTTTTTCAAATTCTGATTCAGCCACCATTCCTGATATGATCATATTTCTGCTAGATGGTCTGAATTGTTCAATGTTGCTCATAATCATTTGACAAGCTGATCTTATATTTTTGGGTATTCTTTCCAACCCTACTTCTATTTCTGTCTGTCTAACTTCAATTTGCTTATCTTCTTTATCCACATCATCTTCTTCTGCTGCTGTTTCATCTTCTATGTCCTGCATGTCTTGTTCTTCATCACTGTGATCATAGTTCTCTGTATCCTGATTGTTATCATCCTCTTCATAAACTAGTGCTCTGTCATTTGCACTCTTCTGCTCTGAAAAATCTGAAGCTTCCTTCTTTTCTAATGGCTTCTTTTCTTCCAATACTTGTTGCTTCTCTGTGAAGAGCTGGTCTCCCTTAATTAGTATCTCCTTCTCTTGTGTTAGGGTTTCCTGACTTTTGTTTGAGTCCTTTTCAACAAGAATTTGTTGAACTTTCCTGAGTTGGTCTTCCTGATCCTGCTTTTCCTGAACTTCAACTGATTTAATTTCTTTTGTACCAGCAACCTGGTCATTACTTTTCTCATTTGTGTATTCCTGATCTTGCTCCTCAATGTCCATAAAATCTGCTTCCACCTCCTGTTCTTGATCCTTCTTAGATGTAAATTCCTCACTGCTTTTTATATCCTGCAGCACATCCTTTATACTTTGAACAATTCCTTTCTCTATTACTTGTCCCAAGACCTCTTGAGCATTCTTTTCTGATTCTAACTCCTTGCTTTCCTGTTCTTTGGATGCATCCTTCTGCTGATTACTTGAACTGCCGAATACTTTCTTTGCTAGTTCCTCCAAACTTGCAGTCAACCTTGCATTTAATTTGAATTGTGTCTGTGATGGGTTGGTCCATTTTGAATTTTTATCAACATTCATTATTCCAGAACTATCTCCATCTCTCCTCTGGTTTTCCTCTTCTGTCATTCTTGCCTTTCCTTTTAACTGCCTTCTTTTTTCTTCAGCACTCATCTGTGGAACTATTTCCTCCTGTGTCTGCTTCTCTTGAGGTTTCTTACTTGAATCCTCAGGTGTCTTCACTTTCTCCACAGCCTGTACAGCTATATTGGGAGTGTTGGGTATTGACAAATTTAAACTTTTTAGCAAAAAACTCTCAATGTCGCTATCTGAATCAGATGAGAATCGTGAAGATCCTCCCACTTCTTGTTCTGTAGGCTTTGACACTTCCATCACTGAGGTTAGCTTCTGTGTTTCTTTTGTAATTACTTGTTTCATTTCTTTCATCACATGTTCATCTGCCATTTTTCCTTTTCCTTTCTTTATCATCTTCTTCTTTTGAACAGGTTTCCTTGGCATCTTCTTTTTCACTATCACCGTAGTTCTGGCCTCTGGAGGTCCTTGCAACTCCTTGAAGTATGCCAGCAATTCTACCTCCTTCTTCACAAATATCTCCTCAGTTTCTGCTGCCATCATTTCTTCATGCAATGCTTCATAGTGCTCCACCTCTTCTTGGATCCAATCGGTAGCTTTACATGAAAAATCTTCCAACATTTTTTGATATTGTGCCTCGTATATGGCTCTTTTGCTGTTTCCTTGAGTGAGATAAGTGTAAAGCTGTTCTTTACTTGTTTGCGGAGGATGAGGTTCACTGGAGGATTTTACCTTTTTCTGTGCTGCCACCTGTTCCTCTCTTGTTTCTTCCGCCTGTTCTAACTCTACTTTTCTGGGGTCCAACTTTCTTTTCTTTACTGGAATCACTTCCTCAGATATTACTTTTCTCTTCATTCCTGTTCCCCTCATGCGAGTTTGTCCTTCTGATTCTCTTCCAAGTGCCTTTCTTGGGGAACTTTTGATTCCTGACATCAAATTTCTGAAGTACTGTGCCTCAGGAGCTAACTTTAACTGTTCTTCCATTCCTAGAACATGATAAATGATTTTTGTCAAAAACTGGGCTCCATTTATGAATTTCTTCTGCTCCCAGTGTTTTGCTGCTTCCTTCAGCTGTTCATGGATGTAAGGTGAGACATCCATCACCCCAAATGGCTTGGTTCTATCTTTGTTATTGAACATTAATAGAGTTACTGACTTATGAGGCATGGTGTACCTTGGTAATTTCGGAAAACAAAAGAACTGCAAGAACATTCTTATAGCATATTCTTCATTTTCTTTTCCCTTGAAGTCAGTGAACTTTACATACCCCGTGTAAGTCTCCTTATTTTTCTTGACAAAACTTTGGTCCAGTTTAGTGCCCATTGGATAGAACTGTAAGGCGGCTCTGATATGTTCTGCTTTGATGACTATCCCTGCCTCCTGATTGTCTTTATTCTTCACTTTACATCTGAAGTAGGCATCATTGCCTTTTCCCACTTCCTCCAAACTTCCCATCACTTGTGCTACTCTTTCAAAGTCAATAAAGAAAATAGGTTCTTCTAAGAGCTTGTGCAATCCCACAGCTTTCCATCTTTTGAGGTTGATAGAAGTTTTCTGAAACCTGTAAAATTCTTGGCACAGCATAGTGTACTTATATCCTCCCACTGCTACTGTGAAGATATGCTGTCCTATCACTCCCAGAATTTCTTTAAGTTCTTTTGCTATTTTTTCAACTTCTGGGATTTCTTGGTCTTCATCGGATTCTAAGTCCACTTGTTCTTCAGCTGCATCACTGTCCAAAAACCAGTGTCCTCTGGACAGAGTCACTGAATCAGCTTTGAAGTCATGGATTGTCAACTCCTTTGTATTCATCATCCTGTATTTATATATAACAGAAAAGAAAATACTCCACCCACATGAGTCACAAGATTTCATGAGAAAATACTATATTATTCTGGAATGTTACTGACATATATAAAAAATAAGAAAGACAAGTTCCCAGCAATTTTTGCTTTTTTTTCAAGAGACTCAATTTTAAGTGAGCAACACAGGTGTAGCAAGACATCTATTGTGCTCTCTCCAATTGTCACTTCCTTGCTCAAAAAACAATTCCTGAATTAGAAAGATGATGCTAGAAAAGATGATTAATGAAGAAACTTAAAAAGTAGTGGTAAAAAAGAAAAATGATCACAAAAAATTAAAAATCCATAAGACAAAACAATTTTTTTCCATAATAATTTACTCTTTCCCTCCCTATATCTTGCTTTGTGTTTTTTTTTTTATTTTTAGAAAGAAAATCAAGAAAATAAAATATATTTTTCTGGTTTTTTTTTTTTTTTTTTTTTTTCTGTCTTCTTTCCTTCCCCTCCTAATTTTCTTCTAAGGGGAAAGAAGGAAATATTTTTTTGTCCTTTTCAAAATTCCAAAAATAGGTCCATTGTGGATTATTCCTCCTCCATTGACCAAATTCTGATTTTTTCACCCAGTAATGTTTTACTCCATTTGTCCTTCTGTTCTGGAAATATCCATGCTCTGTGGATGAACATTTTGTGACATTTTTTGGCTTCCATATCCATTTCGTTTTAATTTCCTGTTTTGGTGAGCCATAACTGTGCATGACCTGTTTCCATATTCTTTTTGTTCTGTTTTGTTGATATTGCAACTTTGGCAATAATAGTCTTCTCTGTTTTGTCTCCTCATCCACCTTTACCTCTTCAGTCTTTTGCTGATCTTGAGTGTATGAAGCTTGATCACTTTGTATTGTCAAAATGTTCCTGTCCTCCATTGAGAAAGCAAATCCTTCGAGATGTGGGTCATGAACATCCATATGAACTACCTGCTCTTCATCACTCAGAAAGAACATTAAAAACTTTTTGTCCTTGATGGTCAAATTAAGCTTCATTTTTTCAAAATTTAAGATGACTTTACCTTGTTTGAGCCATGGTTGCCCTAAAATCAGCTTTTCAGTCATTAAATGGTCTGGCCACTCTTCACAATCTATCTCCATATATTCATTATTAAATTTAACTTTAATAGAAAGTGAAGATATGCTTTGAATTCTTTTTCCTCCCAGGGTTTTGATCAAAATTCTGCTTCCAGCTCTCTTAAGGTTAAACTTATTGATCAAGGCTGAGCTAATTAGATTCACTTGAGCTCCCGAATCTATCAAAACCCTTATGTTTTCATTCTGATAATTCATCATAATCAAAGGCAAATGTTCTTTTTGCTTTAGAGTGTTTTCACATAAGCACACTTGTTTCAATTTTCTAATTCTCTCTTTGGCTTCTAGTTGAGCCTCCTTTCTAACACTTTCTTCTTCTTTTTTCCTATTTTGGGCCTTTTGCAACCTTCTCCATTCCTCAGTAGTTAATGGGCACTCATACCTCTTTACTCTACATCCACTTATGAAATTTGGCATGATTTCCCCATCAATATTGGCTAACTGAATAGCTCCACTTTTGCTTATCTGATGTATGATATATGGCCCATGACCTTTTTTCTGAAACTTTTTCTGATGTTCCTTGATTGTGTAAGCTAAGACCAGGTCTCCTTCTTGTAGATCCTTATCTTTTATGTGAACATCATGATAAGCTTTTTGTCTTTTCTTGTTTGTGTATATACTCATCACTGCTTGGAGTCTCGATGCTCCCAGTTTTTCCAAGTCTATGACTCTCTCAGATAATTCATGTCCTGACCAATTGTATTGGCTACCCACCTTCAATGTTGGAATAAGAAATTCCATGGGTAAAACCGCATTCTGGCCATACACCAAATTAAATGGTGTAGTTCCTAAAGCCGTTTTGTATGCCACTCTATAAGCCCAAAGAACATGATTCAGTTGATAATCCCAGTCATTTCTGTTTGTGTTGACTAATTTGGTCAATACATTGCAAAGTACTTTATTAGTACTTTCTGCTAACCCATTGGCTTGTGGGTGATATGGGGCTGACTTATTGTGACTAATCATGAAATAATTGGTCATGTTTTCTATGATCTGATTCAAAAAATGAGTCCCCCTATCACTTACCAATTCAATTGGTAGTCCAAATCTAGTGATAATGTTTTCATACAAAAATCTAGCAGTGGTGTGAGCATCATTTCTTTTAGTAGCTTTGGCCTCAGCCCATTTTGTCAAATAATCTGTAGCTACTAGTATGTATTCTGCATGAGATTGTCTGGCTGGAGGATGTATTGGTCCAATAAAGTCCAATCCCCATTTACTAAAAGCTCTGGCTGAAATTAAAGGAATTAATGGCATGTTATCTCTTTTGTTTGGTTGGCTTACCCTTTGACAGACATCACATCTTTTTACATAAGTTCTAGCATCGGGAAATAGGGTTGGCCACCAAAAGCCAGAATATAAGATGAGTTTGGCTGTTCTATCACTTGAGAAATGTCCTCCAGCTACTCCTGAGTGTGCCATTTCCAACATCTCTAAATACCTTTCTTCTGGAACACAGATTCTCAGATATCCATCCAATCCTCTCTTGTATAATTGCTCTCCTATGAGTTGATATTCTTCTGAGATCACTTGTAGATTTCTTGAATCAGCACCAGCTATTACTTGTTCCCCTTTCTCCTTTCTCTTCAACTTCTCAACAATATTTTCACTCCATTCAGGGTTTTTCTGAAACCAATATAGAGTTATTAATTCTGATTTCTGCCATGTTTGACATTTTTGACAATTATCAATATATCTCTCCACATCTTGAATCTTATTTGGCCAATGTACTCCCATCCTATTAAGGTTACTTAGAGTGACAATCGTAGAAGCATGAGTACATGGATTCCAGCAATGAGCTTTTCTTACATATCCATGTTGCTCCTCTTCTGGAGTACAATATTCCAGTATACCTGACTGATTGAGGTGATACAAATGTCCAGCTAACAACATGAAATTCCTGCTTTGTAACACCAGATGTGTATTATTTGCTAATGACCTACAAGGTCCCATGGTTAGCAAGGGAATTAATGACATCGACCATTCAGGAACACTTTCCACCTTGAATAAGTATGTATCTGGCAAATCATCATCTATAGGTGAACTAGGTTCTTTTGACTGAATTCTTGATAAATGATCTGCTCTCAAGTGTGTTTTTCCTTGTCTAACCACCACCTCAAACTCAAATTCCATTAGTAAAAGAAACCATCTTACTATTCTTCCTGTATGACATGGTTTATTTACTAAATAGAGTAGAGCTTGGTGATCCACAAAGAATTTAAACTTGTTGGCCAATAGATAATGTCTGTATTTTTTGACAGCAAAAATCATTCCCAACCCTTCTCTCTCAGTAGTTGTGTAATTTTTTTCCGCAATGTTTAATTGTCTACTCGCATATGCTACTGGGAAATCTAATTTGCTTCCTTCTATAGGTTGTGCTAACACACATCCCAGAGCATAATTTGAAGCATCGACATGTACATGAAAGATTTTATCCCACTGAGGTGTTTTTAAGATTGGTGCTGTCACCAAACAAGTTTTTAATGTTTCAAATGCTTGGTCACATTCTTCAGTCCACTCAAACTTTGTGATGAGGGCATATAAGGGCTTGGCTATATCAGCAAATTTGTATACAAATTTTCTGTAGTACCCACAATGTCCCATAAAAGTTTGGAGTTCCTTCACATTTGTAGGTCTAGGAAGCTCTATTATGGCTTTTATTTTCTTCTCATCAGTAGAAATTCCATTTTTTGACACTATGTGACCCAACATTCTTCCTTGTCTGACATAGAATACACACTTTTCTGGGTTTAAGCATACTCTATATGTCCTGCACTTCCTGAATATTCTTTCCAAATCTTGTAAATGATCTTGTCTTTTTAAAGAAAAAGTGCATAAGTCATCTACATAGATTTCCATCACATTTCTCAGGAATTCTTTGAAAATATGACACATCAACCTTTGAAAAGTTGCTGGGGCATTGGTCAATCCAAAGGGCATAACCCTAAAAGCATAAACCCCCCATTCTGTAGAAAAGGCAGTCTTATGTTGGTCCTCTAAAGCTATTGGTACTTGATTGTATCCTGAGAAGCCATCTAGAAAACTATAGACTTCCTTTCCTGCAACTCTCTCAAGAAGATGATCTGTTATTGGCAGTGGATAACTATCCCTTATAGTTGCTGCATTTACTTTCTTCAGGTTAATGCATACCCTAAGTTTCCCATTCTTTTTTGGCACCACAACTATAGGTGATATCCATTCAGTGTACTCTATTTCATAAATGAAATTAGCAGCCAACAACTTGTCAATTTCTTCCTTTATTTTGGCAGAGTATTTGTCATTAAATGTATAATGTCTCTGTTTGCTTGGTTTTGCATCAGGTGTCATAGGGATCTTATGCTCACAAATTTTTGGATCAATTCCTTTCAAATCTTTATAACTGTAAGCAAATACATCCCTATAGTTCTTTGCTAGGTTCCTTAATGCTTCTTCTTCTTGTGATGTCATGTCATCAGCTATTACTATTTGTCTCTCTTCTCCTTCTTCCTGTGTAATTACAATTTTCTTTGTTTGTTCTTCATTATCATATGCTTCCCCTTTCTTCTTTTCTCTTTTTGGTTTCATTTTCAGAAGTAGTCTGTCTTCTACTTCATAAGTTTTAAAGTTTGCTGGTACATCAAAGTATTGATCTCTGTTTATCTCTTTCTCTTTCTTTTCTTTTTCCTGGTCTCTTTCTATTTCTTTGTGTTTATGTTCCTTGTATTTGCCTGAGATTTTGTCTTTGATTGCATCCTCAGCTTTTACTGTTTCCAAATATTGTGATTTTCCTTCTGTTAATATCATTTCTTGATTTTGATCCTCTTCTCTTTTTGATACTCCTATCATGTGTATGCCAATGTGGAAGATGTCAAATCCTTCCTCATTTTGGAATTCCACTCCCACATATTCCTCACTGGCCAAATCCATGGTAGCTAAGATTTGATTCCATCCATAAGGCTCAAACTCTTCATCTTTGAATTGTTGAGGCACATAATTTTCATCTTGTATTTCTCTTTCTTCCACACAATCTTCTCTCCTTAACTTCCTTTTCCTATTTGTGATATTTCTTAATATGTTACACTTCCAAACTGCTGATTCACCTTCTTCCTGTTCCTCCCTCTCTGATTCTTCACTTTCTGGTTGATTTTGATGTATTTTATACCATTCTCTAGGAGATATGTCACAATAGTGGCCATTTCTTAAGTTTACTCTTGTTATTCTCCCCTGGTTCTGAAGATATAAACAATCATTACCCCAATCTTGTACAATTTGCATTTGTCTCATGAAGGGTCTTCCTAGGATAATTTCATAAGATGTGGATTGTGGAAATTCTACTATAGCAAAGGTATGCTCTATTTCTATGCCACATATGTCCACAATCACTTTTTCCCAACTTCCTAGGGGCTTTTCTATATGTCCATCTGCAAGTTGTAATCTCATTTTAGTGGGTAATAATTCCTTTCTTCCCCATTTCTCCCAGGTTTGTTTAGTCATTATAGCCACTCCTGATCCACTATCCAAAATGGCTTTTGCTGAATGTTTTTCATATTGTAATTTTAAGGTTGAATTCCCTTCTTCTCCTTCACAATATCCTCCTATTTTGTCAATAGGAATATACCATAGTTCCTCTAATTCTTGTGTTGGTGAATTAAGGTTTCCAGATATTGTTTCTTCTTTGTTCATCTTGTTTTGTAGATGAGGATTTTGTTTCAGCAAATTTTCCCATGTTGTATGACATGTAATACTACAATGTTCATCTAAGATCATTTGGAATGTTATTTGTGGATTTCCTTCTTTATCATTTTCCTTGGTTTTTGTTTTCTCATGCTGATCAAATGTTCTCCGAGAGCTGTCTTCTTCCCCTAATCTGAGTTGTGTTTCCTGGATAATTTGTTTGCATTTTAGCATCCTTTCATGCTCTAAATCCGGTATGGGATAAGCCATTGCATGATCTGCGGGGCTTGGTCCCTCTTGAATCCTTCCTTTATAGGCTTTGATTAGGGTGTCTAGGCTCTGAGAATTTCCTAATTCAGACAGATTCTGGGTCTTTTGAGGAGAAGTATGTTTTGAATTTGTTTGTTCCTGATTGTCTTCTTCCAGACTTTTGCCCACTTTCCTCTTCTTTTCCCATTTCCCTTTTTGTCTATTTTTCTTTCCTTTTGATGTGGAACCCTCACTTTGTTCTTTAATTGTTCCTTGTTGCTTGGCTTGTGCCCTTGTTATAACATTAAGTTCAATTTGATCATTGTCACTCAATTCCTCTTGTTCCATAATTTTAACTGTTTTTAAAGGTATGTTATTAGGTGTGTTCTGTTGTTTTTGGGGATTTTTTGGACAGTCCTTGATCAGATGTTCTCTACCACAATCCTTACAGTATGCTCCCTCTATCCTGAATGTTGGAGGTTGTGGACAATCTCTAATGAAATGCTCTCCCCCACACCTATAACATGTTATCTTTGGTCCCCCTTTGAATTGAGGTTTTTGATTGGACATGTAGTTGTTAGTAATGTACATGAATGTTGCTGTGTCCATTTCAATTTTTCCATTTCCCAGATCTAGGGCTTTAAGCTCAGGTTCCCTTATTTCATAATCTTCCCATTCTTCCTGATGTCCCTCACTCCATTGATATTCTTCCTTATAAGGTGATCTGAATCTTGAATTTCCTTCGTCAATGGGTGTATATTTGACTGGTACCACATTGGTTGGAATGGGAGGTTGTTGTCCCAATACTGGTCTTGGTTGCTCAGTATAACCTGATTCCCTCTGAGCCATATAGTCTCTTTCCTTGACAGGTTGTTTGTTATAGAAGCAATCCTCCCTGGTATGGTTTGTCCATTTTCTCTCTAGTGTACAATACTTGAGTGTCTTCCTATCTTGTAAGTGTTGTGGTTTCTGATAAGGGCATTGTTGTGCCAGATGATTTTCTCCACAAATATAACATTTCTTGTTTGTGTTTATCCTAGAGTTTATCAGATTAGTTTTAGTGCTTACCTCTAGGGCTTTAGCAATAGCCTGAGCCAACTCTTCTGCTGGAGGAATTTTGTCTTCATAAGATCTGGGTTGATCAAATGCTAACAAATCTTGACCTCTGTTGTCCTCCAAATCTATTGCTTCCTTAACACAGGCTGCTAAATCAGGACATCTCCTATAGTACACTAGGGTCCTTAATTGGGCACTTCTCAATCCCTCAATGAATAAGGATACTTGTTTTGCCATGGAAGGTACTTCTTCTCTTGGGCATCTATCAATGTACTGCTTAAACCTTCTGGCTGCTTCTCTAACATTTTCCTCCTTTTGTTGTTTGAAGCTGTGTATCAATGTGGCTGTACTATGTTTGATTCCAGTCTTAGAGAATTCACCAATGAAAGCTTCTAAGAAAGATTCAATGTCTAGGTACATTTCTTTTCTCAAAGGAATGAACCATGATAAGGCTGGCCCTGTTAGGGTTAGACCAAATGCCTCAAATTGTACCTTGTAATCTTCTACTTCCTCTGCTCTAATTAGTTGTCTAAATTCTGCTGCATGAGCATGAGGATCTGAATACCCTTCATATTGGTTCTTCATGCATTTGGCTACTTGATATGGTCTAAGCATCCTACCCTGAGGTTGCCAATGAGGTCTTCTTCTGAGCGGGAAGTCATTGTTTCCTTCTGGTTCTCTGTCAAAGGGATTTGGTGAAGCATGTGTCCTTCTCCCATGATTTTGCTCATTATTAGTGTAGTTTTCATTTGGTCTAGGTATGTCTGGTTGTCCCATGTTATGTTCCCAAGGTCCTTTGTCAGCACATTGCCCTAGATCATTTGAATTTTCTGGGTCTTGAGAGAAGATGTATACACATCCTTGCCTGTCTTCATATCTTCCATCTTTGAATTGGGCTACTGGAGTTATGTTCAGGGGAATTTCTAAATTTCTCAGTCTAATGAGGAATTTATGCATTCCATCCTGGTATATATAGGTTCCAAACCTATTTGTATACATGTATTTAAGGATGTTTCTAAAATCCCCAGTTTCTATTGACTCATTTGTTTCATTTAGGTTTTCCATGTTATTTTCTTGGCCTAAACTTCTTTCTGATCTTTTATTACTTCCTGGCTCTTTTTCCTTCCTTGTTAGGTCTTGTTTAGGAATTGAATTTATTTTATTTCCAGATCTTAGTATCATTCAACTATTCTTGACAAATTTCTAATACTCAACAGAGTGTTTGTCACAGTTTCCTAACCAATATGTTGGTTTTCCACAATTTTTTGTCCAAAATTGTGTGTGTTTTAATTTTCTTCCTATGTTTTGTGCTTTTCACAACTTCTTAATGAATTTAGGTTTTTTCACGATTTTCTACTGCCAGAAGTGTTTTTTCACAAATTTCAGATGAAAATCGTGTTTTTCACGATTTTATCATGCAATTAGACTTTTTCACGATTTTCTGATGAACTTGATGTTTTTCACGATTTTGTGTCTACTTGTGAGTTTTTCACGATTTTCTGTTGAAAATCGTGTTTTTCACGATTTTGTGTTGAAAATCGAGTTTTTCACGATTTTCTGTTGAAAATCGTGTTTTTCACGATTTTCTATCTACTTGTGAGTTTTTCACGATTTTCTGTTGAAAATCGTGTTTTTCACGATTTTGCGTTGAAAATCGAGTTTTTCACGATTTTGTGTCAAAATCGTGTTTTTTGCGATTTTGTGTCAAAATCGTGTTTTTTGCGATTTTGTGTCAAAATCGTGTTTTTTGCGATTTTGTGTCAAAATCGTGTTTTTTGCGATTTTGTGTCAAAATCGTGTTTTTTGCGATTTTGATCACAAAATCGTGTTTTTTGCGATTTTGTGTCAAAATCGTGTTTTTTGCGATTTTGATCACAAAATCGTGTTTTTTTGCGATTTGTGTCAAAATCGTGTTTTTTGCGATTTTGTGTCAAAATCGTGTTTTTTGCGATTTTGATCACAAAATCGTGTTTTTTGCGATTTTGTGTCAAAATCGTGTTTTTTGCGATTTTGTTCACAAAATCGTGTTTTTTTGCGATTTTGTGTCAAAATCGTGTTTTTTGCGATTTTGTTCACAAAATCGTGTTTTTTTTGCGATTTTGTGTCAAAATCGTGTTTTTTTGCGATTTTGTTCCCAGACAATCGTGATTGCTCACAGATTGTAAAAAACACGATTTTCTTATGAAAATCGCGTTCTGGGAATCGCGATGTTGATGGCTCTTTTCACAGAATCGCGATTTTGAGTAAAACTCAGAATCGCAATTTTGTCCAAAATTTGGCAGATTTTCAACTTTTTGCTTTTTTCAATATTTTTTAACCTATAGAATCGCCTTATCAAAATTTTAACATGCAATGAAGCAACTAAAGAAAAAACTAATGATTCCTTAGCAAAAACTCAATAATTCAGAAAATCGCGATTCTGTCTTCCTCTGTTTTTTTTTCTATTTTCTGATGTTATTTCCCACTTAAAACCAAAAATATATGTTCAAAATTGATGTTAGGATTCTTACCTTTCTTGCTTGGGTGAAAATTTCTCCAAAGTCCACTGTTTGCAGAAAGTCGCGATTCTGGCAGTTCTGCTCACTCTCTCTCTCCCTCACTCTCACTCTCAAATGAGTTTTTTCTTCAATTATCTGCTTATATAGTGCTCAAAAAATCACGATTTTGTACTCAGAAAGTCGCGATTTTGTTCAAATTTCAGTTTTTCACACTCTTTCACTTATTCCTCTTCACTTACTCAATCCACCTAATCTTCCTTACACTTCCTTATCTCAATGTACCCAAATTTACCACAGATTCCAAAAAAACTTTCTTTACAGAAAATCGCGATTTTGTGTAAAGAATCGTGTTTTTTCTGTAGATCCTTTCTTGTGCAAATTTTGAGTATTCTATGTCCTTGCCTTCTCTCAATATCCTTCACAACTTCAATACATGAGTCACCTGAAAAGTTTTTTTTCAAAACAACACTTTTTTACAGAAAATCGCGATTCTGTTCAGAGAATTGTGTTTTCTAATTTTCTGGGTTTTTTGATAATTTTTTTATTTTTTAAGCTTTCTTTCTCTTTGTTTTGCTTCAATTCCTTCTTTTGTTTGTAATTAACTCTGCTCCTGAATTTTTTTGCACCAAAATCACAATCTCCCTCAGAAAATCGCGACTTTGTGCAGAAAATCGTGTTTTTCTCTATTTTTGATTTTATGCCACTTTGAGTAGCTTTTTCTTCTTGATTACCTTCAAAACCCTTCAACAACTTCAATTCAACCTTCACTTACAATGTTATTTCAAAATCAATTACTTTTTTCAGAAAGTCGCGATTCTGTGCAGAGAATCGTGTTTTTCAATTTCCTGATTTTTTGATCATTTTTTGCTTTCTTTTCCAGTTTTTCACAATCACTCCTAATCCACAACACCTCACTTCAACTTCTTATCAAGAAAAGAAATTTGTTTGATTGTTTTTGATGAGTTTTGTGAATTTGTTTGGTATTTTTGCCCTAAAAATAAAGGTGAACACTTTACTTAGGGTTTCCGGTTTTGGAAATCAACTGATCCTATGGTTCTTGATTGGTTATGAGTTTCTATGTCCTTAGCTATCACTAAAGTACCAAAGAAAGGTTCTCCAATGAAAAAGTGTTATGAAAGGCAATCAAATTTTGTAAAGATAAACTCAATCATATGATTTTTTTCAAAATGCAGCACAACTCAAGATTTAATGCTCAGACTTGGTCAACAACTGAATCCCTCATTCTTACATCTAGCTACTTTAACTGTCCTTTCCTTAATATCACCATGTTATCTTCCCAAGATCACCCATGGTGTCTAGTACTTGGGCAAAAAGAAATCTAGAAATGCAAGAATAGATTCAAGTTACCTCCATCTTCAGCTTCTTGGCTCAAATCCTCCACACACCTGCACTTTTACTTCACCAAAATGATGAGCAACTATCAATCTACAAAAATTTCAGCACTTCCACTTCTACAAGACATCCATTGCTTTCTTCTTCCCTAAAGACAAACAATGATATCTACCTATTCATGTGCACTTTTCCTTATTGATGAGCTTTACCTTGTTTACCATCATCAACTGAAGATCCAGCAAAGGTCCAACTTCAAAGAAGTTCTTGGAATGTTCCCCGGCAACGGCGCCAAAAAATGTTTTGTTTTGGACTCCAAGTTGTCCTCTCCAATCATGAAGTAACAAAGAATCAACAAATCATCTTTATTTTGTCAATCCTAGGAATATCCATAAGACCACAGCCCCTTCAAGATAATAGATTCAAGGAAATAAGAGATTGATGGCTGGATTGCTGAGACAAATTGAAGATGAAGAGAAAATCTTGAGTTTACCATAACTAAGGCAAATCTCCATCATTTTCTATGTTCTTTATGTCAAAACCATGCCATTTCATTAGCAGAATACAATTATGAACTCAAAATTGAAAAATATCACCTGTATCCCAAAGACGAGACAATCGCGATTCTGTACCAACAGACGATTTTCACAATTTTGGAACTTCCTTCAGTCCTTTCCACTCATTTACAGCAATAGGTCTCTCTCTTCATACAACTTACTCAGTAATACACACATATGACTCACAAATCTCCATGATTAAGCAAGAGACAAGCTCACACATCAAAAGAAATACACTCAACAGGAGAAAACACGATTTTGCAGAAACTCTTTCTTCTCTATTGATAGCTTGAGCAAATAACTAACCAACCTCTCCAAAATAGAGAAAATTGACTTATATACATTTTCAAGTGTCCCTTTTCACACTTGAAATTAGGTCTTTTTCCCTAATTTTCTAAAAAATGCTATCTAAGAGTTTCTAAAAATTCTACAAAAATTACATGATATCCTCAACCACATAAGGAAGACTCTTCCTTATTTTTACAATCATTGCATAAATATTTTACAAATTTTTTGACTTTTTACTAATTTTTTACATCAAAAATGCTCTTCCAAAAATACACCTTCCAACAGCCGGTAACACGCTCCGGTGAATCGTACCCCAAATACCGCAGAGATCAACATCACTGGGCAGTTCCGAGTTCAGCGAGACAGCGGTAATTCTGGTGGCAATTCGGTAGCACACGGCGAGAATCCGGTGTGTTCCGATGAGAGTTCGGTCCCTTCTGAAGAAAGTACGGTGATTTTTGGTTGTACTACGGTGCAGTGTGGAGACAGTTTCGCCTCATCCGATCAGAATTCGATCGCTTTCGGTGATAGGTTCGCTATCCGGTGAGAACGCTTCCGATGACAGTGCAATCGGGTCCAATCAGAATTCGGCAATTTTCAATGAGAGTTCAGTATTACTTGGTGGCGATTCGAAGTTTTTCGGTGAAACTGCGGTGCTGTTCGGTGGAAACGTACTGCGTTCACCATTTCTCGGTGCAAGTTTAGCCAATTTCGACACTAAAGTTGAGGAAGGGCTATTAGTTTTTGAACTAAGCAATCGGTTCAACGATATCTTAGGACCGGAAAGTGAGCAGGTTGACCATACAGTCCTAGAATATCAAGAGATATCTCCCCAAAATTCAGGTAACAACAACAACACCAACAACAATAGTACCATGAGTGGCTCACAACAACAATAGCAACAAGAACAACAACAACAACAACAACAACAACAACAGCAACAGATTGTTCCACTGTGTTCGGTACCAGTGGGGATCACATACACAAAATTTGGAGGTTTTTTGGGAGATGATCTTGACACGCATATGTGGACCTTTGAGATTAATTATGCAGTTCTGAATTACCCAGCAGACCTTGCGTATAAAGCTATTGTGTTCCAGTCAACTCTGGTTAATCAAGTTGCACGATGGCTAACCGAATATGATTTGAACCACTTCCGACAGTATGATGATGTGAAGGATGCCTTTTTGCAACGATTTATGTTAAAGAAGAACCCAGCCAAAAATTTTTGATTACCTATAGAAAAATAGGCAAAAGCCACACCAAAATGTATAGGATTATGCCACACTATTACGGACTCATTTGCGACAGTTACCACCAGTGCATGCCAATCTACCAGACGAAGTTATCACTCAGTGGTTCATCAACGGATTAAAGCCCCAATTGAAACATATCATGATCATACGGTGTGTGGGTGGAATGACTTTGGATGTCGTAATTGCTATGGTGTTACAATTAGAAAATGTGGGTGAATTCACTAAAGATCTAGAGTGGCTCAAAGCATCTAGACACTCCAACGAGGATCCTTTGAAACAAATTTACTGTACCAAATGCAAAAATCCAGGGCACAGCAGCTCAACATGCGCTCTGAATCAAATGTATTGTGCCATTTTCCATACAACAGACCACATTACAGAGACTTGTCCGTATAATGTAAAGGTACAGAACAGAGCAGCTGTTAATGCCATCATTCAGGAACAAGGTCAACGGGCTAGCCATTATGTACCACCACAGATGATGAATACCCCATACCAGGGATACAAGAATTATCAAGGAGGACAATCAAATAATTTTGGACAAGCTCGGTGGAATGCAGGTCCATCCGGAGAAGGTGCATCTCCTCCACCCCCTAAATGTCATTTTTGTGGTGAAATTGAGCATATTCGAAGGTTCTGTAAAGATGCGGATGAGTACGATAAAAAGAAAAAGGAACGACAACATCCAATGGCGAATATGGTGTACATTTCACCAGTAGACATGCAAGCAGCAGTGGTCCAAACATGTTCAAGAACAGTGGTCCAAACATGTTCAAGAAAGCAATTACAACCAGCTGCAGAGATTTTTGAACCTGGAATTCGTGAACAACAGAAGGTGTTTACAAAAGCAAGTGGGTGCCGCAGGAACAAACCGTATTTCTTGACCTAGTTTCGGTGATGCAACAAAGCATACCGCCAGAAGTACCAGAAGGGCGAAATCTGACTCACACAATATCGGAGTCCATACCGGAGACCGTATTGGAAACAACCAAAACTGATTCGATGTGGGATGTTCTGTCCAAGGCATCAATTACATTACCCTTGGGTCAATTATTGGCTTTGAGCCTTGGAGTGCATCAACAATTCTAGCAACAGGTCAGTCTAGGATCCTCAAGTGCTCCAACAACAACCACAATCCAATCGGAATTGGACCCAATGATGGACCATATGGTACCACTGATTACGGTATGGTACAAAACCATAAAATGATAGAAGTCTTAATTGATGGCGAATCTGGTGTAAACATAGCAACAGTAGCACTTTGCAAACGGATGGGGTGGATGCAAATTGAACCTATTCAATTCTTTGTACACATGGTTGATCAATCTCGAGTCCATCCGGTGGCTTGGTGCGAGACATTCCGATTACTCTACAAGGTGCTATTTCAAAATGACCTTCATTGTGCTAGACTTACCAAAATCTAGCCTAGACTATAATCTGCTCTTTGGACATCCCTGACTAAAACAAGCTAAGGTAGTGCAAGATTGGTCAGCACATGAATTATTTTTTAAAAATAACCACCAGAAATATGTTGTTCCAGTGGACGATATGAAACCTTGTGACTTACATGCACGAACATATCTAGCGGATCCTATACACATGTTGGATGGTCTCTCTGATGATGAAGAGGAAGCTTTTTTTACAGCCAACAAGGATCTGATAGCACTTGGCACTGTAGATTTACAAACGGTGGCTGATGACTCGAGTCCGATAGCATGTACAGTGGTACCACTGACTGGTGAGCACGAGTCAAGTACAGAACAAACCTTGGATGATACGATGCTCCAACAATTACTTCAGTCAGGAGATGATTTGGAGATGCCCCGACAGTTCTACGTACTAGAAGATCAATTGGTTACCTGCAATTTAGGTGATCACACCAACCCACGACTAGTAAAAATTAAGGCGGGACTATTGAGACCTTCCAGGCTAACTTGTTGCAGTTGCTACGAGAGTTCTTTGATGTGTTTGCATGGGATTATCGGGATATGAAGGGGTTGGAACCAAGGATTTATGAACACAGGGTAGTGCTGAAACCAGATGCGCGGCCTATCAAACAACCCAGTTATAGAATGAATCCTCACTATGCGGCACATGTCAAAGCAGAACTTGACCGATTGTTGAAGGTGGGGTTTATTGTGCTTATCGAGCATGCGTAGTGGATTTCTCCTATTGTCATAGTTCCTAAGAAGAATAATCAATTACGGATATGTGTAGACTACCGGAAATTGAATGCCGCTACCGTACCTGATCCATTCCCTCTACCATTTTTGGACACAATGCTAGACGATGTGGCAGGACGAGAGATGTACTCCTTTTTAGATGGATATAGTGGTTATAACTAAGTCTGAATGGCAGGACAAGATATTCCAAAGACATCATTTATAACTAGTTGGGGCATTTATGCGTGTACAGTGATGTGGTTTGGTGCGCGGAATGCTCCAAGTATGTTTCAACGTTGTATGCAGGAAATTTTCTCTCCTTACCTCACCACATTCATGAGAGTTTACTTGGATGACTTCTCTTTATCCGGTGATACTTCAGTGCATCTATACCACTTATGGTGCTGCTTTTCAAAGTGTCGGGAATACCGTTTGTGTTTGAACCCGAATAAATGTGTATTCTCTGTATCCTGTGGCAAGTTACTAGGACACATTATTTCAAAACGGGGAATTCAAGTTGATCCAGATAAAGTGAAGGCCGTACTGGAGGCATCTGCTCCTAAAAACCCAAAGAAGTGATGTGGTTTTTAGGCCAAATTGGTGGCATGGACGACATCTGCGGTGGCTTGCTCATCTGGCCACACCACTTAATCGATTGATAACTAGTATCCCTCATCAGTTTGAATGGACCGAAGCGTGTAAACTCTCTTTCGACCGATTGAAATCATTGTTAACATAGGCTCCCATTCTACAAGTGCCAAATTGGGAATTGCCATTTCATGTCTTTGTGGATGCTTCCGACATTGCCATTGGCAGCGTGCTATGCAGTAAACGGATAAGTGGTTTCAGCCAGTGTATTATGCGAGCCGCAGATTGGCTCCGGCAGAGCACAATTACTCAGTCACTGAACGTGAATGTCTCGGCTTAGTGTATTCGATGAAGAAATTCTGGCATTATTTGTTGGGATGACGTTTCACCTTCCATGTCAATCATGCAGCTTTGGTGCACCTTGTTCGCCAACACATTTGGGAGGAAGACTAGCAAGATGGGTCTTGTTGCTCTAAGAGTTTGACTATTTCGTAGTACATCGACCAGGGTCAGCACACGCGCTTGCTGAATTTCTCTTTCAGTTGGATTCTGGTGAACTTTCGAAAAGAGTTGATGATACAACACTTGCTATTTATGCAGCAGAGATGGTACAGGATGATCAGCAGGAATTGCCGGTACCCTCCTCTTACTATGACACTTTGCTTCTGTTCTTGACCAGTGGATGTCCGCCTGGTATGACCTCTTCAGTTGCTCGATGAAGATTAGCCATGTATAGTCGACAATAATTGTAGGGCAATTATATTATATGGATCACTCGGACATGTTGCTCAGATGTGTTCCCCCACATGAAATGGCTTCCGTAATTACAATAGCTCATTCTGCCCCAATCGGAGGACATTTTGCGGTTGACCTGACATACCGGAAGATCCCACAGAGTGGTTTATGGTGGCCTACGATGTACCATGATGTAACCCAGTATGTGCGGCAGTGTGACGCATGTCAACGTTCTGGTCAGCCCTTACAATGACACCTCTTTCCACTCCAACCAATTGTGCCTCTTGAACCTTTTCAAAAATGGGTTTTGGATTTTATTGGCCCCATTAATCCTCCTACGACGGTTACCAACAACTGATACATTCTGACATGCACGGATTATGTGACTCGATGGGCCAAAGCTTGGGCTCTGCGGTTAGCTACAGTTGTTGTGGTAGCTAAATGTTTGATGAAGGATATTTTTCCACGCTATGGGTTACCCTTGGAGATAGTAACTGATCAAGGTACACACTTTGCAAATACATTAATGCAAGTTCTTACTAAAACCTTCCAGATTGTGCATAAGTTCAGTTCACCCTACTATCCACGAGCAAATGGACTCGCTAAAAGCACCAAAAAATCTCTGTTGAACATCTTAAAGAAACTGGTATTAGATTGTCCAGAGAGATGGGACCAATTTATCCTTGCTATATTCTGGGCTTATCGTACCACATACAAAGTGGCGACCAGAACAACTCCTTTCGAGTTGGCATATGGATTGGAAGCGATTGCTCGGATGGAATTGGTGGTTCCTAGTCTGCGGGTGGCCCTCGAACAAAAACAATTACCGGAAGAATCTTTTCCCTTTTGAGTGGAGGCTTTACGGTCTCTGGATGAACAACTTCTTGAGAGTTTCTTGGTGCTGCACGAAGTGCAGCTTAGACAAGCCAAAACCCACGATCGTTTCCTCAAAATCCCTGTGTTTATGGTAAAACAATTAGTACTTTTTTATAATGCTAAGTCTAATAGGTCCGCCGGAAAGTTTAAACTGCGCTGGTTTGGTCCCTACTGTATTATCGAACAAGTGAGACCTGCAACTTTTTGGTTATCCACCTTAACCGATGTCCTACTTCCTAAAGCGATCAATGGCTCCAAGCTTCACCCCTATTATCCATTGTCTCCATCTTCATGATGTGTCATCGGTATTTTTATTTCTTTTCTTTTACAATTTTTCTCACTCGACTTCTTTTTCTTATCTCTGTGTTTCGGTTGACCGACTAACAATAATAGTTGCATTTTCCTACCTAAACATGATTAGTAGCCGCCTTGATTATGTTAATGCATGCATGTCATCATTATGTCGGTATATTTCCAATACTGCATGATGATTAGGGTTCTTACCACTTGATTTTTCCAGTGTTTCTACTTAATCTTTTTCTTCCCGTTGTTAGTCGCTATTGTGTCTTTGTGTGTTTGCAACCCTTGTGTGCTTTGTGTTCTCGTCTATTTTTGAGTGCACCATGGAAGCTCTTGCGAATATCGTGACCTTCCATGCGGGTCTCACTCTAGATGTGAGTGAGTTCTTGCGTGCTCAAGGGCTCTTGGCCTTCGTTGAATTGCCTTGGCATTCAGTGGAGTGTCATCCCTTCTGTGCACAAATTATATCTGCCATAGTTGCCATGCCTACTACAGAGCAATGCTGGCCATTAACATGCTTAAACCCCCGTGTTGTCGTTACGCTCAACACTGTCACTGAGGGGTTTCATCTCCCTCAGAAGGGGTTGGTTGATGGACCGCTTCTCCCTATGGCGACAATGAGAGAACTTTTTCCCCAGCACTCATCTAATGAGTTTGCCATTCTTTGTCATCCTGAACCCGAGCACACCGCGCTTCAATTTCTTGTAGCAGCCTTAAATCTACAGAAACGAACTTACATTATCTCTTGTCCTTTCTACTCGATGATTGATACTGCATCACGAGAGGGAGTCAATTTCACGTCCTTTTTCTTCCGGTGCATTCACCCCGAATGCTTAGCAGTTTCCAAACAATTAGCCAAGCATGAGATTCCTCATACCCGATTACCGCATCTTCTCACCCTTCTTCTTCCTGTGATCCAAGCAGCACAACCACCCCCCAGAAACACTTTGCTCTTACACGAGGAATCTACCCAGATGTCGGAGGAGGATGATGAAAAAGTCCTGCTACACTTCTTCTAGTGAAAACATAGATGTATTAGCCCATTGCAAAGCCAAGTGCAGGATTCAACCACACTTCAAGAGGTTGAACTCTTTCATGATACTGCCACGACGTTACAGGGCACATCGGCATCCTCTTCTCCTAGCAAGCAGCAAGAGCCAGATGTAATCATGGAAGATGTCACTGAAGACCAATTGTAGAATGAACTGCAACAACGGGATGTTGAGCCTCTAAAGGACATAGTGGAAGATACTACTATAAGTGAGTGTCATCCTTCTTCTCCATCAGCCACAGACGATCACGCAGACACAACCAAGCAACTGATCGGTAATGGAGAAGCGATTACCATTCTGGAGGTGTCTCAAAATGAAACCGGAATTGTCTTAGTCCCGACCTCTCTTCTTCCCCTTCCTCCTCCAAACACCATTCTTGCTGATGCTAAAGTTCCTCCCTCTCCGCCTTCACCTGCCATTCGTGAGGCATTGACCAATCTCCTATCCTCTCCCTACTACTCTCCACCATCATCACCTCACCTGTAGTGTGCAACACCATCGCAACCTGTTTCTTCTCTTCCCATCCCGGTGATGTTTGCTGAATTGGCATCCATGGACCAACTACTCATTCAACTCTCCCAGCAGTTGCCTCTTCAGATGAAGATGGCCACTCAGATTATTCAACAGGAGCTGCAGAGAAAGGTTGATCTTCTAGAAGCGGACATTCAAGGGGAAGTAATTGAAGCCAAAGCCAAAATTCACTCTCTGCATACTCAAATCCAGCAACTGCAAGAACAGTTAACAGAAAAAGACAGTATCATTGCTCAACAGGACACAGAAATCACAGGCTTGAAGCAAGAAGTTGCAGATAAGACAGATGTTATGCCAGCATTAGGTAATGAGCTCCATAATACGCGAGATGCACTCAATGTTTTAGAAGAAGCTTCGCAGTCGCTAGCGGCCAATGTACTTAAAGCTCAAGCAGAATTGCATAAAATCACTGAGCAGTTGTTTCAGAAAGATCAAGAATTATCTGCAGAAATTGCCACGACTATCCGGTTGAAGAAGGAACTTGCAGGTGTGTGTTGGTAGTAGCCAGAGGCATAGAAGACGCAGAAGCATGTGAAGACAGAGCATAAAAAAGAAGTAGGGAGTCAGTCGAATCTTTCTTTTCAAGAATTATGTTTTATAAATACTTTTCAAAACCTCCAACAGTGATTTTCATCACTTTTGTACCATATGTAACATAGAAAAACCTTTTTTGTAATTTATAGCTCCATTTTGTGTAAGCCGAGGAGTCCTCGAGCTTGAGGAGCTTAGGTAGAATGAGCGTACCAATTTTGGTTATTTTTAGACACCGTTTACCCTTTCAAATAGCCTCCAGGACCTATTTTTTAACTATGCCGGTCACTAGATATGAAACCGGTCAAAACTATTCTATAATCTATAAAAAGAGCTAGAGAGCTCATTTTTGAGGTTGGTTAGTGTGAGCTTAGAGCTAATTTGAGCTTGTAATTGAGATGTTGAGCAAGAGAGTTGATTTCCCACCTTCCAGTGTGTCTTGCTTGTCTCTTCGTTGTGTGTGTGTATGTGTGTGTGCATCTCTATGCTTCTCACCATCACTCTCACTCAATCTTACATTCACGAACTTCATATCACTCCTATCTCTTCCGCGGATTGACATTAAGGAGGTGGAGCTTCTTAACGTGGTTCTCACCATTGTACTAGAGCAACACCAAATTTGGCGCCGTTGCCAGGGATCGAGTCTAGGACGAATGTGTGATGGTAAGAGTATAGCAAGAAGTGGCGTTGGAAGGTAAAACATTTCAGTTTTTGTTGTTGTTTTTACTTAGTTTTTGGTGTTTTTCACTTCCCCCACACTCCATCTTCACCACCGCATCATCATCTTCAACACCAAAAAAATCAAAAAATTCACCATATCCACCCATTCTCCTCATTTCCCCTCATTTGTGCATGCGAGAGAGAGAGAGAGAGCTTTTGTGCTTGCTTGTGCTATTGTGTTTTTGAGTTTTCTTGCAGGTACAGTGCTCCAGTGCATCAGGAAAGCTTGCAAAAGGTAAAATTTCACTTTCTGTCAGAAATTTGCCATGTGTGTCAGACCATCGCGATGGTCTGCCAAGTTTGGCATTTTTGGTATGCAAGTTCACGAAGAGGTAGGCGATACTAGCGCTTGCACGGATCCACAAACGCATTTGCAAAATCATCTATTTGGTGGACCATCGCGACGGGCTCACGCCATCGCGATTGTGTCACACCATCGCGATTGGCTCACGCCATCGCGATGGTTCACTTGGACCATCACGACGATCCCGTCGACCCCACGCCATCGCGATTGGCTCATGCCATCGCGCCGATGCTGCCACATGGCAAGCTAGACCATCACGACGATACCCTTAGACCATCGTGATGCCTCAACATTTGAACCATCGCGATTGGCTCACGCCATCGTGCCTCGTGACCATCATGACGGGCTCACGCCATCGCCATTGTCCCGTTGACCGTTGACCGATGCCATCGCGATTGCTCGTCGATTGGACCATCGCGACGGTTCATTGACACCATCACGATTGTTCACTTCAGACCATCGCGATCACTCGACTGATACGCCATCGCGACTACTCACATTTCAGACCATCGCGACAGTTCGCTCCTTCAGACCATCGCGATTGTACCACGCCATCGCAACGGTTCACCTGGACCATCAGGACAGTCCCAGACCATCGCGATTGTCCACCCCAAACGCAATTTTTAGGGTTTGAATTTTTGACCAAATTTGGGGCTATTTTTGGCAAATTTTTGGGTGATTAGACTCATAGGAGACCCCTTAGCTCATATTTGGAGAAAAACCTATTTGTCAATTTTTACCCCTGAGGGCTTGAACGCTCATATCTTTTTCATTCGAAGTCCGTTTTTTTAGCTTTATAGCTCGTTAGAAAGCTCTTTATAAAGAATACATTGATTTTTAGATAAGCTAATTCGAGGTTGACATAGTTGGGACTAGAAAGCCAGGGGGCATTGAAATTTTGGACAAAAGGGAAGGGACCTTTAAAAGTGTATATACTCAAGTGCGTGATCATCCATTTGAGGATTGGTCTAATATTGAATTTTACAGGTCTAGCAAGGGCAATCAAGGGCAACCAAAGCAAGGCAGTGAAGAACGCAGGGCTTGGGAAGCGTTCATCCTCCGCCCATGCTAATCAAAGGGAGAAAAACAAAGAAAGACCGGAAGTAAGTTTTCAATCATCCCATAGGGAGAGATAGAACCGCCATAGACACGGACAGAGTGGAAAGACAAAGAATGCCAGGTGATAGAGACGATTTTCCTCTACCTAGACCACGTGAACACACAAGAATATTGAGACCCACTCAGTTAGTGAAATCCATGAAAAACTAATTTGATGGGACAGGAGATCCCTATGACCATGTTGCGGAATTTAAGCAAGTTCTAAGGGCAGAGCAAGTTGAAGATATGTTCACGCAATATAATGCATTTGGACTAACGTTAAAGAACACCGCTTTAACTTGGCTCCAACCATTGCAACAAAGGCAATTTAGAGACATCCATCACTTTTTAGAGTCATTCATCACTGAATTCTCTAAAAGTGGGATCAGACATGACACATCTTCATTGATTCATAGTTTCAAACAGACCCCTCAAGAAACAGTTAGACTGGCAGGACGTAGGTTTAGAAAATATGTGGAAAGATGTCCAGTGCAAGAGTTACCTTCACAGGCCAAGCAAGTTTCATTGTTTTTAGATGGCTTGTTGAGCTCTAAACTACGCTCCTATGTATACTTGAAGGAACCCAGAATGCTAGAGCAGTGTGTAAGAATTTATATAGACATTGAGGACAACTTAGGAGATGAGTTGGAACTCTCAAAGGTCTATAAGGACTCAGATTGTTCATCTCTAGCATCCACGAAATTTTCTAGCTCGATAGAGGACCTAGCAGAAAAAGTGGCCCAAAAACTAGGAGTTTCTAGTAAACAGATGCCTAGGTTAACAACAAACAAGCATTGTTACACCTGTGGTGGTGATCATATGGCAAATGTGTGTCCCAATGCAACACAAATGCAAGCCAACCCTAGTGGCCAATACTGTACGATTGAGAGACAATATACGAATCATACGGCTCAAGACTGCCCATACAACAAACAAGCAGTTAGACAAAACTACCCGCAAGCATACCAACAGCCAGGTAGGTATCAAGGCCAATACAATACTCAACCTCATTACTATAGGCCTCCTCAGAACTATCCTTATCAGACTCAACAAAGACCAGGCTCTCTTACAGAATCAACAGCTTAATCATGAGAAAGTAGCCGGAACCAGTGAATTTGGAGAGTCTAGTAGTAAAAAATCAAAATCATGGAAAGATTCCAGAGAAAGAATTAAGAGAAAGTGGAGTAAGAGGATAACTGAATTGGAAGGAAGTTTCAAGGAATCGAGAGCCAAAATCCTAGAATTGACTTCACAGGAATTGAATCAAGAGAATCTAGCTCAAAAATGAGGATCAGTTTTAGCGGAACCCATACCGGAAAACCTAGACATGATGTTTCGCACGTATCAAGCCAGAATAAAAGAAGGACCTCAGGTAGCTGAAATGAGCAAGAACTACCCTCGAGCAGACTTAGAAATTGAGAGAACTAAACTAAGCATGAAGATGGTAGAATTAGCACAAGCAATGTTCGAAGCCTCTAGATATCTAAATTGGAATAACATGGCAAAACCGGAATTATATTTTCAAGGACTGATGGACAGGCTAGAATACTTGATTGAAAATAAAGAGAAAAAGGATCAGCATAGGAACCTTGTCCCAGAGACACAGGAAAGGAATGCACCATCTCTATCTCAAGTACCCAATATAGAAGGTGAAGACAACCTGTCTTCCATACGTAGGTATTCACATGAATTTCTGAGAGAAATCCAAGACGAGAAGTGGAGAAAAGAACAAGGAACCCATCCTCCTATTCAAGAAATAGATGACTTGCAGGAACAATTTCCCCAAGACATCCCCTCTATTTACGATGATGTAGAGGAAGAGCAACTAAGTGAACACACAGGTTTTGAATCCAACTCTTTACAAGAATTACCTCAGTTCACAGGACCTTGGGAAGCAAAGTCTATTAGTATGAGAGCACCCACGATAATAGTGAGGAATGAAGAATCAGTGATCCCTAGAAACACTGAAGTGATTAGGAACACGAAAGTACAATGTAATCTCACTCTAGAGGAGCTATTGAAGATTAAACTAGAATATTGGAAACATGTAGCAAATCAATTCCCCGAGGTTGCTACTACTCCCTCTCAGATAGGAACACACAAGAAGGTACTAGAGATACCCGTAGAAAGGATCGAAGATGTAAGCGAAGGAGAGGAAGGTAACACTTATCTTCCAATAACCCATCAGGGCTACACCACGAAAGCCATCTTAGATTCAGGATCCGGAGTAGCCATTGCTACCACCGCTTTATGGAAACGTTGGGGTAAGCCAGCACTAAGACCTACCAGGATGAAGCTACAAATGGCTGACGGACATATAGAAAAACCATTAGGTTTACTAGAAGGCGTATCTCTCACCACTTTTGGTGTGGAGTTTGAGCATACTTTTGCCATTTGTGATTTTGCAAAAAATCATGCTTATGAGATGATTTTAGGACAACCATTCATGCGTCAGTTGCAAATTGTACAAGATTGGGGAACTAATTCTTTGTACTTGCAACATTTAGGAGTTACTACTAAAGTCAATCTTAAAGACTATTCCCATAGAGATGTACCCCCAATACAATGGAATACCATCCATAAGACATCAAAAGAAACGGAATCGGTACAGTCATTAGAATCAGACCCCTCATGGTTGCACGAGGATACTCATTTATGGATGTGTAAAGTAGCCAAACAAGAGGAAGAACAATTAGAAGCCAGGACTTTAGGTGCAGAACAACATCCACTAACCCTTCAAGACCCAGCTTACGCACCTGTAGTATTTCCAGATGAAGAATTCGAACCCCATGGTTGGGCAGAAATATTAGCAACCATGGATGTAGCCATCAATGAAGAACAATGGACACCCCACTGTGACGAAGATGGCTATGACATTTCATTTTTCACGATAGAGCCAATCATGTGTGATTTGATTATTGAAGAATGTGAACCTAACACTGATGCATTTGAGGATGCGAGTGATTTTGATTTAGAGTCAATTATTATGGGTCATCAAAGGAAGAATACTTCTACGAAGTAGAGACTCACCCTCAGAGACATGAAGAAGTTACGAATGAGGTGAGGTTAGCCACTCAAGTGACCACTAAGAGTGAAGGTAAGAAAAGGAAGAAGAAAGAAACCATGTCAGAAGAAGAAGAATCCTTGTTTGAGGTTCCTGAGAACTTCAAGAAATATGAAGTAGAAGATAGACGAATCATGGTACGAATGCCTAATAGAAAAGCTGACGTGGGAGAAGTATATGATAAGCGAGAGAAAACCAAAAAAATAATAGTTTCCATAGAAGGAGAAGAAGAAAAATGTACATACATAGGGCACGATTTGACGACTGAAGAAGAAGAACAATTAGTTGCCCTATTGCACGAATATAGAGATGTGTTTGCTTGGAGTTACAAAGATTTGAAAGGAGTAGATCCAGATATATGTTCTCATAGAATCCCTATGACTCCAGATGCAAAACCTACGAAACAAAAACCATACACTTACAATGATAACTACGCTGCAAAGATTAAAGAAGAAATAGATCGTTTGATAGAAGCAGGATTCATATATGAAATTGAGCATTACCGAATGGGTATCCCCCATTGTGGTTGTGCCCAAGAAGAATGGAAAATTGCGTGTGTGTATTAACCTTAAAAAAGTTAATGCTGCCACGATTAGAGATAGTTATCCTCTTCCTATCACGGAACACCTATTGGAAAGAGTTGCGGGCAAGGAAGTTTACAGCTTTCTTGATGGGTTCTCAGGCTATAATCAGGTAGCCATTGCTCCAGAAGATCAACACAAGACAGCTTTTGCCACAGAATGGGGCATTTTTGCATTTCGTGTGATGCCTTTTGGCTTAACAAATGCACCCGCCACTTTCCAACGACTCATGTGTCATGTTTTTAAGGAATTCTTGTGCAAGAAGTTGGAAGTTTATGTTGATGACATATGTGCTCATTCGAATATCAGACAGACACATATCCTAGAATTAAGGCAAGTATTTGACAAATGTTGAGAATATCAGGTTTGCTTGAACCCAGAAAAGTGTGTTTTCATGGTCAGACAAGGCAAAATACTAGGACACATTGTGTCAAAGAATGGAATCTCTACGGATGAAGAAAAGGTGAAAGTAATTGCAGATCTACCTAGACCAAATAACGTAAAAGAAGTACAAGCATTTATGGGCCATTGTGGTTATTACAGACGATTCATACACATGTATGCAATCATAGCCAAGCCTCTGTACTCTCTTTTGACCAAGTTTGAATGGACAGATGAATGTGAGAATTGATTTAATGAACTTAAACGACGTTTGTGCTCAGCACCTATATTGACAACCCCGGATTGGAGTAAGCCATTCCATGTACATGTGGATGCATCCAATTATGCCATAGAATGTGTGTTAGCACAACCCACAAATGAAGGAAATATAGATCTCCCCATAGCTTACGCGAGCAGACAGTTGAATGCAGCAGAAAGAAATTACACCACTATGGAACGAGAAGGATTAGGAATGATCTACGCAGTAAAGAAATTCAGACATTATTTGTTGGCAAACAAGTTCAAATTCTTCACAGATCATCAAGCATTATTGTACTTAGTCAATAAGCCATGTAACACGGGACGATTAATACATTGGTTTCTATTACTCATGGAGTATGATTTTGAAGTAGTAGTCAGAAAAGGAAAGACACATCTCAGAGCTTACCACCTCTCAAGATTAACCATAGGAGAAGCTCCTCAAGGAGTAGCGGATGAATTACCAGATGCATATTTGTTTAACCTTGAGATAGCACCACAATGGGCTAAGCCTATTGTCCCTATTCTCACGTATGGACCCAAGAATCCTAGGATAAGAATCAAGGAAGGAGAGATTGCCAAGTCTCAAAGATATCAAATAATAGCAGGAAGTATATATAAACAGGATAATCAAAAAATTCTTGCTTGTTGTGTAGATGAATCAAAACATGCAAATTGGTTGCAATTAGCACACATAGGTGCACTAAAGCAACATCATTCGAAACATCGTACTTTGCAGACTCTGCATAGACTAGGAGTATATTGGCCTTCTATGGAAGCAGATGTCTACAAGTTGTGTAAAGAATGCCAGGTTTGTTGTGAAAGACCACCAGTAGAACATGCTACATTATATCACGTGTCTCTCACACCAGACTGGAGTGAACCTTTAGTGACATACTTGAGGACGAACACATTCCCTCAAGGAATGAATTTAGCACGACAATGAAGTCTAGAGCAGGAAGCTCATGACTATTCACTTATTAGCGACAATCTATACAAACGAGGACGAGAAGGATACCTAAGACAGTGTGTTCATGAAAGTGATTATCTGAGCATACTAGAGACTGCACACCAAGGTGTTGCAGGAGGTCATTTTGGACCCGATAGGATAATCAAAGCCATCCTCTTTGCAGGATTATGGTGGCCCACTCTTCACATGGATGCGCATACCTATGTTAAGAGATGTGATGTGTGCCAAAGAACTTAGTTTCCTACTCGCAGAGATGAAATGCCATTGAAACCCATGATGGGAGGACATGCATTTTCTAAGTGGGGTATAGACTTTGTAGGACCCATTAACCCCCCTGCAAAAGGTACACATACTGAATACATTATTGTTGCGGCAGATTATCTTACCAAATGGGTAGAGGCTAAGGCTACACAAAAGAATGATGCACACACGACTGTAAAATTCTTATTTGAAAATGTCTTTACAAGATATGGATTGCCAATAGAGTTAGTGAGCGATCGAGGAACTCACTTCCTAAACCAGGTCATTGAATATTTGTTACAGGATTTTATGGTGATTCACAAGAAATCCACACCATATCATCCTCAGGCCAATGGTCAGGCTGAAAGCACTAACAAGATCCTTTGTAACGTACTGACGAAACTCGTGAACAACAAATGTTGAGATTGGGACAAACAGTTACACCACGCTATTTGGGCATATCGAGTGGCCTACAAGACCGTACTCAATGCAACTCCCTTTCAGATGGTTTTTGGTCAGAATGCTGTGCTTCTTTTGGACTTCTTGATACCGCCCCTTAAGGTTGCACAAAAACATCAGTGGACCGGCCATGAATTATCAGCAAGAATAATGGACTTGGAACGATTAGGAGAAACTAGGCTGAAAGCAGCAGCAGGAATATATGCAGCAAAGAAGCGACAGAAAGCATATTTTGATGCACATGTGAAAGATAAAGGCTTAAAAGAAGGAGATTTAGTTCTAGTATATACACTGAAGCAACATGCACAGAAGTTAGAAAAGCTAGGTTATGGACCTATGATCATTAACAGACTCTCGACAAGTGGAACGGTACAATTAGCCACCCTAGAAGGAGACATCATGCCTAATTACATTAGTGGCTGTAGAGTCAAGCTAAACCAGGAACCTCTTACTGAGGATATGCTTAGATGACTCACGTTGGCAAAGAAGCGTAAGGAGGAAGAAAATAGAATACGCATGGAAGCTCAGGCAGAAGCTATAGAACGCATTAAGCGCATGAAGCTAAGAAGACAAGGACTAGGGAGAAAACATTATACCATCTGGAAACATCACCTAGACACCCCATGGCCATGTGTCAAGTAAAGTCAAGGACTCATCCTAGCATAGTGGATAGGAGACCATTCATTACAGTCAGGCTAGAGCACGGCAACCCTTGCCAAGAGCTCAGGGCTTTAATTGACTCAGGTGCTGCAACTAGTGCGATTAGATGGTCCCACCATAAGGACTCAGGAATAGAAATGCGGCCAATTGAGGCATACCTCATAGGGCTAGGAGGCATGGAAACCCCTTGCATGGGTGAGGTGGATCTTCCTATCCTCATAGACGAAGTGACCTTGACACTGAAGCTACTAGTGTGCCATGATGAAGACCTGATAGAACCCCTAATCCTTGGCCAAGATTGGCTATACGATCACTCAGTGGACCTAAATCTTAGACAAGGCTCCTTGCAGATTGGAACCTTCGATCAGAAGCGAGTGATACCGCTTGACTTCCCTAACAGCATCCCGACTGAGGTATGTGACCCTAGACCATATAAACAGCATGCGAAGGAAGACCGGAAGATCTTTGGTCAGATAAGTCACGTTACGTCTACTCCAAGCCACGTGGGCTTGGCGATGGACAATTGTCAATCAGAAGGACGTCAGGAGATTTTCCCTTGGGCTTCCTGCAAATTAGAAGGGGCAACCACCCAACCGCTTGGTCAAATGGACACAATCAGTGGTTAGGTGGGTTACATTAGCGGACAAATGGGGACAATTGCAAGTCAGGTGGACTGCATCAGCAGCCACATGGGCAAAACACCCTGCAGTGCCCATCCTTCCACACTTACTACGGACTGGCCTAGATATGTGGTACAGAATGCCTCACTTCCTAATGGGCAAGTTTCGCAAGCGTTGGACCTCCCTTCTTTTCCAAAGTAGAGTGTCCATCCGACCTCTCAACCTCAACCACAAAGGAGTCAACCACGACGAAGGAACACAGACCGACGACAATATCAGACGACACAAGGAAGAAAGCAGCAGTGGCAATATCACAAAGCAAGAGCCACGCGGCAAGTATGGGTGCCAAAAGGACAGAAACCACCGATTGATTTCAACAATGCAGACATGGATATGAAGAAGTCAAGGCAAATTTGGGTACCCACGCAGATTTGGGTACCCAAACAGTGTATTTTAGCCCAACCCTCAAGCCATGTAACATATACAACTCAGAAATCTCTTCACCCTTTAACCCCACCACATCTGATCTCAACTTTTGTCCCTCATAAGAAACATTCCACCTGCTCAGAAACTCTTAGGAAGTGGATACCAAAACGTATCCAGAAGTCTTCTCCTAACCCTTTATCTAACATTACTCCCCACCCCGACTAAACAAGACCCTTGTAATAATTCACCCACACCTGAACCTTGTACAAATCCACACACTATAATCCACATCACTCGTAATAACAATCTCATCAAGCAATGTATGCATCATCTGAAGCATGTAGGTGTCTAGAGACCTGCATTAGTTTTGCAACATCATTCCATAAACCACATCACAACACTCGGCTACACGGGTTACACATCGGTTATGGAATGGATTGCGGTCTCACTTTAATGGGATCATGATTAATTTCCATACTAATGTGTTAATCTTTTGTAGCAGATCTGCTACACACTCGCATCATTCATCATGCAGGCAGAAGGACCATCAGAAGCTGGCCCCAGTGTACCCATGGCCAATATTGGAGAACTACTAGCGAAGCCTCATCCTACGGCTCAACCCCCCGAATTTCAGGGATTTCCAGGACCCATGCAGATCGACGACCCTCCTAGGGGTTACACTGAGAAGATTCATCGCAACTCTCATTGGTTCCAAGGACTAGCAGGACCATTAGCGGATGCAAATTTCATTTTTGAGGCCAATTTGGTGTTTGATCACCGTACTTGGGCCAAGTACCAATTTCTCTCAAGAGAGTTCGAAGGATTACAGAACACAGAAGACTTAACGCATGTTTGGGCAAGAGTAGGCTTCACAGAATATTTCAGTGATCCTTTGCCTAAACCGGATTTCTACAGATGCTACTACTTGGTAACAACATTGACAGCTTTGGAGAACAAAGAATTGCCAGGAACATTCATTTTGCCATCTTTGGTAAATGATCCGCCATATAAGAAGTTTTATCTGTCTAAAGATTTGATTAGAGCTGCTATTAAGATACATGGAACGCATATGCCGACAGAACGAGAAAGGTTGATTCCAGAGCCTATGAAACGTGGGGATGTTACTAAGTGGGAAGATATTTCAGCAAGCACACCTGAGCTCTCAAAACCATTGAGGATATGTATGCAACATTTCGCATGTCCAGCTCAGGATAGATTCACCATGCCCCACAAACGCATCTCGTTTAGTTTATATTTAGCATGTACTGGATCACAAACAGTTGACCTAGCTAGTTGGATAATTGATTAGGTGTACTTAGGACAACACAGATGGGAAAGAAAGAAAGTAATCAATGGATGTTGCGCTCTTACAAGGATTGTATATATGTATTTGGCATATGACTTGCCAATCGAGCGTGCAATGACAAGCGAGGAGCTGAAAGCATTCAAGGGGACAGCAAAGAAAGCTAGGAAGGCTAGCAAAGGCTAAGCATGAGAGGAACCATTCCATGCCTATAGGTCCCAAAATCACCCTCACCGCAACCCTCGCCAGAACAATCTCCGACAGAGGCCCCTACAACCGTTCAATCCATTCGCATACAGTTATCAAGACCAGTTCTAACAGAGGGCACTACCAGCACAGTCGCTCCTCAAGTAGCCACAGCCCCAGGACCTCCCACCACGGCAGTAGAAGTTCCCACCACTATTGGTGCGGAAGCTTTTTCTTTTCCGATACCTAACTTGGAAGCATAACCCATAGATACAACATTTGATTTCGAAATGCCAGATGCTTTCTCAAATGAATTTCAGTTTTCTGAAGGTCAAATCTTTTCTCAAGAATACGAACGTCCAAGCTACCCGACCACTCCCCCGGACCAACCACAAGGACAAGTAGTATCTAGTTCTGAGGAAGAAAGAACAGAGACAGATGAAGATGACGGAGATGATGAAGCCAGCCAGGGCACTCATGAATCACAAGAGCATGTACAGACAGATGAACAAGGACAGCAAACGGACACCCAAGGTGATACCAGTACGCATGAAGATGAAACTTGTGAAGCAGCAACTTATACGCTAGCCATCAAGAAGTTATATCGTACTATGGAAAAAGTTTGGGCGCGTAAGAAGTTAACTGAGGAAGAGAGCCAAGCACTCATAGAGCAAGAACTTGTCTCAGGCGGTTTTGAAGAAGTATACATCAGAGGCTTCAGGGAACTTGTCAAATCAATGGGATCCACCGAAGCCTTAAGATATTTGTAGAGGAAACTGTTACCGCAGTATGACCCTCGCAGAGTTCGTTTACTAACCAAACCTGGTGAATACATTCGTGTACCGACAAGAGCACAATCTTCAGAATAGGCTAGGGAAGCAGGTCTGATCCCTTAAGGCTCATTGGCAAAAGACACCATTATCATCGACTCCCCACCCCACACTACTACTGTACATACCACTGTAACCGAAGTACCCGCCACCCCAACTGCTCCTCTTTCACCTCCCGTATCTCCAATCTCCCCTGTACATCCGATCTCTCCCAGACCATCCACATCTTTGGATAGTGTTGTAGCAGAAGCCTTCCTTACTTCCATTCACCCGACAATTCCCGCACCCACCCAACCTAGTTTTCCTCCTCGGACATCCACCTTTCTATCTAGTCCAATTTTCCCCCCATCCTTCCTGACCTTCCCCACACCTCCAAGACCCCTTTTCCCATTCCCACCTCCATTAACCTTCTCCCCAGTCTCTCCCCCTCGACCCACCGTCATTCCTCTCTCCCCTTTCCACCAAGGAATATAAGAGAACCCCTCTGTAAATTACTCTTCAACTTTTGTAAATCCTGTATTTACACCCATGCACGCACCCACTCTCACGCCATTATTCACAGTCACCGCACTTGATACCACATCCAATGACATGGATATATCACCGCCCACTGCACCCCCGCTCACTTCATTCATGGCACCACCATATTTAGGCACCTCAAGTTTTTCCAATGTCACCACTGCATCCACATTCCCATCCTCATTTCCCTTACCCTTTGCATCAACACCCACACACACCGCAACTGCATTCACTCTGTCACTAATATTATCACCCACCATAGACACAACATTTCGACAGATGTTCACGTGTATGACTCAAGTAAGAGATGAGTTCACATCTCTTGGAACTAATTATCAGCAGCTGCAGAAGACAACGAATGATCTACAATCGCAGGTCAATTCACTATCCATCGAGAATGCCTCATTGAACACCCGCTACCAAGAGCTACGAGAGGCATATCACAAACTTGAACTCGAAAGTGAAGAAAAGACGAAAGAAGTTGTCATGGATATCGATAACTTGTTAAGGGCACAGACTATTCACAATGCAATGCTCACTAGGAACATGGGCTTACTCAGAAGACACCTGGTAGCAGCGAAAGAAGAGAACCAGCGCTTACAAGAACAGAACAGAGAGAATTTAGAAGCTGCTCTAGATCAGCCAGACCAACCATTGAGCCCTAGTCGCTTTAAGGCCATGCCCTCAGAATATATGAAAATGTTGCTAGATGATCATGTCAGATTGTTAGATGAATACGACAACATGAACGAGGAATATCAGAAGCTGAAAGAAGACCATAAACTACTCCAGTTAAGAGCACCAGTACAACAAGGACTACCACCCCCTGCGGACCCATCTCCTAACATCATAGAGGAACTCAACGCAGTACGGGCCCAGGTATTAACTCTTCAATCACAGATGGCAGTATATGAAGCACCACCAAGGCTAGAGTCCCCACCGAAACTACTAGTAGAGGAAGAAACAGTCACTATTCCAGTGGAGGAAACTTTTGAAGAAGCATATGAACCCCAACCCATCCCAGGCGGACGAGTCACGGCTGAAGGCCAGACGACTTTCGAAATTCCAACCCCCGCATGGATGAAGACGATAGAAGAACATGGAACAACCCACTCAGCAAGGGTAGAGGTGCAGTTACACGCAATGGCTATGATTGAAGAAAGAATTTTAGAGTCTCCTTATTTTGCTCATTTGGCCCCTCGCAAATACATATCAGGGCATGGGCTACAATATAAACCATATTTTATGTTAATGGCGGAATATCAGTTGGCCATAGAGAAGGAAATAGGCATGAAGCCCTCCCACGCAACTCAATTTGAGCCGGACGATTTGCCACTAGACGCGCAGCAAGGAGAAATCTATCAACCAGATTGGCGCAAGGATCTCTTACAGAATTATCCAAAGATGATGAGTACTTGGGTGAAGGCACCTCTACACTTAAAGTACAACCCATGTTGGGGACCAGTGCCACGTCGCCGTTCTTGGAAGGCATTTGCTATTAAAGTACAGAACAACAAGCAATGCTAGGATTGGTTGAATTACCCGTACTTCACTCCACCCACCGGACCACCTACAGTCGGATACATGATGGCAACGATTCGCCACTGGCTCCCACGCTTAAAACATATGGACAATATAGCAGCACACATGACTGTCAAGATATTTGACATGATGCAGATGGTTTTTAAAGTCTTCCGTCGCGTCAAGGCACCACATGTATACACCCCCGGTTTCGAGCATGGCAATCTAGATCTTGCATATGATATGAGTACAACACCATTGCTCCAGGTGTGTTATGCCTGGCATTGCAGAATCAAATACCTACCGGCGTGCTACAAGCAAACCTTCGAAGAAATGTTCACAACCGGTTTCTGGGAATACCATTCGAAGTGTTCATCAGCAGACCTACGCATTTGCTTCAATTATTTGCCTGTGAACAGATGGTATATTCCACGCATTATCGAATCCCGCCATCAGATGAACCACAACCCATTGATTGGGAGAAACTCGAGGCAGATTTGGCTCGAGGCATTCGAATATCAGAACACACCCTCGCTCAGGAACTACTCCAGAATTACATTCGACAGACCTCACAACGAGGTTCTGTCGAGGACGACAAAAGTGAGAGGGAGAGGGGTGTTGGCAGTAGCCAGAGGCATAGAAGACACAGAAGCATGTGAAGACAGGGCATAACGAAGAAGCAGGGAGTCATTCGAATCTTTGTTTTCAAGAATTATGTTTTATAAATACTTTTCAAAACCTCCAACAGTGATTTTCATCACTTTTGTACCATATGTAACATAGAAAAACCCTTTTTGTAATTTATAGCTCCATTTTGTGCAAGCCGAGGAGTCCTCGAGCTTGAGGAGCTTAGGTAGAATGAGCGTACCAATTTTGGTTATTTTTAGACACCGTTTACCCTTTCAAATAGCCTCCAGGACCTATTTTTTAACTATGTGAGTCACTAGATATGAAACCAGTCAAAACTAGTCTAGAATCTATAAAAAGAGCTAGAGAGCTCATTTTTGAGGTTGGTTAGTGTGAGCTTAGAGCTAATTTGAGCTTGTAATTGAGATCTTGAGCAAGAGAGTTGATTTCCCACCTTCCATTGTGTCTTGCTTGTCTCTTCGTTGTGTGTGTGTGTGTGTATGTGTGTGTGCATCTCTATGCTTCTCACCATCACTCTCACTTCATCTCACATTCACAATCTTCATATCACTCCTATCTCTTCCGCAGATTGACATTAAGGAGGTGGAGCTTCTTAACGTGGTTCTCACCATTGTGCTAGAGCAACAATGTGCAAAAGGAGAGAGAAGATTTCTACAAAACGATGCAGTTTCAAACTCAAGAACTCAAGCGAAGAGAAAAGCAATTGGGAGTTCAGGCGGACAGGCTCTCGCGCATTGATGCAGAAATAGTTGAAATAAAACTGCGCAGAGATGCTGCTCTCACCAATGAATTCTATCTCCAAGAAGCGTTTTTGCAGATGCAGAGAGAGTCATTAATAAGCAAGGCCATCGCCGCCAGTTCAGTTAGAAGTGATGCACAACTGATTGAACCTGCAATTTTGAAGAATATGTTAGATTCATTAAAGCAGAAGATCACCCGTACGTTTAAGCTAGCTCGCTCTATGTATGTACAGAGCATCATAGACGAAACCTGACTATGTATTTACCAATTTTTGGGTTCGAGTCCACCGTGTGTGCCAGTGTGAGCCGCCGAAAAGGAACTCTTAAGCTTTGTAATATACCCTGAAAAGTTGCACGCATATTGAAAAAGCATAGCGCAAAAGTTGTAACTCTTTACAAGTTAATGAAAGAGGAGTCACGCAAAGCAGAAGGCATCGTATCGCCAGACTGTTCGTCTGGGTGAGAGCCTGTTGTGGAGCGCAATTTGCTGAAATCCTGTGTAATCTGAGTACTTGTCAATTATGTTGATTAAGCTTAATAATTAATTAAGTCTTAATGAAGTAGTAAGATTAACGGGTTAATGCGATAAGTAAAGACGTATACCGTAACCGTGCAGAGTTGAAGTATTTTGGTAAATATATTCAAAACAATTAATGTGTGAAGTCTGTAAACGAGTATACTTTGAGTCTGTAGATTTGGGAAAATACAAACAGGGCCTCTATTTACAGGCCCCTAATCATCCCAAGAACCCAGAGTTGAATTAACTTTTAACAGTAAAGGTTGAACAGGACATACGTTTGTCATGTGATCACCACTGTAGGTGTAACAACGTTTAACTGATGTTAACTTGGGCATCTGCTTGTTAGAGACTCCTAATTTTTGGCCCACCTTTTTTGCTAGGTCTTTAATCGAGTTAGAATTTTGCGAGGATGATTGAGAGGAGTTATCTGAATCACTGTAGACCTTTGAAATTTCCTATTCATCTCCTAAATTATCCTCAATGTCTATACAAGTCCATACACATTTATCTAGCATTCTGGGTTCCTTTAGGCATACATAAGATTGTATTTTAGAGCTCAAGAGGCTGTCCAAAAACAAGGACACTTGCTTGTCCTGTGAGGGAAGTTCTGGCATTGGGCATCTCTCAATATACTATCTAAACCTATGTCCTGCGAGCGTGACTGTTTCCTGGGGGGTTTGTTTGAAGCTCTGGATTAATGGGATGTTATGCCTGATTCCACTTTTTGAGAGCTCAGTGATGAATGATTCTAACAAGTGATGAATGTCCTTAAATTGCCTTTGTTGTAAAGGTTGGAACTAGGTTAAAGCTTTGTTCTTTAGCGTAAGTCGAAATGCATTGTATTGCATAAACATATCTTCCACTTGCTCCACTCGCAACACTTGCTTAAACTTGGCAACATGGTCATAGAAATCTCCTGACCCATCGAAGTAATTTTTCATTGGCTTCACTAACTGGGTAGGTCTCAGTATTCTTGGATGCTCCTAGGGTCTTGGTAGAGGAAATTCATCCCTATCACCTTGCAGTCTCGGTTCTCTCAATCTCTCCAATCTACCAGTGTCCATGGTTGATCTATCTCTCCCTATGTGGTGAGTGAAGCTTACTTCTAGCTTTTCCTTATTATTCTCTCTTTGGGAACCATGGGCTGAAGATGTCCCGGCTCCTTGATGGCTAGTGTTCGCATTTGCTCGTGATGGGGGAAATACCAACTAGCCTCTCCATGTGTAGGCATGTCTTGCATGATTGGATACTACAAACACTCGTTCTGACATGTTGTCTAGGTATACTACCTTTCCAAGTGTATTAGGGTCCTTGAATTCATAAATGGTGATTGATCCTATTACATTTGGTTGTTCCATTCTATACCTCCAAAATGCTTCATCAGTGTTCTTATTCGACAACAATTCAATACTTTTGTTATCCTGAGGGATCCATTCTAGGTTTAGCATTCGTGTCAATACCGATTTCCCTCTAGGTGTCCTAGGTTCTTCTCCTAATGGTTCTTGCCCTTAGGCTCCTCGTTCAGTCTCGGGTATGAATACACCAAACTCATTAATGAGGTTAGGCTGATTAGTTATGATGTACATTGTTCCTTCCTTGTCTAAGTAGGCATCTCACTCAAACTTAACCACCGGATGTTCCAATCCAATGGGTTGGTTAGGGTTGTGCAATTGAACAACTGGCCTTCTCAAACCATCCTCATAAGTGCAAGCACCCAAGTGGTTGGTTCGGATGTATTCTAACTAGGTCCTGTAGGGTCCTTTGAGTCTTTCTAAATAAGCTACACTTAACTCTCCTTTCATTCTTTCCATGTTGTAAGCCATCTCACACTCACTTGTCTCTGAGATCAAATCGTATGGATAGCTATTCAATTGTTGATCCCAAGAGTATGATGTAGTCTTCACACTTGCTTTCGATGACCTAAGGCTTTGTCGATCCGCCTTACCTATGTGCTTTCCTGATCTAAGGTTCATTAATTTTTTTCTCCCTCGATTGCTCAATGCAAGTTCTGGTCGGTTCTACTTCTTTGTTTTCAATCACTTGTTTGATTTTTATTTCTCTTAAACTCTTGTCTTGTTTCAATGTATATGCAAGGAGTTGTCTTTTCATTGTATGTTTAAGTTCTCGTTCTACTAAAATTAAGTTCTTTCCTTTAGGTTTTCCATATTGCAATCTCTTAGCTTACACTTGGACTTGAAAAATTAGTGCTCTTGCAATCGTATTATTCCTATTGTAGTCCTATTTCAATCAACAATGCTACTTGCTCTTAGCCTAAGCTAACAATTGGCTGAGGGGGTTGAGAGCTCTTCCAACCTCAAGTCAACTTTGTTGAATGCTCGGGTGCCCAAGAAGATATGCTTACCAAGCCTTGCTTAGCTCTGCCCTTGGATGACTCTTAATAGACCTGCTAAATTCCAAAGTTTAGACCAATCTTTAGCTTTAATGGACAGGCACTTTGATTGATACACTTTTAAGGGTCTTTTTTCTCTTGTGAATTCTTCAGGTGCCCTCTTGGTTTTCTAATCCCACAGAGGTAATCAGGATCTCTTCAATTATAAGCTAAGGAGCCTCAAAGATGTACCAATAACTCAAAATTACTCAAATTGGCCTTGAAATTGCCAAACAATTCAACCCTATTTTTTGCATTTTAGCCAAACCATCACGATGGTGTGCAAGGATCATGATGGTCTAAGACTGTTGCGATGGTCCACATGAAATGAGTTGTCATGATGGTTGTTATGCGGTCATAGTTGTGATGGTCCAATCTATTGTATCATCGTGATGCTCTGAGGTAAGCAAGTCATCGTGATGTCAACAATGTTCGAGGTGTCGTGATGGTCCAAGTCAGACGAGCCGTCACAATGGCATGAGCCAATTACAATGGTGTGGCCAATTGTTGCGATGGTCAAGGGTCAAGTGAACCGTCACGATGGTCCGAGGTAAGCAAGTCATCACGATGGTCAAGAATGTTCGAGGCATCCTGATGGTCCAAGTCAGAGGAGCCGTCACGATGGTTCACCTAAACCATCATGATGGCGTGAGCCCATCGTGATGGTTGGGCCACTGTCGCAATGGTGTCAACAAATCATGATGCTGACACCTCGTCGCGATGGCGTGAGACAATCATGATGGTCCACCAAAATGAGAATTTGTACAACACATCTATGGATTCCTCTATGCGCAAGGGTGCCCTATGTTGTGCCACTGATGTAGTCCAAAAAAGACAATGTTCTCAGACCATCATGATGGTTTGAGACACATAATACAGATGGTAGAAAGTTGCAAACTTTACCTTTTTAGAGCTTCCATGCTATAATTAAGTGATTTTCTTGCAAAAAAAACTCAAAAACACACAAGCATGTACTTGCCCAAGAGCTCTCTCTCTCTCATACACAAATGAGCAAAATGGAGTGAATAAGTGAATATGGTGAATTTTTTGATTTTTTTGGGATGTAAGAAGATGATGCAGGGGTGAAGAAGGAGTTTAGGGAAAGTGAAAAACACTAATAACAATGAAAAAACAACAACAAAAACTAAAATGAATTACCTTCCAATGCCAATTCTCACTATACTCTTACCATCAAACGTTCATCCTAGAACTTGATCCCCAGAAATGGCACCAAATTTGTTGTTCTAGGCTAGGATAAGCTCCACGCTAAGAAGTTCTACCTCCTTAATTGTCAATCCACGGAAGAGATAGGAGTGATATGAAGATTATGAATGGATGAAGTGAGTGAAGGTAAATGTGAAAGCATGAGAATGCACACACACACGGTAGAAGCAAGAGAGAAATAATGGAAGGTCACGAACAAGCTCTATTACTCAAGAACACTATTACAAGCTCTCAAAAAGACTATAAGCTCATACAAGTCAACCTCCAAGATGAGCTTTCTAGCTCTTTTTGTAGTTTCTAGACTAGCTTTGATCAATTTCATATCTAGTGTCAGGCATAGCTAAAAAATTCCCGTCTTTACATGTTACCTCTGCACCGATGCCCCTGGCCATTGCTGGATGTACTGCCAATAGTGACAATTCAAGGTTTTTGTGAAGATTGTGGAAAGGAGCACCTGTTACAAGATTTTCCTAAGAACCCCAACAATGTACCAAAGATCACTCCTATTAACATCATTGGATTAGTAGTTGATTCTACTTGAAGTGTGACTTCCAGTACTCTAGTGCAAGTAGTCACAAGAGCTGATGCATTATGACAAAACCAAGACTTAGGCTAGGAAAAGAGTTCTAAGGTTAGTGAGACTGAGAGCCTAACCAAGAAGAGGACACGAGCATGGAGAGAAAGGCGCGAATGAATAAAAAGACAATGGTCAATGAAGATGAGCAAACTTGAGGAAAGCCTAAGAGAAACAAAGGCCAAGATAATTGAAATCACATCTCAAATGCACTATCACACATCACTACCACCACATCCGATCAACCTCATGTAACCCCACCACCACCAAAAAGGCGGGTCAGTCTTAGCAGATCCCACTCTAGAGACCATGACATAATGCTTAAAGCATATCAAGCCAGAATTCAAGAAGGGCCAAATGTGACAGAACATGAAAAGTGTTACCTTAGAGCTGACCTAGAGATTGAAAGAACAAAGCTTAGATGGTCGAATTGGCTCAAACCATGTTTGAAGCCAGTCATCTCTTCAATTACTCTAGTTCAACTAAGACTCAATTGCATTTGATGGACTATTATAAAGATTCGAGAGTTTAATTGCAAAATCTGGAAAGGAAGCCACCTCCTAGGGTAAGGAAAAGGCAAGTGAAGAAGGAGAATTCCTTCCAAGGAAGCATATGTGCCTAATTCCACTGAACCAAATGCCTCTTCTTCGATGAATCAGTATTCACAAGAATTCCCATGATAGATTCAAGAAGCGAAATGGGCAAAAGAAAGTGAAAATCCTCCTCCCATTGAACTTGTGGATGACTTACATGATCGATTCCCACAAGATATTCCTTCTATTTATGGATAACAAGAGGATGCCCAATCTAGTGAGCGATTAGACTTCAAGGCTAATTCCTAACAAGAACTGTCACATTTCACAGGTCCATGGGAAGCAAAGTCCACCTATATGAGAGCACCCACAATCATGATAAGAAACAAAGACTCAGTTATACATAGGAATACAAAGGTAGTAAGGAACACTAAAGTGCAGTGTAATCTCACTTTAGAGGAGCTAAAAGCTCACCCTCAAGGACGAGAAAACCTTAAGAATGATGTGAGGTTAACCACACAAGTAACCACTAAGAGTGAAGGCAAGAAAAGAAAGAAGAGAGGTCTCACTAGATGAGGAGGAATCTTTGTTTGAGGTCCTTGAAGAAATTAAGAAATATGAGATAGAGGATAGAAAAGTCATGATAAGGATGCCTAAACGTGAAGCACTCATAGGAGAGGCCTATGATAACAAAGAGAAAACTAAGAAAATTTTTGTGACCATAGAAAAAGGTTAAGAACGATGCACGTACATAGGACATGATTTGACAGAGGATGAGAAGCAAGAGTTGATAGCCTTTCTAAGAGAATATAGAGATGTGTTGGCATGGAGTTATAAGGACCTAAAAGGAGTAGACCCTGGCATATGCTCACATATGATTCCCATGACCTCAAAAGACAAACCTTCCAGAACAGAAGCCATACATGTATAATGACTATTATGCTACCAAGATCAAGGAAAACATAGATTGATTGGTAGAAGCAAGATTTATCTATGAAATTGAGCACACTGAATGGGTTTCTCCCATTGTAGTGGTGCCCAAAAAGAACAAAAAGTTACGTGTATGCATTAACTTGAAGAAGGTAAACATAGCTACAATTCGTGATAGTTATCTACTTCTTATCACTGAGCATCTATTAGAAAGAGTAGCAGGCAAGGAAGTATATGGCTTCCTTGATGGATTTTCTAGCTACAATCAAGTGGCCATTGCTCCAAAAGATCAACATAAGATGGATTTTGCTACAGAGTGGAGCATATTCTCTTTTTGGGTAATGCCATTTGGTCTTACTAATGTGCCAACTACGTTCCAAAGGCTGATGTGTCATGTCTTTAAAGAGTTCTTACACAAAAATTTGGAAGTCTATGTTGATGATCTTTGTGGTCATTACAACATTAGACAGACACATATACCTAAACCAACAAATCTTTGACAAATGTAGAGAATGTCAGGTATTCTTGAACCTAGAAAAGTGTGACTTTATGGTCAGGCAAGGCAAGATTCTAGGACACATATTGTCAAAGAATGGCATAGCCACATATGAGAATAAAGTTAGAGATATTGCAGAGCTACCTAAGCCAAAAAATGTCAAGGAGGTACAACCTTTCATGGTGAAGGACTTTGGTGTGCTGAACAAGAGGAGCAAGGAGGAGATGGAGGTAGAGAGAAAAGAGAGGAGAGATGCGCATAGATGCATGGGAGCCTCGAAACCCACATAATGATCTCCCTTGAGGCAATGCTCTATATATGATGTATATATATGAATATGGGAGTAAGGGACCCTTACATCCTCAACAATCTCCCACTTAAGGGTCAATGTGACCATAAGTGGTAACACATACAAAGAATGATGTAGAACTATACAAGAATGTACAAGAAGAGTTCGGATCTCGACCCATACAGATCATCCTACACCAATCGCCTTGAACAAGGTGTATCCATGCACCTCAAACTACTCTAGACTCATATCAATAAGAGTTGAGCTCACATCTGATCGATGCAAGAACTGATGAAGTTCCTGCAAAGCTCCCACTCACTCTATGCCTATGTCAATCATCGAATGATTGACAACTCCAAGTGCAAATGCTCCAATAGCAATTGCAATGTTTGGTATCGAGCATAACAACTCATACATCAAACTCCCGAATGTTGACAAAACATATGCTATCCTGGCTAACCTAAGTATGTCAGCCATACATATATCCAAGGCATCCAAAGAACCATCATCAAGACCAACATGCCCTAACATATCTATGTCAACATCTGGCGTGAGTGAATCCAAGAATGATTGCATGATCGCCGACTTATCAACATCTAAATCAGTCATCCTATCAACCAAGGATGTGTCTAGTTGTGCATCTCGAGAGCTAAGCTGCTCTATCACACACTTTGTACCATGAGAGCAATCTTGCTCTAGGACATCAAGTATATGATCATGCTGCATATGAGCTAGTCGCACAACGTCAACACCAAGGTCAAACTGATGATCTAAATCTAACTGAGTATCATCATGATGCTCTACATGAGCATCCACATCATGCTCTAAAGCATCCAGATGATCATCCAAAGTGTGCTCCATAAGAGCATCCACATGATAAAAAAAACCATGTACTACATAAGCAACATGAGCATCCAAAACATGCTCTATATGTGCATCCATCTGAGCATCTGAATCCTACCATACATATGCATCATGAATGTCAATAGACCTATCTATAGGTAGATAAAATGAGACATGAAGAGTCTCACATTGCACATAAGGCTGAACTCCCATTGAGACGAGACTATCTCTCACGTGAAGTACCTAAAGTGGATACATGTGCCCAATCCTAGCACCTCCGACAAGCATAAGCTATCCCAACTGCAATTGAAAATGATGCTCACCAAGGAATGCATAACATCTACTCTCCTGTAGCTCGCTAACTGAAATCAAGCTCATAGGGAATGAAGGCACATAACATACATGTCCGAGTATAAGTGATACTCCACTAGGTAGCATAAGGCATATATCTCCTGCACCCTCAATATCATATGTCATACCATCAGGTATGTGCACACATCCATGACTCTCATCTGAGAATCGACAAAACCACTCATGATGTGGAGTAACATGAAAACCGGTTAATGCATCAAGCAACCAAGCCATATGTGTGCTCTCCAATGAACAAGAAGAATCCTGAGATTATCCATAGGAGAAAGTGATATCACCATCACTTGCATAGTCAGCTGCCATAGACTTTCTTGAAACCATTACTTGACCTACATCAGGTGCATATCTCTGATGTCGTCGTCACATCCGCCTGAAGCAACATCATTGAATATGGCCCTCATGACCACAATGTCAACATCCAAGTCATCAATGTGATCTATGTCTTACATGAGTCAATGGATTCACATACATATCATGTAGTCTCTGCCATAATTCACTACTCATCTCCTCATACATAATAGACTCATATATAGAATCCACAAGCTATAATCGGATAGTGGAGCTGGCCAATGCATCCATATCCATCCATATGTGGTCAAGCATACCACGAGGCCTCTATGCATCTCTATGCATCTCTATGCAGATACATGTGTAACCTGCATGAACCAATGTATGCCACATCTGAGCTTTCCATCTCAGAAGGTCAGTGCCATCAAACCGAGAAGACACCATGCTGGCAATCCAAGAGACTAGCAATGTAACAAGAGACTAGAAATGATACTCTATCATTAATATGATCACACCTACATATCCATATGCATAACTCACATCACAAATGTCTCACTGGAGAAGAAACCATATGAACCACCTATCACATATAACCATGCATCTAGCATGCACATAAAACCATGAGCATAAGCCTGCTCACCAAGTCTCTGTTGGAGATAGACTTCCGCGAAAGCACACGAACAGCACAAGGAAGAAGAAGAAGCTTGGAGCACAAAAACACAATACTGAATGTATTGCTAGAGAATGTATAAAGATAAGTAGACCATTAGGGCAATAGGCATATATACAAGACGGGGGAAAAAAACCTCCTAAAGAGGGAAAAAAGTGCCCCGACGGTCCTAGTGTGTTCACACACATCACTACCTAAATATATCAACAAATCTGCCCTAGGAGTGATGCGGTGAACAAGGATCTGGCACTCATGTATAAGAAAGTGCCAGCATGGAACACAGGGTTCCTCGCAACTGCCAATGCGCTCTGACTATCAATGAAGATGGTGGTGGCAGAAGACTGGCGAACACCCAAATCAGCCATAAGGCATCTGAGCCACACACACTCAACAGTCGCTGTGAAAGCTTCCCTATACTCAGGCTCACAACTGGAAGCGGCCACAGTAGGCTGCTTCTTGCTCAACCAAGATATACATGAGCTACCAAGCATGAAGCAAAAACCACTGGTGGACACACGAGTGTCATAGCAAGCAGCCCAATCTAAGTCAGAAAAAGCATGCAAATCTAGCGGTAGTGATCCCCCCTTGGGATAAAACAACCCAAGTAGCCAAGTACCACTCAAGTAGAGAAAGATGCGCTTAACCGCCTTCCAATGCGTGACTCTTAGGCAATGCATAAACCTACTCATCTGTGAGACAACAAACTGAATATCTGGCCAAGTATGCCTTCTGATAGAGAACAACATCAAATGCATTTCTAGCATCAAGAAGACTCAATCGTAAACTTGTCTCCATAGGAGTGGCGATAGGCTTACAATCTTCAAGGCCAAAATGCTGCAATAATGTGTCAATATATTTCTTTTGACACAAAGCCATTCCACCATCAATTTGCATAAATTGAATGCCCAAATAGTGATGCAAATGCCCCAAATCAGACATCTCAAATGAGGCATGCAAATCAGCCTTAAAATTAGCAATATGCTTCTCAATAGGACTAGTGAGCAGCATGTCGTCAACATAGACAACAATGATCAGAAGCACATCATTAGCACGCTTAACATATAAGGTGCTTTCAGTTGGACTGTTCTCAAAACCATGTGAAATCAGATACCCATGTATCTTCTCATACCAAGCACGTGGTGCTTGCTTTAAACCATATAATGCCTTCTTTAACCTGCACACCTGGTTTTCATGTCCTTTCTACACAAAGCCACGGGGCTGAAAAACATACACTTCTTCATGCAAGTCACCATTCAGAAATGCTATTTTAATGTCCAACTGATGTACATTCCAACCATGATGGGCTGCAAGTGCACAAATGCTCCGAACAGTAGTCATACGGCATGTAGGTGCAAAGGTCTCATCAAAATCAATGCCTCTTTCCTGTGCATAACCCTTTGCAACAAGCCTAGCCTTATACATGTCAACTGTACCATTAGGTTTATGCTTCAACTTGTATACCCACTTAGTGCCAATGGCCTTCTTTCTAGGAGGCAAGTCACATAAAGACCATGTACCCTTCTTCATTATAGCATCATATTCAGATTGCATAGCAGGCATCTAATTTTCAAAATTCTGTGCTTCATCAAAAGAAACAGGCTCATTCTCATCACAAAGATTAGACGCAGCCATAGCATAGAAATTTGATGCAAAGGAGACACTATGACAGCCTGAACGAGTACGATATGACAAAGGTGCATCTAATTTGCTGTCACGCAAAGTTTGCACCAGCCATTTTGGCATAGTTTTTGCCTGCTCAATATCAGCTCTCTCATCAACAAGTGCATCATGTAAATCTGCATAAGAAATGGAATGATCTGCATCATCATATGAAACCTGCAAAGGCTGAGAAGTTGCCTCATTAGGACCAACACTAGACTGTCCACCTATGAAAAGAGCCATCAAAGTATCATACATGTCTTTGGAGCTAGATGTCTCCTTAGTACATGAAAGCAATGGCTAAATAGCATCTTCCACAAAGACAACATCACGGCTAACCAGAATGTGTTTAGTCTATGGATGATATAGACGATAGCCTTTACTTTCAGAACTGTAACCAACAAAAATACATTTTACGGCCTTATCATCCAATTTTCTGTGATGTTGTTCAGGCACTAGTTCATATGCCAAACAACCAAAAACACGCAGATGAGCAACAGATGGCTTGCAGTCATGCCAAGCCTCATATGGAGTGATAGACTGCAGTGCTTTAGTGGGACACCTGTTAAGTACATATGCTGCACACATGACAACCTCAAGCCAGAAACTATGTGGTAAAGCCTGACTCTTGATCATGCACCTTGCCATCTCCATGAGTGACCTGTTCTTTCGTTCAGCAACTCCATTCTATTGAGGTGTATATGGCACTGTACATTGGTGTTTTATCCCACGTTCAACTAGAAATGCATTAAAATCATAAGATATATATTCCCCCCCTCAATTAGAATGGAGGGTGCCCATTTTACATGCTGACAGATTTTCAGCCAAAACCAAGAACTGTTTAAAGCACATGAACACTTCGGACTTTGCTTTGAGTGGATATACCCATGCATGCCTAGAAAAGTCATCAATGAAAGTCACAAAGTAAAGATAATTTCCAAAAGAAGGTGTCTGCATAGGACCACAGACATCACTATGTACAAGCTGCAATTTCTGAGTAGCCCGAACTGAACCATCTTTTGGAAAGGATGAACGCTGCATTTTGCCCAAAATATAGCCTTCACAAACATGTTTTGCAGGTGCCTCAAGTTTGGGCAACGAGGACACCATTTCAAATTTCTGCATGCGTAGCAAACTAGCAAAATTCACATGACCAAAGCGTGCATGCCAAAGCTTTGCATCTGACATAGCCTAAGAATCATTTACTGCACATGCCAAATCATTTACAGATCTTTCATAGTCTATGAGCTTATATTTACAGATCTTTCATAGTCTATGAGCTTATACAACCCATGACATAAAATGCCAAAAGCAATAATCACACCGCCATTTGATAGATCATGAATTGTACACCTGTCATCAACAAATTTCACAACCAAGCCAATCTTGGCTAATCCAGAAACTGATAACAGGTTCTTTTTGATCCCTGGCATAAATAAAGCATCTAACAAAGTGAAAGAACTACCATCAGCAGTAGTCAAAATGATCTTACCAACTCCCATAACAGGATAAGAGGATTTGTTGGCGCATGTAGCAGGATTTGTTGGCTCGAGTGAAGAGAAGAAACTGCACTAGGAGGTAATATGTTTGGTCGCCCCTCTATCAAAATACCAAACATCTGAGTCTACTGCAGACATGCACTGCTCATAAGAAGATGGGTGGTAAGCAACACGAGCCTCATTCCTAGCTTGGTACAATGTGGTAAGTGTATCCCAACCATCCTTAGCTGTTCTGCAAGAGCGAGTGTGAGGAATAATGGCACGTTTGACAGACAAAGCTATCAATGCATGTGCCTGGGCATCTCTACCATCCCAACAAATCTGCTCTACAGTAGGTGCAGTAGAAACAACAGCACGAACAGGAATCTGCGAAATATCATCTTCAACACCATCTTCATCAGCTCCAACACCTGTATTTGCAGTACCTGTAGTTAGAGGTGTAACAGGACGTCTTTCAACATCCTGCACAATGTTCCACAATCCTTTTGCAACCAATACATTTGCATCATATAAGCCCATAACGGGTAGTTGGTACCATCCAACTTATCCTCAACAGCCAACATACGGAATACATCACTGCTTTCAGCCATGGCCGGTGACTAGAATACCTTGATGCAGAAAATTGACTGTATCTCAAAAAGCTAAACATAACTACCTAGACAAATTTCGCTAGACCTGTAGCAGACTTTGAGACGCTTATACTGGCAAACAGAAATTGGTATATACCTTTGGCACAAAAAGATGAAATAGCTTGCATAAGCACTGCGATAGTGCATTCGGAGGCCGAAACGAGCTCAGATCGCGATTTCGGCACCACATAGCAAAGCTGTTTTGATTCTGAAACACCCTGAGTATGCTCACCAAATTTCATGCGAATCTGTGACTGCAAACGAAGGAGTGTCGACGGCGCCCTAGATGAAGCGATGACGTGCTCTGAACCAATTGTTGGAGATAGACGTCTACGGAAGCACACGAACAACACAAGGAAGAAGAAGAAGCTTGGAGCACAAAAACACAATATTGAATGTATTACTAGAGGATGTAAAAAGATAAGTAGCCCATTAGGGCAATAGGTGTATATACAAGTTGGGGGAAAAAAACCTCCTAAAGAGGGAAAAAAGTGCCCCGACAGTCCTAGTGTGTTCACACACATCACTACCTAAATATATCAACAGTCTGCAAACTGACCAAGTAGATGTGAAAGAATCCTAGAAAAAATTCGGCAGAGTATCCCATATAAATTGAGAAATCAAACAAGATAACCAATCGCAAAAGAACAATGAGTAACGTGTCACCACGTATCACTGATCCAATCAAAGATAATGGCAAATACACATGCCAAAAAACATATGGCAATACATGCCAATACAATGGTGATAGACCTCCCACTCAAGAATGAATTCTGCAAGATGGTCCAACCTATCACGGATAACCTGTGACCAAGTCCAAATCAATGGAGATAAGCAATGATCCAAAGCTATCGCACAAGCTTCAAGATGCATGAGAGCTCTCTTCTAGCATAAAAGCCGTCAAAATTTTGGCAGCATCTCCTCTGTAAAATGGACTCTGGAGCCCGAATAACCATGTAGGAATCACCATCCACATATGCCAAGAATCACACTAGCAAATATATATCAAATCAATGATCATATGTTAAAGTAATATCCAATCAAGGTGACTAATAAGTGTGCAATTGAGGCTCCAATCTGGATCATGTATCTGCAAAGAAAACAGAAGATACAAGTACCAACCAAGATCCAGAATCAACTCTTAAAAAATTATGAGCAATCGGAAAGTAAATCCATATCCAAGTGGCATAAACGAGATAGAGGCCACAATTTCACTATACATCCATTGACAATATCATGATCAAAATCATGATGACATAAACCTCAAAAAGAAGTATACCACAATGTCATCACACACTCCAAACACGTGATAAGATCATGCTCTACTCTCATATGGAGGAGCTACCACAGTGATCATACATGGACAATGCCATCAAGCTCCAAAAATAAGGGCTTGCACACCAAAAAATCTCTCTGAAAGAAATTCCAAAGGAAATTGAGCCTCCAAAAGTGATTAGGGTTCTTTTGGTGAAAATATGCTACTCTGTGTTTTGCTATTTCAGAGGTGATAACCTCCAAATTTGAATTTTTGCTCTTCAACAAAATTCAATAAGGTTTTGTTGGCTACATAATGAGATAAAAAACACCTCAATAAGAGGTGTGTAGCTCAAGATATGCACAAAACAAGCATCAGCTATTAATTTCACCTTCACTTGCAACACTGCTGCTCTGTATTTTGCAATTTCGATGACTTAGAACTCACAATCTGGATTTGCACTCTTCTACAAAGTTGTAGAGGTTATTCCAACCTATGTATAAAAAGTTGAATCATCTCATTTTGATTTATAAAACTCAAGTTATAACCAAAACACTTACCTACTGTACAAGTGATTGTAGATTCGTCTTTTACATCACTTTGGGTTTTTTGAAGTTTTGGAAGTCTAAGACTCCAAAGCAGGTTTTGTGCCCTTCTCTGAACTTGTAGCTTTTTGTCTCATCTATGCACAAAACTTTAAAACACATCAATTTGAGCTTCCTATCTCAAGTTATGGGCAAAATACTAAACAATTGTTGAGAGATGTCGACTTGCACTTTCACCTCTTGTGACCTAAGCTTCCATTGAACCTTCTTGCACACAAGCCTTCAACATGCTCTAATACCAATGAAGGGCTTTGGTGTGCTAAACAAGAGGATGAAGGAGGAGATGGAGGGAGAGAGAAAAGAGGGGAGGGACACACACAGATGCATGGGAGCCTCGAAAGCCACATAATGATCTCCGTTGAGGCAATGCTCTATATATGATTGTTGAAGCTCAAGGTCAAGGACAAAGCATGGAAGCGCATCAAGGAGGTGGACACACAAGAAGAAGGAGCAAGTAGGGAGCTCCAAGAAGCACCTGTCAAATTTTCAGAAGAAATCCCTACAAAAATAGTGATTTTTATCACTAAAAACCATTGTAAATACCATTTTCCATTTTTGTAACTCCATTTTGTTCAAGCCGAGGAGTCCTCAAGCTTGAGGAGTATTAGATCTACCATCCTACCAATTTTCATAATTTTTAGACTCCGTTTGAGCCCCCAAATAAGCCCGGGAACCTATCTTTTAACTAGGCCGGACACTAGGTCTGGACACGGCCAAAACCACTCAAAAACTATAAAAAGGGCTGGAGAGCTCATTTTTCAGGTTAGCTTGTTGTAGATTTCAGCTTTGTAAGAGAGCTCTTATATAATCAAAGATCTTCCATTGTTCCACTCCTTGTTCTTACTTTGTGCGCGTGTGTGTGTATGTGTGTGCATGCTTGTGTGCTTTCACTCACGCACTTGTGCCATCACTTGCTCACGGTCTTCATACTGGTCCTCACGTCTCCACGGATTGACATTTATGAGGTGTATCTCCTCACGTTGGTACTCACCATTGTGCTAGAGTGACACCAAATTTGGCGCCGTTGCCGGGGAGAGAGCTTGGAGGACGAGCGTGTGACGGTAAGACGTAGAGTAGCGACGTTGGAAGTTAAAAAATCACCATTTTCACTTCAGTTTCTGAGTTTTTCTCATTCTTCATCTTCACCATCATCACCATCTTCTTCCCTCTTCACATTCTCTGGTTTTTTTCCATTTTCGCCACTACATTCCCTGCGTATTTCACTTGCGGCTGTGAGGAATAGACACTGAGGGTGCTCAGAGCAAAAGCGCTGAAGAAACGTGCTTGAAAACCTCTCAAAACTCAAGAAACCTGATTCAGTATCGTGGAGTGACAAGAACAGCGTCTGGTATCGCGTAGGAGGTATCGCCAGTTTGGAGATAGATTTTTGCATGTACAGACTGATAGGAGTGACAAGGAGGGCAGAAGGTACACATATCTGCAAAAATTTTTGAATTTGGGTGTGAAAATCTCCAAGTATCGTGTCCGGTTGAGTTTTGGTATCGCGATACCAGAATTCCCGTGTATCGCGATACTTGTCGAGGTATCGTATCGTGCATGCCCACTTGAGGTATCACGATACCATTTTGGTATCGTATCGTCAAGTGCTGGTATCGCGATCACGGTCGCCCCAGTGGTATCGTATCGTGCCAGTCTTGGTATCGTATCGTCGATCGTGCAGTATCGTATCGTCGGCCAAGTTGGTATCGCGATCGTCTAAATTTTGGTATCGTATCGTCAAGTGTTGGTATCGCGATCGCGGTCGCCCCGGTGGTATCGTATCGTGGTCCACCTGGTATCGTATCGTGTTAGTCTTGGTATCGTATCGCCTCCAATTTCAGTATCGTATCGTGTCATTACAGGTATCGTATCGCAAGGTTAAGTGGTATCGTATCGTGCAAAATTAGAGATATCGTATCGTGACCACTTTCAGTATCGTATCGTCTAAGAGAGCAGTATCGTATCGTGAGGTTGGTATCGTGATCGCAGTTATCCTAGTGGTATCGTATCGTCTAGGTGGTATCGTCTGAAGGGGTATCGTGTAAGACAAAGGTATCGTATCGTGGAAAATATGGTATCGTATCGCCTGTTCTGAGTTCCAGAGAGATCCTGTTTCCCTGTTTTAACCCCCAAAACCCTGAACTGGCATAACTTTCTCATACGAAATCCGTTTGCTGTGATTTTGGTTTTGTTGGAAAGCTCATGGTTTTGCTGAACGGTAAAATTAATACCAGGATTATTAGATAGGGTATTTTGAAGTTGACCCTCAAGGAAACTAGAAAACCAAGGAGTTCCAAATGATTTTGAGCAATAGAAGAGAACTTTGGGACTAGAAGCCAAGGCTTATGAACCTGAGGTCTAGCAGACACTTAGGAAAGGATAGACAAAGCATTAGGTCATCTGAGGCTAGTGTCAACCATACAGCCAAGTATTGGGCTCAACAGCTTAGTGGTTATCCTTACACACGAAGTTCAGAAACCAGTGACTCAGAAATGTCTTTTAGCATGTGTAGAGCCCTAACCGGTTGAAACTAAAGGTGCAAAGTATTTTTTCTCTTAAGGTTCAAAGGATAAATTTAAAATCTTAAGGTGCAAAAGTAAAGAATTAAAAGGAAAGGTGAAGGTGGAAGGCCGCGTACGCAAAGGTGGAAATAGGCCGCCCAATCAAAAATTTTATTTTTAAAGTCACTCTTGTTCTAAAGTCACTACAGGACAAAGTAGCGAGTCGTTGAGGACCAGTTAAAAAGGACAATCTTGGGACATTGAAAGGACACCAAGATTGTATTGCAGTTAGAGTGCGCGAACCGGCGGACTCAACAAAAGAAGGACAAAGGCTATTCTTGGAAAAAAGAGCTAGGAGCAAGGGAGAGCTTCAGAGGAAGCAAGGGAGGAAGCAAGAAGAGCCTCCAGTGTGCGACGACATTCAAGAGTGCAAGAGGTGTCAAGAGGAAAGTGTGCAGAGAAGGCGGGTTGGATTCCAAGAGTCCCAAGGTCTATTGCGTGTGTGCGCCGTGATACCAATTCCTTAGCTTGGCGGAAGCTTAGTGCAAGGTGTGCACAAGGGAAGCGGGAAGCAAGTGAAGGATCGGTGCAGGAGAGGCCGCTGCTAGAGGACTTGAGATAATTGGTCTTCAGTAATTGATATTCTCTGAAGTTGTATTTAGTCATTGATTAGACTGTGCGCAGTCATTGTAATTGTTGAAAGATAATCAATATTCAAGGTTTCCAAGAGTATTCCTTTGCAGAAGTTCTCACTGTTATTCCATTTTCATAATCTCCTTTTTCTCCTACAAACCCTCAAACTCCTTCTTGTCCACGAATCCCCAACAAATTTGGCACGCACGGTGGGACATCCAAGGAGCTTTGAGCATAGGAGACTATATATTGCCATTGGAGGACAATATTCCAGTGTCGACAACATTACTCCAGTGGGCCAAAAGGTACATACTTTTATCAAGTGTCTCATTTTAAGTGGACTATGAATAGCTCATGACCGCGACCCGGTCACAAACCTTGAGAATCAAGTGCAAGCAGACAAGAAGAAAGACGAACAGAAGATCATCGAGTCCACTTTCATCGACTTCATCGGTAGGAAGCATGGCAGGACAGGTGGACCTAGAAATCTTGCTCTCCAGATTAAACATAAAATTTCCCTCCTTCAGAGGTTTAGCCCATGAGGACCCAGATGAGCACATTCGACGATTTCTTGCATTATGTAAGACTAGGGGGCTAATGGGTAGGGAAGATGCTTTCTTGATACTCTTCCCCGCCACATTGGAAGGTCTGGCAGACAAGTGGTTTAGCCAGTTTGCTGAAAATCACTTTACCTCTTGGGATTTGATGAAAGAGGCCTTTAAGAATCAATTTCAGCATGGCAACACGGCTGAGATCATTATAGAAGAATTGGAAAACTTGAAGTTGGGTCCAGGAGAGAAGTTCCCCGAATTCGTGACCAGGGCCAAAGCATTAATGGCTAAACTACCGGATCCACCACACGACTTCTTTGTCAAGAAGTGGTTAGCCAAACCTTTACCTGTGGTCACCCAATGCAAAATAAAAGAGTTAGTGCTACCTACTGCCTCTGTTGAGGAATTCATCAATACGGCCACCCGCTTGGAACAGATAAGGCATCAGTATGGTGCAACTTCTTCCCAACCATCATATGGTACAGAACTGGAGGACCCAGTGAGCCAGTTAAGAAGGGAACTGGAGGGCTTGAAAAGGAATAAGCCCTATACAGAGGAGGAGACTACTGTAGCTCAGCTGAGAAGAGAGATTGAAGCCCTCAAGCTCCAAAAGGAAGAGGAAGCCCAAGCAGAGGAACTAGCTCAGCTGAGGCAGGAGTTGCAAGAACTAAAAGGAGGCGGCATTAAGAACGGACTCTGGTGCTCCATGTGCAGCAAGCAAGGACACATAGTAAGTGAATGTCCTTTGCTAAATGTGACTTGTCAATTATGCAGGAAGATTGGGCATGAGGCCCATGAATGCCAAGTAAGGGGAATGCCGACAACGACATACTGGACACAAGGAGGGCTCTTGCCACCAGCAAATGTAATGGCAGCAGCAACAAACCAAGGTAATAACTATAATCCTAGACCGAGAACTAACCTTGCAAATGGGCCTAGAAGGCCAATTATTTGCTTCAGATGTGGAGAATGTGGGCACTACCAATCTAGGTGCACCCTTCCGAAAAATGCACCTCCTTGCAGGAATTGTCCAGAGGCCAGAGATCACTATACAAACTGTTGTCCTAAGAATCAAGCCTCTACTTCCGGACCCCATCTCCAAATGATCTCTGTATTCAAGGAGGAGACATTACCTCAGGTGAATGAACCCTCACCATCCACTAGAGTGGTACAATTAGAAGAACTCGAATCTTTTGCAGTACAGACAAGAAGCAAGGGAACGGCAAAAGTGGTAGAAAATCAAGAATTGATAATTAAGGAATTGAACAAAGACAGAGTTGCAATTGAAGACAAAGATACTACAAGTACAGACACAAACCACAATGAATGTCTCACAGGCACCAGCGATGCCATTGGGCATGCCTTCAACAGGGCTCAAGAAGAGTTTGGCAAAGCAAATGAAGCTCAGTTTCTTAAAGAGTCAGAGGCTTCAAAACTACTCAAGTCAATTAAGAAGGAGGTTAGTATTTTTGATTTAATAAAGATGGATGGGAAATTCAGGTCAGAATTATTGCAGATAATTGATGAGGCTTCTACGACAAGCTTAGTGGCTAAGACTGCTATCTTACATAAAGGGATAATTAGGGGGGAAGCACCCCTTACAGATTATAAAAGCCCTCGGCTTACAATATCAATCAAGGGCCATGAATTTCAAGGTGTTATTGTATATGGTGGTTCTGGCATTAATTTGATGCCTGAACATACCATGAAAAGGATTGGACTCCACCCTTCAAGACCTGCAAATTTCACGGTTACTTTGGCAGATCAGAGCAAAGTAAGGCCCTTGGGGGTAATCCCAAAAGTTCCACTTGAATTACAAGGTAATCTATTCATTCTAGATTTTGTGGTTTTAAGATTGCCCCAAGTTGAAGGAGGATTTCCTCTCTTAATTGGAAGACCTTGGCTGAGGCATGCCAGTGTCATTCATGATTGGGGTAAGCACACTATGTGGGTACAAAAGAAAGGGCAGGAGCTGACACAAATTCATTTAGAAGAAGGCCCAGACAATCAAGGAAACACTAGTATGATGCAAACAGTGAGCATTTGCATGGAAACAGAAGCGGAGGATCAACCCCAAATAGATTTTGAGGAAGAAGAGGATATTTTAAGTTGGCTTCATGCCGGCAACTCTTCTTCTTGTTTTGGAATTTTTCTTGATAATCCTGGCACGAGTGGAGGCTATGATGAAGACAAGGGAAAGGTCCAGGTTGATGGATTGGGAGAGCCCATCACTGACCACAGAAGGGGCAGGAAGATACCCCTCAAATACAAATTGGAGGAGGATGTGTCAACATCAGATAACGAAGTTTCCAAAGCTAAAAACAAGGTAAAAAATTCTGAGGTTGAATGTTCTTTCCCAATTCAAGAAATCCCTGCAGGATGGATGCAGGACAAGGAGGAACACATTGAAGTCCAAAATACACCTGCTTATGAAGCAATGCACGAAAAGCTAGTAGAAGAAGACAAGGAAGCAGATGCACATGAAGATAATATGGTAACAAGAAATCCGGTCCAAGAAGTACACTTATGCACTCAAAACAATAATCAACCAGTTCTGGTGGCCACTTGGTTGTGGAGCCACCCACAGCTCCTGGAAAAGGTAAAATCATTCTTGACCCAGTATGCAGATGTTTTTGCCTGGCATTATAAAGACTTAGAAGGAGTGCCTGCATCTTATGGAGAGCACAGAATTCCTCTGGTTGATGGAGCCAGACCCATCAGAGGAAGGAGTTATAGACTTAATCCAAAGTATGCCGAAGCTGTCTATGTGGAAATCCAAAAGATGGAAGATGCAGGAATCATCATTCCTGTGGAACACTCAGAGTGGCTCTCGCCTATGGTTATAGTACCAAAGAAGAATACTAATAAAATCAGAATTTGTGTGGACTTTAGAGCTCTCAACAAGGTGACCATTCCAGACGGGTTCCCTATGCCTTTTGCAGAACAGGTCATTGAAGAAGTGGCTGGGAATGCACTATATAGTTTTATGGATGGCTTCAGTGGCTATAATCAAATATCAATACATCCAGAGGATCGTGAAAAGACTGCTTTTATCACACCTTGGGGAACGTATGTGTATGTAAAAATGCCATTTGGGCTCAGAAATGCTCCAGCCACATTTAACAGAACGGTCAATCTCATTTTTGGTCCCTTGTTGCTGGAATCACTTAGAATCTTCATGGATGACTTCTCTTCATTTTCAGGATCTCACAAGGAAACTCATCTAGATTGTTTGGACCAGCACTTGAGGCAGCTGCAGAATATTTTCCAAAGATGCAGAGAAACTAAGTTAAAGCTCAATCCAAATAAATGTCATTTCCTTGTGACAGAAGGAACTCTTTTAGGACATGTGGTATCGGCTAAAGGTATGGCCCCAGATCCTGACAAAATTCTTTCTATATTAAGGTTACCTAAACCTAAATCTCCTAAAGAGATCCAGAGTTTCTTGGGGCATACCGGTTATCATAGAAGGTTTATAAAAATGTATGCAGAGATAGCTAGACCTCTGACTAGACTCACAGGTAAAGAAGTACCTTTCAAATGGGAAGAAGAGGAGGAAAAAGCATATCAGACATTACGGTCACGGTTAGTGTGTGCTCCTATCTTGGTCACCCCGGAGTGGTCAAAAATCTTTCATATACATGTCGATGCCAGTGCATATGCAGTGGGGGCAGTTCTGACTCAACCCAGTGAAGAATTTAAAATGGACAGGCCAATTCAATATGCCAGTAGAATCTTGACCAAGGCTGAAAGGAATTACAGTACTACTGAAAGGGAAGCACTAGCAATGGTCTTTGCCGTTCAAAAATTCCGCCATTACTTATTGGGGGTAAAATTTATTATTATATCAGATCACCAACCACTGAAATACCTCCTCAACAAACCCCAGGCAACTGGCAAAATATGGAGGTGGCTATTGTTGTTTCAAGAGTTTGATTTTTCTGTCGTACATAAACCAGGAAAAGACAATGTTATGGCGGATCACTTATCCAGAATAAATATGAGGAATCAATCTAGTGGAATCAATGATGACTTTCCAGATGCTCATCTGTTTGCTGTAAAAGCTCAAGGCTGGTATTACGACATTAAAAATTTCATTAAAACTGGATTGTATCCAGAAAAGGCTAGTGCCGTACAAAAGAAGAGCCTGCTAATCAAGAGTAGACCATATACTTTCATCCAAAACAAATTGTACAGACAAGGCAAAGATGATCGGTTCAGGAAGTGTTTGGAAGAGGAAGAAGTGAGGGAAGTCCTTCACTCTGCACATGAAGGAAGAGGTGGTGGGCACCTCCCAGGACATATTATGAGTCAGAGGATACTGGATGCGGGTCTATGGTGGCCTACAATTTTCAGGGATGCAGATGAATGGGGTAAGACATGTGATATTTGCCAAAGGTGTGGACCTAAGCCAACAAAGCAGAGAAATAACCCCTTGGTTATTTCCACCTCCTGGCAACCATTTGAGAAATGGGGGCTAGATTTTGTAGGGCCCATCTACCCTCCCGCTTTTCCAAAAAGAGAAAAATATCTCCTGATAGCTACAGATTATGCAACAAAGTGGGCTGAAGCTATTGCCTCCACAGATTGCACTACCCAAACTATTGCTGATTTCATTTATAGTAACATCATTTGCAGGTTTGGTTGTCCACTTGAAATTTGTACTGATCAAGGTACCCATTTTGTCAATAAAGTCCTGCAAGAAATCTTCAACAGGTACAGAATTCTTCATAGGACCTCTTGTGCTTACTATCCACGAGCAAATGGACAGGCTGAGTCTACAAATAAGGTTCTAATTTCAATGTTAAGAAAGGAGTGTATGTTGCAACCCACTTCATGGGGCAGTGCGTACTTAGGTACACTTTGGGCATACAGGTTAGCCTACAAAGAGGCCACTGGATATTCCCCATTCCAACTGGTTTATGGCATATTACCCATCGAGCCCTTTGAATTTTTACATGGATCGCCTAAGATAGCATTCATGCAGGGAAAGAAGGATTGTGATGTCTCTCAGAGGCTAGGAGCTTTAAATAAAGTGGAGGAGATTCGTCTACTAGCAACCAAAAAATTGATAGAGACTCAGATGAAACGGAAGGAGGCACATGATCGACATCTGTGGAAAAACAACATCGAGGCAGGCATGTTAGTTCTTCTCTATAAACCTAACCCTCATACGACTGCAAAAGGGAAATGGATCCCTCACTGGGAAGGACCCTTTCGCGTGCTGAAGATATTGCATTGGGGTGCTGTGCAATTGGAAACCCTCGCTGGCAACACCCTACCTTTAGTAAACATTTCCAGACTCAAGGCTTATTATCAAGTGTCGTAACCATTGTAGTTTCCTTTATTTTGTTCCTGATGATTTTGGGTTGGTTTATTAGGTAACAAAACTCAAAAAAAAAAAAAAAAAAAACTCACGCGTTTTCCTTTTTTCGGTGCCATTTTTTTAATTTTCTTCATTTATTTTCTCTAAGTAATATTTTCAAATCCACCGTTAAATAAAATTGGGCGCAAAAAGTTTTTTGGATGGCCCTTACTGCTGCACAATAACTTTCATTAATACCCATTTCTTTGTTCTCCCTTGAATGGCTAAGATTAAGAGTTGCATCTCCTCTCTTTTGAGCACCCTTTTATGGTCAACCATTCTTGCTTAGGAGGTGCTCCTTCATTCCGCATTGCTATATAATATGCCTTCTCTTCATTCTTGCTCCCTCAGCATAACTACGGTTATCATCTTCGCGCTCTGACTATGATGGTGAACTTGGATCTCCGCAACCCCTCAAAGTGAAGAGCAGTTCATGATCCTCCATCGGGGAGGTCGATCCTCACCAACCTTCCAACCTCCCCCCTCATCCACCACAACCCCCGGCCATCTCCATCCCCCCCTCCATTCCCCTCGCACCCCGCAGCGCCCAACCCCCCTCCCTCCACCTCCAACCCCTCCACCCCCCTCCCCAACCTTCCCTCGACACCCCACAGCGCCCCACCCCCCTCACCTCTCCTCCAAACCCCTCAACCCCCCCCCCCCTCCTTCCCTCGGCACCCCGTAGAGCCCCACCCCCTCACCTATCCTCCAATCCCCTCAACCCCCCTCCCTCCACCTCCAACCCCTCCACCCCCCTCCCCAACCTTCCCTCGACACCCCGCAGCGCCCCACCCCCTCACCTCTCCTCCAACCCCCTCAACCCCCCTCCCTCCGCCTCCAACCCATCCAACCCCTCCCCCTCCTTCCCTCGACACCCCGCAGCGCCCCACCCCCTCACCTCTCCTCCAAACCTCTCCAAACCCCTCCACCCCCTCCCCAACCTTCCCTCGACACCCCGCAGCGCCCCACCCCCTCACCTCTCCTCCAACCCCCTCAACCCCCCTCCCTCCGCCACCAACCCATCCACCCCCTCCCCCTCCTTCCCTCGGTACCCCGCAGCGCCCCACCCCCTCACCTCTCCTCCAAACCTCTCAACCCCCCTCCCCAACCTTCCCTCACCTCTCCTCCAACCCCCTCAACCCCCCTCCCTCCGCCTCCAACCCCTCCACCCCCTCCCCCTCCTTCCCTCGGCACCCCGCAGCGCCCCACCCCCTCACCTCTCCTCCAACCCCCTCAACCCCCCTCCCTCCGCCTCCAACCCCTCCACCCCCTCCCCCTCCTTCCCTCGGCACCCCGCAGCGCCCCACCCCCTCACCTCTCCTCCAACCCCCTCAACCCCCCTCCCTCCGCCTCCAACCCCTCCACCCCCTCCCCCTCCTTCCCTCGGCACCCCGCAGCGCCCCACCCCCCTCACCTATCCTCCAACCCCCTCAACCCCCCTCCCTCCACCTCCAACCCCTCCACCCCCTCCCCAACCTTCCCTCGACACCCCGCAGCGCCCCACCCCCCTCACCTCTCCTCCAAACCCCTCAACCCCCCCCTCCTTCCCTCGGCACCCCGCAGCGCCCCACCCCCCTCACCTATCCTCCAACCCCCTCAACCCCCCTCCCTCCACCTCCAACCCCTCCACCCCCTCCCCAACCTTCCCTCGACACCCCGCAGCGCCCCACCCCCTCACCTCTCCTCCAACCCCCTCAACCCCCCTCCCTCCGCCTCCAACCCATCCACCCCCTCCCCCTCCTTCCCTCGGCACCCCGCAGCGCCCCACCCCCTCACCTCTCCTCCAACCCCCTCAACCCCCCTCCTTCCACCTCCACCCCCTCCCCAACCTTCCCTCGACACCCCGCAGCGCCCCACCCCCCTCACCTCTCCTCCAAACCTCTCCAAACCTCTCAACCCCCCTCCCCAGCCTTCCCTCGACACCCCGCAGCGCCCCACCCCCTCACCTCTCCTCCAACCCCGTCAACCCCCCTCCCTCCGCCTCCAACCCCTCCACCCCCTCCACCCCCTCCCCCTCCTTCCCTCAGCACCCCGCAGCGCCCCACCCCCTCACCTCTCCTCCAAACCCCTCAACCCCCCCCCCTCCTTCCCTCGGCACCCCGCAGAGCCCCACCCCCTCACCTATCCTCCAATCCCCTCAACCCCCCTCCCTCCACCTCCAACCCCTCCACCCCCCTCCCCAACCTTCCCTCGACACCCCGCAGCGCCCCACCCCCTCACCTCTCCTCCAACCCCCTCAACCCCCCTCCCTCCGCCTCCAACCCATCCACCCCCTCCCCCTCCTTCCCTCGGCACCCCGCAGTGCCCCACCCCCTCACCTCTCCTCCAAACCTCTCCAAACCCCTCCACCCCCTCCCCAACCTTCCCTCGACACCCCGCAGCGCCCCACCCCCTCACCTCTCCTCCAACCCCCTCAACCCCCCTCCCTCCGCCTCCAACCCATCCACCCCCTCCCCCTCCTTCCCTCGGCACCCCGCAGCGCCCCACCCCCTCACCTCTCCTCCAAACCTCTCCAAACCTCTCAACCCCCCTCCCCAACCTTCCCTCGACACCCCGCAGCGCCCCACCCCCTCACCTCTTCTCCAACCCCCTCAACCCCCCTCCCTCCGCCTCCAACCCCTCCACCCCCTCCCCCTCCTTCCCTCGGCACCCTGCAGCGCCCCACCCCCTCACCTCTCCTCCAACCCCCTCAACCCCCCTCCCTCCGCCTCCAACCCCTCCACCCCCTCCCCCTCCTTCCCTCGGCACCCCGCAGCGCCCCACCCCCCTCACCTCTCCTCCAACCCCCTCAACCCCCCTCCCTCCGCCTCCAACCCCTCCACCCCCTCCCCCTCCTTCCCTCGGCACCCCGCAGCGCCCCACCCCCCTCACCTATCCTCCAACCCCCTCAACCCCCCTCCCTCCACCTCCAACCCCTCCACCCCCTCCCCAACCTTCCCTCGACACCCCGCAGCGCCCCACCCCCCTCACCTCTCCTCCAAACCCCTCAACCCCCCCCCCCCCTCCTTCCCTCGGCACCCAGCAGCGCCCCACCCCCCTCACCTATCCTCCAACCCCCTCAACCCCCCTCCCTCCGCCTCCAACCCCTCCACCCCCTCCCCAACCTTCCCTCGACACCCCGCAGCGCCCCACCCCCTCACCTCTCCTCCAACCCCCTCAACCCCCCTCCCTCCGCCTCCAACCCATCCACCCCCTCCCCCTCCTTCCCTCGGCACCCCGCAGCGCCCCACCCCCTCACCTCTCCTCCAACCCCCTCAACCCCCCTCCTTCCACCTCCAACCCCTCCACCCCCTCCCAAACCTTCCCTCGACACCCCGCAGCGCCCCACCCCCCTCACCTCTCCTCCAAACCTCTCCAAACCTCTCAACCCCCCTCCCCAACCTTCCCTCGACACCCCGCAGCGCCCCACCCCCTCACCTCTCCTCCAACCCCCTCAACCCCCCTCCCTCCGCCTCCAACCCCTCCACCCCCTCCCCCTCCTTCCCTCGGCACCCCGCAGCGCCCCACCCCCTCACCTCTCCTCCAACCCCCTCAACCCCCCTCCCTCCGCCTCCAACCCCTCCATCCCCTCCCCCTCCTTCCCTCGGCACCCCGCAGCGCCCCACCCCCCTCACCTATCCTCCAACCCCCTCAACCCCCCTCCCTCCACCTCCAACCCCTCCACCCCCCTCCCCAACCTTCCCTCGACACCCCGCAGCACCCCACCCCCCTCACCTCTCCTCCAAACCCCTCAACCCCCCCCCTCCTTCCCTCGGCACCCCGCAGCGCCCCACCCCCCTCACCTATCCTCCAACCCCCTCAACCCCCCTCCCTCCACCTCCAACCCCTCCACCCCCTCCCCAACCTTCCCTCGACACCCCGCAGCGCCCCACCCCCTCACCTCTCCTCCAACCCCCTCAACCCCCCTCCCTCCGCCTCCAACCCATCCACCCCCTCCCCCTCCTTCCCTCGGCACCCCGCAGCGCCCCACCCCCTCACCTCTCCTCCAACCCCCTCAACCCCCCTCCCCAACCCTCCCCTCGGCGCCCCCTCTTCCTACCGCACCGCCCACACCCCTTCACCCCCTCCAACCCCCTCCACACCCTCCCCAAAACCTCCCTTCGGCACCCCGCAGTGCCCCACCCCCCTCTACCCGCCATCGCCCGCCCCACACCACCCCCTCCCACCAACTCAACACCGCCCACCTCAACCCCCTCCCTCCTCCTCGGCCCCCACGCGCCCCTCTTCCTACCAACCCCTCAACCCCTCATCCCCTCTGCCCCGCCGGCTCCAGACCCACACCACCCTCTCCCCTCACCTCAACCCATCAAGCCCCACCCCCTCCATTCCATTAGATTCCCCGCACACCCCCTACCCCTCCCACCCCCTCCACCACCGACTACCCCGCCGCCAACTACCTCCCTCCCCTCCCTCTACCCCCACCGCCTAACCCCTCCGCTATCCCGCCATCCTCTGTCCCCACCCTCTTCAATTCCCCTTTCCCTACATAGGCTATCTTTTGCTCCACTTCTTCTCCCCATTTCCATCAATGGCTGAACCCTCCGCTCCGGGTGCTCGTTCCGATCCTCCATCCCAGCTGCCTCCAAACCTTCACAATCCATCCTCTCCCACCTCCGCGATTCCCTCTGACCATCCCAATCCACCTCCTCCCTCATCGGCAGAACAATCTGTTCAAGCTAATCCAACACCGCCTACGGCCCTTGATCTTCCTATTTATTCCATACACTCTGATTCCACCGACCTTTATTCCCCACCTCCCATCCCGCACCCTCCTTCTCCTTCCCAATCTATGTCTCATTCATCCCACCCATCTTCACCAACCGGGGATTATATGCGCCTGTTTCTCCCACCTGACTTAAACCTGCAAATCCGAATGCATTTATCCCTACCTACCATTGCCCTTCGTCAAATGTTTTCCATTGAGGATCTTCAGCAGGCGGGCTTGTGGGGCTTGGCTAATGTTTTCTTCAATAACCCCGCCAATTTTACCCAGGTTTATGAAGCTATCCGCCTCTTCCCTCATTTTAGAACCGGCACTCTCTTCATCCCAGACATTGCCGCCAGTATTGGGTCTCCCCATTACATTTTCGTGCTCCCCCTTTCCTATACTCTGGACTGTCCGCCTCGGCTACTATTGCCTTTTGTACCACACACTTTCAAAGTAATGCTAGGTTTTCGCTCCGCATGACCACCCTTCTCAATGCGTTCATCTTTTTCTTCTTACTACGTAGTCAAACTTCTTCGCTTCCCTGGTCAGATATTCGTATCGCCGATCCGCTTTTCTGCTTTCTCCATAGCCGTCCTTACCCTTACGCAACCCTCATTTATAGTTCCTTGACTTTGCGCTCCCGTCGACTCCGCGAGGCTATCTCTAGAGGCTCTCATGCATTTTCCATCTATTCTGCACCCTTCGTAGCTTGGCTCTATCACATTCCCGCACAATCTGCCCACAATGTTGCTTATCTCCCTACCCACCCTGGACCGTCCATTGCTCCATCTCCCTCCCCCCCTCTAATCTCAATTGACTCAGCTTCCGCATCGACACCTGCATCCGCACCCCCTGATGTAACCTCCTTCCCTCCCCAATCTTCTTCACCTATCCCTCCTGCATCTCCCACCTCTCCATTCATGACTAACCCCCCTGATGTAACCTCCTTACCTCCCCAATCTTCTTCACCTATCCCTCCTGCATCTAACACCTCTCCATTCATGACTACCCCCCCTGACGTCCCCTCCTTACCTCCCCAATCTTCTTCACCTCTCCCTCCTGCATCTACCACTTCTCCTTTCATGACTACCCCCCCTCACGTCCCCTCCTTCACTACCCAATCTTCTTCCCCTATCCCTCCTCCATCTACCACTTCTCCATCCATGCCTACCCCTCCCCTTATACCTAGACCTCCCCTCTCTTCAGCCTTCACGCCACTCATTCAAACACAGCTCAACCCTCAAAACCCCACCTGTATGCCCCCAATTCACCCGGATTCCACCTCACCCTCTATCATTAATATCCCTGTCAGTCAACCACTCCCCTCCCCCAATCCTTCCCTTCCCACTACATCTTCCTTTCCAACACTTCCTCCTCCTCCGCAGGTCATTTCCCCTTCCCCTCCCCCTCCTACTCCAACGGCCAATCCCCCTCCGCATTTTGACCTCCCATCAACCCCTTCCTTTTTACAATTACTACAGGACGCGAGTATAGTCGCTCTCGGCAATGCTCAGGCCTCCCAAATTTCCTTGGATTCGGTATCGGCCGCCGCTTCGGTTCATCAACAGTACATCTCAACAATAGAAAACATCAATCGCATGGCCAACTCTCAATGGCACTCTCTCACCGAAACGGCGCGATTGCTCAAAGAAGAGAGAGATCATTATCGCGATATGGCCGACTCTGCGATAAAAGCCTTAGAAGATCTTCAAAATCTCTCCAACTTAGGGCTTTGTGCTAATGCTGCATGCCGACGTATCCGCAGGGAAAGGGATCATCTTAGACAATGCCTTGATTCGCTACAGCATACGATCGAACAAGCTTCTGCTCCTTTGCCACCCTCTCCACCAACCTCGGCTGACACTCTCAATCAACCTCCACAATAAATTGCCATCCACAGTATAAATAAATGGCTCATCCACAGTCATAATAATTGCTCTTAGATTCCATTATCGCTTTGTCAATAATTTACTCATCCCTTTGATTTCTAAATAATTCTTGTAGGGTGCCTTATCTTTTTCTTAGCTAAATAATATACACACCCTTTACCTCTTTTCTTCTCCGTTTCGTTGTTTTCATGTCTGTGTCTTTACAATTCCTCAGTTTTGTATTGCTGTTGTCTCTCCGGGACGGAGAGATCTTTAGGTGGTGGGCATCTGTAGAGCCCTAACCGGTTGAAACTAAAGGTGCAAAGTATTTTTTCTCTTAAGGTTCAAAGGATAAATTTAAAATCTTAAGGTGCAAAAGTAAAGAATTAAAAGGAAAGGTGAAGGTGGAAGGCTGCGTACGCAAAGGTGGAAATAGGCCGCCCAATCAAAAATTTTATTTTTAAAGTCACTCTTGTTCTAAAGTCACTACAGGACAAAGTAGCGAGTCGTTGAGGACCAGTTAAAAAGGACAATCTTGGGACATTGAAAGGACACCAAGATTGTATTGCAGTTAGAGTGCGCGAACCGGCGGACTCAACAAAAGAAGGACAAAGGCTATTCTTGGAAAAAAGAGCTAGGAGCAAGGGAGAGCTTCAGAGGAAGCAAGGGAGGAAGCAAGAAGAGCCTCCAGTGTGCGACGACATTCAAGAGTGCAAGAGGTGTCAAGAGGAAAGTGTGTAGAGAAGGCGTGTTGGATTCCAAGAGTCCCAAGGTCTATTGCGTGTGTGCGCCGTGATACCAATTCCTTAGCTTGGCGGAAGCTTAGTGCAAGGTGTGCACAAGGGAAGCGGGAAGCAAGTGAAGGATCGGTGCAGGAGAGGCCGCTGCTAGAGGACTTGAGATAATTGGTCTTCAGTAATTGATATTCTCTGAAGTTGTATTTAGTCATTGATTAGACTGTGCGCAGTCATTGTAATTGTTGAAAGATAATCAATATTCAAGGTTTCCAAGAGTATTCCTTTGCAGAAGTTCTCACTGTTATTCCATTTTCATAATCTCCTTTTTCTCCTACAAACCCTCAAACTCCTTCTTGTCCACGAATCCCCAACAGCATGGAAAGACCCACACATAGCTCAGGCACTGCCTATTTACAAACACCAGAAGGTCCCTATAAGACCCAATTGGAGTATACCAGGACCAACCAATTAGGTGCTCGCCTCTATGAGGATGGTCTAAGACGATCAGTGGTTCAACTCAAGAATCCTGACCAACCCTTTGGACTTGAACACCCAGTGGTCAAGTTCGAAGAGGGTGCTTACATTGATAAGGAAGGAACCATGTATGTGGTTACCAACTTACCGGATAAGACAGATGAGTTTGGAAATATCATCCCTGAGAAGGAGATAGGAGACCTAGAGCAAGGAGACCTAGGAGGAGAACCCAAGACCCCTAGAGGTAAGTCAGTCTTAACCAGAATGCTCACTCCAGAATGGATTCCTCAAGATAATAAAAGCATAGAACTATTCGTGAATAGAGAAACGGAGGAAGCCTTTTGGAGATTTAGGCCAGATCAACCCAGCCCAGTAGTCACCATCTATGAATTCAAGGATCCACAGACACCAGGGAAAGTTGTCTATCTAGATCACACATCTCAAAAATTATTCTTGGTATCAGATCATGACAGACATGCTTACACTTGGCAAGGTGAATCAATTTTCCCTCCACCAAGATCTAATGTTTCCCAGGGCCTCCAAGGAGCCGGATCATCCAAGGCTCATGAAACCCAGAGGGAAAGAACTAGAGAGAGACCGGAGGTAAGCTTTGCAGACACTGTAGGCAGAGACAGATCATGATATGGAACGGAAAGACCTGAAAGGGAGAGACATAGAGTTTATAGGCATCAAAGAGATGATCATGATTTCCCATTGCCTAGACCACGAGAGCACTCAAGAACCCTTAGACCCTCTCAAGTGGTTAAGACAATGAAGAACTACTTTGATGGATTTGGAGATCCTTATGATCATGTGGCCGAGTTCAAACAAGTGCTAAGAGCTGAACAGGTTGAAGACTTATTCACCCAGTTCGAGGCATTTGGTTTGACTCTTAAGGGTACTGCCTTAGCTTGGTTTCAACCTCTAAACAGTCGCAACTATAGAGAGATAGGTCAGCTTCTAGAAGAATTCATTGTAGAATTTTCCAAGAGTGGTATCAGACATAACACATCATCCTTGATCCACAGCTTCAAGCAGACACCCCAAGAAACAGTGCGACTTGCAGGAAGAAGATTTAGACAGTACTTGGAAAGATGTCCTGTACCAGAATTACCCACATCAGCCAAACAGGTGGCACTGTTTTTAGATGGCCTATTGAGCACAAAATTAAGGTCATATGTATACTTGAAATAGCCTAGATCCATAGAAGAGTGTGTACGGATATGCATTGACATAGAAGACAACTTGGGTGAGGAGTTAGGACTATCCAAACTCTATAAGGACTCTGATAGTTCTACAAGTCATACCTCTAGAACCTCCACTGAGATAGATGAGATAGCTGAGCAAGTGGCCAAAAAGCTAGGAGTTCAAAATAGACAAATGCCAAGGGTCACTTCAGTGAAGCGATGTTATACATGTGGAGGAGATCACATGGCTAATGTTTGCCCGTTGACGACTCAACCCCAAGGAAACCCTAATGCTCTATATTGCACCATTGAGAGGAAACATACAAATCATACGACCCAAGATTGTCCCTATAACAGGCAGGCTGTTAGACAAAATTATCAGCAACCTTACCAGCAGGGTAGGTATCAGAATCAGTACCAACAGCCATATTATAGGCCACAACAATATCAACCTCAATACCAGCAGCAATATCAGGCACCATATAGGCCACAACCAGTCCTAGGAAACAACCCGCCAGCTCCTGCCAATGTGATCCCAGTTAAATATACGATGGCGGAGGAGAACCCTAATAGAGAATTGGTGCCACTAACCCCATTGGTCTCAGAAAATGATTCTCACGCTCATGGTTCAGACTACTTCCATGAAGATAGTCCACATGCTTATTATATAGAGTCACCTGAGCAAAGTGAGACTTCTCAGTGTCAATATGAGACACCACCTATGGAACAAAATTGGGAGCCAGAATACTCCAGTGTCATGTATACGAATCCAAATCCTAGGCCCCAATTGAGACAAGTAAGACCACAAGCCCCTAGAGGACCATGCTTTAGATGTTAGGGCGACCATTTCATTCGTGAATGCCCCCACCAACGAGCTCTGGGACAAGGGCAAAACATTACAATACAAGGCTTTTGTCCTGAGTGTGGCAAGGAACATCTTCCTAGAGAGTGTCCGAAAAACCCCTCTAGTGCACCCAAGGTTACACCCATCAATGTGGTAGGCTTAGTGGCAGATTCAAGTTCAAGAAGCAGTAATGTGGCTCCTGTACAAGCAATTACTAGGGCACAGGCTGCACAACAAGCAAAACCATCCGAGCAATCGGAGTCGAGTGAGTCAGGAGAGCCTAGTAAGAGGAAACCAAGAACATGGAAGGATACCAGAGACAAGGCTAATCACAAGTGGAACAAAAAGCTATCCGAGCTAGAAGAAAGCCTAAGGGATACCAAAACAAAAATAGAAGACATTGCATCTCAAAGCCCCTCACATACCGAAGCTCCATCCACTCCACCTCATTCCACCCCACCACCCATTGTAAATAACCCACAACCAGGGTCTGTTCTTGCAGATCCAACCCCAGAAGGCTTGGACATGATGTTCAAGGCCTACCAGGCTCGTCTTCAAGAAGGGCCAACAACTGCAAACTTGGACAAGAGTTACTCGAGAGCAGATTTAGAGATTGAACGGATGAAAATGTGCATGAAAATGGTAGAACAAGCTCAAGCTATACTTGAGACTAGTCAAAAGTTCAATCAGACAAACTCTGTCAAGCCGGATTTGCATTTCCAAGGCTTACTAGAAAGATTAGAGCAGTTGGTAAACAAACCACAAGTTTCTTTACCTCCACAGGCTCAACCAATTCTTGAAAGAGGAAGCTCACCACCAATGGGAGCTTATGTTCCTGATTCCACGGATACTGGAATACCTCCTTCAATTCAACACTACTCTCAAGAGTTCTTGCGGGAAATACAGGAAGAGAAATGGGCCAAGGAGAAGTGTAATTCCCCTCCTATTCCTGAGATTGATGATCTTCATGATCAATTTCCCCAAGACATTCCGTCTATCTATGGAGACCAAGCAGAGCAACAAGAAGATGAAAGATTAGATTTTGAATCTAATTCTCTACAAGAGTTGCCTCATTTCACAGGCCCTTGGGAATCTGAATCTCTCAAGATCAGGGCTCCCACAATATTGGTAAGTAATGAAGACTCAGTGATTCCAAGAAACACTGATGTTGTGAAGAACACTAAGGTTCAATGTCATCTCACTGTAGAGGAGCTGCTCAAGGCAAAACCGGAGCTATGGAATCATGTGAAGGATCAAGTTCCAGAACTTGATTCCAATGTGCCAAAAGTAGGCCGTAAGCAGAAAGTACCAGAGATACCTCTAGACAAAATAGGGGACATGAGTGAAGGTGAAGAAGGTAATACTTATCTTCCAATCACTTATCAAGGTTACACAACCAAAGCAATTGTAGATTCGGGTGCTCGTGTTGCTATTGCGACCACCTCCTTGTGGAAGCGATGGGGCAAACCCACATTAAGACCAACAAGAATGAAGCTTCAAATGGCAGATGGTCATTTTGAAAGACCTCTAGGATTGCTCGAAGGGATAACTCTAACCACTTGTGGTGTAGAGTTTGAACATACATTTGCTATATGTGACTTTGAAAAAAATAATGTCTAAGAGATGATCATAGGAAGACCCTTCCTACGACAATTGCAAATAGTACAGGATTGGGGAACCAACTCCTTGTACTTACAGCACTTAGGGGTCACCACCAAGGTCAATCTGAAGGATTACACCTTCAGAGATGTACCACCCCTACTGTGGAATCCTATCCACAAAGCAAAAGAAGATTCAATCTCTGTGCATTCTGGAAGTTCACCTGATCCATCCTGGCTGCATGAAGATACTCACTTGTGGATGTGCAAGGTCGCGGAGGAAGAGGAAAAGCGTCTAAAAGCAAGAGAAGATGGAACTCCCCCAGGAGATAGACCAATAAAAAGACCCAGCCTATACACCGATGATATTTCCAGATGAGGAATTTGAGCCTCATGGTTGGGCAGAAATCTTAGCTACCATGGACATAGCAGTCAATGAAGAACAATGGACACCTCACTGTGATGAGGAGGGTTATGATATTTCAGTGTTCATGTGTCAGCCCCTGTTGGAAGAGTGTGATCCTAGTGAGTTCATAGAAGAAGAAGAGAATGACGATGATCTAGAATCCATTGTGATGGATACTTACTTTGACTCAGAGGAACACTATTTAGAAGACATAGGAGTGTTAACCCAAAAAGAAGAAGAACCCCTCACGAGTATTAAAACGATAAATTCAAAGGAAGGAAGTGAAGGAGGTCAAAAGAAAAAGAAAAGAAAAGCGGTGAAACAAGAAGAGGAAGAATCATTGTTTGAAGTACCAGAAAATTTCAAGAAATATGAAGTGGAAGACCGAAAAATTTTGGTACGAATGCCTAAGAGAGAGGCCATTATAGGAGAAGCATATGACAATAAAGAAAGGACCAAAAAAATTGTAGTGACCATTGAAGGGAACGAAGAACGATGTACATACATGGGAGATGACCTGAGTGCAAAAGAAGAAGCAGAGCTTGTAGCTCTATTAAGGGAATATAGGGATGTGTTCGCATGGCACTATAGAGACTTGAAAGGAGTAGATCCAAAGATTTGCTCTCATACGATTCCGATGACCGATGATGCCAAGCCCACCAAACAAAAGCCCTACACATATAATGACAATTATGCAGCCAAAATAAAGGAGGAAATTGACAGGCTGATTGAAGCTGGATTCATCTATGAGATTGAGCACACTGAATGGGTGTCCCCCATTGTGGTGGTGCCCAAGAAGAATGGGAAATTGCGAGTGTGCATTAACCTTAAAAAAGTTAATGCCGCTACAATCAGAGATAGTTATCCACTTCCAATCACCGAACATCTATTGGAGCGTGTTGCAGGCAAGGAAGTTTATAGCTTCCTTGATGGATTTTCAGGTTACAACCAAGTAGCCATTGCCCCCGAAGATCAACACAAAACGGCCTTTGCCACAGAATGGGGAATCTTTGCATTTCGTGTGATGCCATTTGGGCTCACCAATGCACCTGCAACATTCCAAAGGCTCATGTGTCATGTCTTCAAAGAGTTCTTGCGGAAGAGCTTAGAAGTATATGTGGATGATTTATGTGCGCATTCCCAACAGAGAAGTTACCACATCCCTGAGCTCAGACAAATCTTCAACAAGTGTAGAGATTATCGAGTGTGTCTGAACCCAAAGAAGTGTGTGTTCATGGTACGACAAGGTAAGATCTTAGGTCACATTGTTTCTAAGAATGGAATTTCAACAGATGAAGACAAGGTAAGAGCGATAGCAGAGTTGCCAAGACCAAGGAATGTTAAAGAGGTACAAGCCTTTATGGGCCATTGTGGATATTACCGTAGGTTTATCCACATGTATGCCATCATAGCTAAACCTCTTTATGGGTTGTTAACAAATTTTGAGTGGAACGAGGAATGCGAGAATTCCTTCAACGAGCTGAAAAGACGTTTGTGCACAGCACCAATATTGACTACTCCGGATTGGAGCAAACCCTTTCATGTCCATGTAGATGCCTCCAATCATGCAATAGGATGTGTGCTAGCACAACCCACAGGTGAAGGAAACCTCTTAGATAAGCTTTCTTGTCATGAAAGAGATCTCTCAAAACTCTCTAGAAAAACCTCTAGATACCTGTTTTGATGTAGCCTTTAACTTTCAAATAATGAAAGTGTATAGAAGCACTCCTTGAATCCTTCAAATCTCTTCATAACTGCTCTTCTAAGATATGACCTACAAATGATAATCTGATAGTAGAAACTGATACCTATGATTTGATGTTGATCTGATTCCTTCATCTTCTCTAAACTAGTGTTCTTCCTTGAATTTAATGTAGTCTTCTCTTCATCAAGTCTTGGTCTTCAAACAATACTTTTGTAAAGTATTTTCATCCTTTTCCAAAAGTATTCGCCTGCTAACAGATCATCAACTTCATACTCTACACTGATGAATAAACATGTAACTGACGGTGGATTTCCAGGTGACGACCCTGATGCACATGTGCGCACCTTTGAGATAAGCTATGCAGTGTTGAACCATCCACCCGATCCGGCGTACAAGGCCATCCTATTTTAGGCAACATTAGTCAATGAAGCAGCAAGGTGGTTAACAAAGTATGATATCAATCATTTCGTTAACTATGATGCAGTAAGGGATGCGTTTTTACAGAGGTTCCGGTTGAAGAAGAATCCCGCTGAAATCTTCGACTATTTATAGAATAATCAACAGAAGCCACACCAGACTGTTCAGGAATATGCAACATTGTTTAGAACTCATTTAAGACAATTGCCTCCGGCACATGCTAATTTACCGGATGATGTTATAACCCAGTGGTTCATTAACGGTCTGACCCCACAGCTAAGACAAATCATGATCATCCGTTGTGTGGGGGCTATGACACTAGATGCTGTTATTGCGATGGCCCTTCAACTAGAGCATAAAGTTGGAGGATTCACCGAAGATTTGGAGTGGCTGAAAGCCAGTAAGAATGTAATAGATGATCCGGCTAAACAGATGTATTGCACCAAGTGCAAAAATCCAGGGCACACCAGTGCTACATGTGCCCTTAACCAGATGTATTGTGCCATCTGCAATACAACCGAACACTCAACGGAAAATTGTGCGTATAATGCTAAAGTGCAGGGACGAGCAGCTGTCAACGCTATTATACAAGAACCAAGTCAGCGAGCCACCCATTACATGCCACCACAGATGCGAAACAATCAATCGCAAGGATACAGAAATTACCAGGAACAGCGGAATACCAATTTTAATTCAAATCGATGGAAGGCAAGTACATCAGCGGACGGTACTTCCCTGCCACCACCTCGAGATTGGCCACATCCAGAGATTTTGTAAGGGTGCAGCAAAATATGACAAAAGGAAGAAGGAGCGTCAACACCCGATGACCAACATGGTCTATATCTCACCAGTGGAATCACAAGCAGCACTGGTCCAGACAAGATCGGGTAAGCAATTGCAACCAGCAGCTGAGGTGTTCGAACCTCGTATCCGTGAGCAGTAGGGAATGTATACCAAAGCTAGCCAATGGGCAGCTAAAGAGCAAACTGTGTTTCTTGATCCAATTCCAGTAACACAGGTTCCCCTGCCAACGGCGAGAACGAATGAACAAAATCCTAGTAACAGCAGAATCATCATCAGAAACGGTGAGGAGTACGATTCAAATAGATCAGGTATGGGAGATTCTATCTAAGGCTTCAATTACACTCCCTTTGGGATAGTTGCTCGCATTGGTGCCAGGAGTTAGGCAGCAATTTCAACAACAGGTCAGTTATGGATCTCCCAGTACTCCGGCGACTGCAACCATACAACCGAAAACTGATTCTATGGTGGATCATTCAGTCCCATTAATCACTGTCTGGCATAAAAATCAAAAGATTACTCAAGTGCTAATTGATGGCGGTTCGGGTGTGAATATAGCAACTACCGCTCTCCACAAGAAGTTGGGGTGGACCCAAATCGAGCCCGTCCAATTTTTTGTAAGAATGGCAGACCAATCCCGAGTCCATCCGATGGGATTAGTACGAAATATCCTGATTACTTTGCAGGGTATCACGTTCAAAATGACTTTTGTAGTCTTAGAACTACCAGAATCCAGTCTCGACTACAATCTCCTTTTCGGTCGACCATGGTTGAAACAAGCCAAAGTTGTACAGGATTGGTCAGCGCAGGAATTGACTTTCAAAGATAATCACCATAAATATGTTGTTAAACTGGATGCCATCCAGCCCTGCGAGCTTCATGCTAGACCATATATAGTGGAGCCGGTCCACATGTTGGATGGCTTATGTGACGATGAGGAAGAGGCATTTCTAAAGAACAATAAAGATTTGATCTCCTTAGGTATTGTAGATCTTCAATCAGTAGAGGATAAGTGGAGTCCGGCAGTGTGTACGGTTGTTCCTGTGACCGGAGAGGCGGATGCAGATGATAGTGTTGCTATGGATGGAGCCACCCTACATCAACTTTTACAGTCAACTGACAATCTGGTGAAACCTCAACAATTTTATGTCCCGACAAAATAAAGAGAACCCCTTAATGAACTTGTGGGCATAGGACCACACACATTTGTATGCATGAGATCTAAAGGCTGAATTGAATAGTCAATGTGCATTTTGTGCACATTCCTAGTTTTCTTTCCATATTGATAATGCTCACAAAATGAAAATTAGAGAAAGATGACACAAGTAAGTAACCAGAACGAGAAAGATTTTCCATTCCACTACATGATATATGGCCATGCCAAAACAATCCATGGGTTGTTCCATAACACTTAACAAGTGTTCTTTCTGTGATACAAATAAAGGATAAAGTGAGCCAACTTTGCTTCCTTTTGCAATAACGCTATTACGCTTTGATATGTGAAAGGACTGAGCATAGAAGGCCACCTTGTAACCAAGGTCATCAAGTTGACCAATTGACATCAAACTATGTGATAACTGAGGTGCATGGCGTACATTATGCATAGTAAATTTTGAACCATCAATAAAATACACAACCACATCTCCAATCCCCACAATCGCTTGCTGAATTGTTGTTTTGTCCAATCTCTATCTTATTGTCTCTCTCTCTCTCTCTCTTTCTGTTTCTCTCCTTTCTACGTCTTTCTCTTTGAATTATCTCTCTTTTTGTTTCTCTCTCTCTCTCTCTCTCTCTCTCTCTCTCTCTCTCTCTCTCCCTCTCTCTCTCTCTCTCTCTCTCTATTGCAGGTTATTCAAGAATTTAACCAAGCAAAAAGTATGACTAACTATTGTAAGTACAATTTCCATTCTTTTTATATCATTTGAATTGTGTTATTTTCATTAATTAGCATACTCACACTTATTTATATGCACATATACACTTATACATGAAGATGCATTGTTACAAGGCTGATGGAGCGAGACAACCGCAACCGCAGAAGAAGGATAAACAAGATTTGTGGCTGAAATGACGGAGAGGTAGGAAATTTCGCAAGAGTCGGTAGATGAAGAATGCGAAAGCAATAAAAAGCAGAAGACAGGAAGAGAAAAGAGTTCTGTCGTCGCGTCGTCGTTTCGTTCGACTGGTGGAGCAGAGTTTACGGTGTTACACAGACTCTTGGAGTGTTAGTTAGCAGGGATGTATTTGAGAGAGACCGAAGGATAGATATGTCTATGTTCTATTGCGCACTGTAGTGAATAGGGTTGATCACATCGAAATTGAAGTATTCGGTAACCACGAGTAACATACTTCAAAAAAAATTGTGTACGAGATATTGCTGAGGACCTTGAGTACTGTTCCATCCTATTCATAAACATTTGTTCTGCTATTCTTTGGTTGAATCGATTCTCATTGAGTATTTTGTGATGTTGTGAGTCTATTTGATGATCAGTTATATATGATTCCGTATTTCGTAGCTCAAGCGTAAGCACCACCTCCTTTACTTGTCAATCCGCGGAGACGTGAGGACCGGTATGAAGACCACGAGCAAGTGAAGGCACAAGTGCGTGAGTGAAAGCACACAAACATGCACACACATACACACACACGCGCACAAAGTAAGATCAAAGAGAGGAACAATGGAAAGCTTAGATTGCAAAAGAGTTCTCTTACAAAAGTTCTATTCTCTAACAAGCTAACCCCAAAAATGAGCTCTCTAGCTCTTTTTATAGTTTTTTGACTAGTTTTGGCCCTGTCCAGACCTAGTGTTCGGCCTAGTTAAAAATTAGGTTCCAGGGCTTATTTGAGGGCTCGAACGAAGTCTAAAAATTATGAAAATTGGTACGATGGTAATTCTAATACTCCTCAAGCTCGAGGACTCCTCGGCTTGAACAAAATGGAGTTACTAAAAATAGATAATGGTATTTACAATGGTTTCTAGTGATGAAAATCACTATTTTTGTAGGGGATTCTTCTGAAAATTTGACATACACTTCTTGGAGCTCCCTACTTGCTCCCTTTCCTCGTGTGTCCACCTTTTGATGTGCTTCCATGCTTTGTCCTTGACTTTGAGCTTCAACACTCCCCCCCCTCTCGAGTCTGTCGTCCCTGACAGACCCTTGTTGGAAGGGCTGTTCTGTGTAGTGCTTTGAGAGGTGGTGTCCATCCGTTGTATGAGCTGGTTCCTTGGATTTCAGCAAGAATGTGTCGTTGTGAGCTTTCAAAACTGCAAGTTGCTCAGAAGAGGTTGTCAAGAGTGATTTGGAGCAACTACTGGCTTAAATTGGCTTCCGAGATATGGATGTTGTTCCCATGATGTCTGCTAGCTCTTTTAAAGATGATGTTGAGAGCATTCATGCCAACAACTCATAACCCATAATGAATGATGGGTAAGTGTGTTCGTGCCTGGGTTGAAAAAAGTATGTGCCTTGTGCACGGCCTTGTAATGTAGCCCTACGCATGCTTACTTGGAAAATGCATTGGAAGAAGTATGGTGCAAAAATTGCGGGTCTTGAGCTAAGTGCTCAAGGGTATGCTGACGAAGAGGTTTCCTAAACTATCATGGTTATGGTGTTTCCAGAGTAAAGATACTTACCATGGCGAAGGTTGATGGATGTTTGCCTCTTCGTGTTGTACACTCGGCCTTTGGGATGGAACCTTGTTGATGAATGTCCATGTTGATTGTCCACTGATGAGATCTTTTGAGTGGTGGATCCCCTCTCCTCTTTTCAAAGCAACATTTGTCACTAACAATGTGCATTTCTGAGCTTGGGCTCATGCACGTTCACTTCCCTATATTGACACTCAGAGGAATATTGGACACGTGCCGGTTTCTAAGAGATTACCATGCGGATTGACATAGACCATTCACCAGTGCTACTGTTCCATACTGGTTCAGGAAATACTGAGAATTGAATTGCTTTATATTCCTTGGCAAGCAACATCGGGTAACTACACCAAGCGGAGTTTCACATATGCTCTTTAGCTCACCATATGCAGGAGTCTTCTCCTCCAGAACTACCTTTTGCAGATATCTCCTTGGATGCTCTGGTACATGAAGTAGTTAAGCATCACTCAAGTTGCGGACCTTCAAGCTCTTCATTCCTACCATGGTAAGAGAAAATCATAGTTGTAGATGCCATGTTCATGCCAAATGCTTGTCCTCTACCAGATAAGGCAGCAATAATCTCACTGCTGGCCGAGACACACTGGGAACAAGCTCTCTCCCACTTCCTTTTTTTTTTTTTTTTTTTGAGAAAAAGGATATCACAAAACAAGAACACAAAAGTTAGTATCAATAGAAATGTTCGATATATGTCACTGTGCTCTTGTGCATGGGATTCTCAAGTGTGTCTATGCACGGCCGTGTAATGTGGCCCTATATTAATGCATACTTTGGAAATGCATGACCTAAATGGTGCAAAAGACAGGGTTGTGCAAGGAGCACATGGTTGTTGCTCGTTCGAGGCTTTCGATGTTATTTGTGGAGGTTGATGCCGGCCTTAGTGGAGGTATCCATTGAGTCTCGAACTGATGTAATCCTCCTTATTGGAGTCCATTTTAGAACATCATTTGGCACTGTAGAGGTCACTTCAGGCGTCTTTCTCTTTGGATGCTTTCTGAACTGTGGTATCCAGTGTGGTTGATGCTTTGGTTCGGTGGAGGCTACTTGCACTTTTGGCTTCCAAACCCATATCCTTTTTGCATGTCTTCCTACTAATGTTGAAGAGCTGATTTGATCTTCCTTTGGTCTCTGTACGTGGTTCTTACCCTTTTCTCTTTTTGGCCTCTTTGTTGAAACCTTTTGCATGTGGGAGAACAAAGGTTGTTGTGGGTGTAGGATCTTCTTAGGTACCCACATCTGTAATTGCCCTTGTTGAGCTGCAGCTAACTTCTTAGGCACCCAAACTTGTTGGATATCTTGTGGTGGAGCTTGTCTGAGCTGCTTCCTTTGTCTTCTGGCCTGGTTAGTGTGCATGGATGGGATTTGTGGGGGTAAGGCTGGTGGTTGCTCTCCTTTGCGTACCCAGATCTGCTTCATGCCCGGAACCGCTTTTTTATCGAATGGTGTCTTTCTATTTGATGTAGCAGTTGTCGTGAACGGTTGTGTTTGCTTGTGTGGTGGGCTCACTACTGTGGCTACTTGAGTCTTTGGAGAAGAAGAAAGATCCACCCGCCTTCGAACCTGGTCTTCCACGATTGACTCCTTCTGCATCATAGAGCTTTTGACACATACAACATCTTCTTTCATATGATTAGTCTTGGAAGAACTAAGAGAGTGTGTGGTGCCATGATCTAGGAGCATGCAGTTCTCTAATTCTAATGTAATGCATTGTTCATGTACCCAAACTTGAAGAATTTGACTTCTTAGGTTTAAGTTAACTGCATGGTCATAGATCCAATCTTGACCCAAGACAAGTGGTTCTGTAAGGTTCTCATCTTGACATACTAGCGCTTTGACTTTCATTGGAACATCTTGAAGGTAGATGGGAAGTTCCACCTCGCCCAAACAAGGGGTTTCCACACCTCCCAATCCTATGAGATAAGCTTCTATGGGATTGATGTTCAACCCCAAGTCTTGGCAGTAGGAAAGTTTAACTGCACTACTTGCTGCACCTGAGTCAATCAATGCTTTCACCGTCCTTGCACCCTTCCCTTGTCCTATCTCTATGGTCACAAAGGGTCTTCGGTCAATGACCTGAGAAGTCCCAATGCCTGACTTTTGACACATATCCATGTGATATTTTGGGGCTTTTGAGTTGACATCTAGGCCTAATCGCCTTAACTTATTTCGCCTAATACGCTCTCTGGCCTCTACCTGTGCTTCTTCTCTCACTCTTAGCTCTTCTTCTCTTCGCTTCTTAGCAGTGTTGAGTCTCATTAGCATATCCTCAGTAAGAGGTTCTTGATATAGCTTGACTCTGCAGCCACTAATATAGTTTGGCAAGATATCTCCTTCTAGAGTGGCCAACTGAACTGCACCACTAGTGGAAATTCTATTAACGATCATGGGTCCATATCCTCTTTTTTCCAACTTACGGGCATGTTGTTTTAGTGTGTATACCAACACTAGATCTCCCTCTTTCAATCCCTTATCCTTGATGTGTGCATCAAAGTATGCCTTTTGCCTCTTCTTTGCAGCGTAGATGCCTGCTGCCGCTCGTAGCCTCGTTTCACCTAAGCGTTCGAGATCAAAGATCCTAGAGGACAATTCATGCCCATTCCACTCATACTCTTGTGCTACTTTTAAGGCAGGGATTAAGAAATCTAATGGTAGCACAGCGTTCTGTCCAAAGACCATCTGAAATGGGGTGGCGTTGAGTACCGTTTTGTAGGCAACTCGATAAGCCCAAACAGCATGATGAAGTTGTTTGTCCCAATCAGAGCGTTTATTATTCACCAGTTTTGTCAATACGTTACAGAGAATCTTATTGGTACTCTCGGCTTGTCCGTTGGCTTGTGGATGATAGGGGGCGGATTTCTTATGTATCACCAAGAATTCTTGGAGAAGATTTTCAATGACTTCATTCAAGAAGTGTGTGCCTCTATCGCTCACCAACTCTATTGGTAGTCCATATCTCGTGAACACATTCTCGAATAAGAACTTAGCCGTAGTCTGAGCATCATTCTTTGTTGTGGCTTTGACTTCTACCCACTTTGTAAGGTAATCTGTGGCTACGATGATGTACTCTGCATGGGAGTTTCTAGCTGGGGGGTTAATAGGACCTATGAAGTCTATGCCCCACTTCGAAAATGCACGTCCTCCCATCATTGGCCTCAAGGGCATCTCGTCTTTTCTCACTGGATATTGTGCACGTTGGCATGTGTCGCATTTCTTCACATAGGTATGTGCATCCATATGAAGAGTGGGCCACCAAAGTCCTGAGAACAGAATGGTCTTAATCACTCGGTCAGGACCAAAATGTCCACCCGCAACACCACTGTGTGCAGTCTCTAAGACCCTTAAATAGTCTGATTCATGAACGCACAGTCTTAAGTAACCATCTTTACCTCTTCGGTATAGGTTCTCTCCTACTAAGGCATAGCCTTGAGCCTCTTGCTCCATATTTCGTCTTCTTGCTAGACTGGCCTCTTTGGGTAATCTTCCCGATCTCATAAACTCTACCAATGGAGCACTCCAATCTGGAATTAATGATACTTGATAAAGGGTCGCATGCTCCACTGGTGGTCTCTCTCTGCACATTGGACAATTCTTGATCCACTCATGTATTTCTTTGTCCATGCTAGGCCAATACACTCCTAAACGTTTCAAATTCTGCAATGTTCGTTGTTTAGAATAGTGATTTCCTAGCAATCCCTCATGAGCTTGCTGCAACCAACTACTATGTTCATCATCCTCGACACAACAAGCTAATACACCCTCAGTATCTTGTTTGTACATGCTGCCTGCCAATATGTGATATTTTTGTGATTTTACAATTTCTTCTTGTGATGTTTTCACATTCTTATTTGCAGGGCCGAAGGTTAGGACTGGTACCAACTTATTTGCCCATTTAGGAACAACTTCCAAATTGAACAGATAAGCATCAGGTAGTTCATCAGACACTCCTTGTGGTGACTCTCCTGAAGTAATGCGAGAAAGGTGATCTGCCCGAAGGTGGGTTCTACCTTTCCTGACAACAACTTCAAAGTCATACTCCATTAGTAAGAGGAACCATCTTACTAAGCGTCCAGTATTGCAAGGTTTATTGACCAAATATAACAAAGCTTGATGATCAGTGAAAAACTTGAACTTGTTGGCCAATAAATAGTGTCTAAACTTCTTTACCGCATATACCATGCCTAACCCTTCTCGCTCGGTTGTGGTATAATTTCTTTCGGCTGGGTTTAGTTGTCTACTAGCATATGCGATGGGCAAATCTAAATTCCCTTCACTTGTGGGTTGTGCTAGCACACATCCTATGGCATGATTGGATGCATCCACATGGACATGGAATGGTTTATTCCAATCAGGAGTGGTCAGTATTGGTGCTGTGCACAAACGTTTCTTCAGTTCATTGAAAGAATTCTCGCATTCGTCGTTCCACTCAAAATTAGACAACAAGGCATAAAGGGGTCTAGCTATGATCGCGTACATGTGGATAAACCTACGGTAATATCCACAATGGCCCATAAAGGCTTGTACCTCTTTAACATTCCTTGGCCTTGGTAGTTCCGCTATGGCTCGTACCTTATCTTCATCTGTTGAGATTCCATTCTTAGAAACAATATGCCCTAAGATTTTACCTTGACGCACCATAAACACACACTTTTCTGGGTTTAGACACACTCGATATTCTCTACACTTGTTGAAGATTTGTCTGAGCTCAGGGATGTGAACCCTTCTTTCTTGGGAATGAGCACATAAATCATCCACATACACTTCTAAGCTCTTTCGCAAGAACTCTTTGAAGACATGACACATGAGCCTTTGGAATGTTGCAGGTGCATTGGTGAGCCCAAATGGCATCACACGAAATGCAAAGATTCCCCACTCTGTAGCAAAAGCTGTTTTGTGTTGATCTTCTGGGGCAATGGCTACTTGATTGTAACCTGAAAATCCATCAAGGAAGCTATAAACTTCCTTGCCTGCAACACGCTCCAAAAGGTGTTCTGTGATTGGAAGTGGATAACTATCTCTAATCGTAGCGGCATTAACTTTTTTGAGGTTAATACACACTCGCAACTTCCCGTTCTTCTTGGGTACCACAACAATGGGGGACACCCACTCGGTATGCTCAATCTCATAGATGAATCCGGCTTCAATCAACCTATCAATTTCTTCTTTTATTTTTGCTGCATAGGTATCATTATATGTGTAGGGCTTCTGTTTGGTGGGCTTAGCATCAGCAGTCATGGGGATAGTATGAGAGCAAATTCTTGGATCTACCCCTTTCAAGTCTCTATAGTGCCATGCAAACACATCCCTATATTCCCTTAATAGAGCTATGAGCTCCATTTCTTCTCTTGCACTTAGGTCATCTCCTATATATGTGCATCTCTCTTCGTTCTCTTCAATGGTCACAACAATCTTCTTGGTCTTTTCTTTATTATCATATGATTCTCCTATGATGGCCTCTCTCTTAGGCATTCGTACCAAAATTTTGCGGTCGTCAACTTCATATTTCTTGAAGTTTTCTGGTACTTCAAACAATGATTCCTCCTTTTCTTGTTCCACTGCTTTTCTTTTCTTTTTCTTTTGACTACTCTCACTTCCATCCTTTGAGTTTACTGTTTTAATACTTGTGAGAGGTTCTTCTTCTTTCTGGGTGAACACTCCTATATCTTCTAGATAGTGCTGCTCTGAGTTAAAGCAACTATCCATCACAATAGACTCCAGATCATCGTCATTCTCTTCTTCTTCTATGACATCACTAGGGTCACATTCTTCTAGCAAGGGTTGACACATGAACACTGAGATATCATAACCCTCCTCATCACAATGAGGTGTCCACTGTTCCTCATTGACAGCAATGTCCATGGTGGCTAAGATTTCTGGCCAGCCATGAGGCTCAAACTCCTCATCTGGAAAGATCATCAGTGTGTAGGCTGGGTCTCTAACTGATCTAACTCCTAGTGAAGTTCCTTCTTCCCTTGCCTTTAAACGTTTTTCCTCTTCCTTTGCGACTTTGCACATCCACAAATGAGTATCTTCATGCAGCCATGATGGATCAGGTGAACTTTCAGAATGCACAGAGATGGAATCTTCTTTCACTTTGTGGATAGAATTCCACTGTAGGGGTGGTACATCTCTGAATGTGTAATCCTTCAGATTGACCTTAGTGGTGACCCCTAAGTGCTGTAAGTACAAGGAGTTAGTTCCCCAATCCTGTACTATTTGCAATTGTCGTAGGAAGGGTCTTCCTAGGATCATCTCAAAGACATTATTTTTCTCAAAGTCACATATAGCAAATGTGTGCTCAAACTCTACACCACAAGTGGTTAGAGTGATCCCTTCTAGCAATCCTAGAGGTCTTTCAAAATGACCATCAGCCATTTGGAGCTTCATTCTAGTTGGTCTTAATGTGGGTTTGCCCCATTGCTTCCACAAGGAGGTGGTCGCAATAGCAACACCAGCACCTGAATCTATGATTGCTTTGGTTGTGTAATCTTGGTAGGTGATTGGAAGATAAGTATTACCTTCTTCACCTTCACACATGTCCCCTATTTTGTCTAGCGGTATCTCGGGTACCCTTTGCTTGGAGCCTGCTTTTGGCATGTTGGAATCAAGTTCTGGGACCTGATCCTTCACATGATTCCATAACTCAGGTTTTGCTTTGAGCAGCTCTTCTACAGTGAGATGACATTGAACCTTAGTGTTCTTCACGACATCCGTGTTCCTTGGAACCACTGAGTCTTCATTTCTTACTAGTATTGTGGGAGCTCTAATCTGGAGTGATTCAGATTCCCATGGGCCTGGAAATTGAGGCAGTTCTTCTAAGGTATTAGATTCAAAATCTAATCTTTCGTCTTCTTGTTCTGCTTCATCTTCGTAAATAGATGGAATGTCTTGGGGAAATTGATCATGAAGATCATCAATCTCAGGAATAGGAGGGGAATTACCCTTCTCCTTGGCCCATTTCTCCTCTTGTATTTCCCGCAAGAACTCTTGAGAGTACTGTTGAATAGAAGGAGGTATTCCAGCATCCGTGGAATTAGGAACATAAGCTCCCCTTGGTGGTGAGCTTCCTCTTTCAATAACTGGTTGAGCCTGTGGAGGTAGAGAAACTTGTGGTTTGTTTACCAACTGCTCTAATCGTTCTAGTAAGCCCTGGAAATGCAAATCTGATTTGATAGAGTTCGTCTGATTGAACTTTTGACTAGTCTCAAGTATGGCTTGAGCTTGTTCTACCATTTTCATGCACATTTTCATCCGTTCAATCTCTAAATCTGCTCTAGGGTAACTCTTGTCTAGGTTTGCCGCTGTAGGCCCTTCTTGAAGTCGAGCCTGGTAGGCCTTGAACATCATGTCCAAGCCTTCTGGGGTTGGATCTGCAAGAACAGACCCTGGTTGCGATCTTTTTACAATGGGTGGTGGGGTGGGATGAGGTGGAGTGGGTGGAGTTTCGGCATGCGAGGGGCTTTGAGATGCAATGTCTTCTATTTTTGTTTTCGCTTCTTTTAAGCTTTCTTCTAGTTCCGATAACTTTTTATTCCACTTACGATTGGCCTTCTCTCTGGTATCCTTCCATGTTCTTGTTTTCCTCTTACTAGGCTCTCCTGATTCACTCGACTCTGATTGTTCTACAGGTTTATCCTGTTTTAAGGCTTGTGCTCTAGTGACAGCTTGTATAGGAGCCACATTGCTACTACTTGAACTTGAATCTGCCACTAAGCCTACCACATTAATGGGTGTAATCTTGGGTGCACTGGAGGGGTTTCTTGGACAATCTCTGGGGAGATGGTCTTTGCCACAATCAGGACAAAAAGCCTGTATTGTGATAGCCTGTCCTTGACTCGGAGATGGTGGGTGGGGACAGTCACGAATGAAATGGTCACCATGACATCTGAAACAAGATCCTCTAGGGGCTAGTGGTCTCATTTGTCTCAACTGGGGCCTAGGGTTAGGATTTGTGTACATGACATTGGAGTATTCTGGCTCCCAATTTTGCTCCATAGGCGGTGCCTCATATTGATACGAGTAAATCTCACTATGTTCAGGTGACTCTGTGTAATAAGCATGTGGACTACCTTCATGGGAGTAGTCTGAACTATGAGCATGAGAGTCATTATCTGGTATCAATGGGGTTAGTGGCACCAAAGCTCTATTTGGATTTTCCTCTCCCACAGCATATTTGACTGGAATCACGTTGGCTGGAGCTGGTGGTTGGTTTCCCAAGACAGGTTGTGGCCTATATGGTGCCTGATATTGCTGTTGTGGTCTATAATATGGTTGTTGGTATTGGTTCTGATACCTACCTTGTGGGTAAGGTTGCTGATAATTCTGTCTAACAGCTTGCCTATTGTAGGGACAATCTTGAGCCATGTGGTTTGTGTATTTTCTCTCAATAGTGCAATATGGAGCGTTCCTTTCTCTAATGTTTTGGTTTTGCATTGGGCATACATTAGCCATGTGGTCGCCTCCGCAAGTATAGCACCGATTCAATGAAGTGACTCCCTGTGTTTGTTTATTTTGGACTCCCAGCTTCTTGGCAACTTGCTCAGCTATCTCTTCTATTTCTGTGGAGATCTTTGAAGTATGACTAGTAGAACTATCCGAATCTTTGTAGAGTTTGGCCAATCCTAACTCCTCACCCAAGTTATCTTCTATGTCTATGCACGTCCGCACACACTCTTCTATGGATCTAGGATCTTTCAAGTATACATAGGATCTTAACTTTGTGCTCAATAAGCCATCTAAAAACAAAGCCACTTGTTTGGCTGGTGTGGGTAGCTCTGGAGCAGGGCATCTTTCTAGGTACTGTCTGAACCTTCTACCTGCTAGTCGCACTGTTTCTTGGGGTGTCTGCTTGAAACTATGGATCAGGGACGATGTGTTATGCCTGATACCACTCTTGGAAAATTCTACAATGAATTCGTCTAGCAGTTGACCTATATCGCGATAGCTGCTTCTACTCAATGGTTGAAACCAAGCTAAGGCAGTGCCTTTAAGGGTCAAACCAAATGCCTCGTACTGGGTGAACCAGTCCTCAATTTGTTCGGCTCTCAGCACTTGTTTGTACTCGGCCACATGATCATAAGGATCCCCTGTCCCATCGAAATAGTTCTTCATTGCCTTGATCACGTGACTGGGTTTAAGGGTTCTTGGGTACTCCCGGGGTCTAGGCAATGGAAAATCCTGTTCATCTCTTTGTTGCCTATGTGCTTGATGTCTCTCTCTTTCAGGTCTTTCATTTTCCAATCCTGACCTATTCCTGCCCACGGTGTGTGCAAAACTTACCTCAGGTCTCTCTCTAGTTCTTTCTCTCTGGGCTTCATGAGCCTGGGATGATCCTACCCCTTGGAGGCCATGGGAAACATCGGATCTTGGTGGGGGGAAAATCATATCATTCTTCCATGTATATGCATGTCTATCATGTTCCGTTACCAAGAAAATTTTCTCTGATGTGTTATCCAGGTAGACAACTTTGCCTGGTATCTCAGGATCTTTGAATTCATAGATGATCACTATGCCCAATTGGCTAGGTTGATCTGGCTTGAACCTCCAAAAGGCTTCCTCTGTTTCTCTATTCAAAAATAGTTCTATGCTTTTGTTGTCTTGAGGGATCCAGTCCGGAGTGATCACTCGGGTCAAAACTGACTTACCTCTAGGAGTCTGGGGTCCTTGTCCTACGTTTCCTTGTTCTAGGTCTCCTATCTCATTCTCATGAATGATATTTCCAAACTCATCGGTCCTATCTGGTTGGTTGGTAACCACATACATGGTTCCTTCCTTATCAATGTATGAACCCTCTTCGAACTTGACCACCGGGTGTTCAAGTCCAAAGGATTGATCTGGATTTTTGAGTTGGACCACTAATCGCCTCAGACCATCCTCATAGATGCGAGCACCTAATTGGTTGGTCCGTATATATTCCAACTGTGTCTTATAGGGACCTTCCGGTGTTTGTAGATGGGCAGTCCCTGAGCCACCTGCAGGTTTTCCCATACTAAAAGACATTTCTGAATCACTTGTGTCTGATCTGAGTAAAAGATGACCACTTAGTTGTTGTGCCCAAGACTTGGATGTATGGTTGACACTAGCCTCAGAAGATCTAATGCTTTGTTTATCCTTGCCTAAGTGTCTACCAGATCTCAGGTTCATAAGCTTTAGTCAAGAGTCCAAATTTTCCCTTTGGTATGGTTCACAATTCTTTAGAGCCCCCTTGGTTCCCTAGTCCCACCTGAGGGTCAACTTCAAATTATCCTATCTCAAAATCAACGCATTATTCTTGAAAAAAACAGTTGAGATCGTGTAGGATTTGAAACGAGCTTTCCAACAAGCTATAGAGCTCAAAAAATGGACTTTGGATGAGAAAGTTATGTCAAATCAGGCTCCTGGGGGTCAAAACAGGCAAACAGGACCTTTGGAGAAAATCGCGATTTTGTGAACTTTCTGAAAATCGCGATGCTGTGAAGTCAAAAAAATCGCGATGTTGAGCACAAAATCGTGTTTTTGAAAATCGCGATTTTGAGCAGAAAATCGTGATTTGAAAATCGCGATGTTGATCACAAAATCGTGTTTCAGAGAATCGCGATGTTGATCACAAAATCGTGTTTCAGAGAATCGCGATGTTGATCACAAAATCGTGTTTCAGAGAATCGCGATGTTGATCACAAAATCGTGTTTCAGAGAATCGCGATGTTGATCACAAAATCGTGTTTCTGAAAATCGCGATTTTGACTCAGAGAATCGTGATTCACAAAATCGTGTTTTTGACTGAAAATCGCGATTTTGAGCAGAAAATCGTGAATTGAAAATCGCGATTTTGAGCAAAAATTCGTGTTTTCTCAAAATCGTGTTTTTGACTTGAAAATCGCAATTTTGTCCCACAGAATCGTGTTTTTCTCAAAATCGTATTTTTGGCTGAAAATCGTGATTTGTGAGAATCGCGATTTTGAGCAGAAAGTCGTGTTTTTCACAAAATCGTGTTTTTTTTGCTGAAAATCGTGATTGGTGAGAATCGCGATTTTGAGCAAAGAATCGTGTTTTTTGAAAATCGTATTTTTCACATGAAAATCGCGATGTTGAGCACAAAATCGTGTTTTTGAAAATCGCGATTTTGAGCAAAAAATCGTGTTTTCACAGAATCGCCTTTTTCACAAAATCGTGTTTTTGCTGAAAATCGTGATTGGTGAGAATCGCGAGTTTGAGCAGAGAATCGTGTTTTTCAGAGAATCGCGATTTTGAGCAGAGAATCGTTTTTTTTGAGAAAAACACAGAATCGCGATTTTTTCAACCAACTTTTAGGCGGGAAAACTGAAAATCGTGATTTTTCAAAAAATTTTGAATTTTCACAGAATCGCGATTTTCATCACAAAATCGCGTTTTTTGGCGGGAAATTCAAATTTCTGAGCGCCGGCTATGGCGAGCTCCGTATGAGCAGAAAATCATGAAAAAAAAACACAGCGCTTGCTCTCCCTTGCTTCTCCTAACTCCTTCCCACACAATAATGCATGAAAAATGGTATGAAGATGGTGAAAATGCACTAAAAAACAAGAAATTTCTATGAAGAAGAAGATGGGAGAAGGTGGAGATGATGATGATGATGAAGATGAAGAGGAAAAAACAGAAAATGAACTGAAATGATAGTTTTTTTTTACCTTCCAACGTCGCAAATCTACGATCTTACCATCACAACGCTCGTCCTCGAAGCTCTCTCCCCGGCAACGGCGCCAAAATTTGGTGTAGCTCAAGCGTAAGCACCACCTCCTTTACTTGTCAATCCGCGGAGACGTGAGGACCGGTATGAAGACCACGAGCAAGTGAAGGCACAAGTGCGTGAGTGAAAGCACACAAACATGCACACACATACACAGACACGCGCACAAAGTAAGATCAAAGAGAGGAACAATGGAAAGCTTAGATTGCAAAAGAGTTCTCTTACAAAAGTTCTATTCTCTAACAAGCTAACCCCAAAAATGAGCTCTCTAGCTCTTTTTATAGTTTTTTGACTAGTTTTGGCCCTGTCCAGACCTAGTGTCCGGCCTAGTTAAAAATTAGGTTCCAGGGCTTATTTGAGGGCTCGAACGAAGTCTAAAAATTATGAAAATTGGTACGATGGTAATTCTAATACTCCTCAAGCTCGAGGACTCCTCGGCTTGAACAAAATGGAGTTACTAAAAATAGATAATGGTATTTACAATGGTTTCTAGTGATGAAAATCACTATTTTTGTAGGGGATTCTTCTGAAAATTTGACATACACTTCTTGGAGCTCCCTACTTGCTCCCTTTCCTCGTGTGTCCACCTTTTGATGTGCTTCCATGCTTTGTCCTTGACTTTGAGCTTCAACACTCGACTATGAAGGTGTGTGTTTGTTGTCTGGCGTGAGACTGTGTAATAGCCAGTGTTTAGTACCATTTCGGTTAAGTAACGAGGATTTTATATGTTAATCAGCGATCATTGAGTATTCGACCAGGATCTGTGTGTGGACAGAAGTCTTAGTAAATCATTAATTGCGGTAGAAATCCATGATCTGAGTCAGCATACGAAAAGTTTAATATAATCTCGATTCGAGTTGTCTGTGCATTTCATTCGGTGCGTTTAGTTGTCGCATGAAATCGTCTTATTGCGGAATATTTTGAGAAGAGTATATTCGCGCAGTTTTAAGTTTCGGTAGAATTTCTGTACTATTACCATACGTATATTCATGGACGAACGTTCTGACACTTATCATACCAAGGAGTAGTCAGTATTCAAACTCAACCCCTGTGTTAAGAGGTGAGAAAATACTAGCGATTGTGAAAGAGATTGGGAAAATAGTACAGGGCCTCTGTCTAACAGACCCCTACCACTCCCAAGAACCCGAGGACCCGATAATACTCGTCCGAAAGTTGGATTGAGTTATTATCATCTAACATTTGGCGATCCTGCTGGGGAAAGTGGCATGGAGATTGCCTGGTATTTTGTTCAAATTAAAATTTTGTTGGAAGGACAGTAGCAACAGAATCAGATTGTTGCGATACTGTGTGTTCGTAATACTATATGATCAGTACGGAAATGCTACATGCCGATTACTCGATCAGGAGAAAAGTATCCCAAGAATCATCAGTTAGGGGTATTAAGAACAACTTTGGGAGGAACTAATACAATTAGACCTGACCCAGTTGTCGAAAAAGTGACAAACGATAACACTGATTTCGGTGAAATTACGGTAGAACGTAGTACATCTCTAGAATTGCCTGGTGTTACTACGGTACAGACTGTCGAAAATACAGCAATTTTGGAACCGATCAAGACGCAGTTGGAATCTAGCATAAAGGTCTTTGGCATAGATTCAGGTACGATTAGAAACACTTTAGGGAAGGAAATTAATACAGGCGAATCTCCGTTGTATCCAGTCACGATTTTGAATCCTTTCGGTGACGATTCAGCACTTTCGGCTGAATCTTCAGCTCAACTACAAAGTTTGAGAGCAAGTCCTCCTACTTTGGATATCAAGGAGGAAGGAAGACTATTCGAAACAGAAATTCGCAATATAGTAAGTAAGCTAATTGCACCGGAAAGTGTGCCATTAGGTGAAACAAATTCCGGTAGTTCAGAAACTCCAACCAGAATTACAGAAGGAGTGTATAATACATTTACGATGAATGAACAACTACAACGACAAGTAGGTCAACCCAGATTGGCTTCAACGGGAGTAACATACACAAAGTTTAGTGGGTTTCCAGGAGATGACCCAGATGCTCACGTACGCACCTTCGAAATCAGTTATGCTGTCCTCAACCATCCACCAGATCCGGCGTACAAAGCAATTGTTTTTCAATCTACACTTGTGAATGAAGCAGCAAGGTGGCTTACTGAATATGATATTAATCATTTCGGTACTTATGAAGCAGTACGAGACGCTTTTCTGCAGCGATTCAGGTTGAAAAAGAATCCTGCAGAGATCTTTGAGTATTTACAGAACAATAGACAGAAACCAAATCAAACTGTACAAGAGTATGCTACCCTTTTCAGGACGCATTTAAGGCAGCTACCCCAGGCCCATGCTAACTTACCAGACGATGTTATTACGCAGTGGTTTATCAATGGTTTGCTTCCTCAACTTAGGCAAATCATGATTATAAGATGTGTAGGAGCCATGACCCTCGACGCAGTGATAGCAATGACCCTTCAGCTAGAAAACAAAGTTGGAGGATTTTCAGAGGATTTGGAATGGATTAAAACAAATAAACATGTGGCTGAAGATATAACCAGGCAAGTATATTGTACCACTTGCAAGAATTCAGGACATACAAGTGCCCAGTGTGCGTTAAATCAGACTTATTGTGCCATCTGTAACATTGTAGGACATACCACTGAGAATTGTGCATACAATGCTAGAAGACAAGGAGCAGCAACAGTTAATGCAATTATTCAGGAACAAGGTCAGTCATCCAATCAATATGTACCCCCACATTTGAGACACAATCAACAACAAGGGTATCGACATTATCGAGGACAGAGGAACAACAACTATAACACACCGCGCTGGCAGAATGGACCACCACCGGAAAATCAAAATTTACCACCGCCTCGATGTCATTTCTGTGGACAATTGGGCCATATTAGAAGATTCTGTAGAGATGCAGCGGAATATGATCAAAGAAAAAAGGAACGTCAAAACCCAATGGCCAATGTGGTAACAATCACACCTGTAGAGACGCAGGCAGCAGCAGTTCAAACCCGTTCCGGTAAACAATTGCAACCAGCAGCAGAATTATTCGAGCCAGGGATACGTGAACAACACAGAATGTATCAAAAGGCTAGCCAGTGGACCACCGTAGAACCACCTGTTTTTCCAGAACCTACTCCAATAATCCAGTCCTCGGATACCACACAAGTTCTTGCTGACAATACAAAAACAGGTACATCATCTGTAGTAGAATTACCGCCTTCAGATCAAGCTTCGTCTTCAACAGTTAAGGAAGAGGCAAATCAAGTGCAACCAACTTGGGATATATTGTCAAAAGCATCCATCACACTGCCTTTCGGGCAATTACTGGCATTAGTACCAGGAATACGCCAACAATTTCAACAACAGTCTGCTACAAAATCTGCTTGCATTCCGGCTACCGCAACAGTACAACAGGAACCAGACTCTACGGTAGATCACTCAGTTCCTCTGATTACGGTATGGTTTCATAAACATCAAATTCCACAAGTTTTAATTGATGGGGGGCCGGCGTAAATATTGCCACTGCGTCACTTTGTAAGAAATTAGGATGGACTAAGATAGAACCAGTTCAATTCTTTGTTAGGATGGCTGATCAATCCAGAGTTCATCCAGTAGGACTGGTCCGAGATATACCTATAACTGTCCAAGACACAACATTCAAGATGACTTTTGTTGTTCTTGAATTGCCGGAATCCACCCTAGACTACAATCTACTTTTCGGTCGTCCTTGGTTAAAACAAGCCAAGGTAATTCAAGACTGGTCAGCTCAGGAACTTACATTCAAAGATAAAAACCGCAAATGTGTTGTAAAATTAGATGCTATACAACCCTGTGAGTTACATGCTCGACCATATTTCGCCGAACCAGTTCATATGTTAGATGGATTGTCGGATGACGAAGAAGAAGAATTTCTGAAGAATAATGTCGATTTGATGACAGTAGGAACTATTGATCTACAGTCTATGGTAGACACTTGGAATGCTTCAGTATGTACAGTAATACCCATTGTCGAAGGAATTAAGGAGGAAAATACCATTTCGATTCAAGGTAATGAATTACAGCAGCTTCTCGAACCTCCCGCTGATACAGAGAAACATCAACAATTTTATGTTCCAGAAGATCAGTTAATTACTTATAATCTTGGAGATGAAGACCACCCTCGTCCTGTAAAGATAAAGCAAAACTTACCTGAAGCTTTTCAAGCAGATTTAATCAAGCTACTCCAAGAATTTACTGACGTCTTTGCATGGGATTACAAAGACATGAAGGGTCTGGATCCTCGTATCTATCAACACAGAGTTATGCTAAAACCAGAAGCAAAACCGATAAGGCAAACCAGCTACCGGATGAACCCACATTATGCATCTCAGGTAAAGGCTGAACTTGATAGGTTATTAAAAGTGGGGTTCATAGTACCAATAGAACATGCAGAATGGATTTCACCAATCGTAATTGTACCAAAGAAAAACAAGCAATTGAGAATTTGTGTAGATTATCGGAAATTAAATGCTGCAACAATACCGGATCCTTTTCCAATTCCTTTTTTGGATACGATGCTTGATAAAGTAGCAGGTCATGAGATGTATTCATTTCTAGATGGATACAGTGGATATAACCAAGTAAGAATGGCTGAGGAAGATATACTCGGAAAACTGCATTTATTACAAATTGGGGTGTTTTTGCTTGTACCGTAATGTGGTTTGGATTGAGAAATGCACCAAGCACATTTCAAAGATGTATGCAGGAAATATTTTCTCCTTATCTTACCTCATTCATGCAAGTATATCTTGACGATTTTTCAATTTTCGGTAAAATGATCGCACATCTAGTACATTTACGATGTTGCTTTCAGAAATGTAGAGAATATAGATTGTGTTTAAACCCAAACAAATCTGTGTTTGCGGTTTCATGTGGTAAATTACTTGGTCATATCATATCAGCACAGGGTATTCAAGTTGATCCCGATAAAATTTCAGCAGTATTAGAAGCTTCGGTGCCTAATACACCTAAGGAAGTAATGCGATTTATGGGACAAGTGAGATGGCATGGAAGGCATTTACGGTGGCTTGCTCATGTGGCAATACCACTGAACAAATTAATTTCCAAAACTGCAAGGCAATTTGAATGGACTCAGGAATGTCAGGTAGCATTTGATCGACTGAAACAGTTATTAACACAGGTTCCCATTTTACAGCCACCAGATTGGGATAACCCATTTCATGTATTTGTTGACGCATCTGATATAGCAGTAGGAAGTGTACTGATGCAACAAACAGATAAATGGTTTAGACCAGTATACTATGCTAGCAGAAGATTAGCACCTGCAGAGAAGAACTACTCGGTAACTGAGAGGGAATGCTTAGGATTAGTATATTCGGTAAAAAAATTCAGACATTATTTATTGGGCCGAAAATTTACATTTCATGTCGATCACGCTGCATTGGTTTACTTGGTTCGACAGCAACATATCGGTGGCCGCCTAGCACGATGGGTTCTACTTTTGCAAGAATTCGACTATGATGTCGTTCATTGGCCAGGTAGTTCACATGCTTTAGCAGACTTTTTGTCACGCTTAGATTCAGGTGAACCTCCGGTTGGTATAAATGATACAACGCCAGCCATTTATACTTCAGAACCAACTACTGAAGAATTGTCAAACCAACCAGTGCCAACTACGTATTATGATCAGTTATTGACCTTCCTCTCAAGTGGATATCTACCTTCTGAAGTCCCCACAGCTACACGTCGAAAAATTGCAGGTTTTAGCCGACGATTCCGGTTAGTTGCTGGAGAATTATATTATACAGATCATACCGGAATCCTACTTCGCTATATTCCACCACATGAAGTTAACTCAGTTATCACTTTGGCGCACTCAACTCCTTCCGGTGGACATTTTGCAGCAGATCTTACTCACCGGAAAATTCTGCAAAGTGGACTTTGGTGGCCAACTATGTATAGAGATATATTGCAATTTATCAAAACATGTGATAGCTGTCAAAGGACTGGACAACCATTACAACGCCATTACTTTCCACTTCATCCAGTAATTCCTTTAGAACCATTTCAGAAATGGGGTCTTGATTTCATTGGTCCAATCACACCTCCCACGGTATTCAGCAATAACAGGTATATATTGACTTGCACAGATTATGCAACCAGGTGGGCAGAAGCATGGCCTTTACGCTCGGCTACAGCAGTTGAAGTAGCGAAATGTCTATTAACAGATGTCTTTCCAAGATTTGGACTGCCACTAGAGCTTGTTTCAGATCAGGGTACTCATTTTATGAACAAGTTGATGAAAGCATTAACACAGTCATTCCAGATCAGTCATAAATTCAGCTCACCATATTATCCTCGTGCAAATGGATTGGCAGAAAGTACCAACAAATCTCTGCTAAATATGCTTCAGAACTTGACTAGAGAAACACCGGAAAGATGGGATCAGTTGCTACCTGCAGTCTTATGGGCCTATCGCACTACATATAAGGTAACCACCGGCTTGACACCATTTAAGTTAGCCTATGGAATAGAAGCAATAGCTCCGATGGAAATTGTAATACCAAGTTTAAGAGTAGCAACGTCTCAGAAGCTGTTACCCGAAGAGTCATTGGTATTTCGGTTGGAAACACTTAGAGAATTAGATGAACACCGATGGCTCAGTTTCTTAACTATGAAAGAAATCCAATTAAGACAGGCCAGGACACATGACCGAAATTTAAAGACGACAGTATTTTCGGTAGGACAGCTTGTTCTTTTTTACAATGCGAAGTCCAATAGATCAGCCGGAAAATTCAAGTTACGTTGGTTCGGTCCATTCAAGATTTCAGAACAAGTTGGTCCGGCTACTTTTCGATTGACTACATTGACTGGACAAACACTTCCAAAAGCGATAAACGGTTCAAAGCTACGGCCGTATCAAGTAGCGCCACCTCGGCTATAACAAGGGTACACCGCGTACCACAAATTTTTTACTTTTCTTTTGTTTTTTAATTCCTTTTTTTTTAATTCGGTGTAATCAATAAAATAAGTGTAATTGCCGTACTTTAATATCTATTTATGTCCAGCCGCCCGCTCCTTTTCTCTCTCTTTGCATGCACGCACGTCAGATATAGACATTACTGTCCGTTTTGTGTAATTAGTACCGTTTAAAATATTCTTTGTACAAATTTCTTATATAACTCATTTAAACTCGCCGGATAGGTAATTTAATCTTTTGCGACCACAGCCATAGTTTCTGAATACTTGTGTTCTGCGTCTTGCATCTCTGTGTAATGGAATCCCTAGCGACCTATACAGCTTTTGCCGATGGTATCCCTGATGAAGTAGGAAATTATCTGCATGTACGAGGATTGGGTAGTTTCGCCGAGTTGCCATGGCACTCAGTAGAAGCTCACCCCTTCTTCGCACAGATCATTTCCGCTATCGCTCGAGTATCTCCCACTGAGAAACGATGGGTTTTCCTTTCCTTACCGTCTAGAACTGTGATCACATTCCAAGTGTTTGCAGAAATTTACCATTTAACTCCACAAGGCCGCGAGAATGTTCCCATGATCTCAGCAACCCGAATGGCAGAATTGTTCCCACGATTTTCATCTAATGAATACACCATTCTCTGTCGACCAGAACCTGAAAGAACTGCACTACAATTCCTCGTTGCTATACTCAACTTTCAGAAACGTACCTATGGTATCTCTCGACCATTTTACTCTGCCATAGATATAGCTGCCCGAGAACCTGTTAACTTTGCGTCATTTTTCTTTCAACGTATTCATAAGGAGTGCGTCTCAATTATGAAGCAAGTTAACAAAGGTAAAACCCCGAGGTCTCGACTACCACACATTTTATCATTTCTGTTTCCAACCATAATGCAAGCACAACCACCACCAAGAGGACCAATGTTACAGATTGAAGAATCAGCGCAACCGTTAGATGACGACGAAGAAGATGAAGAGGAGATTAATCAGTTATTCAGAAGAAAACGGATCAGAATCAGTTCTTCTGAAAGTAAGAATGCAGGTTCAGTCGAACAAGACGAAGAAGTACAACAGGAGGTCAACCAGCATTCAGGTGGAGTAACACAAAAGGAAGACGAACAACAGCAAGAAGTACAAGTAGAGAATGCAGCTGATCAGCAAGACAAGGAAACAGAAACAGAGACCAAGCATCAAGAGGAAGAGAAGTTCCATGATACAAATACATCAATGCACCAGGAATCGTCCACATATTCATTAGCATCTGAGCGTCTACAAACGCAGAAGCGAACTGAAACAGAAGCAATGTCAACTGATAAAGTCGGTCAACAGCAGCAGCAAGAGAATCCACAAATCCATGAATGTCAACCTACTAATGATGCACTGGATAAGCTCTTGAAGGCAGCCGAAACAACAGATGATCAACAGAATGCAACAAAGGTAATTAGCTCTAACACAGTTCGTTCTAATTTTCCACCGCAACAGGAAGCACATCCCATCCAGGATCACCCCGACCATACATCATCATCTTCCCCTAACTATTCACCACCGAATTCTTACCAATTACGCACCTATACGATTGCCCAACCGCGACAACTTCCACAAACACAATCTGTTCAGGTATTTTCCGAATTAGCATCAATGGGACAGTTTCTTATTAACCTCTCCCAGCAATTACCTGCTCAGATGAGAGCTGATACAGACAACATTTACAAGGAGTTACAGCAGAAAATAGAAATACTGGAAGCCGATATCACTCCGCTTCAAGAAGAAGTATACACAGTAAAAGCAGAAAATCAAGCCCTACAAGAGCAGGTGAGACAGCTGCAAGAACGACTCAATGATCAGGCAGATATAACAAAGCAGCGGGATGAAGCTCCGGAAACAATAAACAATCATAAAGAAATGTTGACAGAAGCCACTGCAGAAATTAATAGGTTAACACAGAATTTCAAAGATGCAGAAGATGGCAGAATAGCATTAGGCAACTTACTGGAAGAAACTAGAAGGAGGTTAACTCAAACAGAATTCGAGTTAGATACAACAAAAAACAGTTTATCAACAGTCAACAACATACTGCATAAGTATCTCATTGAAGAGCCTCAGAAACAGAAAAGATTAGCAGATACGAGAAGAGAAAGAGATGCATTTTACAAAACAATCCAATTCCTGAACCAACAGTTAGAAAGACTCGAGAATCAATTACGTAACAAAAATGATAACATCCATCGAATGCAGCAACAAGTAACAGATATGAAGACGGCCAGAGATGCAGCATTGGCCAATGAATTTTATTTACAGGAAGCATTTTTACAAACAGAGGCTGAAAATATACTTTCGGAAGCTATTGCGATCAGTTCGGTGCGGACAGATGCCCAATTATTAGAACCCGACACCCTGAAAAGTGTATTAGAAACACTTAAGAAAAAGATTGCTCGTATTTTTCGATCAGCTAGAAATATGTATTTAGAAGGTCTAGAAGCAGAACTATAGATTTCGGGCCTACAAATCCGGTGTTGTACTGGTATATTTTGATAAAAGTCATGATTTTTGTGTATAATACTTTTCGCACATGTAAAAGACGGTCCAAGTCCAACATCGATCTCCAGAATGATGATTTTTGATTCTAGAATCCCGGTAAGCAGCATGAAGTGTCATGTCTGAATGAAATATCATCATTCTAGCAAATGGCAGCTCAAGGTCTAGCACTTATAAATGTGTATACCCGGCAAAGTATTTTTCTGCATAGTATTCTGCAAGTCTTACAACCATGTCTGAAAAGGATATACTGAGATGACGACTCAGGGAGCGCATACTTACACAGAACCGATACTACAAGGTTTAGGGTTTAGGGTTTAGGGTGATGAAGCAAGATAGCGTCAAGGATGGTACTGATACAAACGAAAACAAGACAAGGAGCGACGAAGTGCGAATACGACTTCGGGAAGAAGTGATCATTTCTAGCGATTCGGAACACGAAAGGCGAAACGAACAGGATAGTGACGAGGATTTGGTGGAGAATGTGAGTGAGGATGTTGATGGTGAAGATAACGCAAGAAATTCGACAAACATCACCAGAGGACCGAACTCCTACAGTTGGCTAAGTTACCCTGGAGACAGTGGACTTGTTCCGCCACTAGAACAAGTGCGATCAGAAAGAATGGGGGAGTTAAAATCCTGGCATGGACCGACAGACACTGTAAAAGGATATTTCCGCCAGGTGGTGATAGGATACTGTATGGTTACATCACTTCTGCAGAAGACATGGATTCAACAGCACAGAGGGTACTTTGATTCCATAGACGAAGCGCTTACAGCACATGATCAAGAAGGTGGGCCCAGTATATAAGAAAGTGGGACTTCATGAAGAGGCAACTAGACCAGCTATACGAGTTTGAGGAAGTTCTGGAGGAAAATACGACCTATTACGTACAGTGACACATTCGGGATTGAAAGATATTTGCTGAATCACCAGTAGGATATGGACATTATAAACGACTAGCCAGAGTCTTTTTGATGCATGTGAAGAAGGAAAACAGGAGGATAGTCCCAGGCAAAAGGATATCATCTACAGTATTGCACTTGCGGGTTCGAGTCCACCGTGCGTGCCAGTGTTACAAGGCTGATGGAGCGAGACAACCGCAACCGCAGAAGAAGGATAAACAAGATTTGTGGTTGAAATGACGGAGAGGTAGGAAATTTCGCAAGAGTCGGTAGATGAAGAATGCGAAAGCAATAAAAAGCAGAAGACAGGAAGAGAAAAGAGTTCTGTCGTCGCGTCGTCGTTTCGTTCGACTGGTGGAGCAGAGTTTACGGTGTTACACAGACTCTTGGAGTGTTAGTTAGCAGGGATGTATTTGAGAGAGACCGAAGGATAGATATGTCTATGTTCTATTGCGCACTGTAGTGAATAGGGTTGATCACATCGAAATTGAAGTATTCGGTAACCACGAGTAACATACTTCAAAAAAAACTGTGTACGAGATATTGCTGAGGACCTTGAGTACTGTTCCATCCTATTCATAAACATTTGTTCTGCTATTCTTTGGTTGAATCGATTCTCATTGAGTATTTTGTGATGTTGTGAGTCTATTTGATGATCAGTTATATATGATTCCATATTTCTCGACTATGAAGGTGTGTGTTTGTTGTCTGGCGTGAGACTGTGTAATAGCCAGTGTTTAGTACCATTTCGGTTAAGTAACGAGGATTTTATATGTTAATCAGCGATCATTGAGTATTCGACCAGGATCTGTGTGTGGACAGAAGTCTTAGTAAATCATTAATTGCGGTAGAAATCCATGATCTGAGTCAGCATACGAAAAGTTTAATATAATCTCGATTCGAGTTGTCTGTGCATTTCATTCGGTGCGTTTAGTTGTCGCATGAAATCGTCTTATTGCGGAATATTTTGAGAAGAGTATATTCGCGCAGTTTTAAGTTTCGGTAGAATTTCTGTACTATTACCATACGTATATTCATGGACGAACGTTCTGACACTTATCATACCAAGGAGTAGTCAGTATTCAAACTCAACCCCTGTGTTAAGAGGTGAGAAAATACTAGCGATTGTGAAAGAGATTGGGAAAATAGTACAGGGCCTCTGTCTAACAGACCCCTACCACTCCCAAGAACCCGAGGACCCGATAATACTCGTCCGAAAGTTGGATTGAGTTATTATCATCTAACAGCATGTTCACACATATACACATATACACATGCACATACACACACACATATGCACATACACTTACACATACATACACATACACATATACACACACATACGCATGCATATGCACAAACATTTCTACAAACACATAAAAGGACTTGCATGCATGCATTATTGCATATACACATACACATACACACATTAACACATACTAAAATAGATGTATATGCACATTCACATGCATGCACATTCACATGTATGCACATACACATGGATGCAAATGGAAATGCATCCACATGCACATGCATGTTTCATACATGTACACATGCATATACATACACTTGTATATGTTTATACACATACACACACATATGCACATATGTAAACATACACACACATACACATATATACACATATATATGCACATACATACATACGCACATACACACACATACACATGCACATACATACATATACACAGATACATGCACATACACACATATACACATACACTTACACATATACATGCACATACATACATATACACACACATACACATGCACATGCACATACACATACATATGCATATACACTTCCACATGCACATGCACATGCACATGCAAATACATGCATATACACATATACATAAGTACATACATACATATACACACACATACACACATATACATGCACTTACATACACACACATATGCACACACACACACATACACATGCACATATATACATATACACACATATACATGCACATATACACATACACTTACATATATACATGCACATACATACATGTACACACATACACATGCACATGCACACACACATACATACGCACATACACTTACACATGCACATGCACATACATGCATATACACACATACATATGCACATACATACATGCACATATATATACATAGATACATACATATACATGCATATAGACACACTTACAAAAATATAGATATACACCTACATGTGCATACATACATTTTATACACACACAAGCACACATAAATATGAATGAATTATATAATTAAAGTAATAAAACACATGCTAAATTTAAACAATCATTAGAAAAACACTTTTCATTACTTAATACCATAGAAACAATTCAAAACATAATTGGAATGAACAATATATAGATTATATATATATATATATATAGACACAATGTCATAATCAAGAATCCCAATCATGATCATCATCATGATCATCCTCATCATCAAGAGCCTCATCCTCATCCTCATCATCACGATCATCTACATGATCTGATGTATATGTACGGCATCATGGGTAGCGGTGCGAGCACTCTGTGATGATCAAGATCATCCCTTCTGTGTCTATCTCTCCACCTCATCCATATCTACCTCTCCAAGTAAAACATACAAAACATCCATAAAAATAAATAATTATATGAAATTTAATAATACTCACAAAAGCATCTGGATGATCTTGTATATACTCGCTCAAACACCGATATCCAAAATGTGTAGCATACTTGATCTCATGTTTCGTAGGATATTGACCATAATCCTTTTGCTGCATTGAAACAAATAAAAAAGATTAGTCTCTTGCATTTTAACTAAAATAAAAAATATACTTTCAATAACACATATACTTACAAATGTAGCTACAAAACCATGATGGCCCATTTGTCATAAGTGAGATGTGTGACCCGACTCAATTCTCTTCTTCACAATTGCTTGTTTATTTAATAAAAAAAATACATAAAGAAAATGTAAAAAATTAATAAAACATATGAGAATTATAAATATAAACTATTAATTTGTATACCTTCTGCTGAGGAAATGACTCTTGAAGATGTAGCTATCTATGAAAAAACTACCACGTCTCAGGTGGTATGTTAGGTCTCCTCTTATTTTTTCCACCATACAATATCTCCTGTTATTCTAATCTCAATCAGAAAAAAAGAATCAGAATACATACACATACATACACACATATAGCATGTGCATACACACACACACATATATATTTATTTATTTATTTATTTATTTATTTATTTATTTATTTATTTATTTATTTATGGTATATATATTTATATTATTTTTTATATATACTATATATATATATATATATATTTATTTATATACATATTTATATTTATTGTATATATATTTATATATATGTATTTATATTTACTATATATATATATTGATTTATATATATACAATTTTATATATATATATATATATATATATATATATATATATATATATATATATATATATATATATATATATATATATATATATATATATATATATATATATATATATATATATATACACACACACATAAACATACGTACATACATACACACATCAACTTATACATACATACATACATACACACACATACACATCCACACACACACATACATGTATACATACATACAAAATACATCCACACATAAACATATATACATACACACATACACTTATACATACATACATACGTACACACACATACACATATAGCAGGTTTAGTAAATAGTAATCAAGGGTTACATAATAGTTCAAGGACTAATTGCACATTTGAGGAGCGTGAAAATAGTCATGAATCGCGATGAATTATTAGTGAATTATGGATGGTGTAGGCCTCTGTGTACTTGAGCCGCAATGACTCAAGGACTTGTACCAATGAGACTATACCTCAATTGCAATACAAGTGCATATAGTGGAGTCCTTTGCACACATTTAATTATCAATCCGAAGGAATGACTCGCCAAGTGTATGAAGACATTTGCACACGTGATAGAAAATGAAGTGAGTTACCTATCCAAGCAAGAGAAGAGACCAATACTACCCGCACCTACTGAAAAAAACTGGAAGTGTTGCCGCAAACCTACTTTCAGCAGTTTTGGTTTTTTGAGGTTTTCTCCCAGCCCAGAACTCCGAACGTAGGCAATAGGGTACTCGTTTCGAAGCTCTCGACGAGACGAATCCAATGGTGGTGGTTTCACTCAATTCTGACCACTCTGCTGCAAGTTATGGCAGAAACAGTGAATTACGGGAACTACTAACACCCGCGTTTTTGCTTCTCCTAGCTTACGCACGCACTACAGCCACTCAAAACAAGGGGGAAGGGGTAGACAACAGTCCTACACTTGCATTTCAAGCATCACACACACATACATGAGCAAAATGAAGATCAAAATCAGCAAGGAAGAGGCAAACTCGAAATTTCAGAAGTGCTCCTCTTCACAATGACAAGAAGTCCTTTACAATGAGTCACTTTTGACTTATATACTAGTGCCCTAAGTTTGGTCCTTTCACACAAGAGACCGGCACTTTATTCACTAATTTGCTAACTTCCTACTAATGTACATGGGTAATTCACTAATCTTCTGAGGGGATGCATCTAGAGGACTCCTCTAGTGCATTTACAACGGAAAATATATACAAAAGTGGTTATGTTACAAAAAAATTGTGTGTCCAAATCGGAAAAATTTTGGGGCCCGTCTTTTTTCTCTGCTTTCTGCGCTCTTTAGCTCTGCAACACTCTCCCCCTCTTCGTCTCTGTCGTCCCTTGACAGACTTTGCTTCGCGAACGCGTCCTGTGGGTAGTGTTGTCTGCTTCTTGATCTTGCATTACGTTTTAGAGGCGCTTCAGCTTTTCCACTGCACGCTCCCCTTGGTCAGTGTTGTCTGCAGTTAAACAGACATGCAGATTCGATGGCCTTCTTGATTCAAGCTCTACAACTCGAGAGCCTGATGTAGTTGTCTTGCCTGTTGACTCGGGTTGCCACGCACGCCACCAGTGACTAGGAATGTGCTGTTCTTAGTCACCCTCTTCAACTTTTCAGCCTCTACCCCTTTCTAACTTTTGGTCCTACTCTGATGTTTGAAAAGTCCACTACTCGGGACCCTGGGGTTTAGCTTTGTAGCCTGGTGCGTGCCCCTGCGGGGCTCTGTGCAGAGATGGGTGTTGCGCCCCTGCGGGGCTTCCTGCAGAGAGTGGTCCTTGATCATTTGATGTTTTATCTTTTACTGCGCACTTTTGGACTTGGACCTTCTTCTTCTTTTCTTTTTGCTTGATTGTCCCTCTACACGTCCCTCCTCCTGAACTCTGTCGTCCTCGACAGGCTTTCTGAGGCGACGCGTGTATGTTTGGATGGCTGTTTGCTCTCGTTGGTTCAGCAGATTTGCATGACATATCATAAATTCCTTCCATTGCTTTGACTTCACTCCGTCTTCTGGCGCCTATCTGTGATCAGCGAAGAAGCTAGTTTCATAGGCCACCAGTCTTGCATTTAAATTTGAAGTCATCTTCACAAAAATTTCTGAATCAATTTCAAAGAAGCCTGTGAAGAATGCTTCTTCAAACGTCTGCATATACGTCGATGGCAAAAACATGAGACGAGAATAATATGCCATGATAGTTAGACGGCTGGGAATAGTAGATAAATCAAAAATTAATGCTTCTGAGCCCTGCGTAATGCCGATGAAATTTAAAAATGTGTACTTAGCATGCTGGAACACCTTCAAAACTGTAATAAGCATGCTGAAGATTTTGTTGGTCATCTTGACGGCTAAGTCCGGAACTGTAGCATATCTTGCAATCCAAAATTCCATTGTTTTGACCATATATTCTTCTGTCGGTAGGTAGTTATGTGGCGGACTAGGTAGTAATGGATAATTGAGCCACTGGTTATTAATATTGCCTTGGCGCTGTCCTTCCCAAAATTGCGTCCAAGATCGTCTGCGGGGTACAGGACAAAAAGATGGATTGACTTGAAGTGCATATGGAGATGCTTCCCACTGTACCCGCAATGTAGGGTTCTTTTCCAAAAGCTTTCGTCTCCATATCGGATCTGCTCTCTCGAACTCCTCTTGAGTGTAATTGAACGTGTCATGTTTAAAGTGGAGGTTGTGGTCCGGATCCTTATTCGTTGCAGATTTTATATACTGCCGCGTCTGTTCTTTAAGTAGGCCGTATGGTACGTTGAATGGCTTCAAAATTTGATCCAATTGTTTATGCTCAATCTGAGCCTCTTTCATTATCTGAATTATTTGATCTTCAAATTCAGCAGTGAGCTGGGACACCAGTAGTGCCCTTTCTGGTCTGCTCAATTCTGCAATGTCGCGAGTGTTAGGTTCTAGTGGAACCTCCTTTTCCGCCCTGATCGGTGAATGATATGAGGGGGGAGAGAGAGGACGTACCTCAGTCTCCACAGTAGCCTCCGCAGCGTGTGGAACTACTGGTGTCCCCTGTTTGTCTTGGCGCTCAATCTGCTCCTGAAGCTGTTTGATCAGTGTATCTTTATTCTTTAATTCTGCTTCAGCCTTGGCAATCGTCTCCTGATGTTTGATCAATTCTTGAGCAACGATATTCATGTGATCTGTGTCTTCTTTGCACTGTCTGAAATAATCATTTTCAGCTTTTTTCCATTTCTTGCGTAGAGCTGCAGTGTCATGCATATACCTTTTTTCCCAATCAGCAATGGTGTCTTGCTCCTGTTTGAGCTGATCTGCCATCTTGGTGATCTTTTCTTCCAGTTCTTTTATGTCCTCCGTTGAATGATTAGTTTCTGCTGGTGGTTGATCACTGAGGAGAGCTGTCATGAGCTCCTTGTTCCTGTTCCTTAAATTTTCCGCTTCCTCCATACTAACTTTGAGCTGTGATTCGAGTATTTTACCACGAGCGTTGATCCTTGTTTTCTCTTTTTCTGTCATATCTAATTTCTTCGTGAGCTCCAAAATTTGTTCTTTCAGTTGGGCATTTTCCTTTTCTAATATCTGGCATTGTGTTTTGGTCTTCTTTATTTCCTCGTGTTTCTTTAAGGCTTGAGCTTCTGCTTTTGATAATCTATTAGCCAGATCCACACCTTCTTTTTGAAGCTCGTGCTTTTCACGCATGGCCTGATCGTAATCTTCATCAGCATCAAGCATTAACTGTTGAGTGTCTAGTGCAGTTCGAATCATATCCTGCACCACAGGCTTGAGCTGAGCTATATCGACGTTTAGCCATGTCCTTGGTATACTTGGGGTTTCTCCTGTGTGTACATCTTTCCCTTTTGCCACATGAATAGTTTCATTATGTGGTTGTCGGACTTGTAGTTGTACATTCAATTCTTCGTTGTTTTTACCCTGATCCTTAGATTTCGTGGCGCTTCCTTGAAACGTAACGTCCATGGGGGATGGTTCTGCCACAACCCTTAGTGGAGTGAAGGGTTCTTCATCATGTCCTTCTTCTTGAGGCTTATCCTCTGATAGCACTAATTGTTCCTCATTATCGGATTTACCTTCTTTGATATGGGTAGTGGAGGCGTCTCTTGATTGAACAGGTTGTTGCCTTTCTTCTTCTTCCGGCTGTTTAGTAGCATTTGTGTCTACCTCTTTTGTCTGATCCTGTTCGTTGTGGCCGTCTTGGGTTGCGCCATAGTCCACTTCATTTAATTCATCCCAATGTCCATCATCTTTTGATTCGCTTTGAATATCGACATTAAGCAATGAATTGTCTGGTTCTTCTTGTTTCTCCGAGACCGAACTAGAATTATCCAAGCCTATTTCTTTATATCTATGAACTTTTGTGAGCTTGGCTTTCTGGTCTGTTGCTTGTTGTGATTGCTTATAGTGGTGACCTTGCACTGGCAAATTAACTTGCCCTTCTGTATATTGATGGGTCTCTTCGAGAGCTTCTGTCAAGTCCTTTTCCGTTATTTCTTGTCTTTTCTCAATCGTGGCCTTGGGAACAATATGGACCCTCTTCCGAATTTGTGTGTCCTCTTCCTGTAACTCGAGTTCTCTGAGTCTTTTTGTGCCTCTCATTCTGGGTTGAGAGCTTGGTTCCGCCATCTCCACAATGGTTGTCTTTTTCTTTTTCTTAGGGACAGTTGCTACTTTGGCATATTGAGCTAAACCTGTTGATGAGGGCATTTCTTGTAGATGCTCCCTGATGCCTAGCGCATGGTATATCAGAATGGTCAGTGCAATACTCCCATTGAGGAACTTCTTGTTTTTCCATTGCTTCTTCGCTTCGAACAATCTTTCCTGCACATATGGGGTCAGATTAATTTGATTCCCGATTTGTTTGATTGCATGCGACAGTAATTGCACGATGATTTTTTGTGGGGCCGTGTATCGGTGCATGTTAGGAAAGCAGAAATGCTGGTGAATTAGCCTGACAGCCTCCTCGATGTCCACCCGATTAATTTCGGTGAATGTCCTAGTTTTGGCACCTCGGCTTTCTTCCTTCACCACTGTAATCCCATCTTTCTCCCATCCAAAAGCTTCCTTGATCAGTTCATGGGTGAACTGAATAATTACCCATTCTCCAACTTTGTCCATTACTCTAGCTTCTGGTACCAACGGGTCATGTAATGCTGGTTGTAATGTATTCATCACCTGTGTACATCTTTGGAAATCTGGTTTGTAAATGGGCAACTCGAAATACTTGAGAATGCCTGCTTTCGTCATGATGTCCTGTATAGATGGCATCCCATGCAGTATTCGAAAATCCTGGGACAGAATAGTAAATTGATGATCGGTGTCCATGATCTTGATTGTTGCAAGGAAGATCGATTCCCCATCAGGTTGATCTTCCCGGAACCAATGTCCCTTCGCCTTTGTAATACTTTGGGGTGGGAAATCCATGGCTTCTTCAGGTATGGTTGCTTCAGAATCTTGAGAAGACATCTGCACTCGTAAGTGAAGTATATTAGTTTCATACCAAAGAATGCAGTAGTGTGGTGCATTTCTGAGTATCATCGTTCTTCACTCCGTTCCCATAACCCCATAGTTGAGATCTCTTACCACCTTTTTAGTTTCTTTTTCATTTTCCTGAAAGAGAACAACTGTTAGCATAGCCGAAGCTTTTATTTATTTACACTGTAGATCCATTCCTATTTGAGTTCAAGCTGAGAGCTAATCTCCCTTGGAGAATGTGCACCACTAATCTTGTTTGGAGCATCATGTGCCAAATGCGTGGCCGTGTAATGTTGCCCTATTATGCATACTTTAGGTGCATTGTGTACTTCATGAGTGCAATTGGGATTGTCAAATGGTGAAGTTTTTCTTTGCACTTTCTTCGGTCTCCATAACTGAGTCGTGGTCACCCTTTTGATACATGTTCTTTTGTTGCGTCCTTGATCGACTGGTATCGGTGTGATCTGACTCTGAGCACCAAAATCTGTGCCTAGGGTTCGCTGTTGAGATTTCATGGGTCTGCTGTTTCGTCTTTCTTGAAAAGAGGTATGTTCTTGGGTTGTCCTAGCTTTCTTTGCATTCCGAGCAGCCTTCTTGTGAATCCATATCTGTTGTCGGCCTCTCTGAGCTTCGAGTAAGGGTTTCGGAACCCAAATTTGCACTACTTTTTTTATAGACTTGGTTACTCCTCTTGCTGGTTCTGGGTTGGGTGTTGGTTGTCCTTGAATGCTCATTTGATCCTTGCGCACCCATTTGTATTTGTGTTGTGTCTGACCGGAACCTGTGCTTGAGGTTCTCCAATAGGTCGGTTGGGTAGCCTGTTGATAGTTTTGGGTAGTGGTTGAACTTTTCTTGACCGTCTGGGAAGGTTCAGGTTCTTCTGCGGTCATCTTTGCATTCGAGGTCTTTGCTGTTTCCACATTGACTCTAGGGGCCTGGGTACAGGGTTCCCTTTGTGGTTCTTTGCCTAAGCTATTCTCCGAATTTTCCACAATCTTAGGTTGGCACAGTGGCTTCTCTCCTAACAAGCTAAATATTTCTTTGTGCCCTATTTTGGCAGAGATATACCCTTGAGCTAGATGGATACATACTTCATTCTCGATAATCCAGTCTTGTCCTAAAATCAAGTCTTCTATCAGGTCCTCATCGTTGCAGACTAACACTCTCTGTTTCATGGAGGAATTTCCTATGTGTAGAGATATGTTTGTCGTTCCAATACATTCTAGGGTTTGACCTCCCACTCCTATCAACCGTGCACTTGTGGGGTTCACCTTCAACTGCTGATCTTTTATGACCTTGTTTCGTACACAACTAAGTCCTGCTCCTGAGTCGATTAATGCGTCTATCAATTTATACTCCGTCTGACCAATCCCTAAGTTTAAGTAAGGCTGTGCGTTGTACACACCATTCGTATCAGGGTTATTGACTCGATAATTAGCCATAGGGATAGGTTCTTCACCTTGGAGATAGCGTTCGTCTCTTTGCCTCATCCATTCTTTCCGTTTCCTAATGCGTTCTAGGGCTTCCTGTCTCGCTTCTTCTCGTATTCGCTCTTCTTCCCTTTTCCTACTTTGGGCTCCCAACAGTCTAGCTAGCATTTCATCGGTCAGAGGCTCCATAAATTGTTTCACTCGGCATCCACTGATGTAATTGGGAAGAATGTCGCCGTCTAGTGTGGCGAGATTGACTGCACCACTAGTGGAGATTCGATTTATGATCAGGGGACCATATCCGCGTTTTTGGAGCTTCTTTGCGTGCTGTTTTAGGGTGTACACCAAGACTAAATCACCTTCTTTGAGTCCCTTATCTTTAATATGTAAGTCATGGTATGCCTTTTGTCTCCGTTTAGCGGCATAGATGCCTGCTACCGCTTGCACTCTAGTCTCATGCAGCTTTTCGATTTGATCTAATTGCTGAGACAATTCATGACCGCTCCACTCATATTGCTGGGCTACTTTTAATGTAGGTATTAAGAAGTCAATAGGCAAAATTGCATTCTGCCCATACACTAGGTTGAAAGGTGTAGTTCCAATGGCCGTTTTATATGCCACTCGGAAGGCCCAAATTGCGTGATGCAATTGTTTGTCCCAATCTGACCTTCCATTATTGACAATCTTTGTCAATACCGTACATAGTACTTTGTTGGAACTCTCTGCCTGACCATTGGCTTGGGGATGGTATGGGGCTGATTTTTTATGAATCACTAAGAATTCATTCATTAGCGATTCAATGACTTCGTTCAGGAAATGAGTTCCTCGATCACTCACTATCTCGATCGGTAGTCCAAAGCGTGTGAATATGTGCTCAAAGAGAAATTTTGCTGTGGTTTGAGCATCATTTTTTCTGGTAGCCTTGGCTTCTACCCATTTAGTCAGGTAATCGGTGGCTACTATGATGTATTCTGCATGTGATCCTCTGGCTGGTGGATTGATGGGTCCTATGAAGTCAATTCCCCACTTGGTAAATGCTCTTGCACAAACCATGGGTCTTAAAGGCATGTCGTCTCTTCGAACGGGATATTTCGCTCTCTGGCATATTTCGCAACTTCTCACGTATGTTTCAGCATCCATATGTAGAGTTGGCCACCACAAGCCTGCAAAGAGAATCATCTTGACCGTTCTATCTGCTGAAAAATGTCCTCCCGCAGCTCCTGCGTGTGCCATTTCTAATATGGGAAGATACTCTCCTTCATGCACACATAATCTGAGTTGATTATCTCTTCCTCTTTTGAACAACTGTTTTCCCATTATCACATAATCTTTGCTCAATTCTTCTAGGGATCGCTTTCTTGCTAGGCTAGCTCCTATTTCGTGCTCTTTGGTTTTGAGGAATTGCACTAGTGCTTTACTCCAATTAGGCGCTATGGTAGAAAATGGCAAGGACACGTGATCCTCAGGGCTAGTTTCTTTGCATTCCCCACAATTACTCACATGCTCGTGAACGTCCTTGGACATATCAGGCCAATATACGCCTAACCTCTTTAATTCTCGTATTGTTCCCTGCATTCCTTGATGGGTTTTCCACTTGTTTATGTGTGCCTGGTGAATTAATTGCTTCTGCTCGTCCTCCTCGACACATCTTGATAAGACACCGTTTGGTTCCTTATAATACATACTTCCCGCAACAATGTGTAAATTTCTTGTTTGAAGAATCTCTTTTTTGCTATCCTTATTTATTGAGTGTTGAGGGCCATGGGTGAGTATAGGAATTAGTCGTTCCGCCCACCTTGGACATACCTCAAGATTAAACAGATAAGCATCTGGTAAATCATCAGGCACTCCGCTAGGTGGCTCTCCGTGTTTTAATCTAGAAAGGTGGTCTGCTCTCACATGTGTGTTTCCTTTTTTGACCACTACCTCAAAGTCAAACTCCATAAGTAACAAGAACCATCGTACCAATCTCCCTGTGTTGCAAGGCTTATTGACTAGATACAGCAAAGCTTGATGGTCTATGAAGAATTTGAATTTGTTGGCTAAGAGATAGTGTCTAAACTTCTTTACTGCATAGACCATTCCTAAGCCCTCTCTTTCAGTAGTCGTGTAATTTCTCTCTGCTTGGTTTAATTGTCTACTCGCGTAAGCGATTGGATGATCAAGCTTTCCTTCATCGGCCGGTTGAGCAAGGATACATCCAATTGCATAGTTAGAAGCATCAACATGAATATGAAAAGGCTTGTTCCAGTTGGGTGATTTTAGAATTGGGGCGGTACTCAGCCTCTTTTTAAGCTCGTTGAAGGCCTTCTCACACTCGTCCGTCCAAGTGAACTGAGTCAATAGACCGTATAAGGGTTTGGCTATTATGGCATACATGTGAATAAACCTACGGTAATATCCACAGTGTCCCATAAAGGCTTGTACTTCTTTAGCATTCTTGGGTCTTGGTAAGTCCAATATGACTTTAATCTTATCCTCATCTGTAGATATTCCATTCTTTGAAACAATGTGTCCTAGGATTTTTCCTTGTCTTACCATGAAGACACATTTCTCAGGGTTCAAGCAAACTCTATACTGCCTACATTTGTTGAATATTTTCCGCAGTTCCGGTATGTGTTCTGGTCGTTGATTTGAGTATGTACACAGATCATCTACGTATACTTCCATGCTTTTTCTCAGAAATTCTTTGAAAACATGACACATCAATCGTTGGAAGGTGGCTGGCGCATTAGTGAGCCCGAAAGGCATCACTCTAAATGCATAGATTCCCCATTCAGTCGCGAATGCGGTTTTATGCTGGTCCTCAGTTGCAATAGCCACTTGGTTGTAACCAGAGAATCCATCCAAGAAGCTATAGACCTCCTTGCCGGCAACTCTTTCCAAAAGATGGTCTGTGATGGGTAAAGGGAAGCTGTCGCGTATAGTTGCAGCATTTACTTTTTTTAAGTTGATACACACCCTTAATTTTCCGTTTTTCTTGGGCACTACAACTAGTGGCGATACCCATTCTGTGTGTTCAATCTCATAAATGAATCCTGCCGCTAGTAGTTTGTCAATTTCTTCCTTGATTTTGGCTGCATAAACCTCGTTATATGTGTAAGGGCGTTGTTTAGAAGGTTTCACATCTGCAGTCATAGGGATTCGATGAGCGCATATGCTAGGTTCTACACCCTTAAGGTCTTTGTACGTCCACGCAAACACATCTCGATATTCTCGGATAAGGTGGATGAGTTCCTCTTCTTCTTCTTCCGATACATCATTTCCAATATACGTGCACCTCTCTTCTCCGTCTTCTATCGTTACAACCACTTTTTTGGTTTGTTCTTTGTTATCATAGGCTTCTCCGTCTCGTGCTTCTCGTTTAGGCATTTGAGTTGCTATCTTCCTTTCTTCCACTTCGTATCTTTTAAAATGTTCTGGAACTTCGAAGTGGTCTGGTTCAGGTTCCACTTTACTTGTGTCCTCTCTATGCTCGTGTAATCTTGGGATGGTGTCAATTGCTAAGACTTTTGTCGGCCTTTCTTTTGATTCTTTTTGCATAGTTTCTAAATATTGTTCTTCAGAGTCGAACTCTGGTTCCATTTCTATGCTTTCGTACTCTTCTTTCTCCTCTTCCTCTACAATTTCTCCTGCTTCTACTTCTTGGAGGACCACCATGTAGAGGTTCACATCATATCCTTCCTCGTCTATACAGTCGTTCATTGTCAATACTTCTTCATTCACACAAACGTCTAATGTGGCTAGGATTTCCATCCAACCATGTGGTTCGAAGAGCTCATCTGAAAAAATTTGAGGCATGTAATCGGGGTCTTCTACCGATCGATAATTAGGGTGCCCTATTGGCCACATTTGTTTTTTACACTCCTCCTTCTTGGCTTCTTTGCACATCCACAACTGGGCATCCTCGTGCATCCAAGATTGGTCACTTGATCCCGCACTGTGAATGGATAGGTCGTCTTCCTCTTTGTGGACTGGATTCCATTGTAATGGAGGGACATCCCGATAAGCGAATGTGTGCAGGTTTATCTTGGTAGTGTTCCCTTGATGTTGGAGATATAATGAATCTCTGCCCCAATCTTGTACTACTCGCATCTGTCGCATGAATGGTCGTCCTAATATCATTTCATAATTGTTTGCTTTTTCGAACTTACAGATGGCCAATGTGTGTTCAAACTCTACTCCACACGTGGTTAACCTAATTCCTTCCAATATTCCTAGGGGTTTCTCTACATGTCCATCTGCTAATTGTAACTTCATGCGAGTGGGTCGTAAGGCTGGTTTACCCCACTTTTCCCAAATTTCCTTCGTTGCAATTCCTACTCCGGCTCCAGTGTCTAAGATGGCCTTGGTCATGTACCCATTGTAGGTGACAGGTAAGCACGTGTTACCTTCATCTCCTTCGCTAAATTCTCCTACTTTATCCACCGGAACACGTATTTTGGAGTGGTTTTCTTTTTCCTTTCCTTTCATTTCTCCTTTCTCTGCCGGTTGTTCTATTTGATTTGCTAGCTGTCTCCATAGATGTGGTCTGAGTTGAAGCAACTCTTCCACCGTCAATTTACATTGCACCTTTGTTTTCTTAAGTTCTGTTAGATTGTGTGAACTCTCTTCTGAGTTCCCTTTTTCTTTCCCATGCACTGTGGGTGCTCGTATTATTACCGACTCTCTTTCATATTCTCCCATGTAGTTGGGCAGCGTTGAGATGCTCATGGTTTCCTCTCTTCCTTTATCAAATCTTGACACTTCCTCATACGCTTCCTCTAGGTTATGATCTTGGTGACTTTCTGCTCCAATTATTTCCTCAAAAGGAGGTGGACTGATTCCATCCTTTTTCCATTGCTCTTCTCTAATTCTTTTCCACAAGTCTTTGGACCAATCTTCCTCTAGGTCGGGTATTATGGATACCTGTTCTTCTTGAGATTTCATTCGTTCATTTCGATCATCTTCCCGACTAGGTTCCTTATTCCTAGGTTGTATACACTCTTCATATAGTTCCTGTGCGATCCTTGTTTCAGGCAAAATTGGGATAGTCTTTTCTAGAGTCGCCTGTGCTACTTCTATGAGCTTTTTGCATATCGCCAGTCTTTCTTTCTCTAATTCCCCTTGAGGATAGAGTCTTTCATGTTGTTCTAGGTTTGGTCCCATTTTGATTCTAGCTTGGTATGCTCTTAGCCACATGTCCAAGTCCTCGGGTTTTGGGTCAGCTAGAATTGATCCTGGCTTCTTTGCCTCAGAGTTGATTGGTGGGGATTCAGGGATCTCCTCATGCGTTTTTTGTTCATTATGCTTTCTAGAAACTTTTGCTTGTTTTTTGCCGTCTTTGCTCTTGTTTCTTGCCCATTTCTCTTTGAGCTTTTCTCGTCTTTCTTTCCATTTCTGTACTTTGGTGTTTTGGGTATTCTCACATGAGTTCTCTGAGTCCTCGACTATCTGAATGTTAGCGTCTCCTGTTTTATTGTTCTCTCGTTTTTCTTCCGGTTGTTTTCTTGTTTGTTGCTTTGCTTGAGCTCTAGTAATAGCTTTCAGCGGTACAGTGTACTCCTTATCACTTCCAGATTCTTCTATGACCTCTATTACATTGATTGGTGCAGGACCTTGAGTTTTTGTAGGGTTCTTAGGGCAATCTCTGAAAAGATGTTCTTTCCCACAATCACTACAATATCCTTCCCAAACCCTGGGTGGTGGAGGGTTGTAAGGTCGAGGACACTCCCGAATGAAGTGATCCCCTCCGCATCTATAACAGGGTCCTCTCTGCACGGGTGGTCTAATGGGAGGTCTCAATGGTTGTTGTGCTTTGGGCATTGTATACATTAAAGTTGCAGTTTCCGTTCCATAATTCTGATCAAATCCCTCATATCCATAATAGGCCATGTCATATGCTGGTTCATATTCCATCATGTTGGCTTCATATGGATAGTACTCCCCTGGTGGAGGTTCATACCCTTGGTTGGTTGATTCTACATTGGTCGCTATTGAAGCTGGTATTATGGCTCTCTCCAAGTTTTCTTCCGGTTGAGTATACTTCACAGGTACAACTTGTTGAGGTTGTGACAATTGTGGTCCCAATACTGGTTGTGGTGGTGGATACGATGCTTGCTCGTACTGTCTCTGTGCTCCTACCGGATACAGGTTGTATCTAGGCATCTCCCTACCAAGCTCTCTAGGTGGGTATCCATAAGGTCGGTATTGTGGTGGATTGACAGGTCGTGTTTGCCTATTAAAGGGACAGTTCTCAGTTGTATGATTGGTATATTTTTGCTCGATGTGACAGTATGAAGAAGTCCCTTGTTGTTGTTGTCTGTTGTGTGGATACATTAGTTGTGCACCAGCTCCTCCTCTGGCACACAAGTGTGTGGGATGTTCTCCTCCACATAAGTTACACCTCCTCATCATAGGCACTCTTTGAGCTGGATATTGGTAAGCTCTCTGTCCTTGGACACCTAGTTTCTTAGCTAATAGTTCTGCAAGTTCTTCCATATTACTAGAATTGGACGTCACTGTGCTTCTTGAGTCTTCTGATTTTGTGAGGTCGGTAGTACCTTTGAGATCCTCAGCAAGGTTATCTTCCAAGTCGATGCACTCTTGAAGACACTCACTCAATGTTTGCAACCTTTTTACATACACTAGGGTTCTTAGGGTCCCGTTAGAGAGTCCATCTAAAAACAATGAAATCATCTTTTGTTGAGTCGGTCTCTCAGCCGTAGGACATCTATCCACGTATTGGTTGAATCTTCGGGCAGCTGTCTTCACAGTTTCATTAGGGTTTTGCTTAAAGCTATGGATTAATGATGCAGAATTGTGTTTAATCCCTCTTTTTGTAAATTCTCCTATAAATTCTTGAAAGAATTGTTCCATGTTTCCAAATCGATTGGGATCTAGAGGTTGGAACCAAGTTAGAGCTGTTCCTGTGAGGGTGAGTCCAAAAGACTCATACTGCACAAAGAAGTCCTCTACTTGTTCTGCTCTTAGAACTTGTTTAAATTCGGCAATATGATCGTATGGCTCCCCTGATCCATCATAATGGTTTCTCATAAACTTAGCTACTTGGATTGGTCTCAATCTCCTCATTGGTTCAGGTGGTCTGGGCATTACAGGGAAAACCGGGACAGCTGGTCGTAATGGAGGCATTCCTGGCTGTCCTCCCACAGGTGGTCGTGGTCTGACCGGTGGTCGGAAATGGTTCCCCATCCTTGTGTAGGTCTGATTATGTGTGTGCTCACCTGGAGTTGCAAACTGTACATGAGTACGGTTGGGCACACTTCTTTGACTAGTCTGTCTTGATGTGGTGTGTTCCGTCTCTTGTTGATTTCCAAAAGGATTTTGTGAGGTAGTTGCCTGCTCCCTCTGAGGAAATACAGGTGCACCCATATATCTCAGCCGAGCCTTGTCTAGGATACCTACCGGCCAATATCTTCTTTGATTCTTATCTAGGTAAGTGAGTCTAGTTTCGTCCTCTGGGTCTTTCAGCTCATAGAATGTCATGGGGCTCTCTCCGATTCCTTGAACAGGTACGTCAGTTTGAAGCAATAAGTCTGCTCCGTGAATCATGTAGACTTCCAACAAGTAGTCGTCTTGAGGTATCAAGTCTCCTCTCAAGACCCGTGATACCTGTGATCTGCCTCTAGGGGTGGTCACTAACTCTTCAGAGTTGTTGGGATCCATGAACTCTCCTCTTTCATTGATCCTCTCCGGAAATTCAGTTACCATATAGATGTGACCCATTTTGTCAATGTAAGCACCTCCCTCGTATTTGACAGCTGGTCGTGGTATGATGGTGACATCTTGTGCTGTTGCCATTCTGGCAACGGACCTGTTTAAGCCATCCAGGTAGATTGGAATCTCCTGGGCATTTGTGGACACATATTGTAAGGCAGTGCGGTACTCGCCTTCCACTGTAGACATGAAGTTCCTATGTGGTGCTGGACCTTGCATGTCTTCTGATGCCATTGGTATGTCTTCCTCAGATTCACTAGAGGTCTCTGAGTAGACGGAGTGGTGACTGACCTGAGCAGTGCTTCCTATAGAAGAGATGACACTCCTTCGGCTACTTAGCACTCTTCCTGACCTCAAGTTCATCCACACACCTAAGCCTCCCTTTATACTTCTTAGACTCCCCTTGGTTAGCTCTCCTAAAGGCTCAAAGTGTCTGACTAAAGAAAGGGTTTATCTCGGCGATACCACTTCCTGACGATACTGCTCTCGGCGATACTCCTTTGACTGCGATACGATCCCAGAATCACACGATACGATACTGACAATCACACGATACGATACGAGACCATGCCCACGATACGATATCAGGCATAGAGGCGATACGATACCCGTGTGGAGTCGCGATACCACTTTGGGAAGCAGACGATACGATACCCCTGCTGCACACGATACGATACTGGAATTATGACGATACGATACCAAAGGATTCCAACGATACGATACCTGATCTTCTGCCGATACGATACCTGTGTGATTTCGCGATACTTACTCTAGGAGGAAGCGATACGATACCACCGAATTTTTGGCCGATACGATACCTGTGTGATTTCGCGATACTTACTCTAGGAGGAAGCGATACGATACCACCGAATTTTTGGCCGATACGATACCTGTGACAGTATCGCGATACGATCTTTAAATTTCGACGATACGATACTAAGTATAGTATCGTGATACTTCCCTAGGAACTCCACGATACGATACTAGAGACTATGACGATACGATCTCACGATGGTGTCGCGATACTGTCCTTAGTGGGAGACGATACGATATCACTGTAGTAAGCGCGATCGCGATACCGACTTGGCTACACGATACCAGAATGGTATCGCGTTACCAGGGTCGATGACCAGCGATACGATACTACCGCAATTGTGCGATCGCGATACCAACTCAGGGTCACGATACCAGTGTGGTATCGCGATACCAAGTTAGGTATCAAGCGATACGATACTGACGGCGAATATCGCGATACAAGGGAGTTTTGGTATCGCGATACCAGAACTCAACCGATCGCGATACTCAAGCCAAATCACAAGAAAATGTGGAAATTTTATCACCCCCCTGCTGCTCTTACACTCCTCCTCCCTTCTAGGCCTCTCTATCACACAACAACTCAGAAATAACTTCTCTTTGCCCCCCCCGCGATACTGCGCACTGTTTTAATCACGTTTTGTGCATGTTTCAAGTGCTTTGAGTGAATGATCTTGATAAGAACTCACCCTTGCCTGCTCTAGCTTGCCCTTTGGGTTCAAACTCTCACTGAAACAGCCTCGAACGCACGATACCAGATCCACGATACCGGTCGCTGTCGCTCACGATACCAGAGTTCCAGCAAGTGTCAAATGAGTCAATTTTTTGGGTTTTTATACTTTTTGGGACAGAACTTGAAATTTTGGTCTATTTTGGTGAATTTTTTGGGTTTTTTGCCTATTCCTACTTCTCCTCTCCTCTCTACTCCTCTCCTCAACTAACCCTAACTCCTCCTTCTCTTCCCTCCTCCTACACCTAAACCTAAAACTTATCACACACACCTCAAGGATGAGAAGTGACAAGTGCTGAAATGGAATACTACTCGTCAATGGACAAATTCACCTCTACAAGTACGATTCGATCACACTTGCTCTCTAACTATCACGAAGGCAACTTGGTGGAGCGCCTCCCCGGCAACGGCGCCAAAAACGTGTGTACTTGAGCCGCAATGACTCAAGGACTTGTACCAATGAGACTATACCTCAATTGCAATACAAGTGCATATAGTGGAGTCCTTTGCACACATTTAATTATCAATCCGAAGGAATGACTCGCCAAGTGTATGAAGACATTTGCACACGTGATAGAAAATGAAGTGAGTTACCTATCCAAGCAAGAGAAGAGACCAATACTACCCGCACCTACTGAAAAAAACTGGAAGTGTTGCCGCAAACCTACTTTCAGCAGTTTTGGTTTTTTGAGGTTTTCTCCCAGCCCAGAACTCCGAACGTAGGCAATAGGGTACTCGTTTCGAAGCTCTCGACGAGACGAATCCAATGGTGGTGGTTTCACTCAATTCTGACCACTCTGCTGCAAGTTATGGCAGAAACAGTGAATTACGGGAACTACTAACACCCGCGTTTTTGCTTCTCCTAGCTTACGCACGCACTACAGCCACTCAAAACAAGGGGGAAGGGGTAGACAACAGTCCTACACTTGCATTTCAAGCATCACACACACATACATGAGCAAAATGAAGATCAAAATCAGCAAGGAAGAGGCAAACTCGAAATTTCAGAAGTGCTCCTCTTCACAATGACAAGAAGTCCTTTACAATGAGTCACTTTTGACTTATATACTAGTGCCCTAAGTTTGGTCCTTTCACACAAGAGACCGGCACTTTATTCACTAATTTGCTAACTTCCTACTAATGTACATGGGTAATTCACTAATCTTCTGAGGGGATGCATCTAGAGGACTCCTCTAGTGCATTTACAACGGAAAATATATACAAAAGTGGTTATGTTACAAAAAAATTGTGTGTCCAAATCGGAAAAATTTTGGGGCCCGTCTTTTTTCTCTGCTTTCTGCGCTCTTTAGCTCTGCAACAGCCTCCAAGAGCACCTTTTAGTTAGAGAAAGAATGAAAACTTTATATCCACCTACCTTGTGTTGCATTGACAAACTCTAATGCATACACACATATAAAAATACACACACATATACATACACACACATGTTATGGAGGTAAGGTCAAATGATGCATACCTATATTGAATGAAGATATTATGTCCATCTAGCCTTTGGAATTCTCCGCTGTTGGAGAAACAATCACTAATAGGACATATATTTGAAGGTCAAAGATTCAAAAGAAAACCACATGCCTATGTGAAGGGACAAATTCACAAGTGTATTATATTTGTAAAGTTAGTTCACTTTAGTTCTAGAAGTTTTTTTAAAATCACGACAATGAAAAAATCTATATAAGTTAGTTTGTATCAACTGACGCGATGAGGAAGACAATGAGAAAGTGAGTTAGTACTCATTTTGTATGATTGAGAATTGTCGGGCTTCTCTGCATGAGAAAGCACTTGTGCATTTGTGAGCTTTCATAGTTATGGACAGAGTTTATTAAACTTCTGTGTATAAGTCTTCTTCTTCCATCTCCAGAGTTTGTTTTTGTGTGAAATGATTTCAAAAGTTGAAGTTTTCCAAGCAAGTCGATGTGTGGCATCGAGTTTGTGTTGATAAGTCCTTGGTTTATTCTCTGAGTGTTATGTACTGCTAGAACTTCTTAAAAACGTGAAGTTTGTGGAGCAACTCGATGCATGGCATCGAGTTTCAGCATAAAATCGATGCCTGGCATCGACTTCCCACATAAAAGTGGTCTTGATCATATCTGTGTTAAATGCGCCTATTTCAAGAACAAAAAGTGGCTGAAAAAGCTCAAATTCGATGCGTGGCATCGACTTTTGGTTGCAAGCCGATGCTAGGCATCGAATTTTCATTTTTAGACACTCAGGTTTACTAAAACAGGCAAAATTTCTACTTTTGGAAGTCATACAGGGTCATCCTGTGAATGCTATATCTTGAGTTCTAGAGATCTGTTTCTTGGATGTGATAGCTTGTTGGAAAGCTCTACTCTTCTACTTTCATCCACCAAAAGATCTTGGAAAAATAATATTTGTGCTAAGAGAAATTAGCATAATATTGAAGGTATGTCATTTCAGTGACTGGAAAGTTTTGTAGAAGCAAAGTTCTCAGTTTAGGCTATCATTTCTCAAAGTTTGGAGTGGCAATGAGTTAATGGTGACCATAGAGGTGTTCTAGTGTCACATTAATTCATTTCTTGTGATGTTTCACACATCAACAAGTGGTATCAAAGCAAAAAGGTCCTAAAGAGCAGAAGGTGGCAAAGGTAGGAGAAGTTTTGTCAAGTTTTCCATTAAAGTTTGAAAGGTGAAGCATTTGAAGACACAAGGCATCAAAAGGTTACTTCAAAAGTATCCTCATACACAAAGAACTCCAAAAGGTATTATTCTTTATCCTTTAAGCTCAAAGGTTGTAGCAGAAGGAAAGGAGTATGGCAGATCATATCTCCATTGACAAATTGGACAGAGATAATTACCCCGCATCGGTAACGAGAATGGAAGCCCTACTTATGAGTAAGGATCTCATGGTATATGTAACAGGTGAAGAAGAGAAGCCAGTATTTGAAGATGAAAGCCGACCAAAGAAAGAGGAACTTGATGCTTTAAAGCATTGGCAGAAGAAGGATGCAAGTGCAAAAGCTTACATCTACAATACAATCTCAGATCATTTGCTACCACACATCAGAGGGTTGGAATCATCTGAAGATATATGGAATGCATTGGAGTATCATTTCCAAAGCACTACTAAAGCAAGGAAAGCAAGTCTATGGTCAGAGTTTACAACATTCAAGAAGAAGCCAAGTCAAAGTATTAGTGATTATGTCACTAAGATGAAGGATCTAGCAGATAGTCTTGGATCCATAGATGAAGATGTTGAAGATCACAGATTGATTGCTCAACTACTTGCAGGTTTGAGAGGAGATGAAAGGTGGAAACCTTTTGTGTTGTCTACAGAACTTTCTTTGAATCATTTTGTTCCAGACTTGAACCAATTACTTGGTTTGATGCTCACATATGAGAAAGACTTGAAGGGAGATGGAGATAAAGGACAAAGTTCTGCAATGTACATAAAGAACAAGAAGAAAGGAGATAAAGGTAAAGCAAAGGATGAAGAAGAGTCAACTTCTCAAGTTTATTATGCAAGAGGTAAAGGCACTGGCAGAGGAAGACCAAGAGGTTTTGGAAGAGGAAGAGGTAATCAAAATAACAGCAAGAAGGCTTGTTGGATCTGTGGATTGAGTAAGGCACAATCAGCAAGGATCAAATCAAAATCAGAATAACAATAGCAGAGGCAGAGGTGGAAGATATCAAAGCAATTTTCAAAGAGGTAGACAAAGTCAAAGAGGAGGCTATGGTAGAGGTGGAGGAAGAAGTTGGGGACAGAATCAATCCTACAACACCACCTACTACAACTATGCAAATGACACACAGAATAAAAGTCATACATCATTGATGATGAATTCAATCAGCACATCAGATAAAGAAGATCTAAAGGTATTTTACATTGACTCTGGATGTTCTAATCATTTGTCAGGAAACATAGAATTGATGTCAGAATTGGAAAAAGGAATTTTTAGTCATAGTGTTCAAACAGGTGATAATACAAGACATAGTGTACATTCAATTGGAAAAGTGAAATGCAAGAGTGGAGCAGATTTGCTAACCCATGTTTTGTATGTTCCCACAATACCTAAAAACTTGATTAGTGTGGGACAGATAGTTGAAAAAGGTTTTCAAGTCAGGTTTACAAATGAAGGAGTATTTGTTGAAGATCCAGAGAATGGATATAATCAGATTGTCTCTGGTAAGAAAGAAGGTAGACTCTTTACTTTAAGAGTACAAGGAAACATTGGTCAAGCTTTTCTCACACATGGTGAAGGAGTGATTACAGAACTTGATCTCTGGCATAAGAGATTAGGTCATTTCAATGAAAGAGGAATTAAAGTTATGGTTGCAAATCAGTCTGTACTAGGATTACCAAATGTGCAAAGTCAACATATGGTTTATAAATGTGAAGCATGTCAAATGGGTAAAGCACACAGGTTACCATTTCAAAAGAAAGGATTCAAACATGATGGATTACTAGAGCTCATTCATACAGATGTATGGGGACCAACAAAAGAAGGATCTATCAGTGGCTCAAGGTATTATATTCTTTTCATTGATGATGCTACAAGATGGATAACTCTGTATGTTTTAAAGGAAAGATCAGAAGTGTTTGGAGCTTTCAAGCATTTTCAAGCATATGCAGAGAGAGTCACAGGTCAAAAGCTTAAGAGACTGAGGTCTGATGGAGGGGGAGAATACTTCTCCCAAGAGTTCAATGATTATCTTTGGAATGCAGGTATTAAGAGAGAAATAACCTGCAAGTATACACCACAACAAAATGGTGTAGCAGAAAGAAGGAAAAGGACTTTGGTTGAGTTTGCTAGAGCTATGCTAACGGAGAAGAATTGTCCAAATTATCTTTGGGTTGAGGCTGTAAATACAGCTACATATCTTGTGAATAGATTACCATGTGCATCTCTCAATGGAATGACTCCATATGAAGCTTGGTGGGGTAAGAAACCAACACTAGATCATTGTAAAGTGTTTGGATCAATTGCATATGCTTATGTTCCATCACAACTTAGACATAAACTTGAACCAAAGGCAGAAAAATATATGTTCATTGGTTATGATGAAAAGCAGATGGGTTACAGATTGTGGAATCCTCTAACCAAACTATTTATTGTTTCTAGAGGTGTTACATTTGATGAAAAGAAAAGTTGGTATGCAGATCAAAGTCATACAACTGAAGAATTTGAAGAAGAGGTAAGAAGATGTGAGAAAGGAAAGTCAATTGTGCAGGTAAATGAAGATGAAGGCTATATGCAAGCAAGTACATCCAGAAGTGGATTAACAAGAAGGAATGAAGAAGCTCCTATATTTGATGAAGAGGTGTATCCAGACACTTATGAAGAATGTGAACCAAGAAGGTCAAGCAGGACTAGAAGACAACCAAAAAGTATTCTTATGATACTTCTTACATAACTCAGAAGAACTATGCATATATGGTCAAAGATGATGAAGAACCTCAGAACTATGATGAAGCTAAAGGTAAGAAGCAATGGGAAGAAGCCATGAAGGAAGAATTTAATGCATTGGAGGAGAACAAGACATGGGAACTTGTTCCTAAACCAAATGGTAAGAAAGTAATTGGAAATAAATGGGTTTATAAAGTGAAGAAGCTTCGGTGTAAGGGTTTTGAAAAAAATAAAGGGTTGCCTTAGTGCTAGATCTGCGTGTATGCTCGTACTTGCCTCTTCCCATATACTGCCAACACTCTCCCCCCCCTAGCGTATGTTGCCTCTGACAGATCTTTGATCTGCGGTTTGATCAATATAGTCCTGGAGAATGTCAGCTGCCACATCATGTTCTTTGATTCGCAGCCCTCGGATCAGGTCTCTCTACAGGGTATCCCAATTGACTGGGCCCGATATGTCCGGCTGTGGCGTTGTGTAGAGTTCTGAGTGCATCGTTTGTTCGCATGCAAAGAGGTGTAACAAATGGGTGGGCCGTGGCGCGAACTTCTCTGAGTGTGCTTCCCAGAACCCCGTGGTGAACATTTCATCGAAAGTTTGCTTGTAGCAGGCAGGGAGATATCTGATGCATGCGTGCCATGCATAAGCAACTCGTATGCTCGGGGTGGTGCTCATATCATATAGCAGGTCGTAATTACCATTAACAAACCCGGGAATCGGAGGTTGAATATGACATACATTGCGGAAAGTTTTGAGCACAACCTACATCATATCGAAGATCTTGAGCATCATCTGGGCAGCCACATCTGGCATGGGGTGGAGGCGTAGAAGCCAATGTCTGATGGTAGCCATCATGTAGGCTACAGTAAGCGTGCCGTTTGGGGGTGCAATGGCAGGGTAATTGAGCCATTCTTTGCAATTGGCGTTGTTCTTGACTTTGATGGCAAATGACTTCCATGTTCTTCTCCGTTGCACTGGTCCATAGCAATTGTTATACTTCAAATGCATGGGCACGTGGTCCCATGTCCGTAGCATCTCGGGATAGGTTTCCAATAGATTTTGCCTCCAGATGGGTTGGTGTATTTTCCCTTTGCGCGCCTCCTCTGGAATGTCCTCAGGTTCAAATTGTGTTGCGAAAGTTGGGCACTTGTTGGTCTTACGTTTGATCTCGGCGTTGTAGTCTGCCAACAGTACAAAGTATGGTTTATATTGTAATTCTGAGTTGGTTATTAGTCTTCTAGGGGCCAGATGTCTGAAGTAGTCTGATTGAAGTATGGCTTCTTCAATTGTCTTCATGGCCAACATTTGGTAGGAGATACGTTCTTCATGAGTCTGCCCCATTTCTTCTACCTGTTTCATCCATGCCGATGGGGGTTCCTCATAAGTGTCCTGTCCCTCCTCAGTGATTGTGCCTCCTGGAAAAGGTTGAGGCTCATAGTTCTCTTCAAATGCTTCCTCCACTGGAATAATAACTTCTTCTTCTTCTATGGGTTGCTCAGGTGGGGAAGGAGGTCGTTCATATTGTAACAACTTGATTTTCAACTCTACAATCTGTTGCCGTAGCTCAAGTACCTCACTGTTCGTTGTAGGTTCAGGTTCTGGCAAAGTAGCGGCATCGACCGTCTCTTTAGGTGTGGGTGGGTGTGTTGTCGGTACTTTGGATCCTTGTAGTTCCTTTATCTGGTCTGCCAACTGATCATGGGCTTCCAAAAGGGTTACATAACCTTCTAAAACCTGTTGAATATGCTCTGAGGGGACAACTTGGAATTTTGCAGGGTCTATAGGTGCTCCCGAGGTGTTTTCCATGGCAGCTTCTAGGTTCTCCTGGTTTTGTTGTTGTAGCCTTCGGTTCTCTTCTTGAGCCGCTGCTAGATGGAGGCGTAGTAGGGCCATGTTGCGTTGAAGTCTCGCATTGCGGCCCATTTGACCTCGGAGCTGTTCCTCCATAGCCTTGCCTGTCTCTGCATACTTAGCTTCGAGTTCTGTCTTTGATTGTTGGAGGTCAGTTGGTGTTGTAGTGCTGTATTACCTAGTTCCAAGGCATCGACTCGTGCCTGGAGTTGAGCCGAGAGATTGCACAGCTCTAAGTTATTTTCCTCCAATAACTTATATTCTTGCTTCAGCTGAGTGGCCGCTTCAACCATGGTATCTAGTGCATTACTAAATGATGTGGGTGCATGGGTAGAGGTGGAACATGCAACGTGTCGGGAAATGGGAAAGGGAACAGTGGATGACGTGCCTATGAGTGAAGTGAGATGTGATGATAGTGGAACAGACGTGGTGGTGGTGGGTGCTCCTGTGGATGGTGAAATATCCATGGGATCGGATGTGATAGTGTGTGAAGTGTGAATTGTGAACACGGGAACGGTAGGTGGTGTGTTAGTGGTGGCAGTGAATGTGGGGGAGTGGGGTTGGGAAAGGGACTTCTTATTATAGTTCTCAACCTGTTGGAGTATATTTACAAGGTTTGTCCAGAATGACGGTTGTGTGACTTGGGTTGAGCCTGAGGCAGTTACAAGGGAAGTGGTGGATAGGGTTTGGGAGAGGGGAAATGTGTGGGTGAATGGAAAAGGATGGGACACGGTCTGGCTAGTGGCAAGTGGTTGTCCAAGGGCGGGGAGATAGGAAGGGTGACCTATTATGGTTTGATCGGTGGCAGGATGACCGGTGTGAGGTTCAAAAATTTGGGCGGAAGTGATGGATGTGGGTAAAGGGAAGGATGTAAAAACGGAGGTGTGTACAATGGTTTCATGTTGGGTGGATATCGGTTGTTCAGAAAGACTAGTGGAGAGGGGTTCTAAGGGTTGAATGGGAGGTGACGGTGGAGATGGCTTGTGTATTTACATCTTGTTCGTCAATGGGACTTGGGCTAGTCATGTGAACATCCTCTAAAATTGTGGTAGGCAAGGCAATAGACACTTCCATTTGAATCATTTTTCCCCGCCGTGGCCGTGTATCAATCCTTCGTTGATCATAGCTAGGGTTCTCCCGATAGACCATAGTCCTCAATGCTTCCCCGATCCCACATGTGTTCGCCAATAGATTCAATGATTCAACAAAATGTGAGTCTACATTCTCGGCTTGAAGCATTTGGTTCACTAGAGCTCTATTCGCCTCTTCTGTCATCTTATGTCTTCTCTGTACCTGCTTGATTGTCTTGTATAGCCGCTTGAGTTGTGCCGTGTAGGCAGGGGCCTCCTCTTCACTCTCCTCTGGTTCATTTCCCCGTTCTTCTTCCTGATTTTGTGTGCTTGGATCATGAGGATGATGTGCCTCATCTCCCCAATGTACCCTGCTTGCCTCGCCTTGTGGCTGTTCTCTTCGGCATGATGATCCCGGATCGGCATTGTCAGGAAAACCTTCACTATCAGATAAGTGGGCCGTCTGCAAGAATCTTTCAAAATCAAAATTGGGATCCTCAGTTAAGGTGGCCATAGATGCAAACTCGGCATCGGTCGGTAGTGGAGGGGCGGATAGAGTGGGCTGTACCACGCCCCCTGATTGAGTTCCTTGGAGATGTACCGTGAAAGGTGCTACTTGGGCTTCTTCTCTAGGGGGAGCGTCGGCTGTGGCCTCGTGAGGGATCATGACCTGGGAGAGTGATCCACACATTCGTTTCGTAGGTTGGTTCCCTGACTTCCGCCCCTTGAAAAACTCCAGTTGTGAGTATTTAAGGGCCCTAGCTATTGGCACGTCATATGCAAGACATCTATAAATGATTCTGGTGATCGCACAGCAGCCATGTAACGTATGCTTCCTCACACCCCGCTTGCCTGCTTCATACAATTGGTCCAGAATCCATACAGGCATCTTAATTGGCAAGCTTCCAGTCTCTGCTAAATATAATCCATACCATATCTTCTTGTGAGGTTGGGTAAAGCGGTCTTGAGCTGGAAATGCGAAGTGTTGAAGGCACATTCGCAGGGGTATGGCGATGTTAGGGGTGAGGGCACACATTTCCTTCAACTTCTTGATTCTGTTGCTCTTCATTGACTCTGGTATCAAGGGATCGCGATCGGAAGGCACATGGGTGCTATACATCTGAAGGGCTTCCCTGATTACAGTAGTGTTTAACTCAAATTTCTTCATTTCCTCCTGGTTCGATAGGGAGGGTACCCAGAATGTGCCTGAATGATCTTTATCTCTTGTCGGCTTCAGTGTGGCAATCAAGTAGTAGCACCTGAGAAAATCCGGTCTGGGTAAAGCTTCACTAAAGTAATCTTGCAATCCCGCTTTCTGCCAAATATCCTGAAGAGGAGCTGCATTTTGCAATGCCTCAAATTCTCGTGAGAAGAACTGAAAGGTCCACCACACACCTCCACATTCCATCTTGGATTCCCAGATATGATCTGTGTCTCCCAAATCTCCTGGCATCTCATTGAACCAATGAGAATGCCCCTTTACTCTTTCTGTTAGGCCACTTGGTGGATCCGGAATGGGAATTCTTCTTACGTTCAAAAGCTCCTCCGGCCTAGCTGTCAGTGGAACCTCCACAGGCATGGTATCCCAATTGATTTGAGTGTTGGTGCCTGCCTGAGAACTCGTGCTTGCTGCTGCTGCCATGGGAATCGGGGCTTATCTGCTAGAAGAAGAAAGGCACATTAGTGTTGCATAGGAAACAGGATGTAATGGTGTTCCCTTCACAATACTAACAAGACAATCCTGAAGGTTAGTGGTCAGAGGTGAAGTGCTTGTGATAGATGTGAGTGGTGATTAGAGGTCAGTATCATCCTAGATGCCTACTTTGGTTATGCAATGGACTCAGAATGCACCTATGTCAGAGTGGATGGATTTACAAAAATTGGGTGAGGGGGTTTGATACATGGTTTAAGTCTCCAAACTTTGATAGGGGATTCGTAGCTCTTAGAGCTAAAGACAGGTAGAGATTTATGAACTAGAGTGTGATGGAGTTGGGACCTTTTGGGCACCCATTTCCAGACATTCCTTGGTTTGACTGAGTGTGGTTCAGGGTGGTATTTAGGTAGAGTTCCTGCGTTGTTAGTCGAGAGGGCTTGTGAATGTTGAATTATGCCAGTAACTAGAGTTGGAGCTATTTGGGCGCGTAAACAGGCCTTGGGCACCCATATGTGTCTAGCATTGGGGCTAGCCTTCATTGACCGCTTAGGGACCCAAATAGACGTGGTGTGCCTAGGAGGTTGCCTAGGGTACTCCTTCATTTGTGTTCGTGATGGTGTGGCTTGTTTGTTGCCTCCTCGAGAGTCTGCTATAAGAGTTGTGGGTTTTCCATCCTTGCGTATCCAGATCTGCTTCGCGCCACGATGTACTCCGTGTTGCACTGGTTGGCGCTCCTGCCTCTTGATCAACGGCCTCCTTCGTGTTGTATGATGTTTGGTCTGCATGTTTAGAATCTCCTTTGGCCTAGCTGCGAACTCCTCATTGACTCCTGTACCTTTGGTAAGATTGACAATCCTCTGCACCATAGAACTTTGGACAAGAACAGCATCATTATCTTTATGTGGATTCCTGGAGGGACCAGGAGTTGGTGCCCTTCCTACTGGTTTGAGTGCTTGATTTTCTAATTCAATAGTAAGATAGCTTTGGCCTGCCCAAGCCTGAAGAATTCCACTTCTTAGGTTGAGGTTGACTGCGTGATCATAGATCCAGTCTTGGCCCAAGACAAGAGATTCGGTCAGATCCTCGTCTTCACACACTAGCACTTTTGCTGGCATGAGGACCTCTTGTATGTAGAGGGGAAGTTCCACCTCTCCCATGCAAGGGGTTTCAACACCTCCTAATCCTATCAGATATGCCTCTAGGGGTTTTACCTGCAATTGCAGCTGCTGGCAATAAGAAAGCCGAACTGCACTAGTGGCTGCTCCTGAATCAATTAAAGCTCTCACGCTTGTTGTGCTGTATCTTTGTCCTATTTCTAGGGTTACAAAAGGTCGCCAATCCACTATCTTATGGGTACGTTCACCGGAAGCCTCGCACATGGCCATGTGATAGCCTGGAGACTCTTGAGTGTCAATCATAGGCTGATCCCTCCTTTGTCTCCTCAACTTCATTCGTCTGATGTGCTCTAAGGCCTCTGCCTGTGCTTCTTCTTGAATGCGTTTTTCCTCCTCTTTACGTTGCTTAGCAGTATTGAGTCGACTTAGCATTCCTCTGTGAGGGGTTCCTGATACAACTTGACTCTGCATCCGCTAATATAGTTTGGGAGAACATTACCCTCTAAATTGGCTAGTTGTACTGCTCCACTCGTGGAGATCCTATTGATGATCATAGGTCCGTAGCCTCTCTTTTCTAGCTTCCTTGCGTGTTGTTTCAATGTGTAGACTAAAACTAGATCTCCTGCTTTCAAGCCCTTATCCTTCACATGGGCATCAAAGTATGCCTTCTGTCTCTTCTTAGCTGCATATATCCTTGCAGCTGCTCTCAGTCTGGTTTCTCCTAATCGTTCAAGGTCAAAAAGTCTAGAGGAGAGTTCATGACCCGTCCATTCGTGCTCTTGTGCTACTTTCAATGTAGGTATTAAGAAGTCCAACGGTAGCACGGCATTTGGCCAAATACCATCTGAAAGGGGGTGGCTTGGAGTACCGTTTTGTAGGCGACTCGGTATGCCCAAACAGCATGGTGTAGCTGTTTGTCCCAATCAGAGCGTTTATTGTTCACTAATATTGTCAAGACATTGCATAGGATCTTATTGGTGCTTTCGGCTTGCCCGTTGGCTTGAGGGTGATAGGGGGCAGACTTCTTATGTACTACCAAGAATTCTTGGAGCAGATTTTCAATAACTTCATTCAAGAAGTGAGTGCCCCTGTCACTTACTAACTCTATAGGTAGCCCGTATCTTGTGAATACATTCTCAAACAAGAATTTAGCAGTTGTCTGAGCGTCGTTCTTCGTTGTGGCTTTTACCTCTACCCACTTGGTTAGATAGTCTGTGGCAACGATGATATACTCAGCATGTGAGCCCTTAGCTGGGGGATTAATAGGACCTACAAAGTCTATTCCCCACTTAGAGAATGCACGTCCGCCCATCATAGGCTTCAGTGGCATCTCATCTTTGCGTATGGGAGGCTGGGTTTGCTGACAAATCTCACACCTCTTCACATAGGTATGTGCATCCATGTGAAGGGTGGGCCACCAAAATCCTGCAAATAGAATTGCTTTGATCACCCTATCTGGACCAAAGTGTCCTCCTGCTACACCCTGGTGAGCAGTTTCCAAGATCTTTAGATATTCACTCTCATGAACACATAGTCTCAGGTAACCATCTTTTCCGCGCTTGTATAGATTATCACCAATGAGTGAGTAATCTAGGGCTTCTTGTTCTAGACTTCTTTGCCTCGTCATAGTCATGTCTGGAGGGAATGTTTTCGTCTTCAGGAAGGATACTAGGGGTTCACTCCAATCCGGCACTATGGACACTTGATAAAGAGTGGCATGTTCCACAGGTGGTTTAGTGCAGTAGATTGGGCATTCCTTGCACAACTTCTGGACATCAGCTTCTATAGTCGACCAATGCACTCCTAGTCTCCTCAGGGTCTGTAGGGTTCGTTGTTTTGAGTAATGTTGCTCTAATGCACCTACATGTGCTAATTGCAGCCACTTAGCGTACTCGTCCTCTTCTACACAACAAGCCAAGATCTATTGATCTGTGTGCTTGTACATACTTCCAGCCATGATGTGGTACTTCTGGGCTTTTACTACCTCTCTATTCTGTGTGGCTATTACTGGGTGGTTAGGCCCGTATGTCAATACTGGCACTAATGGCTTAGACCACTGTGGTACCACTTCTAAATTAAACAAGTAAGCATCAGGTAAGTCATCTGATACTCCTTGTGGGGCTTCTCCAGATGTGAGCCTAGACAGATGGTCTGCTCTCAAGTGAGTCTTCCCTTTCCTTACCACAACCTCAAAGTCATACTCCATCAGTAAGAGAAACCATCTTACTAATCTGCCTGTATTACATGGCTTGTTTACCAGGTACAGTAGAGCTTGGTGATCAGTAAAAAATTTGACCTTATTTGCAAGCAAATAATGTCTAAACTTTTTAACCGCGTACACCATGCCTAATCCTTCTCGTTCGGTTCAGCAGCATTCAATTGTCTACTGGCATAGGCAATAGGGAGATCGAGATTACCTTCACCCATAGGTTGTGCGAGTACACATCCAATAGCATAATTGGAGGCATCCACATGAACATGGAATGGCTTGTTCCAATCTGGTGTGGTCAGGATTGGTGCTGAACATAATCTTCGTTTAAGCTCCTGGAAGGAATTCTCACATTCATCAGTCCACTCAAAGTTAGTCAGAAGTCCGTACATGGGCTTTGCAATGACATCATACATGTGGATGAACCGGCGGTAGTAACCACAATGCCCCATGAAAGCCTGTACTTCCTTGATGTTCTTTGGCCTAGGTAGCTCCGCTATGGCTCTCACTTTCTCTTCATTAGTGGATATGCCATTTTTTGACACTATGTGTCCTAGAATCTTGCCTTGCCTAACCATGAAAACAGACTTCTCTGGGATCAAGCAGACTTGATATTCTCTGCATTTATCAAAGATTTGTCTGAGTTCAGGTATATGGGTCTGTCTAATGTTGGAATGAGCGCACAGATCATCAACATAGACTTCCAAATTCTTCCTCAAAAACTCTTTAAACACGTGACACATCAATCTTTGAAAGGTAGCAGGTGCATTAGTAAGCCCAAATGGCATTACTCGAAAGGCAAATATGCCCCACTCCGTGGCAAAAGCCGTCTTATGTTGATCCTCTGGAGCAATGGCTACTTGATTGTAGCCCGAAAACCCATCTAGGAAGTTGTACACTTCCTTGCCTGCTACCCTTTCTAATAGATGCTCAGTGATAGGAAGCGGATAACTATCTCTAATAGTGGCTACATTAACCTTCTTCAAGTTAATGCATACTCGTAATTTTCCGTTCTTCTTGGGCACCACTACAATGGGGGATACCCATTCAGTGTGCTCAATTTCATAGATAAATCCGGCTTCCACCAAGCGGTCTATCTCTTCTTTGATCTTAGCAGCATAGTTATCATTATATGTGTATGGCTTTTGCTTAGAGGGTTTAGCATCTGAGGTCATGGGAATTGTGTGTGAGCATATGTATGGGTCAACACCCTTCAAATCCTTGTAGCTCCAAGCGAATACATCTCTGTATTCTCTTAGCAAGGCTATCAATTCGTGCTCTTCGTCTTCCGTCAGGTCATGTCCTATGTAAGTACATCTCTCCTCCCCCTCTTCTAGGGCTACCACTATTTTTTTGGTGGTTTCTTTGTTATCATAGGCCGCTGATTGTGCCTCCCGTTTAGGCATTCTTATCATGACTCTTCTATCATCTATCTCATACTTCTTAAAATTTTCCGGGACCTCAAACAAAGATTCTTCCTCTTCTGTTGTGACTTCTCTCTTCTTTCTTTTCTTTCCTTCTTCCTTCTGGGTCACATGTGTGGCTAGGCTTACCTCATTTGTAAGCTCTCCATGCCTCTGGGGTTGAAATTCTACTTCATATAAGTATTCTTCATCTGATGCAAAGGGTGTGTCCATAATGATTGACTCTAGATCAGAGTCACTTGCATCCTCAAATGCATCAGGGCTAGGTTCACACTCTTCTAACACTGCCTCTCCCATGATTGGCTCTATGGAGAAGACTGAAATGTCATAGCCATCTTCATCACAGTGAGGTGTCCATTGTTCTTCATTGATGGCTACATCCATTGTTGCTAGGATTTCTGCCCAGCCGTGGGGTTCAAATTCCTCGTCAGGAAAGACTACCGGCGCATAGGCTGGGTCTTGAATTGATCTATGTGTTTCTTTTGCACCTATCTCTCTCGCTTTTTCCCTTTTCTCTTCTTCTACTGCCACTTTGCACATCCATAAGTGGGTGTCTTCATGCATCCATGAGGATCCGTATCATCTTTGGCTCTATGGATGGGATTCCATTGGATAGGAGGGACATCTCTATGAGAGTAATCTTTGAGATTCACTTTGGTCGTAACACCTAAGTGTTGCAGGTACAAGGAGTTGGTTCCCCAGTCCTGTACCACTTGCAACTGTCGCATAAATGGTCTTCCCAAGATCATTTCATAGGCATGATTTTTGCTAAAATCACATATAGCAAATGTATGCTCGAACTCAACACCACATGTAGTGAGAGTTATTCCTTCTAGCAATCCTAAGGGTCTCTCTATGTGACCATTGGCCATTTGCAATTTCATCCTCGTGGGCCTGAGTGCTGGCTTGCCCCAACGCTTCCATAGGGAAGTAGTAGTAATTGCAACACCTGCACCTGAGTCTAGAATGGCCTTGGTGGTGTATCCTTGATGGGTGATAGGAAGATATGTGGTTCCCTCTTCGCCCTCACTCATGTCTCCTATCTTGTCCAATGGTATTTCAGGCACTGTTCTATGAGATCCTACTTGGGAGCGCGATTTCGCTATGTCTGGCACTTGTTTGGCTACATGTTTCCACACTTCTGGCTTAACTTTGAGTAGCTCTTCTAAAGTGAGATTGCACTGCACTTTAGTGTTCTTTACTACCTCTGTATTCCTAGGTATGATAGAATCTTCATTTCTTATCATGACTGTGGGCGCTCTCAGACAAGTAGACTTGGTTTCCCATGGGCCTGTGAAATGTGGTAATTCTTGTAGAGAATTAGACTCAAAGTCTAATCTCTCTTGAGAGTGGGTGCTCTCATGCTCCTCATAAATGGATGGGATGTCCTGTGGGAATTGCTCGTGTGCATCATCCACAAGATCAATGGGAGGAGGGACTTCACTTTCTTTAGTCCATTTGTCTTCTTGAATCTCTCGTAGGAATTCTGGTGTGAAGCGATTCATAGAAGATGATGTGTCTGGCTCCGTAGAGTTAGGCACGTAGGCTTCCTGGGGAGGTAGGCTCACGTTCTCACTTGCCTTGCCCTTATTTTGAGAGGCGGGTTCCTTTTCTGATTGTGCAATTAGCCTCTCTATTCGTTCTAGCAGTCCATCAAAGTGTAACTGCGTCTTGGTTGAACTAGAGATGTGAAAGAGGCGACTGGCTTCAAACATAGTCTGAGCCAATTCCACCATCTTAGCACAAATTTTGGTTCGTTCTAGCTCTAGTTCTGCTCTAGGGTAACACTTTTCATGATCAGTTACATTTGGCCCTTCTTGGATTCTGGCCTGATATGCCTTAAGCATCATGTTTAGGTCCTCGGGAGTGGGATCGGCTAGGACGGATCCTAATCTGGGTGGTGGGTGGGTTAAGGGTGGTGTATTGAAAGGTTGGGGAATGGAAGAAGATGGATTGGCGGGTAAAGGGAGAGGTGGTGGAGGGGTGGTGTGAGAGTGGTTTTGAGATGCGAGTTCACTTATCTTTGCTTTGGTTTCTCTCAAGCTTTCTTCAAGTTCGCTCATCTTTTTTGCCCATTGCCTTTTCATTCTTTCACGACTATCCTTCCAGGCTCTAGTCCTCTTTTTGGTTATGCTCTCTGTTTCACTCACCTCGGGGCTCTTTTCCTGACCAACACCTTGGTTTTGCTGTAGAGCTTGGGCTCTTGTGATCACTTGCACAGGTGCACTGGAAGTCACACTCCCTGTGGAGTCTACAACTAACCCAACAACATTGATAGGAGTGATTTTAGGCATGTTATTGGGGTTCTTTGGGCAATCTCGTAGGAGATGCTCTTTTCCGCAGTCTTGACTGAAACCCTGAATTGTCACTGGTTGGGGTTGTGTAGGGGCAGGCAGTGGACAATCACGCATAAGGTGATCTCCCTGACATCTGAAGCATGGTCCTCTAGGAAATGGGGGTCGTACCTGCCTAGGTTGAGGTCTAGAGTTGGGGTTTGTGTACAAGACATTAGCATACTCAGGCTCCCCACTATTTTCACTTGGGTCCTCATAATAGTATGACTCGTTATGCTCGGGTGACTGCATGTAGTAAGCCTGTGGGCTATCAATATGTGTGGTGTCAAAACTATGGTCACTTGGATCACTGTCTGATAGCAATGGGGTGACTGGGACTATGGCTCTGTTCGGATTTTCTTCAGCAGATGCATATTTCACTGGGATCACATTGGTTGGTGCGGGGGGTTGTTGTACTAGGACTGGTTGAGGTCTCTGTTGCCCTTGATAGGGTGGCTGATAAGTTTGTTGTGGTCTGTTGTATTGTTGTGGTGGGTACTGATTCTGGTATCTACCCTCTTGTGGATATGGCTGAGGGTAATTTTGCCTAACAGTTTGTTTGTTATATGGGCAGTCTTGTGCAGTGTGGTTGGTGTACCTTCGCTCTATGGTGCAGTACTGGCTACTGGGATTCACATGGGGTTGGGCCATAATGGGACATACATTTGCCATATGGTCACCTCCACAAGTGTAGCACCGCTTAACTGGGGCAAATCTCGGAATTTGTTTGCTAGAGACACCTAGTTTTTTAGCTACCTTCTCTGCAAGTTCCTCAATGGATGTGGATTGTCCAGATGTGAGGCTACTAGAGCTATCAGAATCCTTATAGATTTTTGACAGTTCTAACTCCTCGCCTAAATTATCCTCAATGTCTATGCACATGCGCACGCACTCTTCTATAGTTCTGGGGTCCTTCAGATACACATATGACCTGAGCTTGGTGCTCAACAATCCATCTAAGAACAAGGCCACTTGCTTGGCTGGTGTGGGTAACTCACGCATCGGGCATCTCTCTAGGCATTGCCTAAACCGTCTTCCTGCTAGTCTGACCGTCTCTTGAGGTGTTTGCTTGAAGCTATGAATTAGTGAGGAAGTGTTGTGCCTGATGCCACTCTTAGAAAACTCAATGATAAATGCCTCTAAGAGCTGGTCTATGTTTCTGAAATGCCTCTCGTTCAGTGGTTGGAACCACGTGAGGGCAGTGTTCCTAAGGGTTAGACCAAAAGCATTATATTGTGTGAATACATCCTCTACCTGTTCAGCTTTCAAGACTTGCCTAAATTCTGCCACATGGTCATAAGGGTCTCCAGTGCCATCGAAGTAATTCTTCATGGACTTTACCAGTTGAGTTGGTCTTAGGGTTCTAGTGTGTTCTCTCGGTCTTGGCAAAGGGAAATCGTCAGCATTCCTTTGATTCCATGGGGTTCTATGTCCCTCAGGTTCCACTCTATTTCTTTCCGTTCCCGTTCTTTCTCTTCCTAGGGAGTTGGCAAAACTTACCTCAGGTTTGTCTCTACTTCTATCTCTTTGAGCTCCATGAGCTTGGGAGGTCCCAGCTCCTTGGTGACTGTATGACACATTAGTCCCAGGTTGGGGGAAAACGAATTCACCCTTCCATGTGTAGGCATGTCTGCCATGCTCGGTGACCACGAAGATCCTCTCTGATGTATTGTCTAGGTATGTTACTTTACCTGGGCTGTCAGGGTCTTTAAACTCCTAGATTGTGAGAGCACCTACTTCATGAGGCAAGGTAGGCTTATACCTCCAAAAGGCCTCATCAGTTTCTCGGTTTAAAAGCAAATCTATGCTTTTATTATCCTGTGAAATCCACTCTAGAGTCATGATTCTGGTCAAGACGGATTTACCACGGGGGGTTCTTGGCTCTCTCTCTACGTTCCCTTGCTCTATATCACCCATGTCGGTCTCCGCAATCACATTTCCAAACTCATCTCTTCTATCAAGAAGAGTGGTGACTACATACATAGTCCCCTCTTTATCTAGGTATGCTCCATTCTCAAACTTAACTACCGGGTGTTCTAGTCCATGGGGTTGATCGGGGTTCTTAATCTGGACCACAGATCTTCTTAGGCCATCTTCGTAGATGCGAGCACCTAGACGATTAGTCCTGATGTATTCCAATTGAGTCTTGTAAGGTCCTTCTGGGTTTTCTAGATAAGCCACCCCTGAACTACCTACTGGTCTCTCCATGTGATAGGACATTTCCGAATCACTTGTTTCTGATCGTGGAGTGTATGGGTAATCACTCAACTGCTGGGCCCAAGACCTAGCAGTGTGATTGACACTAGCTTCAGAAGATCTGAGGCTTTGTCTATCTCGGCCTAAGTGTCTGCCTGACCTAAGGTTCATATGCCTGATTTATCTACCCCCTTGGACCCAGGCACACTCTCGTTGCAGGTTAATTTGCACCAATCACTTTGTTCTTTTGAGTTGAATATTATGTTTATGATCTTGTCTAAAATCGCGTCGTCAAGAGTACTTAAGTGAATTTCGCACTTGATAAGTGATCGACTCCAGTTTACTTTTTGTCCCTTAGGGTTTTCGCACTTAAGACCTACTTAATTCTTGCACTTGGTTGATTAATTCTCTTGGACTTGATTCGTGCCTAACGTTGCCCTAATTAATTACCACACCTAAGTCGTACTTAGCCTAGGCTAGGAATTGACAAAGGAGGGCTGAGAGAACTTCCAACCTTAATCCTCTGGTTGCTCAGATTGTTGCACAAGCCCAGGAAGCCTTCTCCCAAGCTTGGTACTCACCCTTGCTAGCTTGCTTTGGATTGCCTTGAGTGCACACAATGTTCCTGCTGAGCTTGCTGGAGATGGTGATGGAGCTGGTACCTGCAAGAACATGCAAAAAAAAACACACAACACAAATGCATGCGCTCGCTCTCTCTCAAACTCGCACACAACAAATGAGGGGAATGACAAGGAAGAGGGAATATGTAGTGGAGAAGGAGGTGGAGGTGGAGATGAAGAAGGAGGTGGAGATGGAGATGGAAATGGAGATGGAGAAAAATCAGAAATTTACCTACTACTTACCATTCCAACACGTCCTCTCTACATCTTACCATCACACGCTCGTCCTCAAAGCTCGAATCCCCGGCAACGGCGCCAAAATTTGGTGTAGCTCAGTGATGAGTAGCACCTCCTTTAATGTCAATCCGGGAAGACAAGAGGATGGTATGAAGACCTCGAGCAAGTGAAGGCACAAGTGCGTGAGTGAGAAGCACACAAGCATGCACACACATACACACACACGCGCACACACGGCAAGAACAAAGAGAGTAAGGCAATGGAATCACTTCTATTGCAACCCTCATACAAGCTCAAAACTACAAGAAGCTCCCCAAAAATGAGCTCTCTAGCTCTATTTATAGTTTTTGACTAGCTTTGGCCCTGTCCAGACCTAGTGTCCGGCCTAGTTAAAAATTAGGTTCCAGGGCTTATATGTATCACAAGAAAGGTATCTTTTGAATCTATTGAAGAAGTTTGATATGGAAAATTGCAGAGAAGCTTCAACTCCACTTGAAGTTAATCACAAGCTCAGTAAATATGATGGTGTAGACTACAAAGATATGAGGAAGTATCAATCTCTTGTGGGTACTTTGATTTATGCTACACTGACAAGACCTGATCTTAGTTATGCAGTAGGAGTTTTGTCACAATTCATGCATTGTCCAAAGGACCCACATTGGATTGCAGGTCAAAGAGTTCTCATATATATCAAAGGAACTATAAAAGAAGGATTATATTATCCTTTTACATCAGATTTGAAGTTGAGAGCCTATAGTGACTCAGACTCGGTAGGTAACCAGGATGACAGAAGATCAACTCATGGCTACATGATATACATTGGTGATAAGCTTGTAAGTTGGTGTTCAAAGAAACAACATATAGTAGCATTATCATCAACTGAAGCTGAGTACAAAGGACTTGTGGAAGCAGCTAAGGAGGTCATATGGATGCAGACATTGTTCAAAAGCTTGGGCATTGATCAAGGTATACCTACAATACATGGAGATAATATGAGTTCACTTTATCTTGCAGCAAATCCAGTATTTCATGCAAGAACAAAACATATAGAGATACATTATCATTTGCTGAGAGAAAAGGTAATGGAGAAAGAAATTGAAGTGGAGTACATTTCTACAAAAGATCAGATAGCAGACATAATGACAAAGAGCTTGGATGGTGTGAAGACCCACAGATTCAAAAGCATGGCAGGAGTAAAAGAACAGAAGATGATATGAAGAAACAGAGAATGTCAAATAGTGATTGAGGGGGAGCTGTTGGAGAAACAATCACTAATTGGACATATATTTGAAGGTCAAAGCTTCATAAGAAAACCACATGCCTATGTGAAGGAGTTAGTTCACTTTAGTTCTAGAAGTTTTTTATAGACAATGAGAAAATCTATATAAGTTAGTTTGTATCAACTGACGCGATGAGGAAGACAATGAGAAAGTGAGTTAGTACTCATTTTGTATGACTGAGAATTGTCGGGCTTCTCTGCGTGAGAAAGCACCTGTGCATTTGTGAGCTTTCATAGTTATGGAAAGAGTTTATTAAACTTATGTGTACAAGTCTTCTTCTTCCATCTCCAGAGCTTGTTTTTGAGTGAGATGATTTCAAAAGTTGAAGTTTTCCAAGCAAGTCGATGCCTGGCATCAAGTTTGTGTTGATAAGTCCTTGGTTTATTCTCTGAGTGTTATGTACTGCTAGAACTTTTCAAAAACGTGAAGTTTGTGGAGCAACTCGATGCCTGGCATCAACTTCCCACATAAAAGTGGTCTTGATCATATCTGTGTTAAACGTGCCTATTTCAGGAACAAAAAGTGGCTGAAAAAGCTCAAAGTCGATGCCTAGCATCGACTTTTGGTTGCAAGTTGATGCTAGGCATCGAATTTTCATTTTTAGACACTCAGATCTACTAAAACAAGCAAAATTTCCACTTTTGGAAGTCATACAGGGTCATCTTGTGAAGGCTATATCTTGAGTTGTAGATATCCGTTTCTTGCATATGATAGCTTGTTGGAAAGCTCAACTCTTCTACTTTCATCAGTCAAAAGATCTTGGAGCAATAATATTTGTGCAAAGAGAAATTAGCAAAATACTTAAGGTATGTCATTTCAGTGACTGGAAAGTTTTGTAGAAGCAAAGTTCTCAGTTTGGGCTATCATTTCTCAAAGTTTGGAGTGGCAATGAGTTAATGGTGACCATAGAGGTGTTCTAGTGTCACATTAATTCATTTCTTGTGATGTTTCACACATCAACATTCGCCCAACCTTTAGAATCTTTCTGACACATCTGCTTCTCCTATTCTACTCGACCTAATACCTATGCTGCTAACTCTTTTATGAACTTTGCATACAAATATTAGGTATCAGTTAGCTATGGAGGTATTAGGTCAATTGGGAAATGGGAGGAGCAAACGTATCAGGAAGATTTTGAAGGATGAAGGAATGGAAAGAAACTGTCCATTCAATGCAGGTTCTTTTAAGTTAGAACATGAAGCTCGGGGGTATGCCTAAAATTCTATATATAGCTTTATTTTCGATGAAAAAAAAAATTAATGTATGTATGCATGTGTGTGTATCCATGTGTATTATATGTATACATGTGTTAGTATGCACATATTTGTGTTTCATGTATATGTATGTGTGTGCCTGTGTGTGATATATTTATGTGAGGATGGATTTGTACTTGATGAAGATGAAGTAGTGCTCCAAAAATTTTCACTACACCAGCCAAATGAACTCCAAAGATATGTAGTGGGCCCTTTTAGCTTTCCAAAGGATGTATTAGACACCCTATTTACCTTGGAAGATCACTCTCAAAAAATGGATCAAAACAAATAATTAAGAGTTGACCCAAGAGTAAAAACCTTGCTATTTTTGTTCCTACACCTGTTCAATGTTTTAAACAGTTCTCTAAGCAGAGTAGCAATTGGCTTAATTCCTTTTGGAGAACTCTAATTAAATTACTAAGCTAACAATCATGATTAATTTCATCAAAAATGATGGACTACATGCAGAGAAAGGAGTTTAGCAAGTCACACCTCCATCCCGACATTCACGGGCTGCAACAGTCATCAGACCAGTGAGCAAAGATATGCTAATATCTGATGATCCCGAGAAACAATGCTAATGAAAGTTTGTAAGATTATAATAGACAGTATGTTGATTCTATCATGCTTTAAATCATGGCAAATGATCAAATACACACTGAGAACAAACTCTGAGAAGATCACTGTTTTGATGGAGTTATGACAGAGAAGTAAGATGAGAATGTAATCATCATATATGTTTAATACATGTACAAATACAATGTCATTGCCAATCAAGCATTGCTCAACGTGTGAGACGTGAAAGAGCTATGAGGTGAGCTCTCACTTCACAATGGATGTACTACAAAATGATCTCTCAACTTAGATATACACGTGGGTCTTTTAGATCCTCTTCTTATAGTTGAACTTGGAGCCAAAGCTTGAATTCAAATTCAAACTTCTACCTAAAAGGTGAATGCTAACATATAGGATAGATTCTCTCATTGCTCAACAACTAAGTGATACATGATTTAGAGCTGGCTAACTGCTTGTGGGTGTAATCCATGCAAAAGGATAAATATGAAGTACTTTTACAAGAGGTTGACCATATGAAGCCTTTCATAGGTTATGCCAATAAGTTAAGCATAAGCTGGTTAATCAAGTATGTGGGCTTGGGTTTAATTACACCAACAACTCCTCATCAGGCCTAACATGCTTGGTCTTCATTCCTCTTTGATTTCCTATAAACCAATAATCAATTTGAACATGTTTATCTTTGTTCCATCCAATGACTTTGTGAGTATATCTGCACATTGTAGATGAGTTGATTAGGATAGTTGAATATCCTTGCTAATTAGTTTCTCCCTTACATAATGATAGTGTACTTCAATATGTTAAGTCCTTGCATGAAAAATTGTATTGGCAGCCAAGTGAATGGAACTCATGTTGTCACCAAAAATACTTGGAGTTCCAATTTCTAATCCAAGATCTGTAAATAGTGTCTTTATCCACATTGCTTCTTGAGTAGCTATAGCAAGACCTCTATATTCAGCTTTAGTAGAAGAGATAGCAACTGTGGGTTGCTTCTTAGATGACCATGAGACAATTTTTGACCTTGCAAAGGTAAGCTATCCTGAGGTGCTTCTCTTGTCTTCCTTGGAACCAGCCCAATCTTCATCAGAGAACAACTTTAGACTTAAATCAGATACATAAGGGTAGTATAATCCTTCATTCATGGTCCCTTTGAGATATCGGAGTATCCTCTTGGCAACATTCATGTGAGGTTTCCTAGGTGTGTGCATAAATTGACTTAGCACACTCACACTATAACATATATCTACTCTTGTCAATGTGGCATACTTCAAACTACCCACAAGACTTTGATAACCTGTGAGATCTTCTATGAGTTCACCTTCATGTGAGCTCAATTTATGATTAACCTCCATTGGAGTACATGCAATCTTGCAATCTTGCATCTTGAACTTTGTCAATAAGTCTTTAATGTATTTCCTTTGGGTAAGGAATAGACCATGATCTCTGTATACTACTTCCAATCCTAAGAAGTATGTGAGTGAACCCAAGTCACTTATCTCGAATTCTTCTTGCATCTACTCCTTGATCTTCTTTATCCCATCTGCATCATTTCCTGTAAGTATAATATCATCCACATACACACACAAATAGATGACTTCAGAATTACTCTTTTTGATGAAGAGTGATGGATCTACCTTTCTAGGTTGAAATCCTTTATCCTGCAAGAATGAAATAAATATGTGATTCCAAGCCCTTGGGGCTTGTTTGAGTCCATACAGAGCTTTATTAAGCTTACACACATAATCACGATGTACTTGATTCTCAAAACCAGGTGTTTGTGCCATATACACCTCTTCTATTATCCATCCATTAAGAAATGCATTTTTTTACATCCAATTGAAGTATCTTCCAATTCTTGGAAGAAGAAATACTAAGTAGGACTCTAAATGTTGGCATCTTTGCCACATGAGAGAAGGTCTCCTCATAATCAATTCCCTGGGTTTGTGCAAAGCCTTTGCCACAAGCCTTGTCTTATACCTGTTAATGGAACCATCTGAGTTCTTCTTCAATTTGTAGATCCATCTTGAGTCTATCACTTTCATTGATGAAGACTAGGGAACTAATTCCCGAGTGTTATTTTCCTCAAGAGCTTCAATTTCTTCTTCCATTGCATGACTCCACTCTGATTTCTTCTTTGCTTTCTCAAATGTTGAGGGTTCCTATTGATTTATGTCCTGTGCTAGATAGATTGAATGTTTAGTAACTAGAGAAGTATCAAACCCATACCTCTCTGGTTTTCTTTTCTCTCTCATGGACCTTCTTAGGCCATGATGTGGTGATTCTGCCTCTTGTCCAAGTTCTTGCATTTTAGCTTTACCTTTAGACTTCCACATTTTGAGTTTTTCAATCTGAGTTGCTTCATCATCTTTTGAGGTATGCTATTCTTCAATTTTAGAAGGGTTTCCCTTGATGAGCTTTGGAAAATCTTCTTCAAGATCATAAGGTAATTTGATCTTACTGCATGACTCTTCATACCAAGAACTATTCTCATCAAATACTCTAGTCACCAAGAATCCTTTGGTTGTTGGGTTGTATAGCATGTAGCCTTTTTGGTTGTTGTCATATCCGAATGAACACACATCTTTCAACTTTTGGATCCATCTTTCCTCTAACCTGTGAAGGAACATGATCATAAGCAATACATCCAAAAATCTTACAATGATCCGAGCTTGGTCTTCTTCTATTCCAAGCCTCATATGGTGTCATGCCATCAAGTGATTTTGAAGGTAACCTGTTAATCAAATAAGTGGTTGTGGATAGAGCCTTAGCCCATAAATAATTAGGTAAATGTTTTTCATTTAACATAGACCTTGTAGCTTCAACAATTGTCCTATTCCTTCTCTCTGCCACTCCATTATGCTTAGGAGTGTACCTTGTAGTAATCTCTCTTTTGATTCCCCTATCTTGAAGAAAGGAGTCAAATTCATGGGAGAAGTACTCTCCCCCTCCATCTGACCTTTAGCGTTTTTAGTGTTTTACCTATTTGGTTCTCCACAAGAGCTAGATATCTTTTGAAGCATGAAAAGACTTCATCCTTGTGTTTCATAAAGTATAGTATAGTCCATCTACTGCAATCATCAATGAAGGAGACATAATACCTTGATCTAGATATTGAAGCATCCTTGCTAGGTCCCCATACATGTGTATGAATGAATCAAATCCAAGAGATCTCCATGCATATATAATTTCTTCATGAATGGTAACCTGTGAGACTTTCCAAATTGACATGCACTACGCTTATAAATCATCTGTTGCTTTGACAGATTAGGGAGTCCAAGTGCACTTTGGTCCATGCAAATTTTCTTTAATGATCTTTCACCAATATGTGCTAACCTTTTGTGCCATACTTCCAATTCTGTGAGTGTCTGACTACCATAATTAAAGAGAGCAATGTTCCTAGTGTCTTGCAATTCAAATGTGAATAATCTACCTATCTTTTCACCCTTTGCAATTCTCCTAAATCCTTGAGTTAGATCTTCAATAAATGCTCCTCCTTTTGTGAACCTAACTTGTAGGCCTTTCTCCACAATTTATCCTACACTTATCAAATTCTTTGTGATGGTAGGGACATAGAGTACCTTGCTAAGTAGGTTGATGTTTCCATCAGGTGCTTTTACATTTCCTATCTTCTCCACCAGATGCCTTATATCATCACCTGTTTGCACTTCATGCTTGTTCTTTGGATCTTCTAAATTTGACAGGAGGGCCACTCCTACCACATGATTTGAGCACCCTAAATCTATGTAGAAAACATGCTCATAAAATTTATCTTGTGACATTGTCATATTCATGAGAAGTAGAGAGTCTTCTTGATTTGAGTCTTCTGTGTAATTGTTGTAATCTCTTCTTTCTTTGTATCCTCCTTGGTAGGTTGAATTGTTGTAGTTATTGTGGTTGCCATGGAAATTGTTGAACCTTCCTCTTGAGTAGCCATAACCTCCTCTATTGAATCCTCTGCCTCTTTGATTCTTGGAATTTCTAAATCAATTCTCAGTTGTGTGATTAGTTAATCCACAAATAGAACAAGGATTAGAGTCTTGGGGTCTCCCATTGCCTTGTCTTCCTCCTCTACCTCTACCTCTACCATGTCTTCCTCTACCTGCATAGTTAGCTTGGTGTGCACCTGCTTCATCATCCACTTGTTGATATATTTATGTAGTGATGTGTGTGAACACTCTAGGACCGCCGGGGCACTTTTTTCCCTCTTTAGGAGGTTTTTTCCCCCGGCTTGTATATATGCCTATTGCCCTAATGGGCTACTTATCTTTGTACATTCTCTAGTAATACATTCAGTATTGTGTGTTGTGCCCCAAGCTTCTTCTTCTTCCTTGTGTTGTTCGCGTGCTTCTGCAGACGTCTAACTCCAACAATTGGTATCAGAGTAGGTCGCCGCTTCATCTAGGGCGTCGTCGACACTCCTCCGGTTGCAGTCTCAGATTCACACGAAATCTGGTGAGCATACTCAGGCTGTTTCAGAGATCAAAACAGCTTCATTCTATGGTGCCGAAATCGCGATCTGAGCTCGTTTCGGCCTCCGAACGCACTATCATAGTGTTTGTGCAGGCTATTTCGTCTTTTTGTGCCAAAGGTATATAGCGATTTCTGTTCTCCAGTATAAGCGTCTCGAAGTCTGCTACAAGTGTAGTAGAATTTGTCTGGGCAGTTCTGTTCAACTTTTTGAGATACAGTCAATTTTCTGCATCAAGGTATTTTAGTCATCGGCCATGGCTAAAAGCAGTGATGTATTCTGTATGTTGGCTGTTGAGGATAAGTTGGATGGTACCAACTACCCATTATGGGCTTATATGATGCGACATGTATTGGTTGCAAAAGGATTATGGAACATTGTGTAGGGTGTTGAAAGATGTCCTGTCACACCTGTAACAACAGGTACTGCAAATATAGGTGCTGGAGCTGATGGAGATGGTGTCGAAGATGATATTGTGCAGATTCTTGTTTGTGATGTTGTTTCTATTGCACCTACTGCAGAGCAGATTCGTTGGGATGGCAGAGATGCCCAGGCACATGCATTGATAGCTTTGTCTGTCAAACGTGCCATTATTCCTCATATTCGCTCTTGCAGAATAGCTAAGGATTCTTGGGACACACTTACCACATTGACCAAGCTAGGAATGAGGCTCGTGTTGCTTACCTCCGAAAACAGCTAGAGAGTGAGCACATGAATGAAGGTGATTCTATGGACAGTTTCCTAACAAAGATCAAAGACTTGAAGGAACAGTTGATTTCTGCTGATGAGGTTATACCAGATAGCTCACTTGTGCAGACCGTTCTGAATGGTCTTCCTAATTCATATCAGAGTTTTGCTTCTACTCTTCGGTTGATGATGAAAGGCAATCCAAATGCCTTGTCATTTGAGGAGTTAGTCTCTGTTCTGTTGCAAGAAGATCAGACTAGGCAGAACAGGTCCATTATGCATGTTGCAGATCAAGCTTTCTTGGCTAGTCAGAAGGGCAAAGGAAAATGGAGCTCTTCTACAAGTAAGCAGAAATCTACAAATGTTGCACATTCGAAGAACCAAGACAAAGATGAGAAAAAATCAGAAAAGCAGAAATTGTTGTGTAAGTACTGTAAAGGGAATGATCATATCATAAAGAACTGTCCAAAATTGGCTGCAAAAGAGGCAAAGAAGAAAGAGGCTAGAATGGTTGTTGCAAAAGCCTCTACACCAAAAACGGAGTCTGCTAATCTTGTGCAGGAAGAAGAATGGGCATTCACTACTGTTTGTAGTTTTGACCCATCTTCTCATGAGCAGTGCATGTCTACAGTAGACTCAGATGTTTGGTACTTTGACAGTGGGGCGACCAAACATATTACCTCGTAGCGCAGTTTCTTCTCTTCACTCAAGCTTCACTCAAGCCTACCCCTACAGGGAATACTGTTACATGTGCCAACAACTCCTCTTATCCTGTTATGGGAGTTGGTAAGATCATTTTAACTACTGTTGATGGTAGTTCTTTCACTTTGTCAGATGCTTTATTTGTGCCAGGGATCAAGAAGAATCTGTTGTCAGTTTCTGCATTAGCCAAGATTGGCTTGGTTGTGAAATTTGTTGATGACAGATGTACAGTTCATGATCTGTCAAATGGCGATGTTATTATTGCTTCTGGCATTTTATGTCGTGGGCTGTATAAGCTCATAGACTATGAAAGATCTGAAAATGATTTAGCATGTGCTGTAAATGATTCTCAGGCTATGTCAGATGCAAAGCTTTGGCATGCGCACTTTGGTCATCTGAATTTTGCTAGTTTGCTACGCCTGCAGAAATCTGAAATAGTGTCCTCTTTGCCCAAACTTGAGGCACCTGGAAAACATGTTTGTGAAGGATGTATTTTGGGAAAAATGCAGCATTCCTCCTTTCCAAAAGATGGTTCAGTTCGGGCTACATAGAAATTGCAACTTGTACATAGTGATGTCTATGGTCCTATGCATACACCCTCTTTTGGAAATTACCTTTACTTCGTGACTTCCATTGATGATTTCATCTAGGCATGCACAGGTATATCCACTCAAAGCAAAGTCCGAAGTGTTCATGTGCTTTAAACAGTTTTTGGTTTTGGCTGAAAATCTGTCAGCGTGTAAATGGGCACCCTCCGTTCTGATCGAGGGGGGGAATATATGTCTTCTGATTTTAATGCATTTCTGGCTGAACGTGGGATAAAACACCAGTGTACAGTGTCGTATACACCTCAACAGAATGGAGTTGCTGAACAAAAGAACACGTCACTCATGGAGATGGCGAGGTGCATGGTCAAGAGTCAGACTTTCCCACATAGTTTCTGGCTTGAGGTTGTCATGCGTGTAGCATATGTACTGAACAGGTGTCCCACTAAAGTGCTGCAGTCTATCACTCCATATGAGTCTTGGCATGACCGCAAACCAACTATTGCTCATGTGCGTGTTTTTGGTTGTTTGACATAAGCACTAGTGCCTGAACAACATCACAGAAAATTGGATGATAAGGCAGTAAAATGTATTTTTGTTGGGTATAGTTCTGAAAGTAAAGGCTATCGTCTGTATCATCCACAGACTAAACGCATTCTAGTTAGCCGTGATGTTGTCTTTGTGGAAGATGCTATTCAGCCATTGCTTTCATGTATTAAGGAGACATCTATTAGCTCCAAAGACATGTATGATACTTTGATGCCTCTTTTTACAGGTGGACAATCTGGTGATGGTCCTAATGAGGCAACTTCTCAGCCTTTGTAGATCATTCCATTTCTGATGCAGATTTACATGATGCACTTGTTGATGAGAGAGCTGATATTGAGCAGGCAAAAACTATGCCAAAATGGCTGGTGCAGACTTTGCGTGACAGCAAATTAGATGCACCTTTGTCATATAGTACTGGTTCAGGCTCTCATAGCACCTCCTTTGCATCAGATTGCTATGCTATGGCTGCATCTAGTCTCTCTGATGAGAATGAGCCTGTTTCTTTTGATGAAGCACAGAATTCAGAAAATTGGATGGCTGCTATGCAATTTGAATATGATGCTATAATGAAGAATGGTACATGGTCTTTATGTGACTTGCCTCCTGGCAAGAAGGCCATTGGCACTAAGTGGGTATACAAGCTGAAGCGTAAACGTGATGGTACAGTTGACAGGTATAAGGCTAGGCTTGTTGCAAAGGGTTATGCACAAGAGAGAGGCATTGATTTTGATGAGACCTTTGCACCTACATGTCGTATGACTACTGTTCGGAGCATTTGTGCACTTGCAGCCCATCATGGTTGGAATGTACATAAGTTGGACATTAAAACAGCATTTCTGAATGGTGACTTGCATGAAGAAGTGTATGTTTTTCAGCCCCGTGGCTTTGTGCAAAAAGGGCATGAAAACCAGGTGTGTAGGTTAAAGAAGGCATTATATGGTTTAAAGCAAGCACCACGTGCTTGGTATGAGAAGAAACATGCCTATCTGGTTGCACATGGTTTTGAGAACAGTCCAACTGAAAGCACCTTATATGTTAAGCGTGCTAATGATGTGCTTCTGATCATTGTTGTCTATGTTGACGACATGTCGCTCACTGGTCCTATTGAGAAGCATATTGCTAATTTCAAGGCTGATTTGCATGCCTCATTTGAGATGTCTGATTTGGGGCATTTGCATCACTATTTGGGCATTCAGTTTATGCAAGTTAATGGTGGAATGGCTTTGTGTCAAACGAAATATATTGACACATTATTGTAGCATTTTGGCCTTGAAGACTATAAGCCTATTGCCACTCCTATGGAGACAGGTTTATGATTGAGTCTTCATGATGTTGGAGATGCATTTGATGTTGTTCTCTATCAGCAGGCTGTTGGATGCTTGATTTTCTTATGCATTACTCGGCCAGATATTCAGTTTGTTGTCTCATATGTGCAGGTTTATGCATTGCCCAGGAGTCACAGATTGGAAGGTGGTTAAGCGCATCTTTTGCTACTTGAGTGGTACTCGGCTCCTTGGGTTGTTTTATCCCAAGGGGGGATCACTACCGCCAGATTTGCATGCTTTTTCTGACTCAGATTGGGCTGGTTGCTATGACACTCGTGTGTCCACCAGTGGTTTTTGCTTCATGCTTGGTAGCTCATGTATATCTTGGTTGAGCAAGAAGCAGCCTACTGTGGCCACTTCCAGTTGTGAGGCTCAGTATAGGGCAGCTTTCACAGCGATTGTTGAGTGTGTGTGGCTCATATGCCTTATGGCTGATTTGGGTGTTGGCCAGTCTTCTGCCACCACCATCTTCACTGACAGTCAGAGCGCATTGGCAGTTGCAAGGAACCTTGTGTTCCATGCTCGCACTAAGCACATTGAGGTGCATTATCACTATGTCAGGGAGAGGTTCTCTCCTGGGAAGATCAGCTTGGCATATGTGCCCATGCAGGAGAACATTGCAGACCTTTTCACGAAGGCTCTGCCTGGGGAGAAGTTTGAAGCTTTCCGCAAAGCTTTGGGCTTACTTCCTTTTGTGGAGTGATTTCCACATATCTTGGTGCTTCCTTATACATGAGTGCCAGCTCCTTGTTCACCGCATCACTCCCAAGGGGGATTTGTTGATATATTTAGGTAGTGATGTGTGTGAACACTCTAGGACCGCTGGGGCACTTTTTTCCTCTCTTTAGGAGGTTTCTTTCCCCTGGCTTGTATATACGCCTATTGCCCTAATGGGCTACTTATCTTTGTACATTCTCTAGTAATACATTCAGTATTGTGTGTTGTGCTCCAAGCTTCTTCTTCTTCCTTGTGTTGTTCGTGTGCTTCTGCAGACGTCTAACTCCAACACCACTTTCTTTCCTTTCCCTTTGTTGTCTTTGGCTTTATTTTTATCAGTATACAAAGCAAAAGATTTATTACCTTTGGAACCTTCTCCATTCTTCATGAGCTTGGCCTCTTGAGTAAGTAGTTGTCCCATAAGTGTATTGAAATCTGGTACATGCATATCCATGTATAGTTCCATTGTTGTTGTAAAGGCTTCCCACTTGTCATCTGCCTTCAGACCATTGATTACTTGCCTTATAATTTTTTCTTCATCTATCACTTCTCCAATGCTTCTTAGTTGATCAACAATATCTTTGATCTCTTTGTGACAAAATCAGTCACATTTTGCTTGGAAGATTTCTTGAGTGTTGTGAAGTCCAACCATAGTTGGTTCTTTTTGGCCTTTGTGCTTGAAGAGAAGAAGGACTCAAGTGCATTCCACACTTCCTGCAATGTTTTACAACTTCTAATGTGCGGCAACAAAAAATCTGAGATGGAGTTGAGGAGATAAGACCTTGCAAGTGCATCCTTGGAGCACCATGTGCTCGATCTTTCTTGCTCTTCTTGTGTAGGTTGACCTTTATTCTTGAAACTTGGCATAACTTCATCTCTAGCTATATAACCATATAGATTTCTGCCTTGAAGATAAGCTTCCATCCTTAATGACCAGGTTAAGTAGTTACCTCTATCCAATTTGTCAATTGACGAAGGAAATCCATCTGCCATGTTGTCCAACCTTGCTCTAATACCATTGTGAGGATGGATTTGTACTTGATGAAGATGAAGTGCTGCTATAGAAACTTTGCATTACACTAGCCAAATGAACTCTAGAGATATGTAGTGGGCCCTTTTAGCTTGCCAAAGGATGTATTAGACACCCTATGTACCTTGGAAGATCACTCTCAAAAAATGAATCAAAACAGATAGGTAAGAGTTGACCCAAGAGTTAAAAACTTTGTATTTTTTTCCTACACCTACCCAGTGTTTTGAACAGTTATCTGAGCACAGTAGCAATTAGCTTAATTCCTTTTGGGGAGCTCTAATTAACTTAGTAAGATAACAATCATGATTAATTTCATAACAAATGATGGACTACATGCAGAGAAAGGAGTTTAACAAGTCATAGCTCCATCGCGACATTCACGGGCTACAACAATCATCAGACTAGTGAGCAAAGATATGTTAATATTTGATCATCCTCAGAAGCAATGCTAATGAAACTTTGTAGGATTATAATAGGCAAGATCCTGATTCTATCATGCTGTAAATCATGGGAAATGATCAAATACACACTGAGAACAAGCTCTGAGAAGATCACTGTTTTGATGGAGTTATGACAGAGAAGTAAGATGAGAATGTAATGATCATATATGTATTAAACATGTACAAATACAATGTCATTGGCAATCATGCATTGCTCAATGTGTGAGAGTTGAAAGAGCTATGAGGTGAGCTCTCACTTCACAAAGGATGTACTACAAAATTATCTCTAAACCTCAAGATACACGCGGGTCTTTTAGATCCTCTTCTTATAGTTGAACTTGGACTCAAAGCTTGAATTCAAATTCAAACTTCTACCTAAAGGGTGAATGCTAACATATAGGATAGATTCTCTCATTGCTCAACAACCAAGTGATATGTGATTTAGAGCTGCCTAACTCCTTGTGGGTGTAATCCACTTTTACAAGGATAAATATGAAGACTTTTACAAGAGGTTGATCATATGAAGCCTTTCATAGGTTATGCCAATAAGTTAAGCATAAGCTGGTTAACCAAAGTATGTGGGCTTGAGTTTAATTACACCAACAATGTATACATGTGTTAGTATGCAGACGTGTATGTATGCATATGCATCAATATATGCAAGTGTGTTTATAATTGTGTATGCATGTATAAGTATACATGTGTGCATGTAGGCATGTATATGTGATGTTTATATATGTACATGTGTATGTGTATATGTGTAAATGTGTACATGTAAATATGTATGCATGTATATGTATACATGTGTGCATGTAGGAATGTATGTGTGATGCATATGTATCTACTCCATCATTTTATATTTATGTATATTGTCTACATGATGTGTATGTATCTTTATATATATTATGGTCCTCGTTGATTTAAGTAGCGACATATATAGGCATAAGGTTGGGAGGGGATCCATCTCTCTAGTAGGTGGTGGGAGGAATAGATGCAATGTATACATATACTTCAACCATATGGCAAAAAGGCTGAATTAGGGTTTGTAGAACCCTAATATCAAAATTAGTGTTTCCACTACAACACATCGAGGGTATACCGAGGTTGCTACCGAGGAAATTGAATGGGCGTAATTTTTCTGCGACGTCGGTGTTGGGATCGGTATAGGCGTCGGAACAACGCCGGTATAGTCGTCGGTATTAGCATCAGTATATGCGACGGTATATGCGTCGCTATGAGCGTGGGTAATACCGATGCTCATACCGACGCCTCTGCTAGGCGTACCGACGCCCATACCGATGACTATACTGGGGGTACCGACACATATACCGACGACCATATCTACACAAATTTTTTTTGGGCAGAGTGTGTTGTCTATTGCTACAGCATGATGTTGTCTAGCAAAAGACAATACACTCTGCCCAACTCTAAACCGAGTACATGTGTTATGTACTCTAATGACAACCAAAACATGATTTTATATGATCAAAAATGAACCATGAATCATGTACACAAAGTTTTATATTCCATAAATGAAAGATGTACAAGAGTGTGACAAAGCACTTCCATATAGGAATCGAATACAGAATTATGGTACATCATTGCCACATAGGAGTGTAATACAAAATTGTGGCAATGTGAAAAAGCACTTCTATATAGGAATCGAATACAAAATTATAGTACATCATTGCCACATAGGAGTGTAATACAAAATTGTGGCAAAGCATATACGTAAGGGGATCAAAACATTTACACCTGCAATCCTGCAACAAAGCATGTGTAAAATGAGATAAATTGACATGACATTTATAAACAACAATTAAAAATATGAAACCAAGCTATAAGTTTACCTAATCATAGAATATTCTCCCATGAAATGATTGCACCTTGTCCCTCTAAATCTTGCAACAGTGCAGTCAATCCATGATGATATCCGAAAGATTCTTCAGTTCGCGTCGGAGGATGACCCACTGCCAACTCCTATAATAAATATGCAAAATGTTGCATGAACATACATGATGTGCTGAACACAAACAAATTCAATAATTAACATGATACTTACAAATTGGTAGCACATACTGTCGTATCCGCCACTACCTAAATGTGACGTTCCAACCGTATCCAAATGTGCAGCCGCCGCATCTCTCTGTTGATGATATCGATCAGGAGTATGTTGCTACTCATCCTAAATCGGTTCCCACTCTTCAAAATCTAACCACACAAGCTTCGGTAAGCCTGCTCTAAAAGCATCGCGAGCTTCCAACTGTCGGTGAGACATCACCTCGCGTGCCCTATGCTGAATCCACTCCGAACTCACAATAGGATTCCCAGGTGCTGGCCGGTACTCTTCATATATCGTTTGTGTGATATTGTTTTTAGAATCCCTATCCTGTTCACTCCATTTTAGCATTACAGAATGTCCAAATTCTATGGAGCAAAGTTGTCGAATGCGCTGACGCATTGACTTCCCGGCTGCATCCATGACTAGAGCTCCATTACGTATGTGATATATTTTGGAGTCGTCATGGTCATGCACTCCCCAAGGTGTACGTGAAGATCCCATCTGATCCAATATGGGGATCCCATCTGATCCAATGTGTGTATGCATATGCGTGCTTGTATGCATGTGCATGTGTGTATGCATATGCATGCTTGTATGCATATGCATGTGTGTATGCATATGCATGCTTGTATGCATATGCATGTGTGTATGCATATGCATGCTTGTATGCATATGCATGCGTGTATGCATATGCATGCGTGTTGAAGCTCAAAGTCAAGGACAAAGCATGGAAGCACATCAAAAGGTGGACACACAAGGAAAGGGAGCAAGTAGGGAGCTCCATGAAGTGTATGTAAAATTTTCAGATGAATCCCCTACAAAAATAGTGATTTTCATCACTAAAAACCATTGTAAATACCATTATCTATTTTTATAACTCCATTTTGTTCAAGCCGAGGAGTCCTCGAGCTTGAGGAGTATTAGAAGTACCATCGTACCAATATTCATAATTTTTAGACTTCGTTTGAGCCCTCAAATAAGCCCTGGAACCTAATTTTTAACTAGGCCGGACACTAGGTCTGGACAGGGCCAAAACTAGTCAAAAAACTATAAAAAGAGCTAGAGAGCTCATTTTTGGGGTTAGCTTGTTAGAGAATAGAGCTTTTGTAAGAGAACTCTTTTGCAATCAAAGCTTTCCATTGTTCCTCTCTTTGATCTTACTTTGTGCGCGTGTGTGTGTATGTGTGTGCATGTTTGTGTGCTTCCACTCACGCACTTTTTCCTTCACTTGCTCGTGGTCTTCATACCGATCCTCACATCTCCGTGGATTGACAAGTAAAGGAGGTAGTGCTTACGCTTGAGCTACACCAAATTTTGGCGCCGTTGTCGGGGAGAGAGCTTCGAGGACGAGCGTTGTGATGGTAAGATCATAGATTTGCGACGTTGGAAGGTAAAAAAACTATCATTTCAGTCATTTTCTGTTATTTCCTCTTCATCTTCATCATCATCATCATCTCCACCTTCTTCCATCTTCTTCTTCATAGAAATTTCTTGTTTTTTAGCGCATTTTCACCATTTTCATACCATTTTTCATGCATTATTGTGTGGGAAGGAGTTAGGAGGTGCAAGGGAGAGCAAGCGCTGTGTTTTTTTCATGATTTTCTGCTCATACGGAGCTCGCCATTGCCGATGCTCAGAAATTTGAATTTCCCGCCAAAAAACGCGATTCTGTGATGAAAATCGCGATTCTGTGAAAATTCAAAATTTTTTGAAAGATCATGATTTTCTGTTTTCCCGCCTAAAAGTTGGCTGAAAGAATCACGATTCTGTGGTCATTCTCAGAATCGCGATTCTGTGATTGTGCTCAAAATCGCAATTCTCACAAATCACGATTTTCAGCCAAAAAAACACGATTTTGAGAAAACACGATTCCCTACTCAAAATCGCGATTCTCAAAAAATCACGATTTTCAGTAAAAACACGATTTTGTGAAAAAAGGCGATTCTGTGTAAACACGATTTTTTGCTCAAAATCGCGATTTTCTAAAAACACGATTCTGTGCTCAAAATCGCGATTTTCATGTCAAAAAACACGATTCTGTGCTGAAAATCACAATTTTCATGTCAAAAAACACGATTCTCTAAAACACGATTCTCTAAAACACGATTCTCTAAAACACGATTCTGTGCTCAAAATCGCGATTTTCAGAAACACGATTTTGTGCTCAACATCGCGATTTTCAAAAACACGATTTTGTGCTCAACATCGCGATTTTCAGAAACACGATTTTGTGCTCAACATCGCGATTCTCTTGAGATTCACAAAATCGCGAATTTTTCCAAAAGGTCCTGTTGCCTGTTTTGATCCCCAGGAGCCTGAATTGACATAACTTTTTCATCCAAAGTCCATTTTTTGAGCTCTATAGCTCGTTGGAAAGCTCGTTTCAAATCCTACACGATCTCAACTGTTTTTTTCAAGAATAACGTGTTGATTTTGAGATAGGATAATTTGAAGTTGACCCTCAAGTGGGACTAGGGAACCAAGGGGGCTTCAAAGAATTTTGAACCATACCAAAGGGAAAATTTGGACTCTTGGCCAAAGCTTATGAACCTGAGATCTGGTAGACACCTAGGAAAGGATAGACAAAGCATTAGATCTTCTCAGTCTAGTGTCAACCACACAGCAAAGTCTTGGGCACAACAACTAAGTGGTTGTCCTTACGTACTAAACTCTGACACAAGTGACTCAGAAATGTCTTTTAGCATGGGAAAATCTACAGGTGGCTCAGGAACTGCCCATCTACAAACACCAGAAGGACCCTATAAGACACAATTGGAATATATTCGGACCAACCAATTAGGTGCTCGCATCTATGAGGATGGCCTGAGGCGATCAGTGGTCCAACTCAAAAATCCAGATCAATCCTTTGGACTTGAACACCCGGTGGTCAAGTTCGAAGAGGGTTCATACATTGACAAGGAAGGAACCATGTATGTGGTTACCAACCAACCAGATAGGACCGATGAGTTTGGAAATATCATTCATGAGAATGAGATAGGAGACCTAGAACAAGGAAATGTAGGACAAGGACCCCAGACTCTGAGAGGCAAGTCAGTTTTGACCAGAGTGATCACTCCAGACTGGATCCCTCAAGACAACAAAAGCATAGAACTATTCTTGAATAGAGAAACAGAGGAAGCCTTTTGGAGATTCAAGCCAGAACAACCTAGCCAATTGGGCATAGTCATCATCTACGAGTTCAAGGATCCAGAGATACTAGGCAAAGTTGTCTACCTAGATAACACGTCAGAGAAAATTTTCTTGATAACAGAACATGATGGACATGCATATACTTGGAAGAATGAATTGATTTTCCCTCCACCAAGATCCAATGTTTTCCATGGCCTCCAAGGATTAGGATCATCCCAAGCTCATGAAGCCCAGAGAGAAAGAACTAGAGAGAGACCGGAGGTAAGTTTTGCACACACAGTGGGCATGAATAGGTCAGGATTTGAAAATGAAAGACCTGAAAGAGAGAGATATCAAGCACATAGGCAACAAAGAAATGAACATGATTTTCCATTGCCTAGACCCCGAGAGCACCCAAGAACCCTTAGACCCACTCAAGTGATCAAGGCAATGAAGAAATATTTTGACGGGTCAGGAGATCCTTATGATCATGTGGTCGAGTTCAAACAAGTGTTAAGAGCTGAACATATTGAGGATTTGTTCACCCAGTACGAGGCATTTGGTCTGACTCTTAAGGGCACTGCCTTAGCTTGGTTTCAACCACTGAGTAGTCGCAACTATCGCAATATAGGTCAACTGCTAGAAGAATTCATTGTAGAATTTTCCAAGAGTGGTATCAGGCATAACACTTCATCTTTGATCCACAGCTTCAAGCAGACACCCTAAGAAACAGTGCGACTAGCAGGTAGAAGGTTTAGACAGTACCTAGAAAGATGCCCTGCTCCAGAGCTACCCACACCAGCCAAACAAGTGGCTTTGTTCTTAGATGGCTTACTGAGCACAAAGTTAAGATCATATGTATACTTGAAAGAGCCTAGATCCATAGAAGAGTGCGTGCGGACATGCATTGACATAGAAGATAACTTGGGTGAGGAGTTAGGATTATCCAAACTCTATAAGGATTCAGATAGTTCTACTGGTCATGCTTCAAAAATCTCCACAGAAATAGAGGAGATAGCTGAGCAAGTTGCCAAGAAGCTGGGAGTCCAAAATAAACAAACACAGAGAGTCACTCCAGTGAATCGGTGTTATACTTGCGGAGGCGACCACATGGCTAATGTATGCCCATTGCACAACCAGAACATGAGAGAAAGGAATGCTCCATATTGCACTATTGAGAGAAAATATACGAACCACACGGCTCAAGATTGTCCCTATAATAGGCAGGCTGTTAGACAGAATTATCAACAACCTTACCAACCAGTTAGGTATCAAAACCAATACCAACAGCCATATTATAGACCACAACAGCAATATCAGGCACCATATAGGCCACAACCAGTCTTGGGAAACCAACCACCAGCTCCTGCCAACGTGATTCCAGTCAAATATGCTGTGGAAGAGGAAAATCCAAATAGAGCATTGGTGCCACTAACCCCATTGATACCAGATAATGACTCTCATGCTCATAGTTCAAACTACTCCCATGAAGGTAGTCCCCATGCTTATTACACAGAGTCACCTGAACATAGTGAGATTTACTCGTATCAATATGAGGCACCACCTATGGAGCAAAATTGGGAGCCAGAATACTCCAATGTCATGTACACAAATCCTAACCCTAGGCCCCAGTTGAGACAAATGAGACCACAAGCCCCTAGAGGATCTTGTTTCAGATGTCAAGGTGATCATTTCATTCGTGACTTTCCCCACCCACCATCTCCGAGATCAAGGACAGGCTATCACAATACAGGCTTTTTGTCCTGATTGTGGCAAAGACCATCTCCCCAGAGATTGTCCAAGAAACCCCTTTAGTGCACCCAAGATTACACCCATCAATGTGGTAGGCTTAGTGGCAGATTCAAGTTCATGTAGTAGCAATGTGGCTCCTGTACAAGCTGTCACTAGAGCACAAGCCTTAAAACAGGATAAACCAGCAGAACAATCACAGTCAAGTGAATCAGGAGAACCTAGTAAGAGGAAAACAAGAACATGGAAGGATACCAGAGAGAAGGCCAATCGCAAGTGGAACAAAAAGTTATCGGAACTAGAAGAAAGCTTGACAGACGTAAAAACAAAAATAGAAGACATTGCATCTCAAAACCCCTCGCATGCCGAAACTCCATCCACTCCACCTCATCCCACCCCACCACCCATTGTAAATAGACTGCAACCAGGGTCTGTTCTTGTAGATCCAACCCCAGAAGGCTTGGACATGATGTTCAAGGCCTACCAGGCTCGACTTCAAGAAGGGCCTACAGCTGCAAACCTAGACAAGAGTTACCCTAGAGCAGATTTAGAGATTGAACGGATGAAAATGTGCATGAAAATGGTAGAACAAGCTCAAGCTATACTGGAGACTAGTCAAAAGTTCAATCAGACAAACTCTGTCAAACCGGATTTGCATTTTCAGGGCTTACTAGAAAGATTAGAGCAATTGGTAAACAAACCACAAGTTTCTTTACCACCACAGGCTCAACCAGTTATTGAGAGAAGAAGCTCACTACCTGTAGCTCAATGATGAGTAGCACCTCCTTTAATGTCAATCCGGGAAGACGTGAGGATGGTATGAAGACCTCGAGCAAGTGGCGGCACAAGTGCGTGAGTGAGAAGCACACAAGCATGCACACACATACACACACACGTGCACACAAGGCAAGACAAAGAGTGAGAATCAATGGAGTTCTTTAGATTACTTTCAATAGCTCTTACAAGTTCGTTTCAATTACAATCTAACCTCAAAAATGAGCTCTCTAGCTCCTTTTATAGTTTTTGACTAGCTTGTGGCCCTGTCCAGACCTAGTGTCCGGCCTAGTTAAAAATTAGGTTCCAGGGCTTATTTGGGGGCTCAAACGAGATCTAAAAATTATGAAAATTGGTACGCAACTACTTCTAAGGCTCCTCAAGCTCAAGGACTCCTTGGCTTGCACAAAATGGAGCTACAAAAATGTGAAATGAGATTTACAATGATTATTAGTGATAAAAATCACTGTTGTTGTAGGGATTTCTTCTAGTGATCTGCCCTACATATCTTCAAGCTCCCTACTTGCTCTTCTTCCCTGCATGTCCATCTCTCTGATTTGCATTAATGTCTTGAAAAAATATTGGCCTACTTGCCAGACCTTCTTTGACTGCCTTGTTTGCTTGTGCTGTCCCTTCGCTCGCTTGTGCTGTCCCTTCGCTCTGACTCCCTTCTTTGACTTTCACGTCTTGTAGGTCCTGATGTACCAAGGCTACTGCCAACACCCCCCCCACTCTCGCGTCTGTCGCCCCTGACAGACCCTTGTCTAGCTGCTTTTTGGACGTAGTATTGTACAACATCGGCGGCGAGGTGGTGTTCTTCTAACCTGAGTCCCCTTGCTAGATCTGTCAGCAATGCATCCCAATTGACTGACCCTGGGACATCTGGATGTGGCACCCGTAACTGCTCTGAGTGAATGGTTTGCTCCACAGCAAATAAATGGAGGAGATGTGAGGGTCTGGGTACAAATATTTCTGAGTGGTATTCCCAGAACCCTGTTATGAACATCTCTTCGAATGTTTGTTTAAAGCAGGCTGGGAGGTATTTTATTCTGGCGTGCCAAGCGTATATCACCTCTATTGAAGGAGTGGTGCTCATGTCATAAACTAAATCTTGGTTTCCTGTAAGGAATCCGACGCCTGAGAAGTGTGGGTCCTTGATATTCTTGAATGTCCTGAATGTAATAAGCATTAACTCAAAAATTTTCATGCACATCTGGGCCATTACATCAGGGGTATTCCTTAATCGGATGCTCCAGTGCCGTATAGTGGAAATCATGTAATTGACGGTGGGAGGCCCTTGAGGGGGTGCTAGATAGACGTAGTTTAACCATTTGGCGCACCCCTTGATAGTCTTGACTGCAATGGTAAACTCTGGCCATGTGCGTCTGCGGAGTACAGGAACATAACAAGGGTTATATTTAATAAAAAGAGGCATATTCGTCCAGGTGCGAACCATCTCCGGGTAGGTTTCGAGGAGTCGGATCCTCCAAGTGGGTTGATGAATGGATCCTTTTTTGGCGCTCTCTGGGAGATCATCTGGCCCAAATTGTGTAGCAAACGTTGGAGGTTTGCCACATCTGTGTTGGATTTCTGCATTGTAGTCCACTAGAAGTATACAATATGGCACGTATTGATCATCATTGGTTCCGATCCATCGATGGTGGGACATGCTGCGGAAGTATTGTGATTTAATAATAGTGTCCTCTATCTTTGCCATAGATTGGATCTGAACTGCCACTCGATCTTCATGAGTTGATGCCGTTTTCTCTAGAGTTTGGAGCCACTCAGGTACTTCGATTTCTAGCGTATCCATTCCTTCGGCGGTTTGCTCACCACCTGGCATTGGCATAGGAACGTAAGGTTCCTCATACGTCTCATCTACCTCGATGGGTACCAAATCCTCGGGTTCAGGTTCGACAACTGGAGAGGGTTGCCTTTCATGTGTGAGTAATCTTGCCTGTAATTCGGCCACCTGCTCTTTCAATGCCTTGACTTCCTCTGAAGTCGTGGTCGTTTCCGTGACTTTGGGTGCTGTCTGTTGCTCTTGGAGTTGATTGCGCAGCGCATCACGTTCCCTTTCCAAGTCATCATGAGCTTCTAATAGATCTGCATAGCTGTCCAAGATGGTCTTCATTGTCTCTGAGGGCACAGCTTTAAACTACTCTGGATCAATTTCGTGTGGAGAGCCTTCCATTGCTGCTTCTAGATTTGCTTCATTTTGCTGCTGCAGCCTCTTGTTTTCTTCTAGGGCGGCTGCCATGTGTTTTCTGAGAAGTGCCAGGTTACGCCGGACTTTGAGATTATCGGCTTGGTATACCTCGAGCAAAGCTTCTAGTTGTTTGGCACCTGATTCTGTCGATGGTTGGGGTGCCGCCAATAATGTTTGGTGAGCCTGCTCAAGCGTCGTGTAGCGTTGATTCAGTTCTGCATTTTCTGTTTGTAGAATGTGAAACTGTCTTTGTAAGTTCTGATGGTGCGTTTCCAGTTGCTGATACCGGTTGTCCAGAGCTTTGTACTCATTCTGGAGCTGGTATACACATTGGTTTAATGCTAAAAATATGTTATTTACATTAAATAATGCTGGGAGGGGTGAAGATGCAGGGGGAATGGGGGCGGGAATGGGAGAGGTGAATGATGTGGATGTACGTGGAGATGTGGGTGGAGGGGGTATGGGTGATGAAGGTGGCATGGGGGGAGGGAGCGGTGCTGTGGCAGGTGATGTTTCCATCGTGTCAACTGTTTGAGTGACGGTGTAGATGGGAATCGTTGGTGGAGTGGATGTGACATCGGTGAACAGGGTGGTGAAGGTGGGCATGGTGACACCCCCGTATTGGATTCCCGGAGAGAGTGGGATGCCCATGACAATGGTAGTGGTAGTGGATGTGGTAGTGCTAGTGTCTTGTGGTGGAGTGAATTGTGTAGTGTGAGGTGGGGATGGTGGTGACAACGGTGCTTCGTGACATTCTTCTGCTTGCGCTGACTCGCTTGGTGCTGATGTATTGATGTGAATTTGCTTCCCGGACCTCCTGGGACGAGCAGGAACTCTTTTTTCAAACCTGTGGATGTAGGCCATTGCCTCATGGATGGCCTCGTCCAGTCCTACAGCGTCGGCATGAAGGTTCATGGACTCAATGAACAACTCATCCACACCTTCCTCAGCTAGCAAGTCGTTCATGAGTCTTTTGCCCTGTTCTAGAGACATCCGATGCTGTTCCTGAACCAGTCGCATGGTTCGATATAGTCTCTTGATTTGTGCCGAATATGCTGGGGCACTTGCTAACTCGGAGATTTCGTCATATTCTTGATGTTGTTCTTCGTCGGCCTCTTCTTCATCTCCTCCTGCCTCTTGTTCATCTACATCGACTTCTACAGTTTGTGGTTGGGTGGGGGCCGATGTTGTTTGGGGTCGCGGTTCCTGAGCTCGCGCTGCTTCGGCTTCGAGGTTAGAGTCATAGATTAATCTGGCAATTTCTTCATCCGTGAGGTCCTCAAGAGTAAATCCCTGCGGAAATTCCAAATCGGATGGAATGGGTGGAAACACCAGATTAGGCCCCTCTGTGCTTGGTCTTGGTAACCGGATTGTGAATGGCCTAACTCGTCGTGTCTGGGGAGGAGTGATTTCTGGTGTAGCGGTAGCTCCCCTTGGTTGAGCACAGGGTAGTTGGACTCCCCCCCTCATCTTCTTTGATGGGGGACCTGCTGCTGATAGTCTTCTTTGGAATTCTTGGACTCGGGACCATACGAGTGCCCGCTGAACAGGCACGTCATAAGCCAAGCATCTATAGATTATTCTGGTCAGAGCACAACACCCATGGAGCACATTCTTCTGTTTCTTGTTCCACCTTTGATGTGCTAGGTGGATCTGGTCTATGATCCAGTGTGGCACATTGATGGGCAGGCTTTCGGTTTCTGCTAGATATAAACTGAACCATATTTTTTTCGGGGGCATTGTGAATCGTTCTTGGGCGGGAAACGCAAAATGTTGCATGATGGTTCGCAGGTGAAGCGCAATGGTAGGTGTCATCGCCACCATGTCCTTGAGCTTATTAAGATCCTTGTGCTTCATTCGACCTGGAACCATGGTTTCCTTTTCTGTTGGGATGTGCATGCCATACATACCCAACGCTTCTCTTACCAGATTGAGGGTCAACTTGAATCTTTTGAGCTCATTACCCGGCAGCAGTGATGGCAACACAAAGGTGCTGTCGCCGCCCTTGGCTCTGCTTGGCGTGATGGTACTGATCAGATAAGAGCATCGTAAAAAATCCGGCTTTGGCAAGTGAGCCCTGAAATAACTTTCCACACCTGCTTTGACCCAAACTGATCTCATGACTTCGGCATTTTGGTAGCTTTCAAATTCGCGTGTGAAAAAGTGGTATCGACCCCATTTGCCATTGAACTCCAATTCTGCTTCCCAGAAGTAGGTTCCATCGCCCAGTGGTCCAGCAACATCACTGAACCAATGCGCATGCTTACCTACTTGAGAAGTGTGTCCTTGTGGAGGATCCTGGATGGGGAGCACATGCACTTCTTGAAGCTCTTGCGGTCTTGCGGTGAGACGTGGCTCAAGGAGAAGTGTTTCTATGTCCACGATCTGGGGACCAGATCCGGCTTGAGAGCTGGTACCTGCTTCTGCCATGGCCCTGTTTGCTGATTGGCTCTGTGAGAATATAGAACCAAGTGTTAACATTGTAATGGACAAAATAAATCCGTTGTTGTCCCCGTTACAACATTAACATAAGGTAGATGGTGAGTTAGTGGTTAGTAAGTGCATTAAGACAGTGTGTGTAGTTAGTGATTGTGTTGTCCTAGGAAACTATTGCAGTTAGTAAGTGGGTTATGAATTTACAAATTGGGGTCGGGGGGTTTATTACAGACCCTAGGCTGCCAAATGCAGTGAGTGGGCTTTGCCTTCGGTTTCGGAGAGTCTCTACAGAGCCTTCTCGGTGTCGTGGTTTGAAGATGAGGCCTTTTTGGGACCCATTTACAATTGATTACATGTACGCTCTTGGGTTTTGGTGTGTACATGAGTGTCGAGAACGAGTGAAATCTGGCAGTATGCGTCGCTGCGTTATGCTGTTTAAGTTGTGGCCTCAGCGTAGCTACTTGTGCCATCAAGCAAGCCTTAGGCACCCAAATTTGTCTTGATTGTGGGCTTGCCTTCATCGACTTCTTGGGCACCCAAATAGATTTTACTTTAGCAGAAGAATTTCTGAAAGACTTCTTATTAGCATTGCGTTGTTGGTCACTAATAAGAGGCTTTGCCCCTGTAGTTGACGGTGGTGCAACCGGTCGTTCGCCTTTCCGCACCCATACCTGGTCTATTTTCTGGGCTGTTCTGCTGCGCAGGTACTTCTGATCTCTGACATAGGTAGTACCCTGCTTCTTCTGCCTTTGATCCACCTTGGGTTGCTGCCTCCTTCTAGCCTTTGGAAAAGAAGGGAGTTCCGTTGCATTCCTGACTCCTTTTTTGCAAATATCATTCCTCTGCAACACATAGTTTTGGACAAGAACAGCATGGTCATCTTCATGTGTACCCCTGGAAGGACCAGGAGTCTGTGCCTTTCCTAGTTCCTTGAGTGCTCCATTGTCTAATTCTACTGTAACTCGACTATGATTGACCCAAACCTGGAGAAGTCCACTTCTTAGGTTTAGATTGACTGCTTGGTCATAGATCCAATCCTGACCCAAGACGAGAGGTTCAGTGAGATCCTCATCTTGACACACTAGTACTTTAACGGTCATTGCCTCCTCGTGAATGTAGAGGGGAAGTTCAACCTCGCCCATGCAAGGGGTTTCCACACCTCCCAATCCTATGAGGTATGCTTCCACAGGATGGACAGTTAACTGTAACTCTTGACAGTAAGACAACTTAACAGCGCTAGTGGCAGCACCTGAGTCAATCAAGGCTCTTACGGTCCTTGTACTCTTTCCTTGTCCTATGTCTATGGTTATGAAAGGACGTCTATCAATTATTCTATTCGAGCTTGTTCCTGCAACTTCACACATGGCTATGGGAAATCCTTGGTCTGCAGAGTCATTCGCTCCAGGCTGATCTCTACCTTGCCTCCGTAATTTCATCCTTCTGATGCGTTCTAAAGCCTCTGCTTGAGCTTCTTCTCTAATTCTCTTTTCTTCCTCTTTGCGTTTCTTAGCAGTGTTGAGTCGGCTAAGCATTTCCTCCGTGAGGGGTTCCTGGTACAACTTGACTCTGCATCCGCTAATATAGTTAGGGAGAACATCACCCTCTAATGTGGCCAATTGTACTGCTCCACTTGTGGAGATCCTATTGATGATCATAGGTCCGTAGCCTCTCTTTTCTAGCTTCCTTGCGTGTTGTTTCAGTGTATAGACTAAGACTAGATCTCCCGTTTTCAAGCCTTTATCCTTCACGTGGGCATCAAAGTATGCCTTCTGTCTCTTCTTGGCTGCATATATCCCTGCAGCAGCTCTCAGCCTTGTTTCTCCTAATCGTTCAAGGTCAAAAATTCTAGAGGAGAGCTCATGACCTGTCCATTCGTGCTCTTGTGCTACTCTCAATGTAGGAATCAGGAAGTCCAAGGGTAGCACAGCATTTTGGCCAAATACCATCTGAAAGGGGGTGGCTTGGAGTACCGTTTTGTAGGCAACTCGATATGCCCAAACAGCATGGTGTAGCTGTTTGTCCCAATCAGAGCGTTTAGTGTTCACTAATTTGGTCAGTACATTGCATAAGATCTTATTAGTGCTCTCAGCTTGTCCATTAGCTTGAGGGTGATAAGGGGCAGACTTCTTGTGTATTACCAAGAATTCCTGGAGTAGATTTTCAATCACTTCATTCAAGAAATGAGTGCCTCTATCACTTACAAGCTCTATAGGTAGCCCATATCTTGTGAATACATTCTCAAACAAGAATTTGGCAGTTGTTTGAGCATCGTTCTTTGTCGTAGCCTTTACCTCTACCCACTTGGTGAGATAATCTGTCGCAACAATGATGTATTCCGCATGAGAACCCTTAGCTGGGGGATTAATAGGACCTACGAAGTCTATTCC